>CM055961.1:63217500-63922500 GCA_029531755.1 Holothuria leucospilota | reverse complement strand
AGTTTTTGATTTTCCAGTGGGGCAAGTGACTTGTGTTGTCGTGGGAGTTACACACTCGATGTGCAGATCTGTTAAAGAATACAAGAGAAAAAAAAGGGAGGCTATAAATAACTAGAAATCTCAAAAGTTTAATGATTTCCTGTCGAAAGAGGGTGCTCTGATGCACCGAGCTTCACCTCTCAAATTTATACTTCTTGCCACTAACATTTTGACAGTGTTGTCACAATTTCACCTCTGACCACCTCGCATGGCCTTTACACCCCACCATAAATTGAATAATAAAAAATAAAAAAAAGGATCTCGTCTTGGAGGGAATATGAACCCAGTGCGTCTGCATGAGAAACTGAGCACTTTCCCACTACTACTACTTTTCCGAAAAGAACTCGTTAGGTGTATGGTATGTCTCACAATTCAGTAGTCACAGCATCCTTTGCACATGTTCATAACTAGGTAATTCAATTTAGATTTTTTTACTGTAACAGTTATGCTTGTGAAAAAATAATGTTGTTCTCTATTATTTTATCTTCGCAATGGGACAAAAATTCAACCCTAACTATTCGTTGGTTACGAAACGACGGACACAATTTGGAAGTACCGCTCACTGACTATTTAGTTTACGAGGTTTTCGTAGTTTCACCCTGATGAACTCAAATGACCTCCAACTTACCCATAGGGTACTCTCTCTCTCTCTCTCTCTCTCTCTCTCTCTCTCTCTCTCTCTCTCTCTCTCTCTCTCTCTCTCTCTCTCTCTCTCTCTCTCTCTCTCTCTCTCTTTAAGTAACAAATTACATACCAAGTATGAAAGTATCCATCATCCGTCTTGAAATATCGTGTTTTTTCAAGGGGTTTGGTGTTTGATCTTTAATGACCTCAAATGACCTCTAATTTCCTCTGAAAAGAAAACTAGGGCTTTCTGTCTTAATATGATAAAGTGACATACCAAGTATGAAAAGTGTCCATCACTGCTGTCTCCAGATATCGTGTAAACAAGCACTTTCTAACAATTTTGTATTTTAACCTCCGGTGACCTCAGGTGACCTTTGACCTCTACCAAAACCAACAGTGGTTCGTCATCTGACAATAGCGCATCCACATACCAAGTATGAAAAGCATCCATGCCTTAAACCTAGAAATATCGTGTTTCTAATTTTTCGGCTTACGATCTCTGGTGACTTCACATAACCTTTGACCTCCACCAACAACTATATAGTTCTTTCTCTTAATATGATTATTTAATTTTCCGAGTATGAGAAATATTCATCACTGTTATATTGAGATAGCCTATCATGTTTACAAGCCAAGCTTTACAAACATCCACGCGCACACCCACACATGCACACATACATACATACATACATACACTCGCTAGAGTGCACGAGGAATCGCCTTTCGTAAGGAATAAAAAATATGAGGTATTTACTTTATTCACACAATCATTTCAGTTGACGTATTGCAATTCTTACCAACTGGCAAACGTGTGAGACCAGCATGCTTCTAAACACTTATTCCGAGCATGGCATGTGGTGGAGAATAACACATCCAGCAAACAATAAGTGTAATGAAAATAGATTTTCTTCAACTCTTACTCATGGTGCAGCACCCAGTTACAGCTAAGGACCCTAAAACATACAAAAGTTTTCTTTAGCTCTTCAGCAGAACGGCTGTCAGGACCCCCCTCCACAGTTAAGCACATCTTAACAGTATTAAAAGCAGGAACTGCATTAATGTAACGGTACAGCATAGCGTTTGTCGTTGTGATGAAACGGGGGTTGAAACAGTTTTGAAAGGCAGCCAATCGCCAGATTTTTAATGTACCTAAAAACTGTGCATTTCATATACCAGATATCTTGTGAATTATTTCCAATTTCTTTGTCAGAACACTCCCTTGTGCTGAACCTATGTAGTAAGAAGGCTAATTCAACCCTACAGAATTAGAAATTAAGCATGATTACTTGTTCTTTGGTGGTAAAAAAGGATGTACAAAAAGCCTTCTTTTGCCCCGTTTCATTAACTCATCTGCAATAAAGCATATCATGTATGAAACATTTGTCTAGTTACGGAGCGAATAGTCAGTAGGGCATACCTCAAAAAAGGCTTTAAAAATGGGATTCCGTGCAACACAAACGGGGATTACCTAAAAATTCGCCCAGTTGTTATTTATAACATAACTTTTTATATTTTGATTTTCCCCACGTGCAAAAGTTGCACACTGTTCAATTTACAGACAAAATGGCCGTCAGATTGCCATAGACTACTGTACTGAAGGAAAAAGTACATAACGAACGCATTCAAGCTACAAACATGTAGTGTTTGGTCCAGGGTACTTGGGAATCACTTCTTACTCACATATGACCTTTTTCTGCAAACCTTGGCCACCCACAGGGTCAGGGAAAAGGCAAAAACATAAACAGAGGGCGCTTTCCAAATTAAAGTAATACACAGAATAATGTATGTTAGCGCCAGTGTAAACTATGTTTTCATTAGGACCATTATCTGGTGGGTCAATGGAACCACTACAGAAGGGCTTCAAACGAATTTAGAAACACTCTGTATGCTAGTCAATAGTCGTATGAGGTCAGCCCCCACCCACCCACCCCCCACCCCCCCCACTTTGCAAAATGTGTGTGTATCAAGAGGATTTTATGTTGAAACTGCACTATTTTGTCAAGTCTTTGTTCATTTGTACAAATGTATTACATTTTAAGTTGGTTTCCTCGGGACATGCCCAAACTCAGGTGTCTTGGAGAGGGGTCTTGTGAGAAGCCCCTCCCCCCCCTTTCCAACATTTGTGTATAACATAAAACTAAGGATCCACAGGTAAAAGGGAAGCCAAAATGAAAATTTTGCTACAATATGTCATTTCATACGAGTAAACCTGCATTATTTTTTGGCTATTGGTAAGGAGTCTCACTGCAAGGGGTTTAAGGGGTCTGAGGGCCCAGGTCCCCTCACCTTTGCAAACTGGCATAGAATTAAGGGTTCTCACGTAAGGCAGTGCTATTTTGCAAAAGTATGATAATTTCATGGAGGAAAATTGCCATAGTTTTATGTTCTGATGGGGTTACAGGGTTATACAGGGGACCCTTCCTTTTGTAACATCATATGCGTACGAGGCGGGGGCAGGGGGAAGACTGCTCCCCACCACCCAAAGAAAATGTCTGAGGTCGAAAATTCGGGGAGGAAACAACAAAAATTCGGTCACAGAATAGGTGAAATTCCGGCAGAGATGAAGTAAAAGTGAAAAGATTGCCCAAATTTTCTACTGAGTTCCCGAATTTTTAAGTTGATCGAATGCCTGAAAAATGTGCAAAAATTTTCGCGCGCATGTAGTTGCTTTGTGTCTATTTTATGCACCTGAACTGCAACGAAATTTGGGCAACTTTTTGAGATTCAGGCACAAATTTTCTGCCCCCCCCCCATTGGAAGAGTCCCGCATGCATATGTGTAACATTAAAGATTTTTACGTGAAAAGGGGGCTACATTTTGTTAAAATTCTAGAAGGAAGATCTAAATTTAAGATATAACCTGTATAATGGATGTGCAGCTGTTGGAGGGGGATTGTGCAGGGAAAACTATGTGAACCCTGAAATGTACTGTTGTACTCTCATCGCTGGATAAGAGACTTCTTTCTGCAAAGAACTACACACTTGTGAAAGCTTCTCCATATATATTGCACATTTATGTGATATAGCCTGTGGGCTTTCTGGATGCAAAATACGTCCAAAAACAGTCCAGTGAGCAGGGCCTGATTTAAGCAATGGCCAGCGGGGCACATGCTGAGGGGCCCCCACAAATTACGTTATTTTGTTTATTTATTTATTTATTTATTTATTTATTTATTTATTTATTTATTTATTTATTTATTTATTTATTTATTTATTTATTTATTTATTTATTAATTTATTTATTTTTTTTTTTGGTAGAGTACTCCAGGCTGAATTTAGAGGTAGCCACCGTTTGAAACAGAGGGAACCCCACATTGTCGATTATCTTATTTTTGGCTGTCTCGCAATATAATAAGGCTACACTAAAGTCAAGTGTGATGACACAATTAATGTTGGAATTTGTGGAGATCATCTGTGCTTATTTTGATTTTGTAGGCTTACTGCACATGTACGTAAGAAGAAAATCTATAGTTTATTTCGAGTGGGAGGGGTACGGGTGAAAGTGACCACAACATTTGCCCTCCTGCCGTGACTTGCGCCACGTACTGTAGTCTGTGGAGAATTATAGTCGAAGAGGGCCCCCACATTAGTTTTTGTGCCCAGCACCCCTCCCCAAGGTAAATCCAACCCCCTCCCCAAGGTAAATCTGGCCCTGTCAGGAAGTGCTATTGACATAAATTCTCTCGTCATCTTAACAGCCTGTAATGCTTAAAATAGACCGGTTAACATCAACATCCCGAATGACTGATCATTCAATGAGATGTTTTCATTTTGGCCAGAATATAAACTGTTTATGCAAAGCTTTTAGGCACTAAGAGGAATTCAACAATTATTTCTCATGTAATCCTTTCTTTCAACCATCATTCGAAGAAAATAGTGATAATTTCATATCATAAGGTATAAATGGTCTTCTGGTCTGTACAATAAGTATGAGCATGAATCCCTCAGTCAAACCGAGGCTTGTTGTTTGGAAAATGGTAATATTACTTTCTTACCAAAACGACAAAAACTAATTCAAAGAACCTCTTAATAACTTAATAGAAACCACAGTTGACCAACACTTGGTTCAGCACGTAGCCCCCCCCCCCACACACATTTATACACATACACAATACGTACATACCATATACTGGTACTAATACCTGCAGCTGTGAAGAGAATATCAAAACTACCAAAATTCATATGGAAAAGAGATGTCTTAGTTTCAGGTTAGTGGGTCTAAGCAGGGTAGAATACTAGCACTGTTGAAAGGAAAGGCGTACCGGTATGTGATGGAGGGGGATCTGGGGGCATGCAGTCCCGTTCCTGCTGGAAATTACTAGTTTCAGACAAATATGGTGTTTTTTCAGGCATAGGTGATTTAAATTTCGGGCAAAAGTGCTCTGCTTCCTCCCAATGAAAGTGGACCAGGTCCAGTACACCTTTGTGGAAGTAATAGAAAAAATGCGAAGCAGCATAGCTAGGGCCCTGCTGCAACGCTCAAGGACTATAGTATACAGTTGCTACACAGTGCAATGATCCCACATTTTCTGGCTAGGCCAGCATACTTATTTTCATCTTATTTTAGAACTAGCCACTTAGTTTACAAATTCAGAATTTTACAAAACATTATTCATAGGTACCTTTGCAAGTTTGATTCTGGAATGAATGTTTTTTCGCTCAATTTTGCTCTTGTCGCAAAACTGTTCCGAAGTTTCGTGCAACGGGTACTTGTAGGGAAACTGTAGGCATTCTTGGATGTTGTCGAAGTCTAAACCAAGTCTCGTAGCCGCAGTGTTGACAATTTCGGCTTCAGGACACTTGAAGACTTTCTGCTGTGCTCCATAACTTACAAACGATACTTTTACGAAGGTTTTTAACTTTTTCGCACTGGAAACAGTATGCATGGCACAAAACTCCAAATTTTCACCGGGTTTGACGTTTGATATGGGGGCTGCCATTTTGTCGTCTGCTTCGTCAGAGTAACTAGGATGCTACTACCTTGCCATTGGTCAGTTTTCTCCTTTCCTGTTACGTGATTGGCTAGTGACCTAGCGATCATGGTGGATTTAAAATGAAACTTCGGCATCGTTTTTGCCTCTTTTTTTGTTGCTGCGCACTTTTTGAACGTGGGGAAAAGTCATTTCGTAATGAGAAAAGCATAATCTTCCTTTCTATGATGTTCCCCAGTAATCCCCTTTTGTGTTGCACAAAACAACAGAAAAAACAGGTACGCCCGACTGACTACAAAACATACACACAGTTTTCAAAAAAAAAAAAAAACTTTAAGTAATGTTCAATATGGCATTTAGGATTAACGTGTTGTCAACTTCACTTGTGACTCGGATTTAAGTGAATTTGAGAAAAAAGGGGAATCTACTATTCCTTTTTTTCGAAGGTACTAAACGGCATCAAGTTTAATTGTTTCGCTATCATAACGTTTTGTTAACGTTTTCTACCATATACCCCTGCAGAGAATATAGCAATAAATTTGACACCCCCTTCACACACACTTTGAGCTGTCTCTGCAGAAATCTATAAGCTGGGCAAAGAACTTGGAGAATATCGCTGTTGTGGAGGTTACTGACATTCATATAATTGAGTGATTCCTTCTGTTAGCGTACAGGCCTCACAATCTAACTAGAGTAATGTTCTTGAGCGTCAAATGTCCACCCTCAAAAAAGAAGTGCTATTAACTCCGGTTTAGACCAAATTTTGTCATGATAACCTGTCCATTGTTTAATAAAACTCCATGAATATCAAAGAGAACATAAAAAAGTGTAGATGTTGAAAATTTGGGGTGAACTGAAGGTGATTTAGACTGTTTTTTAAATTCATATCAAACAGTGACGTTTTCTGTTATGTTGAAGAGAATTAGGGGTGGGTGTACCCTACCAAAACTTGAACTCCTTCTAGCTCAAAATCTAAACAGTCATGGTATAGAAATTTTGTAGTGTCATGATTGGCAAACTTCTCAGCTTTTATATGAGGGGTAGCTCGAAATAGCTGTGAACTTTGACAAGGCTGCATGGGCCTCGAAACGGAGCTAATTAAGTGTGTAAGTCAATGGGAGAATTATTGGGGGTGTGAAGCCTATAGAGAAAATGGGATTTCGAAAGATTTGATATTAAGATTGCCAAAATTGTGTTCAGATGACTTATTTAGGCAGACTCATCACACTGTTGATGAAACGTGTAGACATTTCACGCTTGAGTGATTTTGGCGTCCCTAAACAGCATTTTAAGGTCAAAACGGCTGTTTTGGGCGGTTTCGGCCAATAAACCAATTATGAGGTCACCCAGCTTCAGACTTTTGGTCCATGAGTGGTTACATAATGATGGCCATCCTTTTGATTGGGGCTGCCGTAGGTGTGACAGTCACTACATGTGAACTAGTTGCGCTAGACAATGCATAGCAACGAAAAGCAATGCTAGGCTAGTACAGTCCTACGTACACACGTTTGCTGAGTTATAGCCTATACGTACACAACTAACAGCCGTGGAAGCTTGTTTGTGTGTTGGAAACCAATGATGCATTTTCATGTGTGGCATTTTCAATGACAGCATCCCTGCTTAGACTGGATGGAGCAGAAGGGGCTTTCTTCTGGTTATATCTGTATTTCTTAAGGGATTATTGTACTGCCTATCATATTCAGCATGTATCGGTGTGTCTAGAGGCTACCCTCTGGCCTGTGGAGTATCCCTCACTATTTTACGCTTGGCTGACATATCTCTTTCAGTTTTTGTTTCAGTACTGGAGCTACCCCGTTGACTGCCTTCTGCAAGTTATCCGTCGTAGGACTGGTCAAATTTAGACAGCTCAGTAATCTTTGTGCCTGTGCTTGAGAAGGAGGTATTGTACAGGGCCAGCTGCAAAGCAACATTCAGTTCGCAAGGATTTCTCCCGGACTTCTTTTGAGGTATTTCTTTACATAAGGCTTTCCTACTACTCTTCTAGTGACAGACAGAGCATCCAAGATCTCAGCCCCCCCCCCCCATCGGAAATTCCACAGTTGGCCAAAGCTATTAAAAGACCACTACAGCTTGGATGCTTTCTTTGGTGGGCAAGGCAGCTTATTGAATAGCACTTGGGAATTGCAATCCCCAGGTGCACTAACCTGTGACCTTCAATGTTGCAAAAAGGATTAGATTCAGTTCTTCTTGAACATTTTCCTCAAATTCATCCAACTTTCCTTTGCTGCACTTAGCAAGAGGCCTAAGTAGCATAGCATTTTCACAAAGACAGTTTCCTGCACTTTCAACTAGTGAGAGAACAATCGTGTTATACTCATTTGAGGCAACCTATTTTACTATTAGGCTACTGGGTAGAATTCACATAGGTTTTATCAGAAGCATCCTCATAACATTCACTGGAATTTTTGGTTAGAGGTTTGCAGGCTACCTTGTTGTGGGGCTTGAAAACAGTTGACTTTCTGCTTTTCATTCCTTTTCTTCTGGCTATGGTTTGTTCAATTGTCCTTGATCCTCCCTCCCTGTCTTATAGACCCACTACATTATCATATAAGTCAATAAGCTTTAAAAAAGATGAAAATGCAGGTTTAATTCCACAAGAAATTCTGTATTTAGGCTTTTGTAAAACACTTGTTGCATGACTTGTCAGTATAATTTTCAAATTTGAATTAGGCTTTTTAAGTAAAGAGAAAAGCGCCCTCTATTTTGGAAAGTGTTAAAATTTGACCCTCTCAGTTGACAGAGGGCTTGAACTACATTGGAAAGTATGCCTGTATGCCCTAAGTTACACCCTCTTTCATTTAACACTGCAGTCTGTGAAATTTGGATATATTTCAGAACATCCTTTTATTGTGTCCTTTGCAGATTTTTCAGTTTTGTATAATTCCCCCTAGATTTTGCATATTTTCCCTTGTAGCTTGTTTTAACAGAGAAAATCACAGGGATCTCAACAACAGGATAGTTTGGCAGCTTCCAGTGTATTCTGAGATGAATGGAAAGTCACCTTGGCCCAGTTCGGAGCAGAAGAAATGCCGTAGAGAAGGCTTTCTCATGTACATCAGTTTTCCCCACTGTACAAATGTGTGTGTGAAATAGTGCACAAAAATGAATAAGTATGCCATTATGACAGACTCAGATTTCTATAAATAGGACAAATGAAAACAAGAAGCAAGTGAATACATTAGTAAGCATCACAACAGGAACACTCAGGCAAAATTTGGGTGGCATCTTTCACACTTGCATTCTATTAAGGCCTCACAATCCCATTAGAGTAATGTTCTTGAGCGTCAAATGTCCACCCTCAAAAAAGTAGTGCTATTAACTCCGGTTTAGACCAAATTTTGTCATGATAACCTGTCCATTGTTTAATAAAACTCCATGAATATCAAAGAGAACATAAAAAAGTGTAGATGTTGAAAATTTGGGGTGAACTGAATGTGATTGAGACTGTTTTTTAAATTCATATCAAACAGTGACGTTTTCTTTTATGTTGAAGAGAATTAGGGGTGGGTGTACCCGACCAGAACTTGAACTCCTTCTAGCTCAAAATCTAAACGGTCATGGTATAGAAATTTTGTAGTGCAATGATTGACAAACTTCTCAGCTTTTATATGAGGGGTAGCTCGAAATAGCTGTGAACTTTCACAAGGCTGCATGGGCCTCGAAACGGAGCTAATTTAGTGTGTAAGTCAATGGGAGGATTATTGGGGGTGTGAAGCCTACAACATATCACACGTTTCACACCCAATATTTACATTAGATAAGCTCTCCAATAAAGCTCGAAGTTTAAGTGATTGGGCTGTTTGTACCATTCGCAGTACAATGGTGATAGGAGGACATTGTACTATCTGCATATCGAAACAGTCAATATTAAGGTATGAAGTACCTAGGCCCGGCCATATTTGCTACGTGGAATAGAAATACTACATCAAAGGATAACCTTCACAATACCACATTTTTAAAGTTGACGAGGTCTGGTGACCGGTTTAACAGGTAAGGTATATTACATGATAATTTTATTAGTTCTGTTTTGCCGTTCATTCATGCCATATTAGAACACTTTTATATGCTGTAACTCGGATTTAGAATGATATACGTGCGCACTAGTACGAAGCGTGCATATGTGTCATGAACGAGCATAGGGAAATACACAAAAACAGGAGTTTGTAAGCAGTGTATAGTGGGTTCAAAGTTTTTCACACCTATTTTTACTCGCAAACTGTGTCGCACAAACGTTTTTTTTAAGTTGAGCACAATTTTCCATGTTATTCCTCCGCTATGGTTAAGCTCGTTTTTGCACATTACGGCGTGTTATATACTTCCTGCGATATGCCCCCTCCCCTGCTTTTAAATAAATTGCATTGATGAGACCCATTCTATCAGACAAGACCAATTGCGATGTTAGCACACAACAGTGTAGGTTTCTATGATGCCATTTGATTTAAGTTCACTGTTTTTATAGTAAAGGTCTTGGGTAAATCACTCCTCCTTTGAAACACAACATTTTAGCGGACCACTTTTACCATTTCTCAAAAGTTCTTTGGGGTATCTCAAAGTACTGTTAAAAAACAAAGCTACTATTTCTGATTAGGATTCCAAAAGGAAATTAGACGCAGCGGGAAGCCTCAGACGTCCAAAGATAGTGAACACAAAAAAACTGTCAAAACACTTTAGCCAAGAAAGAAATTATGTTGAAATCATTACGTTTACTGCATAATCGGGAAATGACACAACTATATGGATCTTCGCTACTCTTATCCTGTAAACTGATTTGCTTGATTTTAGCTCTTTTCATGTAAACACCAGCAGGTTTAAAGGGTAACTTGATATTGTTTTTTTTTTCAATGATACACATTTATTTGATCTCGTACTTATCGTCGAAGAAAAAAAATTGTGCTAAGAAAACATTCATGTGCTTGACTTTAGAGTAATATACAGTAGGGCGATTTGTTATTTTAAGAAAAGGCGGCATATTTATCATAACCTGGACAGTTCCAAGAAAGATCAAAATTAATGTAAAAAATACTGAAGATTATTAATAATGTTAAAAAATATAAAATGATACAATTAATACTAACAGAAGTGACGACGACTTTTCGTTTGTCTGTTTAATTTAATTCTTTTCCTTCAACAAGTCAATGCATGCAGTCATTGGTGAGGTTTGTATATAGGTGCAAATTTTGTTGGCGACGTCGAGAAGATTGGTTGGCTCAGACTTAAATATTTTTATTCGAAGTTTAAGTCATGTGAGAGCACTGTCAGTGCGTCTGGTAAAAAATAAGTAGCTTCTTGCAAAAATTCCTGTCCCCGGAACTTAACAAGAGTCTGTCTAGATTTGCAGCTTACAGTGTGAACAGGCAATACAATTCACAAAACTGACAAGCTCTCCAAATAAGCTCAAAGTTCAAGTGTAAGGATTGCCTGTGCCATTTGCATAACAACGGTGATAAGAGGACATTATTATATCTGGGTATCGAAGCAGTTAATATTAAGCTATGAAAAACCTAGACGAGGTCATGTTGTTACGTATGGAATTGAGATGCTACAACATCACAGGGTAACCTTCATATTACTACATTTTTACGATTGCTGAAGTCTGGTGGTTTCTTTAAGAGGTAATGTATGTTACATGATAATTTTATTAGTGCAGTTTTGCCGTTCATTATTTTCATATTAGAACACTTTCATGTGTTGTAACTCAGGATTTAAAATGATATCAGCTCGCACTAAAGATACTTTAAATTGTATAAAGCCCTTACTGTGCATATGTGTCAGGAACGAAAAAAGGAATACAAGAAAACAGGAGTTGGAACGCATTATGTTGTAAGTCAGAGTTTTTCACACTTAGTTTTACATTGCAAATTGTGTCGCACAGACTCTTTTTTGGTTTAAGCAGTTTTTCCAAGTTCAATCGTCGCCAAGGCTAATCTCGTTGTTGCAAATTACGGCTTGTTTTATAGTTACCGGGATACGTCTCCCTCCCTTGCTTTCAAAATAAATTATATTGAGGGAACTGATTCTACCAAACAACACCAATTGCCATAATCGCCATTAATAACCTGTGAAGAGGTAAAATTGGAGAGTTATTTCTAAAAAAAAAAAAAACAAAAAACGGATACATCTTTAGAATGTGTTCACCGTAACTTAAACTGACAACAGCTGTTTGTGGTAGTGTGGATGTAACTGAACTTAACATGCCGCAGTGTAAGTTGATATGATGCCATTCGATTTATGTTCACTTTGTTCATAGTAAAGATCTTGTGTAAATTACTTTTCCTTTGAAACTAAGTATTTTAGGGGACCAATTTTAAAAATCTCTAAAAGTTCTACAGGGTATCTCTAAATGCTGTCGAAAAACCAAAGTTACTCTAAAGGCTATTAGACGTACCGGGAAGCTCAGAGGCCCAAATATAGTGCGCACAAAGAATGTCGAAACACTTTAACCAAGTACGGATATTGATCTTCGCTACTCTTTTCATATGAACTGATTTGCCCCGTTTTGACTCTTTTCATGAACCAGATAGCCAACAGACTTAGTGATTCCGTGCCATATAATATATCGTTACCAACATGAATAACCCACATGACAAGCATGAAATCCTCACAGTTATCCTACTTGAGATATGATGTTAATGCTTCGAAACCTTTTGAAATCTTGTGACCCAAAATGACCTTTTACCTCCACTTAATATGGATCACCTACCCTGTATGGGCATCTACATGCTAAATATGAACAATCCACATATCAAAAGTGATATCCCTCACAATTATCCTTCTTGAAGTATCGTGTTTTCAAGGATTTGATCTCTGGTGACTCCAAATGACCTTACAAGGATTTGACCATTTGCTTTGTTGTAATGACCTTTGACCCCCACCAAAAACAATAAGGATTATCTACTCAATATGGGCAATCAACAGCTAAGTATGAAATCCCTTACAGTTACCCTTCTTGAGATAGTGTTTACAAGGTTTTGATCGTTTGACCTCTGATGACCCAAATGACCTTTGACCTCCACCCAAAACAATAGGGATGATCTACTTAATATGGGCAATCTACATGCTCAGTATGAGATCCCTCACAGTTACCCTTCTGCAGATATAGTGTTTATAAGGTTTTTACCGTTTGACCTCTAATGATCCCAAATAACCTTTGACCTCCACCAAAAACCATAGGGATCCTCTACATACAATGGGTAATTTACATGTTTAGTATGAGATCCCTCACAGTAATCCTTCTGCAGATATAGTGTTTACAAGGCTTTGACCATTTGACCTCTGGTGATAACTGTGAGAGAACTAACACCTGGCAGGTGAATTGCCCATATTAAGTAGATGATCCGTATTGCTTTTGGTAGAGGTCAAAGGTCATTTGGGGTCACCAGAGGTCAAATGGTAAATACCCTGGAAATTGCTTGTACCCTTACTCAAAATCTTTATATGGCCCAGATATGGGATTTCATATCTGGCCCATATCTGGGCCAGATATGGAATTCATATCTGGCTTGTACAAGAATTGGGCAGATATAACTTGATATAATATAAAGGCCATAAATGGCCATATATGGCCCAGGTAAAGTTTCACTTTTATATGGCCCAGATATGCCCCATATATGGCTACTCCATGTCTGGCCCATATATTAAGTAGATGATTCCTATAATTTTTGGTGGAGGTCAAATGCCATTTAGGGACATCAGATGGCAATATGGGCAATTCACCTGCTAGGTGTGAGATCCCTCACAGTTATCCTTCTGGAGATAAAGTGTTTACAAGGTTTTGATCATTTGACCTCTGATGTCCAGAAAAGACCTTTGACCTCAAACAAAAAATATAGGAATTATCTACTTAATATGGGCAACCCACATGCTAAGTATACAAATCCTCAAAGTTATTCTTCTTGAGATATCGTGTTTACACGTTTTTAACCTTTTGACCTCTGGTGACCCCAAATGACCTTTGACTTCCACAAAAATAGGGATCATCTACTAAATATGGACAACCTACTCGCCAAGTATTAGATCCCTCGGAGTTACCCTTCTTGAGATAGACTGTTTACAAGCAAAAGCGTCACATACACACACACGCACACCCACATACACACATGACATCACCATCGCATAGATTCCTTACCTGCCTTTGGCAAAGGATCAGAAACACTTGTAGGTTTGTAGGGTATCTTGATGTTCTTACCTGAATGATACACATTCATTTGATCTCTCATTCATTGTTGGAAAAAAAAAATGTGCTAGGAAAACATTCGTGTGCTTCACTAATTGTACGGTATGCCGAATTGTTATTTTAAGAAGAGGCGGTATATTTATATTACTAGGACAGTTCCAAGAAAAGATCAGAATTAATATTAACAGTACTGAATATTACTAGCTATAAATATATTAAAACATAAAAATACAGTTAATACTGAGGACAGTGATGAAGAATTTTTGTTTGTCCTTAAAATTTAGCTTCTCCCTTTAACAAGTCAGTGAATGCCGTCATAGGTTAGGTTTGTGCTGAAATGCTGACATTACCTTGATTCTCGAACTGTGGCTGCTACTATAGGTGCAA
Organism: Holothuria leucospilota; assembly: GCA_029531755.1. Taxonomy (NCBI): domain Eukaryota; kingdom Metazoa; phylum Echinodermata; class Holothuroidea; order Aspidochirotida; family Holothuriidae; genus Holothuria; species Holothuria leucospilota. Next base: position 63,908,323 of record CM055961.1, on the reverse strand, counting down.
ATTTTGTTGGCGACGTCGAGGAGTTTGGTTGCTCAGGTTTAAGTATTTTGTGTTCAACATATAAGTCATGTGAGACCACTCTGTCAATTTGTCTGGTAAAAAACAGTTTGCTTCTTGCAAAAAATAACTGTCATCGGAAGTTAACACTGTAGTCTGTCTAGGTTAGCAGCTTATAGTGTAAATAGGCACAGGAGCGTTATTTCTTTTCAACTTGGGGGGGGGGGGGATTTTAGCAAATCTACAACATGTGCACGCAAAACGTGCACGGCGAGGGCGAAGTGCAAAGCCCATGTCGGGTGGGGTCCAGGGGCCCGCCTCAGGGCCCCTGGTGGGGTTCAGGGAAAAACCCCAGTGGGGGTCTAGGGGGAGAAACCCCCGAAAGCTCCTGGGTTTTAATGTCTCAGAAGTGCCAGGAAGACTGTTTTAAGAGGTAAATTTCAGAGGTAATGTTCTTGGGTATTGGTATATTTATATATTTAGGAAATGCTATTTTGAGCACAAAACTCATTCATGAGAAGTTGATCCTACAGAAGACACAGTCGTACAATCCCATAAAATACCCGTCATCCTAAAATCTATCTAGTCATAAAGCAGAGCTCATAAACGAGGTTTTTCCTAGCTGCACCCACTCCCTCACTTGACGGAGTTTAATTGACCTTGCAGATCGTTTTATACAAATATTTCATTTCATTTACCAAGTCATTTGCAACCACAGAATTCTGTGGTGCTAACTCTCTTGACGGCAGGGAGTAAGTTTAATAGCTGTCGAACAGCTGTCGCTCGGCTGTCAAGCTATAGTGATTTATTGCTTACTTTTCGTCTATCATTTTTAACGTTCTGGGGGCTTGAATTTGACAAAAATCACATCGAGGAAGGTGTAAATTTTCCATAGAATCTGATTTTTAGACTAATATTATTGACAAATGTGTACTTTTGAAGAAAACCCTGTGTCATAATATAGCCACTACCAGTCAACCTTGAGAAAGTCCATAAAATAAAGTGGTATTGAAGGGCATATCTCCCAATTCGTTGCCAAACTTCCCCTATTCATTGGCAACTCTCACGACTGCCAGTTCTGTGGAATCATCTTGGCATGTTGATAAGCTGCACTGGATTGAAATTGTACAAGAGCAAAAATGTCCTGTTAAGCTTAAGAAGGCAAGGATCAACTTATAGGGTCATCCAAGACAACTGGATTTTGAATTCGGAGATCATTACAAGAGCTGCAAGTTGGCTTAAGACAAGTGGCTCCGCCAGGTTTTTGTGATTGAGGGAGGGGGGCACCATAGATGATGACGTAATTATACCTCAGTTCCCCCAAGTCTGCGTAAATTGCACCTTTATTTGTATGCAGCAGTTTTGATCTTTCGTTTGTCTCTACAAAGGTGCCGTCCCCTTTATGAATTTTTTTGTTAATTTAAGGTCTCATAGACGCAAAATGGTGCTATCTTTGGGATGTTTTGGAACTGATCATATATGGCTGGAAAATGTACATAATTTAGTGAATGCTAAATTTTGGTAAGGTAAAAGAGGAGAATATGTTGTCAATTAAAAGAAAGATACGTTGTTAACAAACCTCCAGAGGCCTCCTCCCCTTTGTCTATTTTACTGCTTTCTATTTGGGGAAAGTTTTTAAACAAAACTAGGTGCGTGGAGTCCACAGAAAGATTCTTGGACTATTACGAAATATTTCCTTTCCTTCATTGTGCATTATGAAAGGGAATCTAAGGCTAGTAGATACCTGTATAGAACCCCCTGGAAGCTCTGCATAAATCATATTAAATGGGGCAATGACATAATGCATGCTTCCTGACATCCAAATGAACCGTAAAACTTCATCTAACCTAACTCTAACTCTAACCCAAATGATAATGTAGAGTATGGCGCCAAACACTTTACAACTATCGTATTTTTACTAATTTTGAACGAAAATCTAGACGAATAACTTCCAGCAATGCAGAATGAGAGCGGTATAGGTGCAGGGAGGTGGTATTAGACCTCCCTGATAAGCATAGCAAAAGGGCTGAAAGACTAATAAGCGCGTTTCAGAATGCCGTTTTCGTCGTAAGTGTATTAACAATCACCATGCATATCGATAATTGCTGCGCGCGAAGCGCTCGGTAAAAATATTTGAAAAATGTATAACGGCAGATATGTACTTTCAACCTTCCTCATCATGCTACATATTAGATTGAATGATCCCATATTGATGCGAGGTCCCCACAGATGTTTGGAGATGTATCTCTGTTCTTCGGAAAGTGATGTGATCAGAATAGTTTCATGTATTCAGGTAATAACCTTAATAACGGTCATGACATGGAGAGCAAACCGTGAAAAATGCGTGAAAAGCGCGCCGAAATTTTTCATTAAATAAAATTTCCATGACAAAACCTGTATTCAGGCTCTGCGTCGAGACACTTTCAATTGTCCAACAAACCTACATGCCACTGCCATAAGCCAGTCTTTTACCTGTTAATTCGTAAACTTTCAACTTTTTGCTGCTGTGCTTCTCCAAAAGTTGCTTTCGGAAGATATTGATAATAAGAATAACACGTAAGGTTTGAAGCGCGCGGAGCGCGCGAAATTTTTATAGTTTGCGAAGGATTTGCTAAAATTCTGATAGTTTGAGAAACACTTGTGATAGAAAATGAAGCAGAGATTGAAGAAAATGAAGAAAAAAATGTACTTTCCAGCATACACATATCAGTAGACTGTAACATGGGGGGGGGGGGGGGTGATTACATGGGCTATCCCCTAGTCAAATGTTGGGGGGTATATCCCCCTTACCCCCGGGATCTACGCCCATTTATAGGCAACACAAATCAACCAAAACTGTTGCCATCATCAAATCTTTTTTCTGTCCTTGATTACGTTCTTTCCTGCTCTTATCATAGCTGTTACCTATTGAATTTGACATTTTTAAAATTCCCAACTTAACGAGTTAATTGTTTACAAAGTTTCTCCTTAAGATCACAGACCTTCTTATCCCATTTTACATATGTTACGCCTTAAAAAAATTATACTAACTTTGGCGCTAAACTTTTGAATGATGTTTCTACGTTTCCTACTTAAAATACAATCTTTAAACAAAATGACGCAGCTCGTGTGGGTTTATGATATCCTACGAAACGAAACGGAACAAAATCAACGAAATAGCGTAACAAGGAAACAGCCAATGTATACAATTGTTTCGTTCTGTTTTCGCAAAATATCATTAGCGTGGTGGGGTATTGATATTCTGCGAAACGAAACGAAACAAAGAATAGATAGATATTTCCTCTAATATCTGAATAAAGAATTACAAACACATGCTTATTGTTCGAGCCTCCTGAATACGTAGGCTTCCGTAACCCGTAGTGTAGTACGCACGATATATGGACCTTCATAATATAAGTCTGCAACGTTCAAGTCTGCTGCAATCACGAAGATCGGGTACAATGTAAGCAACCATGCCCATGGAAGCACTGCGTTCCTCCGGTGTACGAACTGCACATCGGTCAATAGTCAGGGTACCGCCTACCACGAGATAACGTGTGCACATTTAGACTTTCACTTATACCTCGACGTCTGTACTGATTTCATTACCAGTGAGGGTGGAGATTCGTCGAGTACTTTTTCAAAAGTCCTCTAGACTCTCTCAGGCTGGCGAAGAGCCAAGGGGCGAAACCAGGAGTTCTGCTCCCTTAAGGAGCAGCCACGTGCTCTTTACGTGCACACATACGCACCCTCGCTGCCTTACCGGTACACGTACACAGGACCCGGTAAGGAATTCACGGGATTTCCCCATGAGCTTGGCTGACCTCCAACTCACCCGGTAGGCGTACGTGTCTGGAGGGCGGGCTGCTCGCAAGGCAGGCACGTGCAGCCGCGCGAGACTTCTCATTCCAGTGACGGAATTCTCGGGCAGCTAGGCCAGTTTCGAGCCGCGCGTGAGCTAGGAAAGACTTAAAGACGTGCGAGAGCTTACCTATGTGCCGCTAAGGAGGTGACTGTGAGTGCTTGGAAACGGACACGAACGGAACAAAAAGCACAAAACAAAAACCGGGACCAGGCTCGAATACAAAGACAATACTACAGACATTAAACTAGCAACCAGAAGAGTCTTTCATGTAGCAACTATATATAATACTTAGAAGCCGACCCCCTCCAAACCACCCCAAACCCGAGCTATTTACATTCAACTAAAGGGGTTAGATACAATATTTACAGGTTAATCTTCACCCGATCTGCCTGCACCGAGACAAGTCGACCCCACCGCCTGGCGAAAGCCGAACTGGACAGCAGTGTTACCCTGACTACTCCCTCCCTTCCTGTTTATTGTCTTATTTTTTATTATTAGTGACGACACGTGACTGTAGTTTCCACTTTCAGCTCGTCCATTAGCTTACATGGAAGCCATACAGTTTCGGACCCTATGCTTTGGGGACCATTCTTGCATCATGCTAACCTACTGTTATGTATGTGTCTTGCGTACTAAACTACGGAAGCCTACGTACTCACGAAGGTCGAACAAAAAGGATGTGTTTGTAATTCTTTATTCAGATATTACAGAAAATATCTATTTATTCTTTGTTTCTTTTCGCAGAACATCAATACCCCATCACGCTAATGATATTTTGCGGAACAGAACGAAACAACTGTATACTTTGGCTGTTTCCTTGTAAGGCTACTTCGTTTCGTTTCGTTCCGTTTCGTTTCGCAGAATATCATAAGCCGCTTGTGCGTATTATTGGGATCCGAGTTCTACAGCTGTCACTTTCTGAAGGATTATACGTACACATATTTGGGGCACAACTTCTGGATTTATTGGGTCTACGAGGGTGCTGTTTGATCCTACAGACTACACTATCGGAAGGTCCTTGAAGCCCTCCGACACACTTACCTACGGACAATCATCCGCCGTGAAGTTGTAAAATATTCCAAACACTTTGTCCTACCCGTTTTTCTGTCGTCATTTACACGTTGACTAATTTAGCTCCCAACCAGCTAGGATTTAAGACAATCATAGAAATACGTGCTTTACGTAACAGAAACGTGGTCATATCACACTAATTTGGCCTCAAAAGGTTAAATCGGACGAGAGCAATGGTCATTTTCAGGAAACTCGTATCTTTCAGGCTTGGATCCGGCTTAAAGCAAGTTGCTGCAGCAGAGGCGAAGGGTCCATCCATAGATATTTTCGAAATAGAACTCTTTACCTATCAGATGCCATATTGGTACCTTTTGATGGTCAAACATTTATTCAAACAAACATATTTCCGTAAATCGTGCATTATTATGTAATTTGACCGCTCCACAATATGGTAATAGACTAGAAAGTTATAATTAGGTATCAGTCAAAATGACATTTGTGGGTAATCCCCTGGAAAATTAAACTTAAAGGCTACATCTGACAATCAAGAAAACTAAACAACTTTTGTAAGGAACTGTATCAAAGAAAAATGCTAGGACCCCGGTCCCAGTTTTAGTGTTAAGTTATTTGAGGCTTCTTGGCATTTTTGGATATTTTTTTTTGCAAGCTAGTAACAAGTGTGGGTGTGAAGAGAGCAAGATGGAGAAAACACAGGAAGTTTCAACCGTCTGAAGCCCAAATGTAGCACTCCACAAGTGTTTCATGCCCGTTAGTCTCTCTTCAAGTCGAGAATACTCTTCCAAAAGACAACAATCATATCATTAAATAAGCGCGTGTTGTGGTTCTTTGAACATCAATTTCGCTGTGTGATGATCATCTTAATCTCACTGATCTGCACAAATTACTGACCAATCAATGAAGAATACCTTAATTTGTAGGTGTACTTAAATTTTCCATCTCTTAATTTCGACTAAGTAATGCAATGGCCAAATGCAATTAAGGTTTGACGTTTGACTGTAAGTAGATCTAAATCTTACATAATTTAGGTATCAGGTGGAATAGTGTCTCAACGCTCTTTTTTTATCAGTTTTCATGCTAATAAGTGATAAATTAATTGATTCACTGAAACTCCGTAAAATAGTTTTTCTCGATATTTACATTTACGTGATCTTTAAAAACAATATCCAGACTCAAGTGATGAGTTGTTGATTGCATATGTTTGGTGTTAGTGTGTCGTAAAATCCAATCTAACTAACTAACGAACGAACGAACGAACGAACTAACTAACTAACTAACGCACTTACTAACTTACTAACTAACGCAATTACTAACTAATTAATTAATTAAGTAACTTACTAACTAACCAACCAACCAACCAACCAACCAACTAACTAACTAAGTGATCTGACTCCCTCTTGCCATTCCTACAGTTAGCAAACATGTCTGAAAAAAGAACAGAAAATTGTAAAGGTGTTGAGTTCTTTGTAACAATCGTTAAAATTAATATGCTATAGTGAATACTGCTGTAATAGTGTAAACCTACACAAATATGTATCGTCAATTGGTCATGCGACATACCATACGGGGTTTTCACAAAGTTCACTAAATATTAACGTTGGTCGAGCTATCTAAATAAGCGCAGTTAAATGTGAGGTTTTCTGTTTCATTTATTGACATGGCGCTGAAAGAATATAAATATGCCTCCATATTATTTAAGATCAACGAATTTTGGGTGTGTGGTATTTGTTCGCTGCCACTTTATTTTAGATTTACAGCGGTAACGTGAACTTTGAAGAGTCAAAAGCTGAGTTTTTACACCTCACGGAATTGTAGTATTTTAGGCTGTAAATTAGAAAATTGCACTTGTAGGCTAATAATACGTATATTACGTTTTGCTCTCTCCACGATGAAGCCACACAAGTAGAGAGTGATCTAGATTTACTATAGGACCGTGGTCTGTTTACAGTGACCTCAAATTTAGGTCTCACTTTCTTTTAACGGTTATCCGCTGTTATGCAGGATTTTAAATATGTCCTAAATGTTTACAAAATTGCTCTTTGTCGTACTCTTTTAAAACGTGTTCCGCTTAGCTTTCCAAAATATTGAATTAACTGAACCTACTAAAGAAATGGCAAGGACCTTGCAGCGATCTTGGAGATTTTTCTGCAAGTTAATATTTGTAATTTGGCTTAATTGAATGCTAAATAATCTTCCGAAAGTGAAATAAATAATGGGAGGATTGAATGTCCTGATATGGAAGCGAATTGGTTGTAAAAGTCTCGACCAACTAGACTGGGTATGAGCTTGTAGTTTGAGTCCCTTTCGCATGTGTGCCTTCGAAAGTGTGGGAAAGTAAAAGCTATTAGCCCTGCACCACACCACATTAAGAACATTGAAAAGGGAAAATAAATTTTTTGAAGCTGTTGAAAGGAAACAATATCAAGTATACACAAAAGGGAAATAAACAAAAAATAAATTTTGACAGGGACATATAAGGGAGATATAAAATGTTTTGGTGTTGTTCAAAGGAAACAATGCCTTTGTCAGCAATCTTTAAATTTAAACTTGCTTAACATAAACAATCATCCCAACCACCTTCTTCACATCTTCACAGGGCAATGAGAACCAAAATGATGTTATCAAAAAGATATAGCAGAGGAAAATGCTGAAATACTGTAAATTTTATGATTTCAACCTTCCAGGGGTGAAAACGTTCGTGTCTCCGCTAGCGTCACTACGTTTATCGGGACATTCAGTCGTCCTTTAAAGGTTTCTTTTGCTGCAGGTTGTTTCACTTACATATAGACAAAATTGATAAAATTTGTAGTTCAAAACATTTAAAGCTTTAGTGAAGAAGTGGTATTACTGCCGTGACACACAACCGTGGACAACAAATAGTCAATAAGCTTTGTAAACGTAGACAGTAGACTTGAAAACAACGAAACATCGATGAACATATTGATGAAGTACCCTGGGGGTGACTAGCTTCTTAAAATTGTGTGTGTGTGTGTATGTGTGTGTGTGTGTGGGCAGGATATCGAACGGAACTAGAGCAACGTGAAGAGTTAGCCGTACCCCAGAGATTTCGGGTCCTAGATACTCAGTGGTCCGCAAGTATAGGCCTTCCTAGTAGGCTTAAATGGAAACTGATTAATCGCGACAAGTCTCAGACGTTTCAAAATGAAAGTGGTTGGTTTCACATTTTTTTAGTTTGATTTCGTGGGGTAAGCAATTTGTAAACACGAAATGGGTTTTGCTTACGTTTTGAAAAGGGTTATGGAAGAAAGTGCGGTACAAACAATATCATATTCCCCAACTTCCACAGTTGAGGGACATGTCTACCCCTTCGTAAACCTGCTTAAACCCATATTAAACACCTATCAATAGTTTAACATGAAAAGTATAGAGTTTTGCAGCACGCGACAGTGACTATTGACAAACGTTTATGGTTTCTTTTTTTTTAAAACTCAAGCTGGCATGGGAGGAATCTTCAGCTCAACAAACAGCGGCAAACGAGAGCAAACTGATGACAGGAAAAACACAGAAGAAAGCAGAAAAGAAGAGATAAGTAAGATTATATTTAAAATAAGAAGTCTTACTTCAATAAATTTAATTTGATGGTATGAATTTACTAAAAATAAATGGGTTTCTTTACCCCCCGAAAGGGTAAATATAACGCCAGCAAAGCGGCACACCAAATGGGTACTTTTACACCACACACATATAGTACTTTTACCCTTTTGTGGTATACATTTACACAAAGTTTACCAGACTACGAATGTAGTTAGATGTGTTATTTTACATTCCTTACGTGTAAAATTACACACACACACACACACAAATGCTTTATTTACCCATTTGGGTGCCGCTGTGCGGGAGTTACATTTACCCTTCAGTCCGTGCAATGTTACACAAGATGTGTTTAATTACCCATTACATGCAGGTGGATATACCCATTTGAGTGTCGCTGTGCGGACGTTACGTTTACTCCTAAATTCATGTAATGGTACATAAGATGTGCTAAATTACACATAACATGCAAGTGAATATAACCGTTACGTATTGAAATGGTTATTGCTTTGAGAGATTTATATTTACCACTGATCAGTTGTAATCTTACAAAAATCCTGTTTCATCACCCATTAAATGCATGTGAATCTACATCTTCAAATAATGTTTGTGAAACTCCTTTGGAGATGAAGTGTGAACATACCCCCCTTAAGCTTTTGTAATGTTGAAATACTGGTATTTGAAACAAATGGAGTCTACAAAGCTTCTACAGACATTGATGTTTACAAGTAACAGATAAAGTTAAACTGTTTCTCATTGATGTAAGTGAATATGCAACAAAACACTTTCTTCAACAACTTAAGAACATGTGTGTCTCCATAAATGTCCGTTCTTACCATAAAGATCTGTACCATGCACATGACCAAAAGGGGTCGGGGTGACCCCACAACACCTCCTACTGAGTTATGCTCACGCCAACCGTTGACCGAAGTTTCCTCCAAATTTTACAGAATGCTGCATCTGTAAGCAGTGCACCTGAACTCTCTCCTTCATTTTTACAAAGAATTTCACACTCCAGTTTTACAATACCATCTTTCCCAACACTGCATTGACATTCATTAATTTGTTTTAGTGTTTCAACTTTTATCTCGAATTACATTCAGTTGGAAAGTCACCCTTGCGGTTAGCTACAGGGTTACAGGACCTTCACTAATTTAGACCAATTTCAAGATACATAAGAGAATAATACACAATGAATACTTCAAAAGAATCAGCCACTAAACCAACCTTATTTTTTTCAGCTAAATGGTACAGGCACTTGATTTTCCTACAGTAAATGAGTGTTTTAAGCACATTCCATCATATTTACATTGCATACTCAAGGGAAACATGTTATTATGCATGAAAGTTAACAATCCATTTACACGAGTAATCACAGAATTCTCACATGTACAAATTAGAACACACTGTATGTTAATTAACAAGGAGTGTATAAATTTGCCCTCTAAATTCAGATAAAAACAACAATATGAACCCAGTAAACTCATTCATGGGCGTCCGGAGGGGGGAAGGGGGGCGCTTGCCTCCCCTGGAAAATCAAAAACTTGATAAAAACGAAGAAAAAATAAAGAATAAAAACGAAGAAAATATAACATCAATATTTCTTAACAGTTCAATTAGTGAGAATTTCTACTCTCAAAACAGTAATTGAATAAAAATATCAACACTCAGGCCCCAGCAGCCTCCCGAGCATATTTTCGGTATTTTTTTAAAGTTTATATTCACGATATTGCTAGTGTTTCTCCTTTTTATATGCGGTAAATAGGCCTTGGGAGTGCCATTTCCAGCGATCTGGGAAGAATTTTGGGCCAAAATTTTCTTGCGCTCCGCGCCAACCCGTGGTGGCGCGGAGCGCTGAGAGTCTGTGGCTGGGCTTCGCCCCCCTGAAAAATTCCTGGCTACGCCTTTGTCAACACTGTGTGGAAAGTAGCATCTAAACTCTTTCCTGGGAATAAAATATTTCCCATGAAAAAAGTTGGGCCCCCTAAAAAAATTTGCCCCACTTGAATTTTTTTCTGCGGACGCTCATGAACCCTTGACAGCATATGATGAGATAAAGAGCAAATTACAGTATTTCACTCCAAAAAGTAAACATTGTACCAACTGCTATTACTTTAAGCTCCTCCAATTTCAAAACAACACGTCTCGTGAGTCTCCCAGACAATGTAAGACAGCCTATACGGAGTTTAAATTAATCAAGTCTCTATCCAGACGACACTATTTGTGAGCTGTCTGCTATACACTGGTATACACCATTGATCTGCACAATTATTCATCACTGACTGATCACAGTGAAGCTGTTGTCTGAACTTTACTTCATTACAAGTACAGTCACAGATTGTGCATAGAGGTGTCTACAGATTTTTCCATTCGTTTTGGTCTCATTAAAGTGACCTATGTTCAGGGGCGGCGCCACGGGGGGGGCAGGGCAGGCATTTGTCCCCCCTATGGTTTTTCACCCCAAAAATAAAATTGTCTAAATAACGTTTTAAGACACATAATTTTCGTAGGGGGGGGGGTGAGGTGTAACAGTATAATGGAATAAAGTATTGTGATACATTATCCGTCGCATATAGGACATTTTCGGTTTAAATCCTCGAAAATTTTGCGCGCTTCGCGCGCGTTGTCTTCTCTGTCTAACTCATTGTACATCCGCCCCATACTGCAGTAGTCCTTCATGCAAATATTTGGAATGTTCGAGTGTACACGCATTCATCATTTGCTATATAGCCTATCTTCATCCACCTCAGAGCTTACACTTAGGCCTCTTTTACATCCCAGAAGACCCATGATTAAATTTCTCTCTGAGTGTTTTGTTGTTGTTGTTGTTGTTTGTGTTTTTTTTTTTTGTCGTTTAAGGGTTAATACCTAGTAGCGTAAACAATAGGGGGCCAAAATACAGTATAATTCTGTGAAAATTGCTGTCCATTTGAAAACAAGCAAAACATAGTATTCAAACTAAACTGACTGATTTGAGTGATTAAAAGTTAATTCAAATCCGTATTTGACCGACGTATTTATCAATATTCTGTAAATTCTCGGGCTACGCGCGAATGTGGTATCTATTACGAATTCCATGGCTACCTTCACGACCGTGGCTCACGGAGAAGTAGGCCTACATCATATTTTAGTGTGTAAATCCAGTACGCATAGACCTACCAGCTCTAGTTGTACACTTGCCCTACACATGCAGTGACATGTCTGTAGTGCAGTATCGTATCCAACCAGGGGAGGAGGGGGGGGGCGGGAGGATTTTCACTTCCGTGTACATTGTTCAATCATGTCACAACAATCACAAAATGGTTAAATTGGTACGCAGGGAAGGTTATAACAGAGGAAGAGTAACAGTTCCGCGAAAGTGGGAAAGTATATATAAGGCGTGTAACATGTCTAGATGTCTTCAGTGCAATTTGAAAGATCTGGGAAGGGCCATTTCTTGCGATCTGGGAGCTGTTTTGGCAAAAATTTTATCTGCGCAGTCCGCGCCAGCCAATAGAAATCATGCCACATATCAAGATGGCTTCAGTGCACATATCAGGATGGCTTCAGTGCAATTTGAAAGGTCTAAGAAGGACCATTTAATTGCGATATAGAAGCCATTTTGGCAACATTTTAAACGGTACGCTCCGTGCCAACCGTTAGTGGCGCTCCGCTTCTATACCAACGCAAACCAAACGCGGTTCACACGCTCATGCCTGTCAGTCGTCACGTATCAAATATCGTACAGTTCAAAACTGCCTCCAAGATTCCGAGAAGTGCCATTTCATGCAGTCGGGGGGGGGGGGGGGTCTGTAGGGCGGAAATTCTCTTGAACGCTTCGCACCAAACTATGATGGCGCTCCGCTTCGATTGCAACTTCCATTCTGCGCCCCTCCCCCAATAGCCAACACAAATCGCCGCCCTTGCCCGTTTGTTATGTAATCGTCGACAATACGTGCAACAAAATTGGAATACTGTAGTCGGCCAACAAAAGTAAAGAACGTTGGATTACTTACCTAGAAACTAGATTTCTCGAGAAAAATATGACTTCAAAAGATGCAAAATATTGTACCAGATTGCGTCTAAGGCTTCCCGGTAGTCGAAAAATCTTTCACATCCCCTCCCATTAACCCCTCCCTCAGAACCGCGATCACTCATCTCATGCCTGGGGCGGATGCAGGGGAAAGGATGCAGTCGCACCCAAAAAATTCAAGAAAAAACGGCGAAAACTTTTGTTAAGCTATAGTATGAGGAGGGGACAGGATGCAAGTACGCTGCATCTTCGGTCTATGTCCGTCCCCTATACGTTTCTTTGCCTGTGGTTTTTCGTTTCTTCAGTTAAACGTACGTTACCTATCCGTTCATTGTCACTTCTATTCCTTTACGCTTCCGTTACTTATGCGTTAGTGTCCGTCGAACATTCGGTACAGGTACTATACTTCTACGTTTCATCCGTTTGTTGTCCGGTAATGATCCGGTGAGCAAATAGCAATCACCGGAGACGAACGGATACCAACGGAGAAGTCCAGTGTGAGAAACGCACGAGAAAATGATAAAACAGATAAGTAACGAATACGTAAGGGGGACCTTTTTCGGTCGACGTCCGGTCCAAGTTTTGTGCATGTTCAGACTCTCTCGCCGTTCATACAGGACGTTTCCGGTCATGAAACGAAGTCGGCGGAGGAGAACAGGAGACGACTAAACGGATACTAACGTACATCAACGGAGTGCCATTTTGGGTCTTCGTTTCCTCTCCGTTATTGCAATCCGGTGAGGTGTGACAGGCGCTTAAAGACTGACTCGTGTTATAGTACGGTATCTCCCTCCCTCCTCCCTCCTCCCTCCTCCCTCCTCCCTCCTCCCTCCTCCCTCCTCCCTCCTCCCTCTCCCTCCCTGGTGACGCCATCCCAACCAATTATTTATACCTCTGCCTGTGAATCCATTCTTAAAGTCCAAATTTTACATAAATAATACTGCAATAAAATAAATTTCAATCAGTTTTGTGTCTTATCCCATACATGCACGTTTCGTTTTAGGAGTTTAAAGTGGACCTAAAGAGTAGAATTATAAGAATATATATTTTAGACGTTGGAAAGGAATTTCACTCATCCAACTCTCATTTTCATGGCTCACCCTGTTGCTGAGATATGAAAAGTTAAAATTTATTCACTTTATTTGAAAAAGTCGATTGCGCAATAATTTGTGATGATCTTCTTGTAAAACTCACATTACTTGCTTTTGTTTCCTTTTGAAATTGAAATGTTTATATGACCTTGCAAAAATTACTGTTGTACGGAGAGGTTTTGTATAGTCAAGTCACCCTATAACAGTAAGAAAGTGATCACATTTTGGCACAAGGTGCAGAGGCTTTCGAAAAAAAGAAAGAAAAGAAAGCAACGAATGTAATTTGAGTAGTACAAGAATAACATTACAAATTATTGCGCCATTTACTATTTTAAATTGAATAAGCACCAACATTTTATATATCTCAGCTCAGGAATTCCTGTAAAGATGGCAGTTAGACCATTTGGATTCATTTTTCAAGCTTTGTAACATATGTTTTTGAATTTTTAGCCTTTAGGTACACTTTAAATTTAGCTAAAATTTGGCAGTTCTTTGTAGACCAAAAAAAAAAAAGCATTTTCTACGCGCGTTTCTTTCAATATAAAAAGTTGATTTAAATGTATTTTCAAAGCAAAGTGAACTTAAAGTAAGCTGGAGTGATTTCACATTCTCACATTGATGAGCAGTTCTCCCTTTTCTGTGCCTTTCAATCGTTTTGACTTACAGACCCTTAAGGGTGCAATTTGCAAAATTTCAATATCTCCTATACATATTACGTAATGATACCATACGATTTAGATTATGAAGGACACTAAATCGGATTGAAATTTAATGATATACACAAATCAGTCTATTAATGTGAGGAAATGACGCCACTCCTGTTTGCGTAAAGTTTACTTTAGCTTGCAAATTTGGTTACATCATTGGTTCAAAAACTCGAAAAACTTTACATCATTGGTTCAAAAACTCGAAAAACTATAGGTAAAACTTTAATGTTATCTCATAAGAGTTATAATTCCTCTCCCTTTTATAAAATTCAATTTTGCGTATAACTCTTCCTCAGTGATTCGGCTTTTCTATAAGCAAGAAAAAATCACATAATGAGGATTAATTTTTACTCATTAATTGAGAAATTGCAGACATGAGATCCGTATTTCAAGGATAAATACATACAGTTTAGAACACTCGGGAAGTGCCGTTTCCGGCCATCTGGAGGGTTTGCAAAGTCAAAAATTTTCTTGAACGCTCCGCGCCAACTGATGGTGGCGCTCCGCTAAGAAATATGTATTACCATTTTTCATAGACTTATTTTTTCTACTTAATTGAGAAATTGCAGACATATGATCCATCTTCAAGGCTGGGTACATGCAGCTTAGAACATTCGGGAAGTGCCATTTCCGGCCATCTGGAGGGTTTGTGAAGCCAAAAATTTTCTTGTACGCTCCTCGCCAACCAATGGTGGCTCTCCGCTTAGATAGTCTTGCTGCACTCAGCCCCCCCCCCCAATATTTTTTTCGTTCTGCCGCGCCTGCTGCATAGTTGAAGCGTCTCATTCGGTGAGGGGCCGATTTTCACTGACAGAAAACCAACCCTTCTCACAGTTCGTATTTATTTTAGAAAAAAAAAAAAAGTTTTTTTGAGAGAGAAAAATAAAGTCCAAGAAAATGAAAACGCCAAAAATGCAGGTTCTGACACGGTGTGTGTGTGTGTGTGTGGGGGGGGGGGGGGTAGGGTGAGGCTCGGGAGTCTTGAAGTCAATGCCTGCACCCCCAAAAGAATAAAGCTGGGTCCGACCCAGCGTGCTTTGCCCCCCCCCATCGAAAAACCCTGGCGCCGCCCCTGCCTATGTTACAACCATTTTGGTTGACTGATATAATATTGAGGTGCTTTTTGGCTGTAGGGGAGGCAACCGAGCTTAATAAATAAATTTTTCAGTTTAAGAAAGAAGAGAAACCAGATTCAGGAATTCTCATTTGTCCTTTGATTTTGCGTGAGTGATGATCCTCAACCATAAAGTTTAAAAACTTTTAAGGGTGAAGTTGACTAACAGTTCCAAAAGTTGATAATTGATGTAAAAGACATTGTCGGAGTTTTTTTTTTTCGTTGATGATCGCAACCAGTAGAAGTGCCAAAGCATATCCTAGAAATGTTGCCACATGAGTGTTTATCTCAGCAGCTGAGACGACTGCATATATCAATGAGAACAAAAAACATAAATATATCGGAAGTTTTTCCGATCTTTAGCATATGATGTTTTGTTTGCTAATTACCAAAGCAAGGGACTCCAGAGCATTACATGTATTGCTATGTAGAAATGAAGAAATGAAAGCATTTACCTTACAAAGTTATTCCCTGCTTCAAACTGAAGTTTCAATGATTATGATAAAAAGAACAGCCTGTGCTGAATCAGATTCCTCAAATGGAATCACATCAGGCACCAAATGCATTTACTGTAGTACCACCCTTATTTTCAGCTTTGGAGGAAAGATCATGGTCCTAATTCAAAACCATAATGCAAAAATGCACTCAGGTTTCGATGATGTATGTTTTATTCCATATAACGCCATGTTATCCCATTTCTTTCAGTCACTAGTCAAATGCTATCTTAACGTGTGGATAAAAAAGTATTGTGTTTATTCATGGGAAGTTTTGCTTCTTGACCTCAGGTGACTCTAAGAAAAAAAACCTTGGAAATTCTTTGGAATGTTTGCTTTTGGACCTCTGGTAACCCCAGATGATGATCTTGGCAATTCTTGGGAAACTTTGCTTTTTAAACTGTTATGATCCAGATAAAGATCTTGGGAATTCTTGAGAAATTTTGACCTGTAGTGACCCCAGATAAAGATCTTGTCTTTCAGTGTTTTACCCTCTGTGACCCTAGATGACTTTTGACCGCCACCAATAACAATAGTTATTAGTGCCTCCATGACACATCTGCATACTGAGTATGAAACCTATCCAAGCTTCCTTCCTTGAGATATAATATTAACAAGGTTTTCAGGGTTTGACTCCTGCTGACCCTAGATGACGTTTACCCTGCACTAAAAACAGTAAGATTTTTTGTCTTAACATAAGACATCTACAAACTAAGTATGACACTTATCCAAGCTTTCTACCTTGAGATATAGTGTTTACAAGGTCATCAGAGTTTGCCCCCTGGTGACCCTAGAAGATCTTTGACCGCAACTAAAAACAATAGGGTTCTTACTTTAACAATAACGCATCTACTTACTACGTATGAAATTTATCCATTGCTTCTTACATTGAGATAGCGTGTTAATACGGTTGGAGCCCATTTGACCCCAGACCTTTGAACCACACCAAAAATAAAAGGGTTCTACGTACCATAACGCATCTACACACTGGGTATGAAATTCATCCAAGCTTTCTACATTGAGATATCGTATTAACATGGTTTTCAGAATTTGACCTGGTGACCTTTGACCAAACCCTCCAAAAACAACAGGGTTCTTCCTCTTAATATGGGGCATCACGTTTATGTACCAAGTTTGAAAACTGTCAGCGTTTCACTTCATGAGATATCGTGTTAACGAGCAAGGTGTCACAAACACGCACGCACATACACAAATACGCATACACACATACATACACACATGTCATCATGGATGCATAGGTTTCTCTTATCATCGAATCCAATATGAATTGATTGCCTAGTGAAGAGATCATTATCACTGTTGTCCCCTCAACTGCTTAGGTACTTTTACTTCTTCTCGAGATTGGTTCACTAGGAAAACCCAGATTGAATTGCATGGTACCCTGTGACTACTTTCAAGTTTGTAGATTTGCCATATCTTATAATTAGTCATCAGTACCGTGTGCTTATTTTGTCAATCACTAATGGCCAAATAATCACATTACCAGAAGGATCACAAATTCCACCCCAAAATATCAATTTGGAACAGTTTCTCTCATTAAATTAAATTCAATTAGCTTCAAAATAGCTTCTCTTTTTCTCTGATGCAGCAGGCCCGTGCTTCTTTGTAGGTTTGTCATTTGATTAGCAGGGCTGTAACACCCGAGTCCGGACTCGGACTCAATTCCGGACTCGAGTCCAGTTTTTTCTGGACTCGGAATTGGCCCGGAATGGGAGGTCCTGGAATCGGAATTGGCCCGGAATGGGCTGCAACTGGACTCGGACTCGAAGCCGAGTCCAGCCGAGTCCACTTAAGTGAAAATTTGATGCCCCCTAGCATATTAGCTCATATTTACCACTGGGCTATCAGCCTACTGTCTGGGAAAAGTGCCCCTGGGTATGTTTGCAACAGTGGGGACATGGGAGTTATTTATTGAGAATCAGCTGGGGTTGAAACTTACTCAGGGTGGAATTTTGTAGGCAGGGCAAGGGCGTTTTCTTGGGAAAAGGATTTGCTAAGTCCCCCTGGGACTCCAGGCTAGCCAGGTGTACACGGGAAAATTAATTGGTCTGGTCTTGTAACCAATGAACTAAATATTCAAGAATGTATGAAATACTGTAAAGAAGAGGTTTCAACAGAAATGGCCCTCTAAGTTAGTTGGAAAAGTGCTACATGATACATGCCTGGTTGAACTTGTATCATGCCTAGTTCCTGTAATGGCAACAGTGGCATTAACCATTGTCATAACCCAGCTACAGAAATTCTTTGATTGAAGAACTGACACATTCCTTCAGGTTATTCAACTTAAACTGATTTATCCATTCAAGCAGTGAACACTAGTCTGCAAGATGTGAAGTTAAATGGGTTGGAGCCAAGTCCACCTGTCCCAAGTCTGAGCAAGGTCTGAGTTGATGGTCAGAATCCAAGTCTGAGTCCTGAAGGCCTCGAGACCAAGCTGTGTCCGAGTCAGAGTCTGCCAGCATTTTTGAACATATCTCTTTTGATGGGGTGTATACAGTACAGGTAGTGGGGGGTGCTCACTGACCTCTAAATGACTACCTAAGACCTATAGTGTTTACTTAGACTAACTCAAAAGCAGTCTGAGAATTGTGCAATAGGCTATCAGTGATTATGCCAGGACTACCTGAGGGGGCAGGGTGCCCAAAGGTGGGGGGAAGGGGGAGCAACCTGAAACCTGACAATGGGGAGGGTTGTGTAAGCACATTAAATATAATACAGGCATCACCTAGAGCATGATGTTTGGCCTTCAGAGGTAAATTTTTATCAACGTCATCATGGTAAAGTGAAATGGCTTGAAGGCCAAAGTGCATGCAGGCTGCAGTGTCTCTGGTTATACTCCATGCTCTTTGATATATATGGCATGCTATCTCTGCAGCTACTGCAGGCTTCAGGTTGCATGGATACGTTAGTCACTAGTAAAGCCAACAGGACAATGTTTGTCAATGCCCATCCAAAACCAGCTGCAGTTATGTATACTCATTCATGTAAAGTGCAGTGTATATGTATTGCACCAATGAATCGTATACAACACACATAGTTCAGTTGCAGCTTGAACAGAATGAGTTCTAACTGTTAGGCATAGGCCCAACAATATACTGCGCTTCAAAGACCTTATGCTGGCTGCATGAAAGATCTACAGTACATGTCCGGTACGTATCAGCAGCTGGTCTTGTTTGCAAGTGGTTACGAGCATTAGCGCTTGCTAGATAGATTCAACCTAAAAGTTTTTAAAAAGCTTCTTACTCATACTGCACCGTGTGTCGTCCATGAGGGAGATGAGTTGTTCATGCTGCAGTACTATACATGATGATGAACTGATTAAAACTGAACCATAAAAGTTAAAACCGTACCAGTCAATGAACTGTTTTCCCCAGGTAAGCTGCTGTAGTATACTATAGGTAGCAAGGAACGACTACGTAACTTAAATGTAACGCAGAACTTTCTAGCAGAACCGGTACTACATGTACAAATCTATAGTCTTGACTTACTACAGGTGTGCATTCTACTACTACTGTGTGGTACAACATACACTGTCCTTCAGATCACGTAGGTCTATATATTGGTGCAACTGGGGTCAACTGGATCTGAGGACTGCCTTTAATTGTAACCCAGATTTGTGATGTTGGCAATATAGGCCTAAAGGCCTATAGCCTACTCTCCCAGTTGATCCCCATCCGGCTACCACCGGCCCTCTGCATATACCCTCATCAAAAGTACAAAGGTCCTTGAACTACAGTAAATTAAGTTTACTAAATTTAAGCTCCATTCATGCACATGACTGATCTGTACAGTTAGTACTGCAAAATTCATATCCATCAACAGCTAGCTATTGATATCCTGCTCTATGTTTACATCTTATCTGGATAAAACTTACAAATGCAAGAACTGCCCCATTTGTAGCAGTTTCATACTAAGCCTTCCTTAGCATATAGTCTACACAGTACAGCCTTTTTGTAAAATTTGTTACAGAAGACAGGATGCAAAAAAGTATCACCTCCTTCAGAGCCCATAATAACTTTATGGTTTGAATAGGAGGATTTAGGAGATCCACTGACAATGTTCTGCAAGGCAAGGCACAGACCTATGTTCATTGTTTGCATTGTGTAAGGTGTGTAACAATCAATAGGCACATATTGTACCAGTGAATGGATTAGGCACAACTCGAGGTATTATTTAGGTAACATACAGCTATAGTGTAGTTTGTATTTTCCTTGAATCCTTGAATCTTCCAGTGCTTTGGAGATTTGTATAGTCTCCTCTTAAACTCTCAGACCCAGCAAATCTGACTGCTTTTGTTGTAAAAACTGTTAATTGGCTTTGATTGTACTGTAAATAGTAGGTAGTTGCTCCAATACATCCTTGGTTCATACAACAAGCCCATGGTTCAAGTTGATTAAGCTATTCAAGCACTGACCATCAGCCTTTAGGATTACAAGGTGTGAAGTTCAATAACACAAAATGGCAGTGAATTAGCTATGTTTATAGGCATCAGAAAATAATCAATACTAATTTTCCAAAGTTGTAAGTTTTGTGTACTTGAAATCAAGTAGTGTAACAGGTATGAAAATTGCACTTCACTTCAAACCACAGAGATGATGACGTGTCAGTACAGGCATCAGCAGGCACAATTGTAAGGATGTTGCGACATATTTTTTGGACGGTGGGTGGGGCGGGGCGGGGTGGGGCTACAATATGAAGATTTAATTTGCAGCTGGGCTTTAATATATTTTAAGCTAACATTTCTGGGGATATCTGTATGTCTTCACTACTAGCCTTTATGAAATTTGGGCAATTTTTGAGGGGCTAAGAGAAACTTTAGGGGTGGGCATGCCCCCCAGAGAAGGGCACCTGAGTACCAGACATTGCAGTAGTTGTGTTCTAGAACTTTGTAAATATTCCAGATACTGTATATGATACTCATATAGAGTGGCTGCCAAACTTATTACTAAGTACACCTAATATTATTCTTGTACCCATGATAGTAGCTGGTGCACATGGTGCCTATAATTATACTCATGACCATGTAACTGCACCCATACCACCTGGTCAGATCCTGTACCAGTGCTCATTAAATTCCTTCAAGTTTGAACTTTCATACCTACACTTGGGTATGAAAGTTCTTGAGTCGTGACGGTGTCCATACTCGTGTTGTGTTACCCCTAGTCTGTGCTCAAGTTCGTAACCCGGGACATGCACCCATACCAGCTTCTCACTACCTGGCATACATACCATACCCAAACTCAAAACCACATACTCATGACCAGTACCCGTGTCCGGGATCATGACCTGTTACCCGTACCTGTACCAGCCCCCATCTGTACTCATGGCCCGGTTCCCATACCTGTACCCAGGCCCATGGCTTGGTACCTGTACTCATGACCAGCTGGTACCTGTACCTGCACTCATGCTACTGTATTCACACTACACTGCGGCGCTGCCAATTTCCAAGGATTTTACTGCACATTTACTTATGGGATGGACTCGGACTCGGCTCGGACTCGGGTCCTCTGGACTCGGACTCGGCTTGGACTCGAGTGGTACCGGACTCGGAATTGGCCCGGAATTGGGGTCACTGGAATCGGAATTGGCTCGGACTCGGATTAGGTGGACTCGGTTACAGCCCTGTTGATTAGTCCCTAGTTTGTAATGCCTACCCACTACTCCCATACAAAGCTGTGATCTGATAGCTGGGCAATTAATCATGCATCCCTAGACTACAAAGGCTTCTGGTCAAAACATCCATTTTAAGCCCACATGACCCCCCCCCCTTTGTACTATAAAAGTTAACTATTACACTCAGTCAGGGTTATAAGTTGGCAATAGCCTGGACCCCTGGTTTGCAATGGCTGATTGCAGGTCACATACAGCCCCAAGTTAGTAAACTTATCTGATTCACAAGGCACTTACAAAAACAAATCATTATCAATCTAGATTTATAATCTTTGCATAGACTTGTCGATAACGTTTGCAATGTAAACTGACCAAAGTGAATGTAACTGCAATCGTATTTTTCAACATGCTTCAGCACACTTCATGATAATTGGTCTACTACTTTCTACAGAGAACTTGTGTGAATTTCTAAATATGAAATCTCAAAGTAACATAATATGGACTGACTCTTACAGGGCTGGCAAAATGCTTGTGACAATCAGGGAGACTTGTTTAGCAAAAATTTACTTCGTACACTACCTTCCAACTGGTGGTGGCATTTCGTCCTGGTACGTGGTATTAAGTCAAATACAAATTGTTTTACCAAGCACATGTGGCACACTGGATTTGGCACAAGCCAAGGATTACTAAAATAATGCTCAAATTGTGATTTACCATCTTGGTAAACATCTGTTAAAAGGACTTGGAAAAATGAGTTAGTAGTACAGTTAAATTTCATGCTTTTGAAAACATGATGTTCTATAAATCAAGAATGATAGGAAAGTCGAAAAAAAAAGCAGCTGGGTTACTTTGTTTTCTAAAGAGAACTTGCCCACGCGAGGAAGATCACTGCTTTGTAGATCATGAATAATTTGTCCACCAAAATTTTCAAATTTCGCAGCATTCATTACTCTTGTAATATATATTTTTTTTGGGGGGGGGGGGAGGGGTAGGGAGAAATCCTTTTTCCAGAGTCATTTGACGAGACTGACTGGTTTAGTGAACGAAGCTATTTTCTGTCTGTGTCGTTTTGATGCAATGTAATACAACATTTCACTCCATTGTTTCTCTATGGTAAATGATTCCAGGCTGCATACAACAAGCGAGTAGGGTAACATTGGTATACAATGCATGCTGCAATGGATGAAAAGTGTACTGCTTGTGCAAGACTTGCACTGTGAATGAGTGGGCTCAGTTTTCGATTTTAAAATCATGTTTCTCTCTGGCTAAAGTAAATTCCTTTTGAAAGAAAAGTTCTGTTTCAAGTTAATGTCTGAAACTTGTAAAAAATGGTTGAATAGTACTATGATGTTTATTGAGGAAAGAAATGAAACAAAGTTTGCTCAAATCATTTTTATCCTGAGCCAAAAAATCAGTAGGCTTGATCTAGGCCTACTCGTACAGCAAAATCCTCGGACTGTGAATTTCCAAACTCGCTTACTCCAATTAAATACCTCAGGGTTTCCTGACTTAATCCTTGGTCGGCTACTCAGGGATTAATTTAAACCTAGAGCCCACTTGGATTCATCCGCTAGTATAGAACTTTGACACTTACTGACACTGATGTACATTTATTATGAGGATGCAGGCCCGTACGCAGGGGTGGGGGGTTCGAGTGGTTCGTCAATGGGTTCGTTTTTGAGATCGAACCTCCCTTTAAAAACGAACCCCCTTTGTGTACTAGGGGTGGTTCGTCAATGCTTATGACTTATTCCTTCCTCTTGTAATGCTGAAACAGACATTGTTTAAAAATTTAACACATTCCATATGAATATTAGGATAACGTAAAAAGCATAATCACGTCATTATTCCAACACCTCCATTTTCCGCGCCTTTCGAAGGCATGCAATATCATTGGTTCGACGAGTATCTCGGATATTCAAAACGAGGTTAGGCTGTATGTACATTTGCTTTCTTTTGCACACCCATTTTCTTGGAATGAATGAGCTAGTTCTGTGTGATGTAAATTTCCGAGGGATGGCCACTATGATTTTATGTTTATTCATAGGATAGACAAGTGGGTGATTAAAGGTGCGATTGCGTCAGCTCCTATGAACCCTGATTCCAGTTTAATGTCTCTTCCCACCATATCTCGCGCCCACGCATGATACACTGCGATGAACTATAATGAAAAATTTGTGTTTTCAAGCGCACTTTCCCGCACTCTAGAGCGTTTGTGATGCCCACCTACTTACACTCTGGAAATTATGTATGCTAGACAAGAAAGTCTGCAATGGCACGCTTGTGCTTTAGAATAAGTTACTCTGCAGTCTAGCCTGGCGTTTCCAATCTTTTTTGTCTTAGCTTCAGCTCAAACCATGATGAAGGCAGAGGTCAGGTCGATCCAAAGTGGTCAATGAGCCATAAGCACGCATGATGCGATAAAGTGTGTAATCCTCTTCGGCGGAAAGTCTCCCTGACAGTTTACCTGTACTTGCTTTTAAGGAATCCATATCGTCATCGGGAACCAGAAATTTGTTTAGCTTTCTTACTCATATTTTGGCTGAATATTACAGAACATCCTTACTATACGTAACCCTCAATAGCTTAGTTGTTATCGTATCTGTCTCGTAGTGCGGTAAACGAGTTGGGATGGGGAAATTTCGTCGCAATAGACGGGGTAGATACCTGCAGGGTATGCCATTTCCGCTACCCCGACAGTTGATATTTTTTCCTTTTGATGGGTGCTAATTTTATCAAATCAGAACTACCAAACCATACCAAAATTTTTGCAAATGCTTCGAAAACAAAATTTCCAAGCGCTTGCAACCTCATGGCTATATGCTTTTTACCAGTACCGTCTAAAATGTGCTAGCATCATTCAACGGCAAGGGTTGTTAAACTTTTGCCGGTTGTTTAAATGTTTATGCGTGATTAAGGAGGAACACGACGGTGCTTTTTGGAAGAAATATTTCATAATAATCAAAATATTGAGAGGATTAATTCACCATTGCCTTCTTGGTGACATATTTTGTTTGGAAATTGAGTGTGTGCAACGTCTGGATGCAACTTTGTAATGAAATGGTATTTTCAATTCAAAACTTCTGCAAGCTTTGTGCGAATCTTTGCCGTTTACACTCTACATATAAGGGCTATAATATTCAAGGAACAGTTTTCTTAAACACTTTCCCCAATCTAGATAAAACAGCCTTCGTCAGAGCCAGGCATTATGAGTACAACATGTACCAAACAAATATCAAGAGAACGGTAACGTGTGCAGCATGGTTTAAAAGAATTGGAGTATACAGTTCTTGTTCTACATCATTTTCCAACAACATTTCTTCTGCGCAATTAGCGCGCACCCATTATCGTGAGATCCTGAAAGTTAATACATTAAGGAAACAAAGAAAATATATTCTAAAACTTGCTTATAAATCCTGGACCTATTCAGTTATTCCTATTTTCCTCTTGCTCACTTCCAGTAGAAGTTGGTCCCTGAATTCTCGTTGTTCACGCCATGCTTCTGTTTCCATTTTGTAATTAACCCAGAGCGTCCCATTGACCCCCATAGAAGTATTAACCATGACAGTCAACAAAAATTTTCTAGGTGTGTTACGCGCTAACTGGTTGTGCTCCTCGCTGAGATATTTTCACATTTTTAGGGTTTTTCTCAAACCACCAGCCCGCCTCTCAACAGAAAAACGTCCTATAAAGGAACCTGCTTCCTTCGCCTCTGGAAGGGTTGTGCCAAGATTGTTCGCCCGCTTCCCTCGCGTATGCACCTTTTTCGCCGATGAAGCTATCTGGGATGGGTTTACGACTTTCTCTATGGTGAAACTTATGGCCAACCCCTTGTAGTTCCCTTGTAGATGAGGATCCAACACCTACAGATCTATTTTCACCAACGCGACATATTTTTCTTACAACAACGCAAAAAGCCGCCGTGATGGGGTAATAAGCGAGGCGCAGATATGCATATTCAAATATTAAATCAGTCGAAGTCAGGCAATGGAGCCACAGCTGCGTGTTAAATATACTGTGCATGCACGGTGAAGTGCACAACTAGTAAGTAGTGAAGAGACGCATCCTGCGTACTGGCCTGGAATGATATCCCCCAAAACCAATTCCTACTTAAAATGCACTTATCTGTGGCCTGCAAACTTTTCTCATTAGAGAATTTGTTCCCTTGAAGGATGGCCAAAATTGCCTGCATCTGCTTTAAGCATTATATTCTCCAGATGTCACATTTTTGCGGTTAAGTCACTTGTAGTGGACATCAAGCCGCTTGAAGCATTATGAAGTAATTTGCGCAGTTACACAAAATTATTCGCTGAAACTGAACTTCACGAATAAATTGACGTTAAAACAAATTTTAAAACAGAAAAAAGTCCAGGTTTGGTGGAATTATCGATAATTTTTAGCATGGAAACTGCTACAGAATGATGATCAGTTCCTGGCTCTCATGCTGGGTAAATATTTGCTCCGACCAAGCAAAAAATCGCTTGTGGTTAAATGACGTCAAACAATCGGCCATCTCTTGACGTGGTCGGCCAGTTCGTTGCGCCTGTCTTCAAGGGGAGAGATTTTCTCATGTGAATAAATTGGTGGCTTGCTAACAGAGAAAATTAACATTACACCAAGAACTGCTGGCCTCTATTTGATACACAAGCAATAGATCGTAGGCCTAGGCCTAGTTATTGCAGGCCTATGAATGTGCTAGCTATGACTGTGTTCATTTCTTAAAAGGGAATCTAACTTACAGTAAAAATTTTATGTTCCATCTTTGTGAATGACAATGGTACAGTTAATATCCAGTCTCAGTGACGACTGCTGCAGTACTGCTGCAGTACATAGAGCAAGCAGTACATTATCACGTTCGGGCCGATTGTACGAACGAAAGTACATTTTAAAAAAGAGAACACTTTCGTGAACGTTTTAAAAGAGATCTTTTCAAGTCTGCTTTTCTTATTTTCGCATGCATTACGTAGTGAGTAAAGCCAAAGTTGAATTCACCGATCGCTACGTTGATTGAACAATAGCAGACTTGAATGATTACGTCAAGCATACAAAGAATCATGGGAACTGGGAGTAAAACATATTACACATGCACATGTATACGTACATAGTACATACGCTATATAGCAGGCAACTACATCTTGGCCTGCATAGCGCTGGTTGTACTCCCTGTTTCCATGATTCTTTGCACGTTTGTCATAATCATTAAAATCTGCTATAGACCGTACAGAGAAATCTTAAGCTTTTAAGCTTAGGATTTCTGGCGTAACTGGCGTAGCTGCCCGAAAATTCGGCCACTGCAATGAGAAAATTCGGCCACTGCGCGGCTGCACGTGCCTGCCTTGGCAAGCAGCCCGCCCTCCAGCCACGTACGTCTGCTGGGTTAGTTGGAGGTCAGCCAGGCTAATGGGGAAATCCCGTGAATTCCTTACCGGGTCCTTTCCTAGTACCCCGTAAGGCAATGAATGTGCGTATGGGTGTGTGTGTGTGTGCACTGTCCAGCACATCATGTAACTTAGTTTGGGCACTAACATCCATTATCAGTCGGACCGATCCAGTCTTTTGAAGTAAGGTTAGTCATCCGTTAGGACGGAATCCTACATGAGAGCCTGTCTGTGGTGAGTTTCAAATTCAGGAAAATATGCCTTATATGTGATTTCCCAGGTTCTCGGGACTTTAATATTACAATCAGAGTTTAATGATTTTTTGTCACTTTTCAAGGGGACCAATTTTCATTTAGGTGTGAAAATTCAGGAGACAGCCTCCACAATGACCCTGCAGGCTGTGATCTTAATGGGTCTAGGTGTCCCAGAAAGAGCAAATGTACAAGAGTATAACGTGCCTTTCTCCATTGAAGGAACTAAGGTTGATAATATCGCTCACCAAGCGAGCAAATTTGGTATTGAGTATGACGTAATTATACGTACTATGATCAAATGAGAATAAAAGTCCATATGGTATAAGCCTATGTTACATTTGGAGACTGTATCTGCATTACTAAGGGTAGGGAAAATCCAAGACGAACCACCCATATAGTTGGAAAGGTGGTTCGATTTCAAAGGGAGGTATTTTTCAAAGGGACAGTTCATCTGAAACACTAGAACCCAACCCCCTCCCCCGTTCCCTGCATACGAGCCTGAGTTCGGCAAAGCAACACAACTTCGTCTAAACCTAATCGTTTATGAGTTATGGGGTATTTAAGGTATATTTAGTTGCCATTTTGAATTTCCATCAAACTGTTATAGGCTATAATTTTGCCCGATTTCAGATGTAACATTAAAATGTGAAACAACAAAATCTATTATTGAAACCAGTTCAAATCTTTCTTGCTAGACTTATATCCTAAATAAATATTAGCCTGCACTTTATATCACACAGTTTAGTGCAACTTTATGGGGTGAATTGTCCTGTGTATTGTTCGGGGAAATTGATATGGTTGGGAGCCATTCGGGACGGGGCATTGTCTGGGTTACCAATTGTCCGGGGTGGGAATTGTCTGGATACGAATTGTCCGGGTTGGTAATTGTCCGGAGTGGTAATTGTCCGGAGTGGTAATTGTCCGGTCACGGGCCCAAAGTGCTTTCGTCCGCTTACTGCGAACAAGCGGTTTAGACTTGTATTTTGTGTTTGAGGTTTTGCTTTCCGTATTTTATAGTCTATTGTTCATTTTTATAAAGTGCAAATTTTTCATAAAATTTGTATTTCAAAAAAAAAAAAAAAAACAGCACACGAAAAGTTGGCCGCACCTTCAACTTGTGCATTACTAGGTTCAATGCTTAATCTGAGCAGGATTTTGGCATTTCCGAAAATGAGACAACTGTTTCAATATGGTGTGACCTTCAGGGCTGGTTTGTTGGCTAATTTAGTTAACTAAGTCCCTCAGTCTGGACAGCGTCTTTCCTGATAATTTAGTAGGTTCGTTGTAAGATAGAAGTATGAGTGTAGTAGTAGTGTAGGTGGTGCATGGTGTTGGTGGTAGAAGTAGTAGTAGTAATTAAAGTAGTAGTAGTTAAAGAAGTAGTAGTTAAAGTAGTAGCAGTAGTAGTAGCAGTAGCATTTGTAACATTGACATATTGACCAACATTGACTTGAGAATGTCAACTTACTATTGTGTGTGTGCCAAAGAGTGGACGCACACAACTGAGTACTATTGGTCTGAAGAGAAATCCGGAAAGGATTCGAAACGCTTACCAGTTCTCACTAAAGAAGTTTTTTACATTATTACCTCCAGCGTCGGTTCTTAAGGTTTGGCCCTATAGACACGACAACGCCAAAACAACAGTACAAAACAACAGTATTCCGGTGTTTGTTGCAAGAATTTTTATTTGGATCTTGCGTGGGAGAACGTATATACATATATAATTATAATTATAATTATATATATATATATATATATATATATATATATATTATATATATATATATATATATATATATATATATATATTTGACTGAAATGTATAAAAAAATGTAAATATATATATATATATATATCTATATATATATATATATTTACATATTTACAATTCTTTATACATTTCAATCAAATAAATAAAACAAACCGTCCGTCCTTGAGACTTTCTTTGGATTTGTGATTCGCGAGAATCTCCTTGGCTAAGTGTGGGCGTGCGCGAGTGATGTTTGGTTGTAGTACTTCGGTGTCTTGGCGAATTAATTATTGACGAATACCCCTTTCCAGTAGGTAGAGTGTAGCTTTTCCGTGGCAAAACCAGTTAAGATTACGATGAGTTAAGGGAATGGGTGGTGACTGAGATAAAGAGCCAAAACTGCCTCGGACAAACCCTGATGGAGTGTACAAAATTGCAACACATAGCAACACAATTACACTACCTTTCTCAAAAGTGACTAATTCGTCCTCGAATTTCTCAATAAGGCAGCTTAACATACATTTGTTATAATATAATGAATGATGTTAATGCTACTGCTACTTCTACTGCTATTACTACTACCACCACTGCTACCACCACCAGGCGTGTAGCCAGGGTCTTCGGCCCGGGGGGGGGGGGCAAAATGAAAATTTTCGTCCCGATTTCATGATTTTTCAAACTAATTGTAGAGGCGCCTCCCCCCTCACCTCATTGTTTCTTTTGGGTCCAGTTTATCACCCCGGGACAAGTCCGGAAGCTTCGGAATAGAATTGGGGGCATGAGAATAAATTATCGACTTGATATTCTAATGGCCTTATCAGTATGCGAACTTATAGTCACGATGATCACAATTTAACTATTTACCATAACTCGATTTGATGAAGCCGGGGTGAACTGTCAGTGGTAAACTCGGTGTAAGATCGAGCAGGAATCATTCTTGAGGGATCAATGCCTTTCTTCAGACAGACCCTTTGAGACTTTATCATCGCTGAGCGCCACCACCAGTTGGCGCGAAGCGTACAGGGAATATTTTGGCCAAAATGCCTTCCCAAACTTCACTGAGGAAATTATCCTTCCCGGGGTGTTGTACGTTACACCAGTGGCGTGCGCAGGATTTGTGAGGTGGGGGTAGACTGTGAATTCCACCGACTGGCACAGAGAAAAGTCCAACTGGCTAGACGCAAACTATTAACAGGGGCGTAGCAAAAAAATGTCAAGGAAGTGGGAGGGACGCAGCTCATAGAAAGTCTCTCAGCGCTCAGCGCCAACCGATTGTGGCAAGGAGCGAAAGGAAATTTTGGTCCTCCCAGATGGCTGGAAATGGCACTTCCCGGGCCTATTTATCGCATATAAAAAGGGAAAACACTAGCACTATTGTAAAAAGTAAACATAATAAAATACTAAAAATAAGGTGGACGGCTGCCCTCTTTCTCCACCCACTGGCTTCACGCTTGCCTAATGACCAGTATAAAGGTAGTCATCTTTATAACTAGATGATTGACCGTTCTTCAGACTGCTATTTGTTTAGTGATTATTGTTATAATAGAGAGACAAAAATGTTATTTCAGGTGAGAATACCGCTGTCATATTATTCACAGCCATTTTTTACATAAGCGAAAGTAAGCTAAGTTATATAATACATTCATGTTATTCCTCCTGCCCTTCTACAGCTATTCAAGAACTATTCATAAACCAGTTGAAAGCAAAATACAAGCAACTCTACGACCGCGTTCAACCAATTCCTTACATTCGAGACAGACTTTTTTGTGTCGACAGAGTATTTGTGGAGGGTGGTATTGAATATTTTCATGGGTCATGGCTACTTTTGGACTCATATCATAGTGTTTTTAGTTTTCGTCTTGTGCATGGTAAAAGACGAATTTTAATAGGCGAACCTGGATATGGTAAGTCTACACTTACCTTACAATATGCCTACGACTGGTGTAACAGCACTAGATCCTCTCCCCTTAGGGATGTGGAAATACTAATTTGTCTTCGACTCAGACAATTGGGAGGCGTGCCCTCGATATACAGAGCAATTAAACAATTTATATTACCAAGAGACTCTCAAATAAGTGAGAATGACATTAAGTCTGTGTTAGAGAAATGCTCGTCAGTGACTATTATTCTTGATGGATTTGATGAATACCCGGATGCAGAAAAAAGTACTATAACTGACGTCATGAAAATAATCCTGGGCGAAATGTTTGAACAGTTTGAAGTGATTCTCACTACTAGATACTTGCCAAAAAAATATAAACGAGAAACTAAACGACTACGATTAATTGGATTCGACGACAAGGCACGTGATAAGTACATTCGAAAGGCTGTGGTAGGTGATGACGTAGTTTCCGCTGAAAAGATCAAACGACGACTACAGGAAAACCCCGTCCTGGGTGATCTCTGTCAGGTTCCTTTGTTCTTTGTTATGTTTGCTCACATGAGCCATGAAGACGAGGAGTTTCAAACATTCAAGACAGTCACGAGTTTCTTTCAGTACATGATAAAGTGTTTCCACGGTCACATGAGAAACAAGATGGAAGACCCAAATGTACAAAGATATCACATGTACGAGGAGGATCATCGTAAACTTAATAAAGTCGCTTTTGAAGGTCTCAGTAAACAGAATCAGCAGATTGTTTGGAACAAGCAGGGACTTATTAATGTACTTGGAAAGGAATTTTACGATCAGTATATAAGGATAGGTGTTTTAGTGGAAGAAGAGGATCTTGACACTGTTGATGAACATAATAATCCTTCTTCCGAACAACATGACAGAGAAGTTAGATTTTATCATAAAGTCTTCTGTGAGTGGTATGCAGCACATTACCTAGCAGAATACGTAGCTACAAAGCGTGGCAAATTGGCTAACGTTCTCTGTTACATGGATCCCTTAGATCTGCAGTACTGTTACCGCTTCGCCTGTGGACTTAATCCTAATGCATCTAGTAGAATCATTGAATACCTGAGGGGAAGAGAGGGCGGTGACAAGTTTGCAATACTATGTATCCTAGAACAAGGTGGCCAGGTTGAAGACATCTTGGACACTGTGCGGGGTCTGTGTGTTAATCAAATTACATTCAGGGAGAACGACAACACACTGTTACAAAGGTCTACTGTTCAACTTCTAGAAATCGCTTCAACTCACAAGGTTTGTGGTTTACCTCTATCGAATTAACAAACATAAACAAAGTTCTTTATTCTGTTAGTCGTGTCCCTTAATAAATTTACTTGATACTCCCGTTTCAATTTCATAAACTAAACAGATTTACAGTTGAATGGCTTAGCATACTTGAAATGAAAACAAGAAAGCCGAAAGGCTAAGTGATTCCTTGCCTATGGAGTAAAGTATAAAAATAGTACAGTGGTATCAAAATGGTAAACAGCTTCATTATGAAGTTTTAAAATTACTGAGTTGACATTTATGAGCACAATGAAAGATCCATGGACAGAGGTCAAACAGATTGATATCAGGAAAGTACCTCTCTGATTCAACAAAGTTACGAGGGTCTCAAGCGGGATATCATGTTTACAACAAATTGACCTTTTGACCTCAGGTGACTCAAATGACCTTTAATTTCCAACACAAACATGGGGACCATCCACTTAACATGGTTTATCTACACTCTAAGTACAAGATTCTTCACTGTAACCCTTCTTGAGATATCCTATTTAGCTCTTTTCAAGGTTTTTACATTTTGACCTCTGTTGATCCCAAATGACCTTCGACTTCTACAAAAAACAAAAGCAACCTATTTCTTAAGACGGGTGATCTACATGCTGAATATGAGATCCTTCAAGGGACCTTTCTTGATATAAAGTGTTTTCAAAGTTTTGACCTTTTGACCACTGGTGACCCCAACTGACTTTTGACCTCCATCAAAAATGATACTGATCGTCTACTCAATATGGGTCAACCACATACTAAGTATGAGATCCCCCACTGTTACCAAATTGAGATAGCATGTTTATGGGCACTTTTCAAGGTTTCACTTTCACTTTTCACTTTCTGACACCCCCCCCCCCTTTCAGCCCAAATGACCATTGACCTCCACAAAAATAATAGGGACCTAGTACTCAATGTGAGGCATCTACGTGCTAAGTATGGACTTCATCGAGGTTACCTTTTTTGAGATATGGTGTTTACAAGGTTTTCACCGTTTGACTTCTAGTGACCCCAAATGACCTTGACCTCCCTCCAAAACAATAGGGCTCTTTATCACACTAAATATGGCAGCAATGTGAGTTTCCTTTCTTAAGATATCATGTTAACAAGGCTTTCAGTGCTTGACCTCTGATTACCTCACTTGACTTTTGACCTCTACAAAAACCAATCAGGTAGTTCTATCTGATATGGTTATATACATACAAGTATGACACCTCTCTGAGTTTGAGTTTTGAGATACTGTAATTACAAGATTTTCAGTTTTTGACCTCTGGTGACCTCATATCACTTTTGAACTCCACCAAAAACAATAGGGTACTTTTAACATGGTGCACCCACATAGTGTGACACTAATCTGAGTTTCCTCCCTTGAGATATCGTGTTAACAAGGCTAAGAGTCACAAACACACACAAACGCATACAAGTCGATTTTACATACAATCCGAGGACCTCATTGTTATTTCCTTTGTGTTTACTTCCTTAACCCTAACCTTGACAATAGACTCTCTATTGTTCAAACTTTTGAGGACTTGACAAATCTATTGAATTTCCTTCAGAGGACCTGAAATCCATTGTTCAAGTCCTCAGTCTGATAGGAAGACAAGTTCACACATCCATACCCAAACATGCCTGCATGAATGCATATTTTCCTTGACCTGGCGGCGAAAAAAAAAGAAAAAACTGACATATCTTTACATGAAACCCCGCTTATGTTTGTTTAAGGTCACAGTTTAAAAGGAAGGGTTTAAGCGAAAAATATTGTTCATATCTCTAACAGAGGAATTTAATCTACGCAAGTTGGTGAAGCTTTCATTCAAATCGGACATGTAGTACTCGAAATATCAGCAAATGAAGTTGCCGCCGGCTAGGTCCCTGAATGCCAGGGTGTTTAAAGAAGAGTGTTAAAGCCTTTACATGCAGTACTGGCGGCGTATATACTGCGTGTGTAGTCTCCATTGACTTACATGCTTCACGATTGATAGGCGTTCAGTTTGCCTCTCAGAAGGGAGATAACGTGTCAAATGCAGTACGTATTATTTCCATTCCTGTGTGTTAATTCCTGGTGTTACTGCACTAGAAATCTCCTTTTTTCTTTATTTCCGCTTTGTATTTTATTTTTTCATTTACATTTACTCTTTTAGGTGCCAATAGGGCAAGGGCTTCCCTTCCCTCCCATGTATTCCCCACTAATAAATCAATCTGCCTTTTGTGGCGGTCAAAGGTCATGTGCGTTTAAAAGAGGTCAAACTGTGAAAACCCCGCATGATACTGTGATGGATCTAATGAGTAGCATGTGGACGACCCAAGATTACAACGGCCCCGCTGCAATGTTCTTTCCTACCATGGAGTACTAATTTACGGACACATTATTCTTGTTCTGTTTAGACGATCATTGTTAGTCTGTTTAGATAGATACACTATTAAACACGTAAATTCATGTAGGGTTCAGTTTCTTACGTTACATTTTAAACCAAAATTGCACGAACAGATCTAGGACCGTCTAGATAAGCCACACTAAGCCATAGACTCGTTCTCTGCCACTGAAACAGCACGTGTCCTAACTGCCCAAGTTTATTGATACAGGTCACCCCACTTAAAGTTTACTAAGAGAACTTTCTCTTAAAGTAATTTTATCTATTGTTCATGGCAATAATTGAACAGTGAGTAAAAAGTGTCGAGATTGTTTCCTACTCGGTGCTCAAAGTGACGGATTAAATGTTTCTCTACAAAGAGTGCTATGTCACACCACAACAGAAAGTGGTCTTTGTGGTCATTTTCTTTGTAGAAGTTTATTCAACATATAGACAGTGAAAAAAAAATTATTCTGTACACGATAGCATTCAAAGATATTGCTTCAAGTTATTGAACCAATGATGATGATGATGATGGTCACCATCACCGTCACCGTCATCGTCATCGTCATCACCATCACCATCACCACCACCACCACCACCACCACCACCACCACCACGATAACACCGATATCTTCTATGTTGAAAAGTTAGGCTGCAGTTAATATTAAGGACGTTATACGGCTATATCGGTGTGAACTAGCCAAATGTATGCACCTCAAAAGAGTTATAACTACATATAGGCCTAGTCTGTACTACTGTAAGCTGTTTCAGATCGCAGTGTTAACTTTTCAAACTTCCCCTCGACACCCTGATGAAGAACCGAAAGGCGAAACCAAACATTACTCCCGAAGGACTTCTGCTCCCATAGGAGCTACGTTCCCGCGGGGATAACAAACTTCATAGACCAACTTCTTGACCCTCAGACCTCTACAGTACAGCTCTTTCATGCTTGGTCCCATGCCAGACTGGCTGAAAAGAGCAAATATTACCGCATGATCTTAGCCAATG
This sequence comes from Holothuria leucospilota, assembly GCA_029531755.1. NCBI lineage: Eukaryota > Metazoa > Echinodermata > Holothuroidea > Aspidochirotida > Holothuriidae > Holothuria > Holothuria leucospilota. The sequence goes on along the minus strand of CM055961.1, from coordinate 63,872,942 downwards.
GGCAGTGTAAACAAACTTATTAACAGACGGATAATTGAAGCCGATTTAGGTTGGATGTGAGTGGTGATCTGCTGTTTCGGAGCCGGACATTTGTCTTCGTTCAACAAGCGAAAATATTAGGTGGCGTTCATTATGGCACAAAGAAACTTACACCATGCACTTTTTACTCTGATGAAGATGAACTCTCAAAGCTTTTTACTCTTGAATAAATACCACCAAATCAACATTCTTAATAAATAAGTAACCTCAAACACTACTACTTTTACAAGAAAAATGTTTTTGTTATTATGGCAATTATTTTAGCTAGCTTATTCAAGCGCACTACAATTTCCATATTTTTTTTCAACAGTTTTGAAGATCCTTTTAATATGTTTCTTTGTTTAAAATTTAAAGGTTTTCTCAGTTCCATATTTACTTCACGATGGGGAAAGTATAAGCCAACACACATATTTGATCAGCTAAGGATGTTCCCAACCTATGTGCTAAAACTCGACATTTATAATAAAATAAATTATATTCTTTTTAGCTATTCTACAATTTACAAAAAGTAGCTGTCATAGGTATTCCGAAAAGTTGAAACAGGAGGGAAGCAAATGTAACTGCTTATATTTCTAATCAATCAGTAAATCTGTTTACTTTATTTTCTCACCATTCAAACACAAGATCATATATATTCCCAGGGCCCAAACCTTTATTTTAGCTGATACACTTATTACTAAAATCTTGGACAAAACTCGTTGGAACACCTCTGCACCCCCGCTCCCCGTACATTGTTGGAGATTTTAATGTCAATTCGGGATGCACCGCTTTCGTTTGGACACAGCATTGTTCTGGGTTACGGGGGTTTCGTAAATCTTGTACAACATCATACTGTACATGGCACAACAGTGGGAGGTGTTCCAACAGTTTTGTCCAAGATTGTTGGTTCACAAGACAATGGAAATTTAAAGTGGGTATTCGTTTTTTTCAAGTCAGGGAAAAAGTTGGGAATTGCAGAGAAAGGTCTAACATCATGTATTCATGTTAAAACAGCTTTAATACAAACTCTACTTGTCGACTTTAAAACAGAAAAAAATGTTTATACCGTTCTTTCGGAACTTGATTATTAAAAATAGAATGTCAGGGATTTTGTCTTAACAAATGCCAGCTACCTTGCATTAACTGAAGTGGAAAATTTGTAGGGACCTCATGTCATTTTGTGTTCTTGTGTCATTATCACGCATCCTCCGTACAGGAGTCCTACCAAGTAACATTCACAAAAAAATCTTAATTTCTGGACTATCATTCTTAAATTCCATTATTACGTCGTTACTATATCTTTCTCTTAATATCCTTCTTTTCACAAAGATATTTTATGGCATCTTTGCCTTTGATTTCTTTTCTCAGATTCACTGACAATATTTCCCCATTCAATCCAAACCTCCGTTTCATTATTTGCTGCTTACTTGCAGATTTCTATTCCGTGGGTGCGTCTGTCTAAATGCTACAGTACTGTAGACCTGCGGGGCGGGAATCATCTCCAGTTGAAATCCAACCTCTCTTTACCAGTCCTCACTACGCTCAATAAGCTAGAGGTGTACGAGTCTGGCAGAGAAATAACAGCAGACGAATTTGCAGGCATTTTACAGTATTCGTCAAAGTGTCTGGCGTTAGAAAAACTGTCGTAAGTATTGTTTTAAATTGTAAATAATGTAAATGAGACTGTCAGTATTTAATTAATGTCATGGTTTGCTTAGTCATCGATAGGTTATTTAATCAAATAATCGGATGCTAAATTGTTTACCTTTTTAGGTACCCAAGGTTTACGTCACATTTTAGAATAGTGAAATAAAAATCTAATTACAAGTAGTAAATAAAGAAAACAAGTACTCAAGGCAAAGCTGGACAATGCCAGTACAGCGAAATATATCTTGCAGCAAACCAAAATCAAAAGAGCACCCTAAAACATTTTACATTTTTAAAATGGAATATTACATTAAAATTAAAAAACACCATAAAGATTCAAATTGAAATTGTAACAGGCATTGCAATTTTGCCTATCAATTCAGCATACTTATGTGTATAGAATTGCTGTCTGAGTTATACATACATCTGATAACAAAGGAAGTTAATTTACAAATTATGTTCCAGCTACCAGGCACATCCCTTACACAATGAGGTTATGTGGCAATAACAGTCACACTGAGGCGTTATACAGTATTTTACCTTATACAATTTCAAATACATATAGATACATCATAGGGCAGAAAAGTACAGTTCTACAAACATAAAGCAAAAACACTGAAAACTTGTAGATACAAGAAACATCAGATAAGAGAAACATGTTGCAAACATTTAATGTTCTTATTTTGGAATATAATATCAACTTTAATTTTTTAGTTCATTCTATGTTATATATATTCTTGTATTAAGAAAGAATTTACTGGCCCTTCCCCTGTGTCATACCTCTTAAATCAGGTTCTATGACTGTCTGCTGCCACCATCCGTGCAGGCTGAGTCTGTTTCTGTTCTTAGATCAAGAAATGTTAAAGGTAACATACTCTGTTATACTGTATCAAGTGTGGATACTTAAGCAATAGCAGTGACCACGTCCAACCGTGTTCTAATTCAGTTATAATTATTATGTTATCGTCAAAAATACCTGAATTATTCATTTTGCTGATGACAAATATTCTTCAATTCATTACGCCGAAGAAATATCAGTTCCTTCAACATGAAAACCGTGTAAGTCAATAAAGGTATTCAAATTCTATAAAACCATTAAAATTAAAGATGAGTTTGCGCTTAAGGAAATGTATTTCTCCCTTGTGAGGAAAGACATAAACCAAACATGCATTTACAAAGCGTTACTAGCATACAGCAATTTGTGACATACAAATATATATTGTTACAGCACTACAGAATATCATTCAAGTAAAAATGTTTCCTATACCTGTAAACTGAAGAAAAATGTAGTGTAAATATTAGCAGGGAACGTATCATATCAAATCTTTTTCTAGGCAGTTACTATGTCTTCATCAAGAATACTTGTATTATTCATCTATCTGATAACAAAAAAGGTTCCTATTATTGTGAGAAATTCCCCTTTAAGACCTTTTGTGGTACCTCATATTGCATTTTACATTTTCCTGAGAACCTTCAATCTGTCGTCAACTAAATTGGAGCAAATCAACCAATTTATTTCAGAGAAATTGCTATTTCTAGATCTGGTTTTGACAAGACACAATAATGCACACGATATCCGTTTCCTTCAAAACAAAAAAGTAGACAAGTCATCAATACTAATCATACGATTAATTCAGGTATCACAGTCATCAAGTTATCATACTCGTTCAAACCGTTCCTTTCTTACCGAGTTTTCTTTTTCTACATTTTATTATAACATCTCACTGATCTCTTGACTGGTTTTGGCTTTAGCACTATGGTATGCCGGCTTTTATTGGTCTCTGAATCTTAAGTCTGGACGCTGGGAGGTAAGAATCTTCTATTAACTTACCTTAATATTCAATTAGTTGTATTTGTATCTAGAATTCAAATATTAAATTTGAAGATAGCTAAAAACAAGAATTCGGTTTTGCCATAATTTGGAACGAAATTTAATCTATTGATCAAAATAACTTTTGAATTAACAGTACAATTTAAACAAGGCCAACAAAGAAACAAAATTCTCATCATCAATTTATAAGTTTATCTTTGATCTTTTTTTTATCATATTTATTATATTTACAGGGTTTTTATCACATCATAACACATTAATAAATATTGGGAATACCTAGAATTTTGACGGTTTCCTATATTGCGGCCATCTAACGAGACGACATGCTCTCTTCCCAAACTAAAACATGAAATACAAAGATATGTTTATAACATTTAACGCTCTTTGGGAACAGGAAAGTGGAGAAGAACATCAAAACAAAAACGTCATTTAAATACCCAGATGACGTGATGACTTAAAATTAGTGGTCTTAATTTCATTATACCTCGTTTAAACATCATATGTTGAGTACTGTTGACATGAGATATGATGCATAGTCAGATTGGATCTCTTGAGGTTACCAAAACAATGTAAAATATACCTGTGAGATTGTACCAGCCTGGACATTTCTCAGAGGTATTGCCACAGGAAACCATGTAGAAGCACACGTAACTGGGTAGGGGGCCTACACGTGTCAAAATGTCTCTGCTGAAAGGCTCTTTAACATCTGGAACTGATTTCGGGTGATTCATAATACTGAGGTAATTCTTTTTGATCTCTGGTTGTTCTGCAAATAGCATTTCATGAACAACCTAATATCACCGTTTGATAGTAACATCAGGGAGTTGTTACGGATGGAGTTCAAGCACCTAATCCATCAGACAATAAGCACTTGAGACTTTTAATCTTTTTTGTTAGGGGAAATTTTCATTAACAGGTCCATTAGTTTCTCTTCTAGATTTGTTTGACCTAATCTTCCTTATCAGAGTTTGATCTTTTGAAACTAACGTAATCCTCAGAAAAAGATTTTATGAAGACAGTGCTTTAAAGTGATCTGCTCTACCGACAATTGTTAAACCTGTGTCCTCTTTCTAATATAAACGACTGTCACTGCACTTTTAAAACCCTTTTCTTTATTATTCTAATTTTTACGCATGTAGAGTAGCATCCCTTTTTGGTGAAGCCGGCAAATCTACATTTTGTTTACAAAAGTTAAAAAATTTCCGCATTGTTCCTAAAAATTAAGAATCATGGATCCATGTTCAGTAAGTTATTTGAACTTTCACTGAACCCTTTTGAAAAGTGTAAACTGGCGAAAAGAGATGAAAAAGTTTTGTTTTCCTTGACTACTGGCAATACCATAGCAATGGGTAAATTCATTCCAAAACTGTTTGAGGAGTAGCAGACGACAACCATTGTCGTTACATGCTGTAATCTCTTTCAAGTGTTAAAGAATTTGATAGAGACAGACAAACGGGAGATAATTGTCGGCAAACCACATAGTGTCAAAGGAGGGAGAAGTGTTTGTACTCCATCCGTAACAACTCCCTGGTAACATCTCCGCTCTTTATCTCATGGTGCATTAGGTGGACTCTATTCACGCATCAATATATCTTTCTTCGCAAATCAGAAATTGTCGGGCATCATTTTACTTTTTCTCAATCCATTTGTTCAATTGAATGCTGATCTCTCTTTAAAGACTTTTAGACGAAATATTTGAAGAAAGGGCTTTGTTGTAGTTCACCTTTACAATTTTGTGCAAGGTCTGAACAGGGAGCTGTGAGCGACAGCTCCCTGGCCTGAATACTCACAATACTCTCTGTTATCAAGATTAGCCATAAATGACTTGCAAAGGTCATACCAAGAACCTTCACGATCTGTAGAATTCTTTTTGAATTGTGACTCCTGTTTGGGGAGTACCACTCTGTATTTAGGAACTGAAACCGCACTTTTGGAGAAAGTATGGTTATTTGCGCTTTTTGATGTAGCATTTGTAACTATACCACAAATATACAAAGAAACATTCAAACAAATTGATAATTTTTTAATGCTTTGTGATATCAAAGATGCAGTATCTTATTGTCCCATACAGGCCAAGTCATTATATTACAACAAAGGTACTCTTTTAGCAGACAGAGTAGGTCTCACGCCTACTTGATGGATCCCAAATCTAGATTCGACTTAAAATTGATTTTCTGAAGAGGGACATTAGTAAGACCGCACTGAGCACCCTGAATAAGTACACTTTCCCTGGTGGATGTAGGATTCGATAATGGCAAAATGTGGTGGGGAGGGAGGCTCCGTCCCCCTTAATTCAAGGACGAAAACCCCTTATTTGTTTCCTCTGTAGAAACAATTGAAAAATTGGCAGTAATTTTCCTTTAAATTTACCCAGTATGTTGCACCAAATTGCATCTAAAGACCTTCAAATAACCACAATTTTCCAGGGGGAGGCGAGCCCCTCCCCTTAGACCTTTCCCCCAGGGCGGAAATCCGAAACAATTTTCAACCCCCAGTCTCGAACATCTTCCTACACCTATGGAATAACGTGAAATTTCCTCATCAAATTTTAGACTCCTAATGGTTTTCAAAAGGGTATGTTCCTTACTTAATGACGAAATTACCATAATAACTGTATTTTGCAACTAAAAGTGCATAAACGGTCGTTTTGATCTAAAACGGTGAAAACGTTTCGCTTTTATCGGCTGCGCAGTTATCTTCAAAATAGTATAGTGGCAATGTCTTTGTTTCAGGATTACTGGTCTTTTAAAGAAGGAGATCATCTTTAAGGAGTTAATGAACAGTGGCTAGACGATAAGAACATATCAAATTTTGGTACCTGAAAGGATGTAATTATTCTCAAATACATATTGTCTGACAGATTTGGTGGATGTTTCTCCATCTCTCACAGCTACCTGTTATAACCAGATGAATTTGGAGACATATAACACTAAAATGACCTCTATGTTTGGTTAGGACGCCCACCTTATAAAACTCGTAGGAGGCGGGGAGCTGGGGGCTGCAGGCCCCAGTCAAATATTTTTCGGTCAATATGCTGAGAATTTTTCGGGCACCTGATGAAAAGAAATATAACAATGGTGTAGCTAAAGGTAATCAATAGTTTTTAAAACGGTCCTACTAATGAATGCCCGATATTGCCCGTCGGTACGATGAATGTACGACCTGTGTGAATGATTGCCCGTGGTGTGTTATTGATTGCCCGACCTGTGAATTGATTGCCCGTGTTATTTCAGTTAGTGTTCAGTTTAGATGAAAAAAAATTACAAAATAGAAAAGGTTATTGTATTTTCAGTAACCTAATAACATCATGTGAAAAATTTATCGTCTTCCCATGGCATTAACAACTCAGTTTTTTCACAGCCAAGGAATTTTCCCCTGGCCCTAGCATCACTCATTACACTTTATTTTTGTTCTCTTATTCATTACTTCTTTTACATGTGAAATCCACTGTCTCATTGTGCCCCACTATATAGACTCACTACTGGTGGAGTACACCGAGAGAAGACTTCAAAAGTTTTGGGGCTCCAGGCTGAGTCTTCCCCTGTGGCTAAATTTTCCTCCACACTTAAGTTGTAAATATTGTGGCATTATCCAGCATGCATACTTTAGTTCAATGGTATTGTTCTTTGAATATTTTGGTGAAAAACTTTTCTACCTTACCAGCTGTACCCCGCAAAGAACTAAGTTACATGTCTACGCTGACCCCAGCTCCGAATTAAGTGTTTTCATTGTCCCGCCTAACGTTAGGCCTCTCACCCGCCTCAATAAAACCTTTCCTAATCGGGCAATCATTCACGCACAGGTCATGCAATCAATAACACATCATGGGCAATCATTCACACAGGTCGGACATTCATTGTACTGACGGGCATGGGGGTCCGAAGGGGGGCAAGGGGGGCACTTGCCCCCTGGAAAATCAAAAACTTGAAAAAACGAAGAAAAAATAAAAAAAAAACGAAGAAAATATAACATCAACATTTCTTAACAGTTCAATCAGTGAGAATTTCTACTCTCAAAACAGGAATTGAATAAAAATATCAACAATCAGGCCCCAGCAGCCCCCGAGCATATTTTCGGTATTTTTTAAAGTTTATGTTTACGATATTGCTAGTGTTTCCCCTTTTTATATCCGGTAAATAGGCCTTGGAAGTGCCATTTCCAGCGATCTGGGAAGCATTTTGGGCCAAACTTTTCTTGCGCTCCGCGCCAACTCATGGTGGCGCCGAGCGCTGAGAGTCTGTCTATGGGCTTCACCCCCCTCCCCCCTCCCCCCCCTTGACAAATTCCTGGCTACGCCTTTGTCAACACTGTGTGGAAGTAGCATCTAAAGTCCTTTCTGGGAGTAAAATATTTCCCATGAAAAAAGTTGGGCCCTGTAAACAATTTTGCTCCCTTGAATTTTTTTCTGCGGACGCCCATGCCGACGGGCAATATCGGGGATTTATTAGTAGAACCCTCTTAAAAAACTTCCTTGGTAATTAAAATAAAGTTCTAATTTGAATTGCACCGGCACCTACATTTTCGGTATTAATTCCTTTTCTCTTTCTTCCAGGCTTTCTTTCTTCAAAGGCACTAACGACACATTTAAATAAGTCAATTTGCACCTTGGCTTCATATTACTTATACAAGCCTGGACAAAATTAAGTTTTTTCAATTATAAATATTAAAGTCTACCCTTTAAAACTTCTAGAATTATCTAAGTTTAATAAAGCTACTGGTTCTTTCATTTGTTTTGTCCCGCATGCTGGGCAATCAACGTCAATTTGTTTGCTACTCAATGCCATACAGCTTGTATGTCTAAGCTTGTCCTCCGTGGAAAACAGCACGGTCATGAATTTCCAGAGACCATTAGTCCGCTGTCGTCTAGAAAATTACACTAATGCTCAAAAAGTTCTCTCTTCACGCAAGTCTCACCTTCTGAATGATATAAAAATATCGTGAATACTTACACAAAAAGGGTTTGGATAGATTGTGTGGGCAGCTTTTTGCACTGTAGGTAGTAGCTTGGAACTTTTAACTGACTGCTGTTTAGCATCCAGAACGCTCTCGGTTTACATTCAGAGCAAGAATCACTGGCCGTCGGGATGGCTGGCCCGAATCGGCGATAACTTGACATACTCTGCACTGGGACTCTCCTGTCTGATGGTCACACCAGCCGTCGCAACTCGTACCGTACTGTGTGAACAAAAACGCGGTCGGGGATTTATTCAAATTCTTTACAGAAAACTATAAAAACTGTCCACAGTTTACTTTGCAGAGGGGGTTCTGCAATGCTTATCAATATGGAACTGAACTATTTAAGAAATGGAACAGCGAATCCCAAAACGCGAAGTGCGCTAAACATTTAAGGAATTTGATAACAGCATTCACCCTCCTTGAGAACAAAACAGGTAAACCGTTCTTCTGGGATACCATACTTTATCGCATACAACAAGGTTCCTGGACAATACTAGAAACTTCTTCATTTACGAGAAACTAAAGTAAAACCCTGTCCTGTGGAGCCACTAGGATTTGATGATTGGGGCGCTACTGGAAATGTCATAAATCCATCCCAGATAAACTCAGAAAGTCTGTGTTAAAGGTCATGTGACATGCTACCAAAAGAGCTGTTCACTTGTCATTTAAATAATTAAGTCCTCCAATGAAAGATCCGTTGGGATTATTTCAATATCTTTTACTGTTCTCAAAATATACGTCTTCAAAGTTTTATGGTTTCTGAAGAAACTCATAGCCTATGTAAAATAATGATATGGAGTGTTGCACAGTGTTAAGATTTCTTTTGTTAACCCTATATCAATTATCTCTTAGTTACTGATCAGATAGATTACAGTTTCTGAAGGAAAAAATTAACTTTCATAATAAACCCCTCAGGGGATAACAATGCTACCTGTGTCCTTGGAATTAAGGTTGAAAAAAACAAAGGCTAACATGAGCCATATATGGTATGTCCATCTTTCGATGTCACATATTTGCATATTTAGCTCATGTTTATTCATCATAAAAGTGTGAAATAGAAATTACCCTGTAAAATGGTCAATAGTTGATGGATTTTTACGGGATTTGCGGCTATTTTCTGGATGTTACTGCTTTTTACATCAAATATCCAACTATGTAATTTTCATGTCACACAAACTTTAATTATGTACATTCGTATCTACGATGTACTGTACCTTGGTTTGGACCCTTCCTTTGTTACCCACTTGATCTCAAGGGAGGGGCTTTCTCTCTCCTTTATGAAAACTTTGTTTCGTTTTAGGTGACTTAAATGCAAAATGATGTTATCTTTGGCTGAGTTTTAAACTGTTTATGTGTTGAAAAAGTGTTCTTATTTTTGCTGGGTGTGAAGGAAGGAGTTGAAACTCTCCCTCTGGAAAATGTTTTGTTTAGGTAAGTGGCTTTGGTGCAACATGGTGCGATCTTTGGCAAAGCTTTGAGCTAATTTTATTTTTTATTTTATTTTTGGATGTGGCATGGCACACCTCCAGCGGCGGTACCATGAAAAGAGCAAACGGCTTCTTGAAAGCTGTGGGGTAATTTCAAAATGGTGACATTAGTATGATACGTTTAACTAAAATCCAAATAACACGTTAGGCGAGCACACCAAAAACAGTAGTTTCACTCATTCGAAAGAGGATCCAAATGTACAGCTTTCTAAGGAGAAAAGACCGAGAGGCGTGTAAAAGCACAACAAAGTGGTACAGAGGATTATTAAATCGCATTTTCATATTGCTTATTCTCTGAAAATGCTCTTAATGACCTTGGAATAAGCTTGTGCAATAAGTAATTGTTACTGCTCGGTATAATACACAATCCTGAAACAGCGAAAAAATGCAAAAGAATGAGATTTAAAGTCTGGACAACCTATTACAAAATCTACTTATTTCAAGCTAGGTGTGTGGTTGCAACAGTTACTCTGTATATATACTTATCTGTAGTCTTGTCTGGGCTACAGCACTTGCTCCGTTGTAACTTTAGGCCTCTAGCGAATCTGGTTGCTACTTTAGTGTTAAGAAAGCGGCGGTAGCAGGCACAACGTTCAAGATTCAGCGTTTGAATTCGTTGGCTTATTTTTGTTGCGGCCCTTCAGGAATTCTCAGTTGAACAGAATTTCTCTACGTTCTCTCACACGGTAACCGTGAAAAGTTGGTGTAAATGTGTTCACAGCTATGTATTGTAACTCTCAGTGTAGGCTCAGTCTCTCTGCATTTGTATGATCTGTTTCTTTTTCTCTTCTCGGAACAGAATACCATTTATAAGGCTGCGTAAACATTCCGGTATTTTCTTAATTCACAAAAAATTCTAGCACTCTCTTTCGAAAAATGCATTCAGGAAAAGAGTCATCTCTAAAATCAGAATTACGACGAAATCAGTTTCTTCTGTAACCATCGAACATGCTCTAGACGTTAGTAGACGTCTAAAGAAAGTTACGAAAGTTCGAAGAAGGTTCTCGTGTTTTCTAGAACTGCGTGGCAGGAACGCCGTTAGCGCCTCGTTACAGTAATATGCTTCACATAAAATACATTGCTTAAAATCTCCCTCCAACCATGCCCGGTTGCCACTCTATTCGTTTTGTAAATTCCTTGTTCCGCCCTTCTTCCTTGTCTCTCCTTCATTTTGCCGACTAAGGCCTATGTAAACTTTTGTCGGCTCACCGCGACACAATATCAAACTGCCATGAACAATTTTTAGCATGTCTGAAAAAGGTTATAAGTTGCGAGGTAGTTCCGAGGAGTGAATGTGCTTACGCTGCATGTGTTTTGACAGGGATTCTCAATTATTAAGAGATGTGTTGTCTACAGCCTACATAAATTCCAATTTTTCTTCCCTGAACCCCCACCTACACACAAGGGCGCTTGAGCCATATCGAGCCCTTTTCCTTCGTTCTTCCATCTTTTTCTCTTTTTTGGCTCTCTTCTCTGTTTTGCTTTTCCTTCTTCTCTCTTTCCCCACCCTCTTACTCTTGCCTCCTTTCCTTTCTCCTCCTGTCTTTTCTCTTCCCCTTTCTCTTCTTTTGCCGGTTGCTGCAGAATTTTGCCGCCTAGATCCATGAATGATTGGGGGTGTCGTCCACACACACCCATCTGGCTATTGACCTGGATATGTGTCAATATTTTAATGTCATTTTACGAATAAATAGGCAAACCGAAATTCCAGTCCACATTCCTGTGTAAATGTCATACCGAAAAGGGTCAACTGATGTGATCAATGTAACCGCTACAGACTTCTGTGCTGCACTTGGTCACACCCACTCTGACAATACTAATCAGGTGTACGAGATGAATGTGTATATGAATTTCCGAAGAACATCACAGCTCAGCTGAGACAGGAAAAGTGTATTGAAACAAATCGGTATGCAATTCTGTTGTGGCTAAGTATAACGAACAAACCCATCAAAAGTAAGAAATGTAGAATGACATTAAAAGTTTCCAAAATGCTTACAATGTACACTTTTTGCTTAAACCTGAAAATTTTGCTTAACCTGAAAATTTAAAGCATAGGCATATGCTAACAATATTCGCGATGTGTACGTACCTGATTGAACTGGAAAAATTGTCGAAGGTGGCAAAGATGGAAACCCACTGGAACGGTGTACGGTGGAGGAATCTGGTGTCTATTGCACTTTTACACATTGATCAATAAGTGGTGAAAGGCAAAACAATGTTTATTTTGGGTTCTGATCAATCGATGTTTCTCCCTCAAACTATTTTACTTCTAGAATCTCTGCTAAAGTATCTATTCGCTGGGCCTCTTCAGTTGTTGGATCTCTCTGTCTGTCTGTTGTTGTGTAGGATCTCCCACTGTCCCTTTCGTCAGCTCAGCTTTTCTATCGTGATGGAGACTACAAAACAATCTCGCACATATACCCATCTGAAGCTTAAACTTAGTTCTAGTAGCGTCCTTGATTCACAGCACGATTCTTAAGATAGGATGATGACGTAGTCAGTCTCATTTGTAAAGTTACCCGGTATGTACCTAGAGATTTCACACTCTCAAATCGTTTAAATGCGTAGAACTGCAAAGCAGGATAGTGGAAATTCCTCTTAATATCGAGACCTTCTGAAGCTCTCTTCAGGACTTCGCAGCCTTACACTTATGTAAAAAAACTGTGACCAACGGTTTCAGTTTGAAGTTAGAGAGTAGAAAAGCCACAACCATTTTGTATTGGGGCACATAACAAAAGGACGTTTTACATGGGCTACTTATTTTCTCTGTTTGATTTCATGTTGTGAAATATATAGCAAAAGTGTAACTGTTATGTAAATGTAACCCAGCACTTGATATGTACGTTAGCGACGGTAAAGGGTATGATAATTGAAACAGCATGAAAAATTAAAATTGCATAAAACAATGTGTAACGCGCCGCCAAAATGTGCGGTTCGGGGATTGACCAAAAATTGTAAATCATTTACACTTAAAACAGGAAAAAATGATAACAGAACACAGCCTTTAAAGTTTCTCAAATATAATTCGCACAATTACTGCCACCAAATTACAATCGTAAAATCACAGATCAGCAGATTGATAAAGATAATCAAAAGAACAGATAATTTAAAGATCAGATTACAAGGCGAAGTCCCATGCGTCAACCAGCCGTCTCAGGCCACGCCCCTGACGTCCGCCAACGCCCACGGTCGCTGGTGATCCCTCTGTGGTGTCTTCCGCCCACGTCAGCCAACGCCCACGGTCTCTGGCCCCTTCCTCTGTAGCCCTCCGCCTGGGTAAGCCAACAGTCTCAGGCAACGTCTCTGACGTCAGCCTACGCCCACAGTCACCAGTCGTCCCTCTGTGGTGCCCTCCGCCAACGTCAGCCAACGCCCACAGTCCCTGGTGGTTCGTCTGTGGCGCCCTCCGCCCACATCAGCCAACGCCCACGGTCTCTGGTCCCCTTCCTCTGTGGCCCTCCGCCTGGGTCAGCTAACAGTCTCAGGTAACGTCTCTGGCGTCAGCCTATGCCCACAGTCACCAGTCGTCCCTTTGTGGTGCTCTCCGCCAACGTCAGCTAACGCCCACTGTCTCTGGTCGCCTTCCTCTGGAGCCTCCGTCAACGTCTCACTGCACAGAGGGTCGACGCACGTCCTTAATTGAACAAGGGGCCCTCCGCAATTATACTTCTATGTGTAATGGGGCTTACGCAAGTACTTAACTGTAGGAAAGGCCTCCGCAATTTCTTCAATGTGTAGCGGGACTTACGCAAGTGCTTAACTGTAGGAAAGGCTTCCGCAACTTCTTCTACTTCACTGTGTAAGGGGTTTACTCACGTCCTTAGTCGTACAAAGAGCCTCCCGCAAATACTTCTACGTGTAACGGGACTTACGCAAGTGCTTAACTGTAGGAAAGGCCTCCGCAACTTCTTCTACCTCACTGTGTAAGGGTTGACTCACGTCCTTAGTCGTACAAAGAGCCCTTCGCAACTACTTCTATGTGTAACGGCACTTACGCAAGTGCTTAACTGAGGGAAAGGCCTCCGCAATTACTTCTACTTAACTGTGTAAAGGGTTGACTCACATCCTAACTGTACAAGAGGTCCTCTGCCAAAATACTTTAAGCGGGTAACCTAGCATATAATTCTGCACCCTCAACACGTCGTTAAAACGGATCCTACGAGAGTCAAATTTCCCTCTATCTGCCTTCCAAAAAGGCGATTTCTTTTTGAGCGACGAAGAACTAGTTCCTCCGGCCCAAACTTTTGCAGAATAAAGGCACAATTTTTCTAATCCGAAAATGGCTTTAATCAGTCCACTAACGTGTATCCTAACTAGCGTAATTCAGATTACGCCAGTCCAGATTAACAGCTTAAAGGTCAAGAGCAGTCGCCCCAAACTTATTTTGAAGCAACAGCTAAATCTCACAATTGTCTTCTTATTTCTCTTCAAAGTATCTTTCATAATATGTTAGGACTTTAATATTGCATATTCAAGGTAAACCAATCCGTTACTTCTTGTAAATTTCACATTTGAGGAGAAAAAATATTGTCACATGACTCTTAAGAGCCAATCATGAAACAGGACAGTCTACTACACTACTTCAAGTTGGGGTGACTGCATTTCCCCTTTAATCCTATAATTTCTACGGCTTAGCGTTACCAAATCTTGCTTTCCACCAGGCTACTTCTATCTCGTTTCTCTCCGTGTACTTTTCGGTCAGGCCTCTTGCTGCGTCGCACTTGCCTTTTTCTCCCTGGTAATTCTCGCAAACTTTTTCCTCTCTTGTTTATCCGTTTAATTCTAACAGTTCTCTCCTTTCTCGTTCGCCCGTGTAATTCTCGCAGTGGCGCTTTCCATCTCTTGTTCACCCGTCCAATTCTCCAAGCCAATCTTTAGCATCCTCACGTGTCCTCCTTTCAAACCACGGTGCGATACCCAATCACAAGTTCGGAACTCCTATGCCACTCCCACCCGCGTGCAGCCTAGTATACCGTACTGTGCCAAACTTTCTTCACGAGGGCGACGAAAATAACCAATCAGAGTTTTCCGGTGTAATCGTTATATTGCAGACAAGTGAGTGCCGGTGTAAAAGGAAATGGTGTCTCTCCTGGAAAATGTGTCCCGCCAGACACATTTTCCAAAAAAATATGTCCCGCCGGACAATATTTCTCAGGAAATAGTGTCCACCCGCCACAGGAAAATGTGTCCGGGGGACACAATTTTACGAGGAAATAATGTCTGCATATAAGCAACAGGAAAATCTGTCCTTCGAAACGCGGTTACGGAGGAAGTCGCCTTGAACATGTATGGCCCTGGGGAGTTGGGAAGCGACTTTCCAACATTTTGTTTTTTATTGCGGGAGACCGAAAGTGAACTTATGGGAGGCCGTAAGTTAACTTTGACATAAGTGGACTCGGCGGAGTGTCAAAAGATATACTAGTACAAACTCAAGAATAAGTCCCAAACTTTGACCAAAAATGCGTAAAATTACTTTCCAAGATTCAAGGCAAGGCCATGTCCTTTGGATCAAATAATACTTTTGTCCGTGAGCACTTGTTTGGCAAAATTTCGCAATTTTTGAAGGTCATGATGGGTGGTTGTTGAGATCTGACATCATTTAAGCCTCAGTCGAACGGACACGATCAAACATCTTTCCTTTCTTATTAAGTCTCTGGGTCACTACCATGGTGTCATACAAAGATGATTCAGTACCACACTGTTACAAGGAGCTACTAATTTTTAAAAGGAGATTACATTTTTCATTAAAAATTGCGTCCTGGATCTGCTTTCAGTCAGCCGTATTATACAATTGCTTCTCCGTTCTCGAGACCGGCCTAGTCGAGGCCCAGAATACGGTCCCGGGCCTCGTCATAGGCAGTGGCGTATCCAGCGAGGAGTGCAGCAGGCCATGCCCCCCATTGAAAAATGAAGAAAAATAAATTAAAATAGGTAGGCGGTAGCATTATCTGATACTACGTAGGCAGTCCCTTTTTTCAAAAGTTTTGAAGAAATGCGTTCTTAACGGACATTCTGTCTTGTAATTAGACAGGTAGCATCTTTGTGCTGTGGAGTGGGGTTAAAGACCGCAGATACTTTGAAGTATACTGCTCTGTTAGGTTTCTGAAACCTTTTAACCTTTTCGTTCGCTTGGTAGCCTCACTTGTGTGCAAAGGTCCCAGCAGGTTTACTAGTTGGGCCAAGCACGCAGTGGAGTCCCCAGACTTTTCGAAGAGGGGGCACTAGGGTTCAAGCGTTCCTCAAAACGGACACCCCAAAATGAAGGACCGAGCTCCTCTGGAGGCCTCGTAGTGACGGGCAGTGCTCCCCTTTAGGCGTTGGGCCCGGGGTCCCACTGTAAGACCCCTAGTGGGTCCAGGGACAATGCTAAATTGGGGGTACAAGAACGGAGACCCGAGACTCTAAGGTATTCATAAATTGTTATCATTCGATTAAAGCATTTGACTATCTCCAAAGTGGCATTGGATGTTTACAAAAAATGGAATCAAAATTTGGCCTTTTTGGTAGTCCTAAATGCTTTAATCGAATGATAAAAAGGTATGAATACCTTAGGAGTCTCGGGTTCCTCCGTCTTGGACCCCCAATTTCTAGCATTGTCACTGACCCACTAGGAGTCTTCTTACAGCGGAGGACCCCGGGCCCAACGCCTAAAGGGAGCACTGGCCCGTCACTACGAGCTCCAGAGGAGTCGAGTCTTATTTTGGGTTGTTCCGTTGAGGACGCCATTGTAACCCTAGGGCCCCCTCTTCGAAAAGTCTGGGGACTCCACTGCGTGCTTGGCCCAACTAGATAAACCTGATGGACCTTTGCACACAAGGAGGCTACCCAAGCCGAACGAAAAGTTAAAAGGTTTCAGAGACCTAACACAGAGCAGTATACTTCCAAAGTATATGCGGGCTTTAACCCACTCCAACAGCACAAAGATGCTACCTGTCTTAATAAAGACAGATGTCCGTAAGAACGCATTTCTTTTTTACCCCCACAAAAACTTTTGAAAAAAGGGACTGCCTACGTAGTATCAGTAATGCTACCGACTACCTATTGTAACTTATTTTTCTCATTTTTCATATGGGGGGCAGGCCTGCCTGCACTCCTCGCTTCTGGGATACGCACACTGCCTATGACGAGGGCCCGGGAACGATTCTGGGCCTCGACTAGGCCGGTTCGAGAACGAGAAGCAAATTGTTATAATACGGTGACTGGCAGCAGATCAGGAGCAATTTTTTAATGGACAAAGGTAATCTCATCGCGACAAAACAGAAGCTCCAAGTAACAGATGTGCGGTACATGAATCATCTTGCTTATGACACCAGGTAGTGACCCAGAGGACTTAAGAAGAAGGAAAGATGTTTGATCGTGTCCGAGTATCGACGAGGCTTAAATGATGTCAGATCTCAACAACACCCATCATGACCTTCAAAATATTGCGAAATCTTGCCAATAAAGTGCTCACGGACAAAAGTATGTATTTTGATCCAAAGCGGTACATGTCCTTGCCTTGAATCTTGGACAGTTAATTTTACGCATTTTTCGCGAAAAAAGTTTGGGGACTTATTCTTGAGTTTGTACTAGAATCTTTTGACACTCCGCCGAGTCCATTATGTCAAAGTTTAAACTTACGGCTCCATAAAGTTCACTTTCGGTCTCCCGCAATAAAAAACAAAATGTTGGAAAGTCGCTTCCCAACCTCCCAGGGCAAATACAGTTCAAGGCGACTTCCTCCCGTAAAGCCGCGTTTTCGCAAGGACAGATTTTCCTGTTGCTTATATGACCAGAATTATTTCCTCGTAAGAAATTGTGTCCCCCGGACACATTTTTGCTCTGTGGGGCGTGTGGACACTATTCCTGCGGAATCTTGGTCCCGGCGGGACTATTTTTTTTGGGAAAATCGGACGTCCTGGCGGGACCACATGTTTCCAGGGAGCAGACACATTTCTTTTTACACCGGCACTACCTTGTCACTGCTAATCTATAACGATTACACCGGAAAACTCTGATATGGTTATTCGTCTCGGCCTCGTGAAGAACAGTTTGGCACAGTACGGTGATACTAGTGTGACTACGCGTGGTGGGAGTGGCAATAGGAGTTCCGAACTTGTGATTGTTATCGCACCCGTGGTTGAAGGAGGACACGTGAGGATGCTAAAGATTGGCTTGAGAATAGGACGGTGAACTAAGAGATGGACGAGCGCCACTGCGAGAATTACACGGGCGAAATAGACGAAGGACGCCGAGAGACTGTAGAGTGATAACGGATAAACAAGAGAGGAAAAGTTTGCGAGAATTACCAGGGAAAAGAGGGCAAGTGCGACGGCCGCAAGACGGCTGACCGAAAAAGTACACGGGAGAAAAGAGATAGAAGTAGCCTGGGTGAAAGCAAGATTTGGTAACGCTAAGCCGTAGAGAATTATAGGATTAAAGAGGAAAATGCAGTCACCCCAACTTGAGTGTAGTAGTAGGATGTCCTGTTTCAGTTGGCTCTTAAGAGTCATGGACAATATTTTCTCCTCAAATGTGAAAAGTTTTACAAGAAGTAAACCGCCGCATGGTTTACCTTGAATATGCAATATTAAAGTCCTAATCATATTATGAAGATATTTCGAAGATAACTAGAAGACAATTGTGAGATTTAGCTGTTGCTTCAAAAATAAAGTTTGGGGCGAATGCTCTTGACCTTTAAGCTGTTATCTGGACTGGCGAATCTGAATACGCTAGTTAGGATACACGTAGTGGACTGAGTAAAGCATTTGCGGATTGAGAAGAAAATTGGCCTTTTATTCTGCAAAAGTTTGGGCCGGAGGAACTAGTCTTCGTCGCTCAAAAGAAATCGCCTTTTTCGGAAGGCATGCGTAGGAGGGGAATTTCGACCTCTATCGAGGATCGTACTAACGCACAGATGTTGAGGGTGCAGAAATACTATGCTAGGTTACCCGCTTATAAAGTATTTGGCAGAGGACATCTTGCTAGCAGTAGGAGTGAGTCAACCCTTTACACATTTAAGTAGAAGTAATGCGGAGGCCTTTCCCTAGTGAAGCACTTTGCGGGTAAGATGCCGTTACACATAGAAGTAGTTGCGAAGGGCTCTTTGTCGACTAAGGACGTGAGCAACCACTTACACAGTGAGGGAGAAGAAGTGCCGGAGGCCTTTCTTACAGTTAAGCACTTGCGTAATCCCGTTACACGTAGAAGTATTTGCGGAGGCTCTTTGTACGACTAAGCCGGGAGTAAACCCCTTACAACATGAAGTAGAGAAGTTGCGGGAAGACTTCCCTACAGGTAAGCACTTGCGAAGTCCCTGCTACACATGAAGAAATTGGGGGCGCGTTCTAAAGTGTAAGTACTGCGTAAGAACCATTACCAAGAAGGATAATTGCGGAGGGCCCCTTGTTCAATTAGGACGTGTGCGTCGACCCTCTGTAGTGAGACGTTGACGGAGGCTCCAGAGAAGCGACCAGAGACAGTGGGCGTTAGCGACGTTTGGGGAGAGCACCCACAAAGCGACGACTGGTGACTGTGGGCATAGGCTGACGCAGAGGACGTTACCTGAGACTGTTAGCTACCCAGGCAGGAGGGCCACAGAGGAATGGGACCAGAGACCGTTGGGCGTTGGTGATGTGGCGGAGGGCGCCACAGGACGAACCACCAGGGACTGTGGGCGTTGGCTGGACGTTAGGCGGAGGGCACCACAGAGGGACGACTGGGGACTGTGGTGTCGTAGGCTGACGTCAGAGACGTTGGCCTGAGACTGTGGCTACCCAGGCGGAGGGCTAAGAGGAAGGGCCATGAGACGCGGGCAGTTAGGCTTACGTGGGCGGAAGGACACAAAGCAGGGACACCAGCGACCGTGGGCGTTGGCGGACGTTCAGGGGCGTGGCCTGAGACGAGATGGTTGACGATTGGACTTCGCCTGTAATTGATTTAAATTAGCTGTCTTTGTGATTATCTTTATCAATCTGTGCTGTCGATCGGTGATTTACGATTGTAATAGTTGGGTGGGCAGTATGTGCTAATTATATTTGAGAACTTTAAAGGCTGTGTTCTGTTATCATTTTTCCGTTTAAGTGTAAATTGATTTACAATTTTGTCAATCCCCGAACCGCACATTTTGGTCGGCGCGTACACATTGTTTATGCAATTTTAATTTTCATGCGGTCTGCAATTATCATACCCTTGTACCGTCGCACCCTAACGTAAATATCAAGTGCCTGGGTTACAGTGACATAACAGTTACACTTTTTGCGTATATATTTCACAACATGAAATCAAACAGAGAAAATAAGAGCCCATGTAAAACGTTCCTTTTGTTATCGTGCCCCAATACAAAAGGTTGGATGGATTTTCTACTCTAACTTCAAAATGAAACCGTGGTCACAGTTTTTTACACTAAGTGCTAGGCTGCGAGTCATGAAGAGAGCTTCAGAAGGTCTCGATATTAAGAGGAATTTCCAACTATCCTGCTTCGTGCAGGGTTGGACTAACGCATTTAAACGATTGAGAGTGTGAAAAATCTCTAGGTACAGTACCGGGGAGGTACATTTACAAATGAGAATCTGACTACGTCACATCTGTCTTAAGAATCGTGGGTGAATCACGGAACGATACTAGAAAATAAGTTTAGCTTCAGATGGGTACTATGTGCACGCGAGACGCGCGACGTGTGTAGTCTCCATCACGAATAGAAAAGCTGAGCTGACGAAAGGGACAGTAGGGAGATTCCTACACAACAACAGACAGACCGAGAGATCAACAACTGAAGAGGCCCAGCGAATAGATACTTTAGCAGAGATTCTAGAAGTATGAGATGAGAGTTTATGTGAGAGGAGAAACATCACTGAACTGATCAGCAAAAACCAAAATAATACATTGGTTTGCCTTTCACCACTATTTAGCAATGTGTAAAGGGCCAAAGACACCGAGATGCACTCCACAGTGCACCGTATCCAGTGGGTTCCATTTGCACCTTCGACAATTTTCCAGTTCATCAGGTACGTTACACATCGCGGAATATTGTTAGCATATTCCTATGCTTTAAATTTTCAGGTTAAGCAAAATTTTGAGTGTTCTAAGCAAAAATAAAATTTAAAAATTTTTTTAATTCCCAAAATTTTTTTTTAAAATTCCCCCAAAAAAAAATTTTTTTGGGTTTTTTTAATTGGGGGGCCCTTTTTTTAAAAAAAACCCCGGGGTTTTGGGTTTTTCATTGATTTCAAAGTTTTTGTAAGAACGCCTTTGTGTACAATTTTAGTTAATTTGTTGCGGTTAGAATTTCTTTGTGTGCCCAATTCTCTGGGTTACAGATCAGTTACATTCTGAAAATTTAAAATAACCAAAAAAAAAAAAAAAAAAAAAAAAAAAAAAAAAAAAAAAAAAAAAAAAAAAAAAAAAAAAAAAAAAAAAAATTGGAAAAAAATAAAAAAAAAAAAATGAGGGTGGGGGAGAGGAGGGGGGTTGGGGGGGGGGGTGGGGGGGGGGGGGGGGGGGGGGGGGGGGGGGGGTTTCAAACCTAAACCCGCAAATTATTTTCCCAAATTCAAGGTAAAAAAATTTTGGAAAAAAATAAAAAAAAAAAAACTTTTTTGGGTTTCCCCCTTTTAAAATTTTAAAAACCCCCGACCCCCAAACCCCCCCCGTTCCTTGGGTTTTTCCCACTTTTTTCCTTCTCGGTACCCTGGGAAAGTTAGCAATCCTATGCAAAACATTTAAGCTTTTGGGTTTGCAAAAGTCAGAAGCTTTTGGTTTTTTTTCCCCCAAATCACGGGTTTTTTTTTGCCCCCGGGGGAATTTATACCTTTGTTTAAAACTTTTTTTCCCCGTCTTTTTTTTCCCCCCCCAAATTCATTTAACCCATTCGCCCCCTTTTTTTTGCAGAGGGGTGCCCAAAGTCCAAAGGGGGGCTTGCTTAATTGTAATGTTCCCCTTTCGGTAAAAACCCGGAATTTGGGGCAATTTCGGTTTGCAAATTACGAAAAAAATTAAAATTTTACCATTAGGTTACCAAATTTTGGGACCCCCCCCCCCCAAATTACTACGGAAAATTTGAAAACCGCAAAAAAAAGAAAGGGGGGAAAAAAAAACAAAGAAAGGGGGGAAAAAAGGGGGGGGAAAGGGGAAAAAAAAAAAGGAAAACGAAAAGGGCCCAAAAAAAAAAAAAGGAAAAAAAAAAGGGGGGGCTAACCCCCTTGGGGGGGGGGAAAAAAATTAATTTAGGGGCAAAAAACCCTCAATTTAAACCCTTTTAAAAAAAATCCGGGCCAAAACCCTTTTTTGCAAAAAACCCCTTTTTCCCCGGCAAATTTTCAGGCTTTTTTTTGGGGGGGTTTCGACAAAAATACATAGGCTTAGTCCGGAAATGGGGGGAAGGCAAGAAAAGGGCCCCAAAAAATTTAAAAACAATAAGGTGCCCCTTTTTAAAAGAAAAAGTTTTAAACCTTTTTCACTTTTAAAAAAATCGAACAGGGAAAGGGTTCCCCTCCTTTTTTAATTTTTGAATTTTTAAGGTTGGCCTCTGAAAAATTCCCCGGTGCCCCCAAGGGAAAATTGGGCCTGACTACCCGCTGGAACGGGGGCCCAAGGGGGGTTTACGGTAAAACAAAACGGATTTTTAAATTTTTTTTTTAAAAATTAATTTTTTTCCCTTTGGGGGGCAATACTTGGGGAAGCCCATTTTAGGCCCCCCCGGAGATTTTGGAAAATTTTCGGCTTCCCCCCTTTAAAAATGAGTTTTGCCAAACCCCTACCCAAAACCCAAAATTCCGCAAAATAAAACTTTTTATTTCAAAAAAAAACCCTTTCCTTTGTTTGAACGATTTTTGTTTTTGGTAAAGTTTTTTATTTGAGTTTGTTTAAAAATTTTTTTAAAATTTTATTCTTTAAAATTAACTTGGGGTTTTCAAATTTTACGTCTAAATTAATTTTTTTTTGCTAAAAAAAATTTAAATTTTAATACAAATTTAACTTTTTTCTTTAGACTCTATAACGTCTAGAGATTTTCGAGTTACGAAGAAACTGTTTTTCTTTAAATTTGTTTTTTAGGATGACTCTTTTCCTAAATGCATTTTTCAAAAGAGGGCTAGATTTTTTGTAAATTAAAAAAATCCCGGAATGTTTACGAAAGCCTTTTATAAAGGTATTTTTTCGAGAAGAAAAAAAAGAAAAGATCAAAAAATGCAGAGAGACTGAGCCTACACTGAAGTTACAATAATAGCTGAAAAAAACACTTTTTAACCAATTTTTTCAGGGTTACCGTGTGAGAGAAGTAGAGAAATTCTGTTCAACAAAAAATTCCTAAAAGGCCGCAACAAAAAATAAGCAAAAATTCAAACGCTGAATCTTGACGTTGTCCCGCACCGCCCCTTTTTTAACAAAAAAGTGGGAAACCCCAGATTCGCTGACCCTAAGTTACAACGGAGCAAGTGCTGTACCCCGGGAAAGACTAAAATAAGTAAATACAGAGTAACGTTGCAACCACACACCTAGCTTGAAAAAGTAGATTTTGTAATGGGGTTGCCCAACTTAAAAATCCATTTTGCTTTTTTTCGCTGTTTCAGGTTTGTTATTATACAAGCAGTAACAATTACTTATTGCAAAAGTTTTTCCCAAGGTCATTAGGCTTTTCAGAGAATAAGCAATAGAAAATGCGATTTATAATCCTCTGACCCCACTTTGTGGCCTTACCCCTCTCGGTCTTTTTCCTAAAAAAGCTGTACTTTGGATCTCTTTCGAATGAGTAAAACCCTATGTTTTTTGGGGGCTGGGCCAACGGTTTTTTGGTTTTAGTTAAAGTATCATACAATTCCCATTTTAAAATTCCCCCAAGCTTTCAAGAAGCCGTTTGCCCATGGTACCCCGGGGGGTTGCCATGCCACATCCAAAAATAAAATAAAAAAAAAATTGCTCAAAACTTTGCCAAAGAAGCACCATGTGCCCAAAAAACCCTTTCCAAAAAAAACATTTTCCAGAGGGGGAGTTTCAACTCCCTTCCTTTAAACCCCGCAAAAAAAAGAACACTTTTTAACCATAAAAAGTTTAAAATCAGCCAAAGAAACCATTTTGCTTAAGTCATAAAAAAGAAACAAAGTTTTTTAAAGGAGAGAGAAAGCCCCTCCCTGGATCAGTGGGTAACAAAGGAAGGGTCCCAAAACCCCCGGGGTTTGTCATCGTAGAACGAATGTCTAATTAAAGTTGGGGGACATAAAATTCATTTTGGATATTTGATGTAAAAAGCATAACATCCAGAAAATAGCCCAAATCCCGTAAAAATCCCTCAACTTTGACCATTTTTTTAGGGAATTTTTATTTCACACTTTTGATGAATAACATAGCAAAAATTTCAAATATGTGACATCGAAAGGGGAAAACCTTTTAAAGGCTCATGTTAGCTTTTTTTTAAACCCTTTAAATTCCAAGCCCCAGGTACATTGTTATCCCCTGAGGGGTTTATTATGAAAGTTTTAATTTTTCCTTCAGAAAACTGTAATTATTGGATCAGAAAAAGAGATAATTTATATGGGTAAAAAAGAAAAACTAACACTGTGCAACCTCCCTATCATTATTTTTCATAGGGTATGAGTTTCTTCAGAAACCATAAAAATTTTAAGGTATATTTGAGAACAGTAAAAAGATATTGAAAAAATCCCACGGATCTTTATTGGAGGGCTTTAAATTTTAAATGACAAAATGAACAGCCTTTTTGGGAGCATGTCACTGACCTTTAAAAAGGGCTTTCTGAGTTACGGGGTGGGTTTATGACATTTCCCGTAGCGCCCCAATCATCAAACCTAGGGGGTATGCACATCAACTTGGAAAAAACAAAGCACTGAGAAACCATGACACCAGGTGTTTAGATTGATAAAGGCAATACAGTGCAGCTTAAAAGACTACATCCCAACCTACATAATTATACAATAACCATATAGCCTTAAAGTTTACTTAGGAAACTCAGCATTTTCTGTTGTGTTGAAAAGACTGCATTTAAAAACTATGAGTCATAGGTTGGTTGACAAAGACTTGACAGATATACCTGGATGTGTGCTGTTTAACATCATCTCTCAGGAACTGTTACATCTGATGATGCCCTCTTTTTGTCAAAGTTGTCAGCTGTTCTGCCCAAGCATTTGTTTGATCTGGTGAAAGAATTTTATTAGACTTTTGGCATTTTGACTTGAGACACAAGTTCTGTACCTTATTTGGTAGTTGACAAATCAGTGAAGACAGTGAAAATGTCCTGCTTCAACTCCAGCATAAAACATGCAGTAATACTTTGAATCCACCTCTTCCCTCATCTTTAACACAGGTCAACTGAACTTTTACCACTTACAAAATGGTGGTATTTCATGTAAACATAAAACACTGCGAAATATCCATTGCAGGTAAGTCAACATGTGGCTTCTGGAATATCACTATTTATTGTGCTGTACTTAAACATCATTGTAGGAGTATCAAGGTGATACCTCAATGGCAAGCTTAGAACTGATTGCTTTTTCAGAGTGAAATAAAAAATGGGAACTTACAAGAGGTACCTGTAACCCTGCATTTATTTGCAATGGTTACCCAATTTTACAATAAGTTGAGGTATAATACTTTCATTTTGTATCGCTTGTATCGATGTCAAAAAACAAAATCTCAGCATGTTTTAAGTGTATATTATTGTAATATCAACAAGGAAGGCTCCCTGTATATTGTTAAAGATAGGCAGTGTGTGGCTTACAAGATTTATTGATAAACCTTATACTGTATGTACTCAGTGTGATATAGCCTTGTAGATGGTTTAGAGTGTGAAGTCTGCTCTGGTGTGTTTTGGGTCATAGTGTCACCGAAGTGGGTGAACATTTTTATAGAGTTTATGTGCTTTGTGTATTCCACACAAAGTGGCAGTGCTACTGCACTACCTATGTTAACTGTGCAAATTGTTTTACTCATTTTAGCAATTTGGTGTCATGAATGAAAGTAGGGAATGCAAATCATACAAACTTGTGTCATATTTTTGGATATTCCTGGTCCAGGTTGCTGCACAATTCTGCAAGGGGAAGCTAATTGTTTGTATTGATACAAGTTCGGAGTCCTCATTGCTAATTCAGTTCCTTTCATTTTGTCATATAATTAGTCTGATATTTTACTGCGTATCAGCTCAAATGAGGTGCAGTTGTTAACATAAGTTATGACAGAGCACTTACAGCATCCAGAAAAATTCTTAACAATATTTCAATACATAGCAATAAAAGAATTTATCAGAAGAAAAAGAATTTCACATTTGAGTTAATGTATTGCGTCTGTATGCTACAAGCCATAAAATGCTCTCCAGAAATGCACTTGTGTGAAGCTATCTTTTTACAGGTGCATTTCAAACAAATGTGAATTTCGGAACCACAGTTCACAAAACATATTTTATAAAGGCAAAAAATAACTAAGCCTTTTGGCTTTACAAAGTGATAAATGCGAAGAGCAACAGTTTATAAGATGATAAAATGGGATTTCTGAAGTCTTAGGAATGATGCAGTTTCAAAGACTGGAAAATTTACACCTAGTTGGCAGGAGATATTCTCATATGGCCTAGTGTATAGGCATTAGGCAGTACCATTTCTTGCAAGCCAGGTGGATGCCCTAACCTAACCAAATAGTATATAAAATCATTTCATGTACCATTGTTATGCTCTAGTGGTAGGAAACAGCAGAGGTTATGCATGTGCCAAACCAACATTGAAGGATGAAGAGTTGAGCCAATAATATTGATTTGAATTGATTCACTGTTTCCATCAATCTCTGATCTCCCTCTCTGCATGTCGATGACAAATTACAATAATCATTCAAACTGCTAGGATTACATCATTCTCACTTCTTAACCTCAGACTGAGAATATAACTTACTAGGTCTTCAATACATTTACTGTTAAATAGGATTATTAGGCTATCATCACAACAATAAACTAGGCAGGGCCCTTGATACTATGGACTGGTAATCAACTAAGGCCTCAGTGCACTGTTACTAAATGCGTTACTCCACACTTGTCTGGTCGAGGCTATCCAGGGTAGGCTGGGTAACACTTGACTGAAAAGGGCTCGAAAACACTAAGTAAAGTAGAACGCAAACATCGCGCTAATCTTTGCATGACCATGAAGTTGATACAGTTGGTAGAAGTTAATTAGATGCTGGAATCTGAGTCTGTAGACAACGATTGGCAACTAGGCTAATTAGCGATACACTGAGCCTGAATGGAATTATAGTACGATTAACATTAGGCTGGGCAGGATAGTAATGACCGTACAACGGTCTTACGTAGGCTAGGCATGGTCTGGTTCTAGATATAGTCATGAGACTCATGACAATAGACATGGTGTGTGTGGTGTGTGCTGTATGCACTAAGGACATACTAGTTGATTTGGCCCCAGGCCTTGAAAGTAGAGATGACTTGGGGCGATGGCCATAACAATATACTCACAAAGTCACTCTATGGGTGACTAGGGATGGAATAATGTTACTCAGGCTAAATGGCATTATGAGCTGAAGTAGTCCACACTTTCGACATAATTCTTGGACAGAATTACCCAGATAATCATGTAGCCTACATACTGCAACGTGTTGATCAACACACCTCTTTGTTCGCCTTTCGAGCTCAGTCTGCGTAGATAGATGCACCTTTTGCTAATAGCATATGTGTCCATGATCCACTAAAGTAAGCCGAACTGTCCTAAGCAGTGAAAAAAGCTCACGTGACAGGCCATTCTAGGAACTTTTCCAAGAAAATCTACAGTAGCCCGGAATACCCATAACTAAAACAAAATCACATCTCAATCACTTGTAATGGTCAATCCTGTAACAACCATAAAACATAACGTAGTTGTTTTTTCTCAAGAAAATTATATTTTATTATGCGTAGTAGAAAGCCAAAATTCCCTCTCACTCAAAATTCCCGGAACCTTCCATGTAAAGTTTCCAAAGTTCCACGAAACTTTGTGACTGTCAGCAACCCTAGAAAAGCTCTTTTGAGATCAAGATTTATAAAATCCTAAATCATTAGTACCAACATTAAGCTGCAAACAAATAGAATTGACAGATCCTTACAATAAATGCATTGTCATCAAATTTGTTCTCAATGTGAGGGGCGGGAGGTAGGGGGACAAAACCCTATTTTCAAATATTTTACTGTGTGAAAAGTCAATGGGTGATTTCCCAAATGCTGAGTGAGTGAGGGCTTTTTAAGTACGTAGAAACAGGCACTGACAAACAAAAGGATAATCCCAAACCCAAAGAAAACCCTGACGGATCACGAACACAATGTCAAACAGACTACACACACCACGCAACAAAAGTGTCTTTGTTACTACTGAGAGAGTGAGGACATGTCCCCCTCTCCCTGGTATCACCGCCATTGATGCATGTATAGTACAATGAGGCAGCTTGGATAGATTTCATACTTGCTGTGTGTATGCATTATGGTAAGAGAAAGTACCCTATTACTTTTAATGGAGGTCAAAGGTCATTCGGGGTCACCAGAGGTCAAAGTCTGAAAACTTTTACAAGATATCTCAAGATAGGAAGCTTGGATAGATTTCTAACTCCAAAACATACCTTTTAAACATTTTTTTTATTTCATACTTTTTAAACAATACCTCAGACAAGCCCATCTTGATTAAAGTCGATCATAATATTCGCAAACATGCAGCTTTAGTCTCTCTTTGAAAAAATTTTATTCAAAGCGAAATACCATCATCAGGATGAATACAATAAGACATGGCCATGGATCATGGGAGGACAGGGAGGATGCAGCCCCCTCACTTTTGTGGAAGGGGGACATCTCTAATAAGTTCCCCCACTTTTTCAATAATGTAACGTAGATTAATATAACATAGATTATGAATTGACACTACATTTTAAAAGCTAAATTGCGCTAACAAATGACACCATTTGCCATATACACACATTCCAATTTTGTTTTTTTTTTTCAAAGACCCAGAACGGCTATTCGTGCCCCCCAAGGACGGCTATTCTCAAATAGCGAAAGCCCCCCCCCCCCACCTTAAGGTGACCATATGTGGGGGCTTAGGGTGACCATATTTGGGGGTGGGAGGGGGAATCAGGAACACTACTAGACCAAGCATGGTGTAAGGAAAATATCGTTAGTGTGTGCAATTGGCTACAGTACATGTGTGTGATCACAGAATAATAGAAGTCAGTGATGCTCTAGACCATTGGTTCCCAACTGGTTGCATTATTGCCCCTGGAGAGCATTTGCATAAATCGGGGGCGATAAGCGCTAAGGGGCGGCAAGGGGGCATTTTGAAAAAATGGGATACTCAATTTAAACCAAGGCTTTACATGATTCCAAAAGCTTTTCTCTAGCAGAACTCGCAAATTGGTTTCGCACAAAAAGGAGATGAATAGAGTCAGTAAGTTGAGTAAGCCTAATCTTCCATTCCCAGATGTCACAAAATCGCATCTACTCTAAAAGTGTTTAATTTCAATTCTTCCTGCAATGACCCTCATATTTCCATCAGTGACAGTGAAAGCGGTCAGAGCTAAAGATCGTCCTGCAAATGTAACCTGGAATGTAGTTTTCCTTCTTGTAGTCCATAAACATAACGTAGTGCCAGAAGTGAAAATTGTAGCTAACTGTAACAAAATAGGTAACTACGTCAATGTACTAAGAAGTAAAACTTTAAAAAGTTTTCAAAAATTCAGTTTTACAGTGCGCCAATTCCTGCTTTCTCATTATTTCTACCTGTTTGACAGCTTGATTGGCACAAGTCTTTCAATTCTCCATGCCACCCTACCATCCTTACTCCTTGACAGAACAAGCCCCTTTCAGTATCAAACGGAACTTCTGTTATTTGAAATAAAAACTGTGCTAAGGCTGACTTTTCAATCTTTTTAGTTTCTATTTAAGGTTATAAGGTAATCGGAAGATAGCCAGAATTTGACTGACGGTACGTCATTCTTGTGCCAACAATATCGTAAATACTTCACAACTTCCAAGGGCGTGTCCCCCAACTGGGATGTTGACCTTTGGCCTCATTTTGGGGAACAGGCTACAACTACATGACGTCTCTCCTCACTTGACCGCGATCAAGCCTTCCAGCTTTTGTAAATCGTGGGTTAAAGAGTCGCCATGTCAAACTGGGTGTCAGTTTCTTAAGTCCCGCATTGCTGTGTTGCTGCCCTGAGCCGAACCCATATGTCACGGTAGGTCTACCCTTTTATTTCAGCATGTTTTGATTTATTATCGTCGTTTAATCCAAAGCATTAATAAGCTATAGACAGGGGCCCATCCTGATTTGTGAAATGAGGCGTTTAGCTGGAAAAGGTTGGAAACCACTGTGTACACTTTCGATCTCTGTGATTGCAGATACCTGTTATATGTTTCTCTACGTACGTTTTACTTGGGCAGCAACAATGTGTATCTCAACGATGTTGATATAGAACTAGTATACTGGGCCTATAGCTAGCCGGCCATTCAGCTCCCGTCCGTTAAGGTACACAGTAGGCTTCACAATCGACAAAATATTGTTTTGTTTTTTAATTAATAGCCTGGGAAAAGTTGAAATTTCAAGGACATTTGTTCAAATCGGGGGCACGTACTTTTTCATTGGGGTAACACTAGATTCGGGGACTGTCTCCGAAAATCAGGGACGTCTGCTCACCTTTCCCCCATCTTTCGAGATGGATCAACGCCCTTGAAATAAGAAATGACAAGATAGATTCAAAGTAAAGGCCGGTTCATACTCCCTAATTTCTCGCGCGATAATGCGATCAATAACCATATATGGTCAAAATATCTTTGCCGCCAGTTCGATTCACGGTCATCGCTTGGAGTTGAACATTGTTCAACTTTTCTCGCAAGCTCTCGAGATATCGCAATGGAAACGGCTTCTGATTGGCTGCTTGGTAGGTGAACGACCTTTTGAAACGAGCTCACGATCCTACTCGACAACAATGGCGGACCTTTTCAGATACCGGCTCATTACATGTATTCGGGTTCCGTGCGACTATCGGCGGCCTGATTGTGAGAGTGAGAGTTGTCGGAATGGAGGGAAACAGTTATTGCTTTCCACGAATTAAGACATAAAGGTTAGTAGGGCAGGATTTTCTTGTATTCCCTAAAATTATCACGGAATCAATAATGTACTCTGTCGTAGAGCCGATCAAACCGCAAACACATATGTACTGTACTTGGCCTTTGCATAGGCTGGTATTGGGAGACTGTGCATTGCATGGCAGTACTGCGAAAGTTGAACTATGCGAGAAAACTGAAGTATGAATCAATTTTACAGCGGCATATCGAGACCCAGCTAACATTCTTAAACACAGCTTTATAGCGCTATAACGGAGTATGAACCGGCCTTAACAAAGGACCCAGTACAACCAGCCAACAGATTGTGCGTCACTGTTTAAATCCTTTTCTCATGACTTCTTCACCCTTAGCTATTTCTGTCAATGAAAGCTATAGTTTATTCACTGATAATTTTTTTTTTTTTTTGTGTAAACTACTAGACAACGATTAATTAAATGAAATTGTCCACATTCCCTACACAATTAGCAGGCTTCGACAAATCCCCCGCCCTACAGTCTGGGACAAGTAAAGAGTTACTCGGACAAGTACATTGTTAAATATCATAGCCCGCCGGGCAAGTACCCTTGCGAAGTCTCCCCCAAAGGAGTTTAAAGGCATATTAAGAGTAAACAAGTTGATATTCACGCGGACAAGCAGACTAAGAGAACAGCTTGCCCGATGGACAAGTAATGAAAAAAGAATTTGTCGAACCCTGAATTAGTCCATAAAAACAAGCATGACCACTGCAATCAAGTCATCATCACAGCTTTCAACTTACCAAGTTCTGTATATTGATGCAGATCCTTAAACCCCCACCCCTCCCCCTCCCCCATACAAGTAGAACAGTAGGGAATCACGAGTCACACCACCAGTCTCCGCCGCTTGCCACAGCGTGGTTTGAGTTTATGCACACGCACAGTGTGAACAAGTGAAAACATAAAACACAATAATTGTGCGTGCAGAAATTGCGACAGGGATTTTCTCCTCGTCACTCAATACATGCGCAAAAAGCAACTAGGAGTGCTGCCTAGTAAATAGCACCTCCTTATTAGCTTAGCAACACACGTACATCAAGCATCTCTAAAATTTTATATTCACCAGTCAAACGAACTGTAATTGCTCCTTCAAGTGCCAACCCGCCCCTATCTCGTGCAAGTCACTCATGCATCACGTGCTCGTATTATGTTTCGTTTTCCAGGATAGTGTCATCCAATCATACGCTTTTCTTTAATAAAGACACCGTGCGCAAGCGTATTCATCAGAATACCACCTCCCTCTCCAGGTGAGTGTAATCCAATCATATACCTTCATCCTTAGCAAATACCCAGTGCGCAAGCGTATTCGTACTCTTTGCACGCTTGGGCTGTTCCAGACATTGTTCTTATTGGCCAATCAAGCGCCCAATCAACGTTCACCTGGTAATACACCCACGTATAAATACGCAATACTGTCGATGTTTCGCCCTTTCTGTCCAGGGTGCGGTGAGGTTTTCGTTGGTACGAAGCAGGCTGTCATTACCGTACGCCCAGTCTACCCCACCCTCGAGAACTGGTGCTACGTCTACCGTAAGTACTGCACATCAGGGCCAGGGAAGTGGTATTATAATTCCACATCACTTTCCTGTTGAGAGATGCCTAGGCTAGCCTACATGTTGACCCCATAAATTACCAATTTTCAACTTAGGCCTAGGCTGATTGTCGAAGTTATTCATCAATCTACACGTTGAACGGCAGGGCCCACATCGACCGCTGCTTTAGAGGAACTAAAAAGGTAACGCCTAATTTCCTTACTGAATCAGTCTCAAACCCATGATATGACAATGTCACCACCGTTAAAGGCCTCAGAGGTTATTGATGCCAAAACGGCAAAAGGGAACGAGCACACCCAGAAAGCAGCTCGTCCCATTCACATCGATTCAGCCTAGCTTAGTAGGCCCTAGGTCCTATGCTTCATAGGCCTAGGCCTATTTATATTCATGCAATAGGCCTAAGGCCTAATAAATTTTTTGCCAATGATCGCGTAACGTTAGGGCGTTGGCGCAAGCCCAAAGCGAACGCCCCAAAGAAAAACAAAATTTGCTTTATACAAAATTTTCAAGTTGCCATTGACATTTTTATACATTTCGCCCCTTGAAAATATTCCTCCCCACTAGTACAGGTGTGACCACAGGTCAGCTTTAGGCCTAGGCCTATCCCTGTAGGTCCTACTGAAAACTTCCAAGTTTTCACGCAGATTTGTGCCTAGGCGCTAGGCCTATAGCGTATGAAAATATGCGCCAAACATTTTAGCGTAGGCCTATGGCGTGATCGCCTAACCCAATCAATTGCTGTATTGGCGTTGCGCACATTGACGATGTCAAAAAAAGCCAAAAGTCCGCTAGGCTAGTAAACTGTCCACCCGAAGGCCCTTCAGTCCGGCGGGCAACCGACTTAGTCGGCTGGGCAACCAAAAAACCCACGTACATCGAGTGAGATTCGAACCAACGCACATGTGAAACATTGGTGCACAGCAGCTGGAATAGACCACTCTGTCAGTGTCACTTGACGACCCTGTGTCACTCGTGTAGGCCTAATATTATGTAATAACACAGCAGTTACACTCTAGGCTAAACCAACAGTACCGCACCCTAAATATATTATGAGATAGGGTTTAAAGAACATGGCATGGTGTGGTTCAATCTTGCATGGCAAAATGTGGCATAATACTCTTGCATAACGTTATAGCATACCAACTTTCCATTATGGTCCCACCTTGCGCCAGTTCCTTTTCCTTACCCCTCATCAATAAATCTTCATAGACACCTCAATTTGAGAACACTGAATTGCAGCCAAAATGATAGATTCCCCAAACAAATACGCCTAACGTTGCTCACCCTGCCAAGGCTAGGCGTAATTTCACACGCCTAGCAAACTGCGTAGGCTAAACTTTGTTCCCTAAACCAATTAACAATAGGTTGTGCCATGAGATACTAGCCTAAACATGTCAGCACTTTTTAAGTGGGGACGGGGTCCCTCCTACACAGAAGGCCAAAGATCAGACCTAGGCCTACCTCTCACACATCTTGCCCATTGGCCTACTAGCACCCATTTTAGGTACTGCCTTTAGGCCTACATGAAAAATCGATGAAATTTTGAATCATTTTCTCATTCCTTTTTGGTTTCGATAAGAGAAAACTGTACATTCATGGTGGTATGTAAATGTATGTCTGTGTGTGTGCAATTCTTACACTACTCATTAACACGGTATCTCAAGAAGGGAAACTGACAGTTCGAACTTCGTACATAGATGCCCCATGTGGGAGAGGAAGAACCCTGTTGTTTTCCGTAGACGTCAAAGGTCATCTGGGTCACCACAGGGCAAGAACTGAAAACCTTGCTAACACGTTATCTCTGGATAGGAAGCTTGGAAAGATTTTATACGTAATATGTGGAAGCATGCTGGTTAGAAGTTGAAAGCTACTGTTTTTAGTGTGAGGGGGTGTCAAAGATCATCTGGGGTCACCGGGGTCCAACACTGAAAATTGTGTTAACATGTCTCAAGGTAGGAAGCTTTGATAGACTTCATACTTCCTATGAAAATGGGTTACAATGACAAGATGAACCCATTGTTTTTGGTGGAGGTGAAATTTCATATGGGGTTACCATGGAGTCAAACTCTCAAAATCTTGTGGACACGATATCCCAAGGTAGAAAGGTTCGATAGATTTCATACTTGGTAACTTGATGCGTTACAGTGAGGAGACCCAACTCTATTGTTTATTGGTGGAGTTCAAAGGTCATCTAAGGTCACCAGGGGTCAAATACTGTAAATGTTATTAGCACAATTTCTCCAGGCAGAAAGCTTTGACAGATTTCATAATGCATATGTGAATGCATTACAGTGACAAGATGGACCCTATTGTTTTCGGTGGAGGTCAAGTGTTATCTGGGGTCACTAGGGGTCAAACACTGAATAACTTGTTAACATATTTCTAGGTAGGAAGCTCAGAGGGGAAATGTCATCCCAGACAGTTCCAGTTCTCCCAACTATGCTAGTTCTAGCCCCGCCCATAACTGTCTTTAGCTTCTTGTCCACACACAAACAGTTTATTGCTCAGTGCCACATCCTGGTGAGTATACAAGGCCCTAATATGTATTCAAAACTCTGTGCATGCTGGGTAATGTGAGCTGCTTAGCATCTTTTGAATTTTGCAACTGATGTCAATCAAAGAGTAGTCACCAATTGAGACATTTGCCTTACCCCTTTGTAAAAAGTCATACTTGGGTTGATGCAAGTCTCTCTTTATATAGATCTCATACTTGGTATGTGGATGTGTTATGGTAAGAAAATAAACCCTTGTGTCTTTGGTAGGGGAAAAGGTCATCTGGGTTCACCAGGACTCAAAACACAAAAAATGTTAACACAATGCTTCAAGGTAGGAACCTTGCTTAGATTTCATACTAAGTATGTGGAGGGGTTATGGTGAGAAGATGAACCATATTGCAAGCCTCCCAGAGTGGCATAAAATTAATAAAATATGGTTGAAAGTCAACATGTACCATAAAATTGAGGGGTAAATCATCAAATATTTTGATAAAATGTTGTATTGCTTATATCTCTGTTGTCAAAACATCCTTAATGCCCTGGAATGAAGTGTGTATCTCTATGGCTCACAGTTGGGCTACAACTTATGCCTTCAATTGGCATTTGTGTATGTGTATCAATGCATACATGCTGTCAATGTTTAGGCAACAGTACTTTAATAGGCCTAAAGCTGATTTTAAATGAAATCGATATTCCTCTCATGCTGTGTGCACATGAACGTTAAATAACAGGAGCCCATGACCTACAGTACATTTAATTTATAAAATAGTCTAACACCCCTTCCCCCTCCCTAGTATAACAACCCCTCTCAAAGAAGTATCACATATTTCACCTCTTTTGAATCACTGCAGCATTTTACATTTTATTTCTCACCAGGCGTTGGTCTCAGCAGCATTTTTATACTGCATATGGCATAAAACTGCCACTCAAATTATAAACAGTAGCATAAATATGCATAAAAATGGCATAAATTTATAAATAAATTTTCTCCAAACATGCTGGGAGGCCTGCATATTGCTTTTGGTGGGAGTCTAAGGTCAATTGTGGTCACCAGAGGTCCAAAAGAAAAATTTCCAAAGAACTCCCAAGATGATTTAGGAACACAAAACAATTACAAAACACGTTAAAAGGCATTTCACCTGTGACTGAAAGATATTGGACATCATGGCATTATTTGGAATAGAAAATCTATCATCAAAACTTCAGTGCATTTTTGCATTCTGGTTTTCAGCATGGGCTTGGATCCATCTTGTAAAGTGGAGGAAGGAGGGAAAGGGACTACACCATGGCCCACACATTGAATGATTAGAGGGACTCTCTGAACTGTATGAAGCACTCCTCAACACCTAAGATAGGTCTAAGCCCCATCACAAAGGCTGTTATATGTATCAAGGGCAATTTCTCAGGAGGCACAGGGAAAGACCCAGAAGCTTTAGGGTGTATAAGGTTGTTAACATTAGAATGGCAAAATAGTAGTCTGCATTTGTCTGTCATGCACCACTGCTCAATATGACACTCCTTGACAATATTGTATTGGGGAGGGGGGGGGGGGGAGAGGGCAGGAAACAGACAATGACCCCCATCTGAAAAAGTAAGAGAGACCATTTCCCCAATCGTGCATGCTCATGGTTTTCAAAATAAAGTAAAAGCAGTTCTTTTAACAAGGGCTTTACATTTCAAAACCGCTTTCCAAATGTTTGTCATGCAGTGTTAAAATCAAAATACTATCTAGATCATAGAGCATGCAGTATCCATCTATACCATATTTTATTTTGCAATACGTTCGACGTAATGCGAGATCCCATCCGCGCATGCGTGATTAGTAGTGCCAGACTTCATTTATGAACACAAATACTACACTAAGTTCTTTCATACAATTAGTTGCATTCCTCTTTTGTGGACTCCTCATTATGCCTTCCATTCTTTCTCCTTTCAGATGCTGACCATAGCCAAGATGAAACAGTCAAAGGGGAAATTTCACCCCTATGAAGCAACACTGAAGTGCATTCTTGCATCATCTTTGCCAACATCAACTTGCACCAGAAATGGACAAGAGAGGACAGCCCAGCAACATGTCCTTTGTGACTCCACTGATTTCAAAAAAGCAGTGAGTTTCGATGCAGCAAAAATACAAACTATCACACAGGGATCTTCAGTCATCCTTAAAAACTTTTTGTTTCGTGATGACAAAGTTATCATATCATCAACAACAAACATCTTCCAGACATCACCAATAACAGTTGATCACACCATGCTGAATGCAGCCATCACTTTCCTCCGGCCTGCAACTCCTCCACCGCTTCCCATTGAAGAGATAAAGAAGTCTCCTATTAAATCCATTCAGACTGTAGCAGGAACAGTCGTCCAGGTACTTTAGCAGTAACTTACTCATATACTGAAATTACTACCCTTAAATTACCTTTCTATATTAAAGGGGATGACAGCAATAACCATTTCAGTAACATAATTGAAAAGTAAACAAAATTCTCAACACAGTGCAAAAAACCCCATCTTCATAGCTTAATATTCAGTTCTTGAGATATCGCCATTCTTATCATTTGCATTGGAGTTGCCATTTTCCAAACAAACTCACTTGTAGCAAGTTGATTTTGACCTTTCATGCGCACTTTGTAATTGAGATGTTATTGTTTTCCTTTGTATTTTGTTTCATTGTTTCTCTCCACACAGTTTTAGCATGTTCTTGTTGGTATCAGATTTCAAAATTACAGGACTTGCTCTCAGCTTTTCTGAAATGATCTTTTAAATGGTAGCTGCACCTTTGAACAAATTGAATTTAATTATAAAGAAATACATGACTTTTGAAAATAAAGTGAGCCTGTGACATCATAATATACTTACTACAAGTTTGGTATGGCAGTGCCCCTGTAAGGGATGAGAATTGTGATATCTCGAGAACCAAATAAGCTATGAAGATGGGGGGTTTTGCATTGGGTTCAGAATGTTATATACTTTCTGATTATATTCCTGAAATGGTCATTAATGTCATCTCCTTCAACCCCATTAACACACACCCCCTGTGGGCTGGGGGTTGTAGAATATGCCCATGGTATTTCCTGCCTGTCGTAAGAGGTGACTAAAGGGAAGGACTTCCATCATATTTGAGCTGTATTTTAAACCTAACTTGAACCAAATTTAAACTTTACCTTTTTATCTACTCAACATATATGATGCATTCGTGTTGGTGTGTCATAAAATATCATCTAACCATAATATACACATTTTCAAAAATATGAACATGTACCACCCACCTCTCGACTTCACTGTCATGAATACTGATAAAGGTTTCTAGCAGTGGTGGATCCGGAAGGGGAAGGGGGGGGGGCACGCCTCCCTATTGGCCGTTGTGTGTGAAAAAAAGTTGACAAAAAAAAATATATATACCGCCGTCTTGCATCTCAGCCCTCTTTCAAAAGCAAAAATTTTCCAAAGTGAAGGGGGACACTCCCTACCCTGAGACCCCTACCCCAGGACAGCGGTCACTCAAACTTTGCACCACCTCTATTGAAAATTTCTGCATATGCCTGTCTGGTAGCATCTACTCACAAGTATGAATGGACATCTTTTCAGTGATGCTAAAATCGCTTCATAGAAGACATTCTGAACAAAATATAGTCTGCATAACTCCATAATCAACACAGTCACCACTTTCGACTCACAGTTTTGAAGTGTAATAAAACATGTTATGAATGAAGGATGTTTAAAAGTTGCTGCATACTACAAACTTTGTATCCCATGCATCACTCACATCCAAGTTGCTGAACTATTGAATTCCTTCAAGCTTCAGTGAACTGCATGATGCCAGAATTGATCCAGCAACATTGCATTGTGTTAAGGGTAGCGTTAAGCTTGGGATAAACATGAGGGTACAGTACTTCGCAACACGAATCTTTGATCCACACATGCTTCAAATAAGAGAACCCCAGCTGCATAGTGATCAGTACTTTGCGCTCATCAGGTGTGTACTCCTCTTGATAATTTTTTACATAGGATTCTCATGTACAAGTCACATAGGATTTTCATGTACAAAAGTCAATCTAAATAATACCAACTACTATATACATATGTGGGAGCCCAAGTATACTTGATTACCATCACAGTGGTTAATATGGAAATTATCTGACAGGATTTTATCATGCATCTTAAAAAGTAGAATTTTCTTTTTATACTGACAAGTGTTTGCAAATTTTTATCATGCACCTTCATGATCACCACTAGGTGGGTGTGCTATAGCATAGGGAAATAAATGCAGTGGTATATCAGTGTTTTTGATTTCGATGATAAAAGAAATCGACGCATTGATGATGGGCGTGGGTGTGTATGTGTGTTTGTGACACTTGGTTCATTAACAGGATATCTCTATAAGAGAAACACTGTTATTAACCCTGTGGAAGAAGCCTATTGTTTTTGGAGGGAGTCAAAAGTCACCTGGGCTCACAGGAACTCAAACAATGAAAAAACACCATATCCCAACGTAGGAAGCTTGGATAGATTGCACACTTACTATGTGCATGCAATATGGTCAGAGGAAGGCCCCCGAAGTCAAAGTTCATCTGGGGTCACCGGAGGACAACAAACAAAAATTACCACAATCGTCATTTGGGTCACCAGAGGTCAAAAAGTAATATATCTCAAGAATACCTAAGGTTGTCATCCAAGGTCATCAATCTACCATTGTGAATTAAGTGAATAAACTTCAACATTTTACGCCTCAGCCCTGGAATGTCCTCTAAAGATGGGAGACGGACCAGTTGGATCCAGTTTCAAGCTTTGTAACATATATATGAAATTTCAGACTTCAGGTACACTAATAAATCATCCTGCTCTGATAAAAACCACAATCCCCTTGTCCATACTGTCTCTCCATTTATTCAACAGGATGAAAACCCAAGAAATGTTGATGTAAAAGGTTCACCAGTGCCTCTGAGATGTGTGACGCTCCAAGGCAAAGATGAAGACACAATCAAACTCTATCTCTCTGGAGACAATGGGCAGCCCATGAGGTCAAACCTGGAGATTATGTTACAGCAAAAACCATCCTTGTGACAGAATTCCAAAATGAAAAGCAACTAGCAACGTCTCGAACAAGACTTGAGGTAATTCTATCTACACAAAAATGATAACTATACTGTACTACTTTTTTGAGAAATTGAGTAAAATGCCTTCCATACCATTTCTGTCTGCTTGTTTCTCACATTTACTGCCAACACGGTTCTCATGCCTTTTGAAGTTCTCAAAAACTACTTAACTTCCATGTTTGCCAAATAATCCTTCAAACTTGAAATACACAAAGAAAGTTGTTGAAACACCCTTAAATAAGTGTCATATCCCCTGAGATTCTCTAAAGCATAAACTTTCAGTGTAATTTTCCAGTTTCTGAACTATTACTTCTTCAATAGAATCAGACTCATTGTCATGATATGGAATTAACTCAAGTAGGCAAACTGCAAGTGTCAAAATGAATCCTAGTCGGTGGTGTTCTTTAAGCAAATCAGACTGGTTGTCCAGAGGACAATCATCTACAAAAGTTTGGTTGTCCTCCTGAGTATTTTAGGAGTCCTCCAGGTAAAACATAAAAATGAAATATGTTGGGATTTTTTGTGTCATTTGATCGATACTGTACTTCCCAGTAATGCTGTACACGGATGTAGCTGAACAGCACTGGGTGTTGACACCCAGCACTTGATATTCCCGCCCGGCACCCCAGGCAAACACGTCTCCCTGCCCACCACAAATCTGCCTACGGAGACTTAAAACTACCCCTAAATTTACTCCCTAAAGTAAAACGAGGGAAAAATGAAAAATTAATGGCTGAAAAATGGGGAAGATGCCATGTACCATGGGGTGGGGTGAGGTGCTTTCCCCAGGTCAAACAATTACCCAGCACTCAGACAATTACCCAGCACTCAGACAATTACCCAGCACTCAGATTTGGCTAGCTGCATCCCTGATGCTGTATCTCACAGTTTCTACACTATAGTTACAAAATAAGTTGTCTTTGCATTGGGTACAAAAAACAGGAAATAAGTACTCGATCGCGATACCCGTCAGGTACCCGATTTCATGGTGACTTAAATAGCAGCTCATGTTTATAGGCACAGAGACTTCATGACACATGCCTGATACAAGTACACCTTTATCAGAGATGTAGAGATCCATTGAGACCCATGGCTCACATTGAGACCCATCAAAAGCACTTGTTCAAAATAGACCATATCATCAGAGTTCTGAACCACTCAAATTTCTTCACCAATGCATGCAACAACCAACCACACTACAACTGAAGCATGATTCAAAGGGAAAATCTCATCTTAGTTTCCAATTCTCTCAACTAACCTAATTCTAGCCCCGCCCATCACTGTCTTTGGCTTTTCCTTGTGCAGACACACTTTATAACCTAACTACACATCCTGCTGAGTATACAAGGCCCTAACATGTAATCAAAACACTCTGTGCATGCTGTCTCATATGAGCTGCTCTGCATCATTTGAAGTTTGCAACTCTGATGCCAGTCAAAGAGTAATCACTAATTGAAACTTTTGCCTGCCCTTTTGTAAAAGTCATACTTGGGGTGATCCAAGTCTGTCTTTAATGCAACAAAACAATACACTCAGTATGCTTTTAAAAATATATGCAAAAGGAAACCTATCAAAATACAAAGCTTGCAAAAGGGCACAGCCAAGATAAGCAAATAGGCTGTCGGTCTATGTTATTTCGTAGGATATTGACTGAGAGGCACCGCACCCATCAGTAAGGGCCCTGATAGCCATGGCTGTCGGTGCTGCTAGTTATTTTGAGCCCTGAAAATACACAGAAATCATTGGGGAAAATCTCATTTCAACCTCATACACATCAAACTCCAATACAGTCATACCATTTATTACAGTGCATAATATTATATGCTAATTGGTGCCTTGAAATAGTCTAAAATGCATACCACTCCAATCATATTTTTCTAATTTCTTTGTCTCTTAAAATCAATAGACCACCCAACACAACCCAAAAGATCATCAGTCTCAGAGTGTCAGGGTATGCTTCACATAATCTCTTCACAACAGATTTTTGTATACAGCAAATTACTACTGAACTCCTGTATGTTCATTGAGGAGAATATAAACATTTTCTATTATTAACTTCTCTTTTTTTCTGTCTCTAGATTTCACAACCACCAAATGAGGAGCTCAATGTGACGGTTAGCAGTAGGATAGGAAGTATCCAAAAGTTAAATGTCAAGGGAGTCACTTTCATACACATTGATTGTACTATATCAAGGACTCTAAATACCCCAAGTCTGTTATGGTTAGCTCAAACCAACTTATAGCTGTTTAAGCTATTGCAATCAGCCACCGTCACTCTATCTATGATGTCTGTTCACAATTGTTAAAAGTGCTCTCAAACGCTCATTGTTCAGTGGATTTTCCTGAAACTTGGATACCAGTGGTCCTTGGCGAGTGCACTGCATGTGACCGCAAGGAAGTCAACGTCAAAGGTCATTTACGGGTCATCACATGCCATAAAAGGATAACTTTCAAAAGGTATCACTTCATACCCACAACACTTTATGATCCCGTAAGTGGATGAGAAGGTTCCTTGAGAAGCCCAGTTTTTGTGGTTGTACAAGGATTTCAGATTAAATGTCTTTTGCATTCAGCAGAGATCAAAGCTGCATTTGTTAAATTTATGCAACAATGTGTTGCTATTTCCACACTGTACAATGGATCTTAATGAAAACTAGATACATTGATCCTTGGGCTGAATAATTCTGTTGGCATCGTAATTCATCATTGTGCACGAGTTGTAATTGATAAAGCCTCTTCCTTGGAAAGTTACCTGCTCAACTAGTCACCGTATATTCTAAGTTCCTTTTGGCAGGAGAGAGCCAATACCACGTGCCTTACCAACTGTAATTATTAAGACCAGAAGCTGCTGGACAG
This sequence comes from Holothuria leucospilota, assembly GCA_029531755.1. NCBI lineage: Eukaryota > Metazoa > Echinodermata > Holothuroidea > Aspidochirotida > Holothuriidae > Holothuria > Holothuria leucospilota. The sequence goes on along the minus strand of CM055961.1, from coordinate 63,829,925 downwards.
TCAGAGGGTGCAAGGATTAAAAACAGATATAAGCTGTTGAAATAAAAGATTGCACTGCTAACATCAGACAGTAATCAAAACTTTGGGAAGTTAATACAAAACAAATCTGTCCTCTGCTACTTGCGAAGAAGGACAAGGGGATTTAACCCTACTGCCACATTGACCCTTCTCAAATTTTAAATATGAATCTTTGGACATGTGCAAATGCACATATGCGAGTACAACAAAATTGTTTATGTCAAAACTGTCCTGTAAATCAGTGTCTTGCTTAGCTCACTATGATATTCATTAGCTTCATTTTGTGGAGATAATTGGTATGTTAATGCCTTTGACTTAAAAATAGCTTAGTTCTATTATTTCATTCAAGGAAAAAAGCTGCCATCTCCTTACCTTGCTATTGAGAATAGGGGAGGAGTCTCATTTAGTCCTCCTCATTTAATGTTGGGAATGACATGTATATGTTTGGGTCATCTGTGTTACCTGCAATCATACCATGCACTGGTGTACACAGGATATTGCGAAGGGGTGGTGAGGGAAAATGAGCCCCAAAGATTGTCTGGGGGGGGGACGTCCCCCCAAAATTTTTAATTTTGCACTACACACGTGGGTATTTATAAACGCGGGGGACGTTGAAGGGGGTATGACTCAATGCCCCCAACCCTTGTTACACCACTGCCACCATGCCATCATAAAAGTGTTAAACAATGTAATTCATAAAAATTGCCAATTACAATTACCTTTTTAGAAACTACTAGGATTTGTTTGTCTTCTCATCACCAAAACCTCATTGCATCTGTTGCTTTGGAATAAGCAGTTGGTAGATCTGTTTAAAATTTGTTGTAACTGCCACCTCTTTGGTATGGTTTCACCTATTGACCTTACTGCACCATTAATGCTCTAGTTTAAATGGTTCTACAAGCAAGTGTTCATCTTAAGACACCCGAGACTCACCAAAATATAATTGTAAGTGTTCAAAAAATTCAAGTCTAATGACTAATCCTTTTCATCAGTATTCCTCACTAACCACACAAGATCTGTGCCCTGTTTCATAAAGGGTAAAGGTTAGTATTATCTTCAATTCCAATAGGACCATTGCATCACAGATCAATCGCAACTCCCCATCAAACAAGCCCCACACGGTAATTTCCTTGTGTAGTTCCTGTATGCTGCCATCAGTTAACATGTACAGTACTTTCATTTCAAACTCATGCATTTTGATTTCTTTTATGTTTTGTTTTGTTTTTCATTTTTTTCAAGAAGTATGTAACTTTTAAATCAACAAGCCATCAAAGGAAGGAACTAGCATATACTTAACATTCATATGTTCAAGACTATTTCACAGCCACCAAGTGAGGACATGACAGTTTGTCATGAGGGAGGGGAAAGTTATGTACCCTCTATGCATAAACATTGAACTTTCACTGGACTGTATGAAATGTTGGTTTTATCATAGACATGTGATTTCAACATTTCACATATCAACTCTTTATATTAAGTGTTAAACACTTTGCATGATGTTGTACTTTCCTATACATTGACTATTCAATTACATGAACGTTTATTGAGCGATAAAATCCAGTTTCATTTCTCTTTTTCGTATGTTTCAGTCCGACTTAACAACCCCATCTTTCCTTTTCAGAAACGATACTTCCCATGTAATATAATCTTCCCATTTACTATAGTATCATTCATATTCTCATTGATAACCTGTCTCCACCTACACATTAGTTGACAAAATGTTCTTACTTCTCATGGGGGCTCACTCCACCTTCCTCCCACCTCATGTCACCCCACCCCACAGCACACTGCATCATCCAACTCCTGTGTGCAGCATTTGGGTACCAACCGCTTTTATCGATCGGCACCCGATGAAAAAACCCATTCCATATATACTGATGGGAATTTGTGCTGGTGATTATCAAGAATGTCACTCGATCAACCTCCAGGAAAAAACGTATAGATCGACAAAGCGATGAATGGTTAAGCCACGGCTACAAGTAACTTGGCATAATTGGTATGGTCTGGCATGACATTTCGACATTTCCTTTTTGAGGACGTGGGGGCAGCAGGCACAACGATCTCTGAAAAATATTGCAGAACATCCACTTGAATGAACACTACACCTCTGCCCAGGAGATGGGGGTACCTCCATAGGTCTTCTATTGGGGTCCAGGGGGTGGGGAGCCCCTTGAATCCAACTGATTTCATGCATTCTAGACGATACTGATCACATTTTCGATCAAAAAGTTCTCCCCAGCTGGCATTAATAGGGTAATATCACAATTATTCATATAAAAAATGTAATATTTGTGTTTGTGCATAAATTGGAGGGGAGGAGCATGACACCCCCCGTGATTGCCGCCCATGTGAGGCACATGCATGGATTTGAATTGAGTTTGAGTACTATCACAGCCAACAGTGTCAGTCACTGAAATCAAATACCCTTGAGCATCCATAAACTCTGCTGAATTGCTGTGAACAAATTTTAACTATATATTGTCACTAAGAACTACATTCACATATACAATTTATACATTTATACTTGTAATCTTTGTTAAAACTGATAGGCCTCTTGCGCTTGAAAATTGTACCAGTCTGGTAACATCATTGAGCTACTGGCGCTACCATCATGTCCTAAGACAAATCTGACTCATTCAAAAATAACACCAGTTTGCACCATCAGAACCATTGTAGGCTGTTTGCTTTTCTTGTTCACATTGCTCACAATCATGTTATTTTAAGTCACCATGTACAGTCCAAACTTGTGCTAGTACCCTGTCTACTTCAAACATTTCATCATTTACTGTATTCAGCTTTACATAAATGTCATTTCTCTTATGCGCATGAAGTGATGTTGGACTCACACCACATGTTAAAATGAAATCTTGGTACCATAATCATGTCACAATTTCAAAACAATATTTCGTGGCAAGGAATCACAAAGCCTTTTGGCTTTCTGGTTTGGTTGTTGGGTGGTGGTGGTTTGGTCTGGTGTTGTCTTTCGTTTTGGGTTTGTGTCGCTTCTTGGGGGCGGTGTTGGTGGTTTTGGTTTCGTTTGAGGGTGTTGTTGGGTTTCTGGTTTTTGGTGGGGGAGGGGGGGGGGGCTTTTTATGTGCATCGAAACGACACATACAAACAAAAACAAAAACTCAAACCGGTCGGGCAGAAACATAAATGCAAAACTATTTACAAACAACCAAATCAAACAGAAAATTATGTTCATTACAGTAATAGAACTATATGTACAGATATTTACATACACACATATATACATATACACATATATACATATTAACAACATATTTATAACCGTGCTTTTTAAGTGCATAGAAACGGACACTTGTCAAACAGAAAGACCCAAAACCGGACCGGCAAAAACGCAACTGTGAACTATTTACAACTATTTACAAAACTATTATACATGAAGCTGGCAAACGAAAAATTCTGTGGCTAACATGTACAATCACCCCCAGCCCACCCACCGCACAGGACTATTTACAAAGGAAAAACTAATGGAAGCAACACTATTTACAGGTTAACCGTCACCCGGCCCGCCCTTACCGAAACGAGTGGACCTCACCGCCTGCCGAACGTCGTCCCTGGCAAACGAACGAAGTCAGCCTCCGCCCTGAGCTTAATCTCTGTCCACACCGACGCCAGGAGGACGTCAGCGGGCCTCCTCTCTCCCCTAAATATAATATTACACCGGTCTCTCCACAAGGCCAGCTTTATGGAGGCCGAAACAAAGGTAAGTATCCCGCGAACACTTCTATTGCATCGCGGGGGTGACAAACCATACAAAGCGTAGTCCTGGCTGACCGCCCAGGTGTTGCAAAAGGTGAGGCGATCAGCCAGGACTTGAAACCACTCCCACAGGAGGGCCACAAAGCCACACTGCCAAAACACATGGGGCACACTCTCCCACCTTGTGCATCCAGTGCGGGGGCAAATGCCATCTCCAAGACGCCAGCGAAGGCGCTTGAGATTCGTTACGAGGGCGTCGTGTGCGATGCGCCACAGCAGGTCACGCCGTGGACTGCACGCCACACTTCCGGCCCTGACGCATAGTCGTTGGGTTGGACCTGACCAACCAAGTCATCAAAAATGGACCGGTACAGGTCCCCCGCACTGGACTGCGAAATGTCCCCAACAGTTGACATGATACGGAAAGTGTCCCTCATCTGACAGTATGCCTTCGTGGGCCTCCAGCTGTGAGGTACACTGTTGCTAAACAGGGTAGGCAAGAACCAACGGAATGATAATCCACCCCAATAACGGACAAAGTAGGCAAACGGCATCTGACTGTCGACGGCACTAAACACACATTTGGTCAGGAGAAAACGGAGCTTTGAAGGAAAGTGCACGAGGCCCAATCCCCCCTGCCTAGGAACCTGGTACACCACTTTTCTTCTGACCAGCTCCGTTTTCCCTGACCAAAGAAACCTAAACACGGCCCTCTGGAGTCGCACCAGGACACCCTCTGGAGCGGCCAGAACAGTGCCCGGATACCACAAGCGAGGGTAAACGAAACGATTGACAATTGTTACCTTCCCCAACAGACTAATGTAGCGATCGCCGAAGTCCTTCAACCTAGCTTCCACCAGGTCCACTTTCTCATTCCAGGTAAGTGACTCGGGTGAACCGTAACCAAACCATATGCCATTGATTTTTATGGCGTCGTCTACCCATGATGCCGCGAAGGGCAGTTGTTTCGACCGTCACTTAACTAGACGGAGTCCTTTGGTCTTGGTGGGGCTCAGCGTGGCACCTGTCGCTCTTTGAAAGGTAGACAGCGTGCTAGTAAGGGCTCTGAAGGAAGCTAGGTCGGAGACTACGCATGTGACGTCGTCAGCATACTGGAGGCACTTGACTTCAGCTCCACCAGGTATGTGAAAAGGTCGAAACAAAGGTTCAACTTGGAAGGCTCTTGCAAGGGATTCACTAAACAATACATAGAGTAGAGGTGACAGGGGACACCCCTGCCGTACCCCGCGTTGAACTCTGAAGGGATCCGACGGTAGGCCATTAACGATAACCCGACTATATACACTATTATACAGTAAAGAGGTCCATTTAACAAAAACTGGATTCAAACTAAACTTCTTCAGGATTTTAAAGAGGAATCCGTGATCAACCATGTCGAAGGCCTTCTCCTGATCGAGGGAGACAAGCGCACATGGAAGATCACGGTCCATCACATATTCAACTAAGTCCCACATCAACCAGAGGTTCTGCTGAATACTGTGTCCCCGCACCGCACATGTCTGGAATGAACCTACAAGATCCGGCATGACCGTGCCTAGCCTGTTACAAAGGGCTTTCGCCAGAATCTTGTAGTCTACATTTAACAAGGTAATTGGTCGCTTGTTTTTCGGTGCTAGGGGGTCTCCAGACTTTGGTAACAATGTTACAATGCCTGTGCGCTGCGAGGGACTCAATGAGCCAGCAAGGAAGGCAGAGGCGAATACATCACGGAGATCGTGTCCGACGGTACCCCAGAAGCGTTTGTAAAATTCCACTGGGATACCGTCGGACCCAGGCGCCTTTCCGCCTTTCATCTTCGCCACCGCCTTCCAGAGCTCGTCGACAGTCAGGGGAGAACCAAGTCCATCATTCTGCTCTTGAGAGGGGGTCTTGTCAATGTTATCTAGCAGGGACTCATGAAGGCCCTCATCGACATCTGCCTGCGTATAAAGCTGTTCATAGAAGGTCTAAAATACCTCCACGATGTCGAGAGGGTCCTTCTGTACCGTACCGTGGACGTTACGGACTGCCTTTACGCGGCGATCGATGGCATACTTTGTGACGTCCCGGTAGAATTTGATAGTTGGCTTTTCCTCCGCCTGCACGCAATGCACGCTGGTTTTTGGTTGTTGGCCACATATTGTGACAGGCCGTGCGTGAGCTGGTGTCCCTCGCTGGTCGAGGGATTTGGTCTTGGTGTCCTGGGCGGTGTTTGTGGGGGAGTTGTTGGTGTTTGGTTTTTTGGTTGTTGGTGGTATGTAGAAATATTGGTTTAGGGTGGCCGGGGGGAGGTTGGTTTGTGGGCTATTTGGGTTGTCAGTGTGTGTGTGGTTCTATTGTTGTAATGAACATACTTTTCTGCTTGATTTGGTGGTGTGTGGATAGTTTTGCCTTTATGTTCCTGTCCGATCCGGTTTGAGTTTTGTTTTTTGTTTGTATGTGCCGTTTCGATGCACTTAAAAAGCCCCCCACTGGGGACGTTGTTTCTCCTTCGGGGAGCAGAACTCAGATGACTTTTGGAAAAAAGCGATTAGTTCAGGTCTTCCACGAGAGCGGATATGTTTTCGTTTCGCGTCGTTTTGCCGTGCTCAACCTTTATCACTGTGTGATAGCTGTACTACTTATTGCAATTGTGCATAAAGCCTTATTGCGTGCTCGTGTTGTAGTTGATAAGTAGGTCTGGTCGTGTCCATTTGCTTGCGACCGCGCCTTGTTTCTGTGTTGCTTGTGTTTTTCTTACTTCATCCTAATTTTTGTCCTTTGTAAACTAGTTCTAATGTTTTTTGATTCCTTGCCGAAGGCAGGCAAGGAATCTATGCGATGGTGATGTCGTATGTGTGTGTGTGTATGTGACGCTTTGCTTGTAAACACGATATCTCAAGAAGGGTAACCCCGAGGGATCTCGTACTTGGCAGGTGGATGCCCTATATGGAGTAGATGATCCCTATTGTTTTTGGTGGAGGTCAAAGGTCATTTGGGGTCACACGAGGTCAAAAGGTCAAAACCTTGTAAACATGATATCTCAAGAAGGGTAACTCCGAGGGATCTCATACTTGGCACGTAGGTTGCCCATAATGAGTAGATGATCCCTATTGTTTTTGGTGGAAGTCAAAGGTCATTTGGGGTCACCTGAGGTCAAATGGTAAATATCTTGGAAATTGCTTGTAAACACTCTATCTCAAGTTGTGTAACTTCCAAGAATTTCATACTTGGCATGTGCATGGCCCATGTGAGAAAGATGATCCCTATTGTTTTTGGTAACGGTCAAAGGTCATTTGGGGTCACCAGAGGTCAAAAGGTTCAAAATCTTTCAAGCAGAATATCTGTGAGTGTAAAACTTGGTTCAACTTGAAACTTGCAGTGTAGCTTGCCTTTATTTTGTGCATATTTACCCTAAAAATTTCATGGATAATAAAAGTCATTTGAGATCAAAATTGGCATTTTCTAAAGGTCATTCTACGGTAACCTAGATGGACCATTACACATCAAATGACGTCATAACAATCTATGTAGACTCACTACACGCGCTCTAAAACCCCTAAAACTTAATCGTACCCATGGACATCCGTATCCGTTATGCTGCTTTATAACGATATCTGTAAGCGCAGTACATACGTACGTGTAAAAGTAATGCGTACAAGGTACGTACAGTTGCATGGTGGTACCCTGAGTCGATCACCTAAAAATTGTAGTGTAAAGTCTGTGTGGTATACGTTTTGTGTGTAGTGACCGACTCAAGGTACCGACCGACTCAAGGTACAGTACAGTACAGTCACTTTACATCTGTAGCTAGCGCAGCTGAATCGTAGTAAATACGATCAACAAGCCGTACATATGCTGCGTTGCAACTTCCATTTGACAGGTGAATTCACCTGTCTTTTTTTCTGCAGCACAGGTAGCTCAACATGTTGTCTGCTACTCCGCACTGCAGAAAAAAATGCAGTGATTCACTACTTTACGACCTGAATGGATGCATACATTTACAGCCTTTCGACACTAGGATCATGTGCAGTAGGCCTAGGCCCTATTTGTTCTTTTTCAAGAATATACAGGCTTAGGCCTAGGCCTTCGAGAGGTTGGTCTGTTTTCGTATTCGTAGCTCCTTAACGGAGCAGACCTTCGGGAGTAGCGTTTGGTCTCGCCCCTTGGCTCTTCACCAGAGAGTCAAAGGGACTTAAGAACAACCTGAAGACTGAAGTAGACTAGGGCCTAGGCCTACGTACAGTACAGTACGGAGTAGGTCCTAGCCTAGGCCTAAACGTAAAGTTAGGCCTAGCCTAGCCTAGGTAACGCAGTACTAGTCTAGCCTAGGCCTTCTGCTGCTTGTTGCGTTTTAAGAAGTGTTTTGGATATCCAGTTTAGGTATAGGCCTTGGCCTACCCTTTCACAGAGGTTTTTGATGGATGTGAGCTGGTGTTACCAACAAGGCACCCTAGGCCCACGAGCCTAGAGCTAGGCCAAGGCTACTAGTACTAGGCCTAGCCTATACTTTTCATATTAGCACAGCCGAGTCGTAGTAGGCCTAAATACGATCAACAAGCCGTACATATGCTACTAGGCCTAACGTTAGGGCCTAGCCTATACTTTTCATATTAGCACAGCCGAGTCGTAGTAGGCCTAAATACGATCAACAAGCCGTACATATGCTACTAGGCCTAACGTTAGGGCCTAGCCTATACTTTTCATATTAGGCCTAATGTAGTGCAGGCCTATAGTTCTCAGTCTCACATACATTTTTTTCCCTGAACTAGGCCTAGACCTTTCACAATGAAAGATTTAGCAGTTTGATGGAATATTTGAAAGAAAAAAAAACCAAGATCACTTGTAAGTTGTAGGCCTATAGGCTGAACCAAAATTTAAAGATATTTTTTGAACACTATCGTTACTGTTATGAACTTCAAGAGTCACGTTTGTTTCGCCCCTTTGCCAGAGATTGGAAGGGACTTGGGGAAAAAGTAGGAAAGTAGGGAGTAGACCCAAGGCCTAAAGCTCGGCCTAGCCTATGTACTACAGTAGCCTAGGCCAGCACTGAGCAGCTGTTTGTTGTGTTGTAAGAAGTGTGTTGGATATGTAGCCTACATTTAAGCCTAGGCCCTGACAGAGGTTTGTGATCGATGTGAGTTTGTGTTACCAACTTAGCGACTGTTTGGGTTCGACTGGTTCTGCTGCAACATGGGTTCTCGTAGGAGTATAGGACCCACAGACATCCTATCATATAGGGCCTACATAGGCTACTAGGCCTAATACACTTTTCATGTGTAAGTTAGGCCTAATATAGTGCAAGCCTAGGTATTGGAAAGCTTGCAATGGTGCGCGGGGGATATTAATAATGGCCAAGAGAATTGCGCGGCCGATACTATTTAAGCGGAGCGCCACCATGAGTTTGCACGGAACATGGCAAGAAAATTTAAGCCAAAACTACCTCCTACATTGCAGGAAATTGCCTTTCCCAGCTAACTTGCTTGGTTGCTGCCAACAAGTTTGCGCGGTTGCAGTTGTCAAACTGCGCGGCTGGCAACTTCGAAATTCATATTTTTGCGTGGGGGATAAATCCCCCGCGCAGGGCAAACTTTCCAATCTGGTTAGTTCTCAGTCTCACATACACTCTGTCCCCTGAACTAGGCCTAACGTTAGGTCTAGGCTATTCACGATCAAAGGTTGCATGCATATTTCAGAGAATAACATGTCTAGCCTACATGTGTTGCTGGAGTGATTGTTGCTAGGGCCTAGGCCTAACTTTGGGGCCCTAAGTGCTTGTATGACATAACCATAGCTAGGCCTATGGGTATACTATGTCACAATTGAACAGCAGTGCTTGCTATTTATTTTAGCATACATTAGTGTGACCATCCTTGTAACAAGATTTAGCAGTTTGATAGGATGTTTAAAAAAACAGGATCACTTTTATAAACCAGAATTTTTAGACATTTTTTGAACATTACTGTTAGGAACTTCGAGAGTAACATTTGGTTTCGCCCCTTGGCGCTTCACTGGAGAGTCGAAGAGACTTTGGAAGAAGTAGTAAAGTATGCATGGAATGGGTTCTAGGCCTAAAGTTAGGCCTAGTGTAGGCCTATACTGCTGTTTGTGTTGTTTTTATAAGTGTGTTGGATATGTACATTTAAGCCTAGGCCCTGACAGAGGTTTGTAGGTACAGTATGATTGCCACAGATGGTGGTTTGTGGTCTGTGAGTTCGTGTTAGTGGCTGTTTCGTTTCCGCTGGTTGTGCCATGTGGGTTCTCGTAGGAGTGTAGGACCCACAGATGTTGCATCACATAGGGTCTACATAGGCTACTAATCACTTCGTAAGTTAGGCCTAATGAAGTGCAGGTCTAGGTAGGCCCTAGCCTAGCCTAGGGTACCTAGACCTAGTTTTGTATATGTGTCTGTGTGTGTTTGTGATGCTCTGCTTGTAAACAGCCTCTCAAAAAGGGTAACTGTGAGGGATGTCAGCGTTGTCATTAGCCTTTCAATCTCAAGAGTCCCGAAACTCTCAGCTTTCTATTTCGAGCGTCCCCCCAAAGTTTGAAGGGTTTCCAAAATTTTCAGGAGTCTTGTACTTGTACTGTAACCTGTACAGATACGTAGGTGCGTGCACAAGATATGGATACTCTTCATACAGGCATATGTGGTGCTTTTTAAGTGCATCGAAACGGCACATACAAACAAAAACAAAAACTCAAACCGGATCGGGCAGAAACATAAATGCAAACTATTTACAAACAACTAAATCAAACAGAAAATTATGTTCATTACAGTAATTGAACTATATGTACAGATACTTACATACACATATACATATTTACAACATATTTACAACCAAGCACCTCACAAGCCACCCACATACAAACACAGCCCCATTTACAAATTACAGTAGTTCCATATTTACAAACAAAATCAATATTTACAAGTTGACTACCACCCGGCCCGCCCTCACCGAAACAAGCGGACCCCACCGCCTACCGAATGCCGATCTTGGCAAACGGACGAAGTCCGACTCCACCCTCAGCTTAACCTCCGCCCTCACCGACGCCAGGACGACATCAGCAGGCCTCCCCACCGCCCTAAAAACAATGTTACATCGGTCTCTCCATAAGGCTAGCTTTATGGAGGCCGAAACAAAGGTAAGTATGTCCTGAACACTTGTATTGCATGGCGGAGGTGAAAGACCATACAAAGCATAGTCCTGGCTGACAGCCCAGGTGTTACACAACGTTAGGCGGTCAGTCAGGACTTGAAACCATTCCCAGAATAGAGCCACATAGTCACACTGCCAAAACACATGTGACACACTCTCCCACTTTGTGCATCTTGTGCGGGGGCAAATACCATCTCCAAGACGCCACCGAAGGCGCTTGAAATTAGTTACAATGGCGTCATGTGCGATTCGCCACAACAGGTCTCGCCTGCGGTAATCTAATGATCTGCTGTGGACTACACGCCACACTTCCGGCCCTGAAGCAAAGTGGTTGGGTTGGACCTGGCCAACCAATTCATCAGAAACAGCCCGGTATAGGTCCCTTGCACTTGACTGTGAAACATCCCCCACTGTTGACATAATACGGAGCGTTTCCCTCATTTGACTGTATGCCCCCGTGGGTCTCCAGCTGTGGAGTTCACTGTTACTAAACAGGGAGGGAAAGAACCGACGGAATGATAATCCCCCCCAATAACGGACAAAATAGACAAAAGGCATTCTGCTGTCCACAGCACTGTACACACACTTGGTCAGGAGAAAACGGAGCTTGGAAGGAAAATGCACAAGGCCCAACCCTCCGCGCCTAAGATCCTGGTATACCACCCCTCTTCTAACCAGCTCCGTCCCCCCTGACCATAAAAAACTAAACACAGCCCTCTCGAGTCGCACCAAGACACGCTCTGGAGCAGCCAGAACAGTGCCCGGATACCACAAGAGAGGGTAAATAAAACGATTGATAACTGTTACCTTTCCCAACAGGCTAATGTGGCGATCGCCGAAATCCTTCAACCTAGCCACCACTAGGTCCACTTTCTCATTCCAGGTAAGTAACTCGGGTGAACCATAACCAAACCATATACCATTGATCTTTATGGCGTCGTCTACCCATGATGCCGCAAAGGGCAGTTTTTTCGACCGCCACTTACCTAGACGGAGTCCTTTGGTCTTAGTGGGGTTCAGTCTGGCACCTGTGGCTCTTTGAAAGTTAGACAACGTGCCAGTAAGGGCCCTGAAGGAAGCTAGGTCGGAGATTACGCATGTGACATCGTCAGCATACTGAAGGCACTTAACTTCAGCACCACCAGGTATGTGAAATGGTCGAAACAAAGGCTCAACTTGGAAGGCTCTTGCAAGGGATTCACTAAACAATACATAGAGTAGAGGTGACAGGGGGCACCCCTGCCGTACCCCACGTTGGACTCTGAAGGGGTCCGACGGTAGGCCATTGACGATAACCCGACTGTATACGCTATTATACAATAGGGAGGTCCATTTAACAAAAACTGGATTCAAACTAAACTTCTGCAAAATTTTAAAGAGGAATCCGTGATCAACCATGTCGAAGGCCTTTTCCTGATCGAGGGAGACAAGCGCACATGGGAGATCACGGTCCATCACGTATTCAACTAAGTCCCGCACCAACCAGAGGTTCTGCTGAATACTGTGTCCCCGCACCGCACATGTCTGAAAGGACCCTACAAGATCTGGCATAACTGTGCCTAGCCTGTTACAAAGGGCTTTCGCCAGAATCTTGTAGTCTACATTTAACAGGGTGATTGGCCGTTTATTTTTAGGTTCTAGGGGGTCTCCTGACTTGGGCAACAAAGTTATCACGCCTGTGCGCTGCGAGGGGCTCAATGAGCCAGCAAGGAAAGCAGAGACGAATACATCGCGGAGATCGTGTCCAACGGTACCCCAGAAGCGTTTATAGAATTCCACCGGAATACCGTCGGACCCAGGCGCCTTTCCGCCTTTCATCTTCGCCACTGCCTTCCAGAGCTCGTCAACAGTCAACGGGGAACCAAGTTCATCGTTCTGATCTCTAGATGGGGTCTTATCAATATTATCTAACAGGGACTTTTGAAGGCCTTCATCGACATCTGCCTGAGTATATAGCTGCTCATAGAAGCTTTTAAATACTTCTACGATGTCGAGAGGGTCCTTATGTACCACACCGTGGACGTCACGGACTCTTTTTATGCGGCGATCGATGGCATACTTTGTGACGTCCCGGTAGAACTTGATGGTTGGTTTTTCCTCTGCCTCCACGCAATGCACGCGAGCACGAACGCGGGCTCCGTGTAGTTTTTCATCAAGATACTGCTGGATTGCGTGAAGTGCGGAGGGGTCCCCGTTCCTCTCCCTAGAGCAGAGCGAGAGGAACTCCTCCCTTCTTCGACGAGCTCTTGCTACACAGTATTCAACTGTAAAATGTTTGATACGGGACTTTACGTCGTCCCACCACTCTAAATCTGTTGAAAAGGCAGGCCTCAATGTTCGCCACCCTTCGTACCTGGCCTTAAACTGTTTGCAATATTCAGCCTCCGTTAGAATATCTGTGTTCATTTTCCAGAACCCCCTCCCTGCTGGCCATGACTCTGGGGGTTGGAAGGAGACAGTAACTGCATCATGGTCCGAAATTGGACATGCCACAACTTCACAATCACTCGGTGACAGAGCAGGTGGAGAGTACACCCGGTCCAACCTTGAGGCGTCCGTGCCATCAGGGCGGTGCCAAGTGAACACGGCCAAGCCGGGATGTTGCACTCTCCAAACGTCAACCATGTCATGATTCTTTGTGAACATGTCCAATTCCGCAATGCCGACACCACAGCTCGAAGATGTGTGTGTAGACATTCTGTCGAACTGTGTGTCGGGAACGCAGTTAAAGTCTCCGGCTAGGATACAAGGGGCACAGCCAGGAACGAAGGATGGAAGGGTAGTAAAAAAATTCCTTCTGTCTGTAGGCTGATTGGGTGCGTAAACATTACATAGGATGAAGCTCCCGCAAGGATGTTTTATGGTGATGCATATCACCCGGCCCTCATGATCATGATCAACTTTTCCTACCAAGGAAGTCCATCTGGATGAAACTAAAATAACAGATCCACAGGAAGACACGGAACCAAAGGAAGCGTGCAAACCCCCACCCCATTCATAGGACCAGGTGTAGACGTCGTTCTCATTAACAATGTGAGTCTCCTGGAGGAAAACGAAGTCCACACCTAGTGATTTGCAAAATTGGAATATTCTTGACCGCTTCCGACTGTCCCTCATGCCATTGACGTTTAGGGTCATGAGGGACAGGGGGTCAGTCATGGTGGGATAGGTAACTACACATCTGTCTCTGACCTGGCCTTTTTATTCTTACATGGACTCGGTAGTGGTGGACCAGACGGATGGATCCCCTCCACTGACTCCTCACCTGAGGCCGACCTTTTTAATTTGGACTCTGTTTCAACACCCTCACACAAATCAAACCAGCCCTCCCCCGATGGTGGGTCCTTTGGTGGAGGCTCTGAGGCAGGTCCCCCAGCATCTGACATGGCAGAGTCGGTCTCCGAGTCTGATGAGAGTTGAAGGTCATTCTCCACTGTTAATAATCCAGCCTCCCCAGGTGTTGAAGAGGAGGACGATGGAGGGCCTGCCTCAGGGGTCCCAGAGACCCCTTCACATTGTTTAGCAGCAAGGAAATCCTGCTCCACCTGATGTGCCACCTCATCAGGTGAAGGGGACCTAGGTTCCTCCACCATAGGTTCTGGGCCTGACTGCGAGGGTTCATGTGCCGGCCCCACATCCGCACTGGCACGAGCAGAGTACGAAGTGGGGCAGGAACCAGAAACATGTCCCTCCCCCCCCACAGAGGTTACACCGCACCTCGTTGGGGCACTCGGCCTTTTCGTGCCCCACCTGCAGGCACTTGCCACAACGTCTGTTGGGACACGACTTGGCTTCGTGCCCCTCCTCTGAACACTTAAAACAGGTGCGGGGCTGCCCAAAGTATCTTATATGGGCTTTGGAACCCCCTATGAAGAGGAAGGACGGTATTTCCCTCTTCAGTACCATACGGAACTGTCTCTTTCCGTTCAAGATGCCCTTCAGCTCACCTTCCTGGTAGGTGACCCACCGCATATCGGAGACAGTTCCATACTGACTGAGAACCCTCGCCACCAGGCCCTGATCGACCTCAAAGTTCAGGTACAGAACTGTCACCACCACAGAGCGATCATATGGGGTGACAGTAAGCCCTTCCAGCCCTTTAAGGCGAGACACCCCCTGAATTCGGGCAGCATCTGACCTGAACTTTAGGTCGTACGTGTTGCGAGCCGCAAGCGGCTGCAACATCTCTATTTCTTTTACCTCCACACCATTGTTCTTCAACACAGCAAACGCCTGCGAGGGAGAAACGCTCGCCCCGGACGAAAACTCTAACTTAACAATTGTGCTATCCCGACTTCCGGGCATAGCAGCAGTTGTGTGGCTCGAGGCCACGGAATGAAAAGAGGAAAAACCTCAGAACTAGTTTTACAAAAGGACAAAAAATAGGATAAAGTAAGAAACACAAGCTACACAGAAACAAGGTGAGGTCGCAAACAAATGGACACGACCAGACCTACTTATTAACTACAACACAAGCACGCTATAAGGTTTTATGCACAATTACAATAAATAGTACAGCTATCACACAGTGATACAAGTTGAGCACGGTAAAACGACGAGAGCTCGACGAAAACACGTCTGCTCTCGTCGAAGACCTGAACTGAACCCATACAGGCATATGTATCAAGCTTCCGTCAAAACGGAGCATATCCCATGATTGACAACATTATATTGCTTCCAGCAGTATGGCGGCATAAATTGAAAAATTCGCTGGAAAATAGGCAGGTTTGGAGCTTCAAAGGAACTTTGACTCCAAGTGTACGGTACAGTATATTGTAGCACATTTTGGATATTTTGGCCAAGAAATCTTGTGTGTGTATGTGTGTTTGTGACACTCATTGTAATCACGATATCTCCAGATAGGAATGACCGATACTTTTCATATTTGGTATGTAGGTTTGTCATGTTAAGAGGAAGAACGCTGTTGTTTTTGGCAGAGGTCAAAGGTCATTCGAGGTCACCAGAGGTCAAAGTCCAAAAACCTTGTAATCGCAATATCTCGAGATAGGAATGACCGATACTTTTCATATTTGATATGTAGGTTTGTCATGTTGAGAGGAAGAACCCTGTTGTTTTTGGCAGAGGTCAAAGGTCATTCGAGGTCACCAGAGGTCAAAGTCTGAAAACCTTGTAATCGCGATATCTCAAGATAGGAATGACCGATACTTTTCATAGTTGGTATGTAGACATGTCATGTTGAGAGGAAGAAACCTATTATTTTTGGCAGCGGTCAAAGGTCATTCGAGGTCACCAGAGGTGGAAGTCCTAAAACCTTGTAATCGCAATATCTCGAGATAGGAATGACCGATACTTTTCATAGTTGGTATGTACATTTCTCATGTCAAGAGGAAGAACCCTATTGTTTTTGGCAGAGGTCAAAGGTCATTCGAGGTCACCAGAGGTCAAAGTCCAAAAACCTTGTAATCGCAATATCTCCAGATAGGAATGACCGATACTTTTCATAGTTTGTACATAGACATGTCATGTTGAGAGGAAGAACCCTATTGTTTTTGGCAGAGGTCAAAGGTCATTCGAGGTCACCATAGGTCAAAATCCAAAAACCTTGTAATCGTGATACCTCAAGATAGGAATGACCGATACTTTTCATAGTTGGTATGTAGACATGTCATGTTGAGAGGAAGAAACCTATTGTTTTTGGCAGAGGTCAAAGGTCATTCGAGGTCACCAGAGGTCAAAGTCCAAAAACCTTGTAATCGCCATATCTCGAGATAGGAATGACCGATACTTTTCATAGTTGGTATGTAGATTAATCATGTTGAGAGGAAGAACCCTATTGTTTTTGGCAGAGGTCAAAGGTCATTCGAGGTCACCAGAGGTCAAAGTCCAAAAACCTTGTAATCTTGGTATCTCGAGGTAGGAATGGCCGACACTTTTCATAGTTGGTATGTAAATTTGTCATGTCAAGGGGGAGAACCCTATTGTTTTTGGCAGAGGTCAAAGTTCATTCGAGGTCACCAGAGGAGGAAGTCCAAAAGCTTGTAATCGTGATATTTTGAGATATTAATGACAGACGGTTTTCATAGTTGGTATGTAGATTTGTCATGTCAAGGGGAGAACCCTATTGTTTTTTGCAGAGGTCAAAGGTCATTCACGGTCACCAGAGGAAGAAGTCCGAAAACCTTTTTTTTTTTTTTATTTTTTTGGTTATTCAAGTTTTGGTTCAAAGGTCATGTGGCATCAGCTGATGTGAGCAGGGGTGAAATTGTGACCATATCATAGAAAATGATGAAGTAGAGAAGAATAAATTTGATGGATGAACCTCAGTGTAACAAAGCACCCCCTTTCGGCAAGGAATCACGAAGCCTTTTGGCTTTCTGGTTTAGTCCTTTATCCCGTGGCCTCGAGCCACACAAACTGCTGCTATGCCCGGAGGTCGGGATAGCACAATTGTTAGGTTAGAGTTTTAGTCGGGGGCGAGCGTCTCTCCCCCGCAGGCGCTTTTTAAGTGCATAGAAACGGACACTATCAAACAGGAAGAACCAAATCCGGCCCGGCAAGAACACAACCATGAACTACTTACAATCATTTACAAAGTTACCTTACACCAAGCTAGCAAAACAAAATTTCTGTGGCCAACATATACGAAACCCCCAGCCCACCCACCACACAAGACTATTTACAAACAGGAAAACACACGCCAGAAAGCAGCAACACACACCCGAAGGCGACCCCACGCCCGAAGACAACTTCACGCTTTTTCATGACCCTGCCATCTTTCGTTACTGGCAGTGCTCCTTGTATCCTGGCTGGAGACTTTAACTGTGTCCCCGACACAAAAAAAACTTTTTGTGAGCTTTTTAAGTACGTCCC
Source organism: Holothuria leucospilota (assembly GCA_029531755.1). NCBI lineage: Eukaryota > Metazoa > Echinodermata > Holothuroidea > Aspidochirotida > Holothuriidae > Holothuria > Holothuria leucospilota. The sequence continues at coordinate 63,812,211 of CM055961.1, read as the reverse complement.
CGACACACAGCTTGACCGAATGTCCACATGTACGCTTTTCAAGTGCATCGAAACGGCACACACAAACAAAAACCAAAAACCCAAACCGGACCGGACAGGAACACAAAGGCAAAACCATCCACACACCACCAAACCAAACAGAAAATTATGTTCATTACAACAATAGAACCACACACAAACTGACAACCCAATGCCCCACAAACCAACCTCCCCCCGGCCACCCTAAACACATGTCCACATGTACGTCTTCGGGCTGTGGTGTCGGCATGTCGGAGTTGGACATGTTCATAAAGAATCAGGACATGGTTGACGTTTGGAGAGCACAACATCCCAGCTTGTCCGTTTCCCTCTGCACGGACGCCTCAAGGTTGGACCGGGTGTACTCTCCACCTGCACTGTCACCGAGGGACTGTGACGTTGTGACATGTCCAGTTTCGGATCCTGATGCAGTTACTGTCTTCTTTCAGCCAACAGGGAGGGGGTTCTGGAAAATGAACACAGATATTCTAACGGAGGCTGACTATAGCGAACAGTTTAAAGCCAGGTACGAAGGGTTACGAGTTACGAGTTAGATGAAATTTAACGACACACCAACACGAATGTGTTATATAGTGTCAACGAGATAAATACGGTTCAAGTTTCAAACACAGTTCAAATACAATGCAAGTCATCCCCTTCAGTCGCCTCTTACGACAGGCGGGGAATACCGTGGGCATATTCTAATACCCCCAGCCCACAGGGGGGTGGCGAACATTGAGGCCGGACTTCTCAACAGATTTAGAGTGGTGGGACGATGTAAAGTCCCGCATCAAACAGTTTACAGTTGAGTACTGTGTAGCAAGAGCTTGTCAAAGAAGGGAGGAGGAACGGGGACTCCTCCGCACTTCAAAGCTTTCCTTCAAAGCTCCGTTTTCTCCTGACCAAATGTGTTTTAGTGCTGTCGACAGTCAGATGCCGTTTGCCTACTTTGTCCGTTATGGGGGTGGATTATCATTCCGTTGGTTCTTTCCTACCCTGTTTAGCATCAGTGTACCTCACAGTTGGAGGCCAACGAAGGCATACTGTCAGATGAGGGAGACACAACGTATTATGTCAACTGTAGGGGACGTTTTGCAGTCCAGTGCGGGGGACCAGTACCGCGCCATTTTTGATGACTTGGTCGGTCAGGTCCAACCCAACGACTATGCGTCAGGGCCGGAATTGTGGCGTGTAGTCCACAGCGGGACACTCGATCACCGCCGGCGTGACTTGCTGTGGCGCATCGCACACGACGCCATCGTAACGAATCTCAAGCGCCTTCGGTGGTGAAGTTCAGTTCAGGTCTTCGACGAGAGCAGACGTGTTTTCGTTTCGCTCTCGTCGTTTTACCGTGCTCAACTTGTATCACTGTGTGATAGCTGTACTATTTATTGCAATTGTGCTTAAAACCTTATAGTGTGCTTCATACTAAATTTTGTCTTTTGTAACACCTGGTCAGAGTTTTTTCTTTTCATTCCGTGGCCCCGAGCCACACAAACTGCTGCTATGCCCGGAGGTCGGGATAGCACAATTGTTAAGTTGGAGTTTTCGTCTGGGGTGAGTGTCCCTCCCCCACAGGCGTTAACTGTGTTAAAAGACAATGGTGTCGAAATTGGAGAAATTGAGATGTTGCAGGCGCTTGAGGCCCGCAACACGTATGACCTTAAGTTTAAGTCTGATGCTGCCCGTGTTAAGGGTGTGTCATGCCTGAAGGGGGTAGAGGGGCTCACTGTCACCCCATATGATGGCTCTGTGGCGGTGACGGTGCTCTACCTTCCCTTCGAGGTCGATCAGCGCCTGGTTGCGAGGGTTCTTAGTCAATACGGATCTGTCTCTGAAATGCGGTGGTGTAAATATACTGTGGGTGACTTGAAAGGTATATTTAATGGCAAGAGACAGTTCCGTATGGAACTGGTGAGGGACATTCCATCGTTCCTCTTCATAGGGGGTTCCAAGGCCCACATTAGGTACTTTTGCCAGCCCCGTACCTGTTTTAGATGTGGAGAGGAGGGGCACGAAGCCAAGTCGTGTCCCAACAGACGTTGTGGAAAATGTTTGCAGTTGGGGCACGGCAAGGCAGAGTGTCCCAACGAGGTACGGTGCAACCTCTGTGGGGAGGAGGGACATGTGTTTGGTGCCTGCCCCACATCGTACTCTGCCTATGTCAGTGCCGATGTGGGGTCGTCACCCGAACCCTCGCAAACAGGCCCACAGTATTCAACCCAGGAATTAGAGGAGGCGGCACTTGAGGTTGAGCAGGACTTCCTTGCCTCCAAGCAGTGTGAGGGGGGTACTGGGACTCCTGAGGCAGACTCTCCGCCATCGTTGGCAGCGGCACCCGGTCAGGTTGAAATAATGACATTAGAGGAGGACCTCGATCTGTCCTCAGACTCGGCGATGTCGGATGGCGGGGAGCGTGCCTCAGAGCCTCCTCCAAAGGATCCACCTTCGGGGGAGGGTTGGTTTGATTTGTGTGAGGGGGAGGGGCCAGAGTCTGCACTAAAGAGGTCGGCATCAGGCGAAGTATCAGACAGGGGAACCCATCACTCTGGGACGCCCGTACCGAGCCCACGGATTAAAAAGATAAGGTCCCAGTCGGAGTATTTAGTGTGAATGGTTTTGCCTTTGTGTCCCCGTTTTCTTTTGGGGTTTCTGTTCTGTTTGTGTCTGTGCCCATGCATGCCAGAAAGTTTTTTTGGTAGTTCAGTGTAAATAGGTTTGCTTTGTTCCACATTAGGTCCGCCCGGCTACAAGCATGTGAAGAGCACATCGCGTTGTTAATACTGTAAATAGTGGGGGTTGGCCACATGCACCCATAGTTCCAAGGGGCATTGAACGGACTCAGCCTGGGCTCTCTTCTGTTGGTGTGAATGGGTGTGTGAATAGTTTTGCCTAGTGGGATTGTAAATAGTCCTATGTGGCTGGTTTGGGTTCGGGGTGGTTTTGTACATAGTTGTCGCAGAAATTTTGTTTGCTAGCGCAATCGTGCCCGTTTCTACGTACGTAAAAAGCTTTTTTTCCCTTCGGTGGCGTCTTGGAGATGGCATTTGCCCCCGCACTGGATGCACAGGGTGGGAGAGTGTGCCCCATGTGTTTTGGCAGTGTGGCTTTGTGGCCCTCCTCTGGGAGTGGTTTCAAGCTCTGGCTGATCGCCTCACGTATTGTAACACCTGGGCGGTCAGCCAGGACTACGCTTTGTATGGTCTGTCACCCCCGCCATGCAATACAAGTGTTCGAGGGATACTTACCTTTGTTTCGGCCTCCATAAAGCTGACCTTGTGGAGAGACCGGTGTAATATTGTGTTTAGGGGAGAGGGGAAGCCTGCGGACGTCGTCCTGGCGTCGGTGAGGACGGAGATTAAGCTGAGGGTGGAGGCCGACTTCGTCCGTTTGCCAGGGTCGACGTTCGGCAGGTGTTGGGGTCCACTTGTTTCAGTGCGGGCGGGCCGGGTGATAGTTAATTTGTAAATATTGTAAATATTGAAATTGCAAATAGTCCTACGTGATTGGCTTGGGTTTGGGGTGGTTTTGTACATAGCACAGACATTTTGTTTGCTAGCGCAATGTACAGAATTCTGTAAATAGTTCAGAGTTATGTTTTTGTCCGGTCAGGTTTATGTTCTACTTTGTTTCTTCGTGCCCGTTTCTACGTACGTAAAAAGCTTCTTTTTCCTCCGCACTTCACGCAGTCCAGCAGTACCTTGATCAAAAATTGCACGGGGCCCGCGTTCGTGCTCGCGTGCATTGCGTGCTTTTTAAGTGCAACGAAACGGCACATATATACATATTTACAACATATTTACAACTAAGTACCTCACAAGCCACATATGTACAAACACAGTCCTATTTACAAATTAAAGTAGTTCCATATTTACAAAGTCTATATTTACTAGTTAACTACCACCCGGTCCGCCCTCACTGAAACAAGTGGACCCCATCGCCTACCGAACGCCGACCTTGGCAAACGAACGAAGTCCGACTCCACCCTCAGCTTAACCTCCGCCCTCACCGACGCCAGGACGACATCAGCAGGCCTCCCCACCCCCCTAAATACAATGTTACATCGGTCTCTCCATAAGGCCAGCTTTATGGAGGCCGAAACAAAGGTAAGTATGCCCTGAACACTTGTATTGCATGGCGGAGGTGAAAGACCATACAAAGCATAGTCCTGGCTGACCGCCCAGGTGTTACACAACGTTAGGCGGTCAGTCAGGACTTGAAACCATTCCCAGAATAGGGCCACATAGTCACACTGCCAAAACACATGTGACACACTCTCCCACTTTGTGCATCTAGTGCGGGGGCAAATGCCATCTCCAAGACGCCACCGAAGGCGCTTGAGATTAGTTACAATGGCGTCATGTGCGATTCGCCACAACAAGTCTCGCCTGCGGTAATCTAATGATCTGCTGTGGACTACACGCCACACTTCCGGCCCTGAAGCAAAGTGGTTGGATTGGACCTGGCCAACCAATTCATCAAAAACAGCCCGGTATAGGTCCCTTGCACTTGACTGCGAAACATCCCCCACTGTTGACATAATACGGAGCGTTTCCCTCATTTGACTGCGTGGAGCCGGAGGAAAAGCCAACTATCAAATTCTACCAGGATGTCACAAAGCATGCCATCGATCGCCGCATAAAAGCAGTCCGTGACGTCCACAGTACAGTACAGAAGGACCCTCTCGACATCGTGGAAGTATTTAAGACCTCCTATGAACAGCTTTATAGGCGGGCAGATGTCGATGAGGGCCTTCAAGAGTCCCTATTAGATAATATTCAAAAGACCCCGTCTAAAGAGCAGAATGATTGACTTGGTTCTCCCCTGACTGTCGACGAGCTCTGGAAGGCGGTGGCGAAGATGAAAGGCGGAAAGGCGCTAGGGTCCGACCGTATCCCGGAGGAATTCTACAAACGCTTCTGGGGTGCCGTCGGACACGATCTCCGTGATGTATTCGCCTCTGCCTTCGTTGCTGGCTCATTGAGTCCCTCGCAGCGCACAGGCGTTATAACATTGTTGCCAAAGTCTGGAGACCCCCTAGAACCGAGAAACAAGCGACCAATTTCCTTGTTAAATGTAGACTACAAGATTCTGGCGAAAGCCCTTTGTTACAGGCTAGGCACGGTCATGCCGGATCTTGTAGCTTCTTTCCAGACATGTGCGGTGCGGGGACAACAGTATTCAGCAGAACCTCTGGTTGGTGCGGGACTTAGTTGAATATGTGATGGACCGTGATCTTCCATGTGCGCTTGTCTCCCTCGATCAGGAGAAGGCCTTCGACATGGTTGACCACGGATTCCTCTTTACAATCCTGAAGAAATTTAGTTTGAATCCAGTTTTTGTTAAATGGACCTCCTTACTGTATAATAGTGTATATAGTCGGGTTATCATTAATGGCCTACCGTCGGACCCCTTCAGAGTTCAACGTGGGGTACGACAGGGGCGTCGCCTGTCACCTCTACTCTATGTATTGTTTAGTGAATCCCTTGCAAGAGCCTTCCAAGTTGAACCTTTGTTTCGACCATTTCACTTACCCGGTGGAGCTGGTCAAGTGTCTCCAGTATGCTCGACCTGGAGAAGGCATACGATACTGCTTGGAAACATGGCATACTGAAAGACTTGCACAGTGCCGGGCTAAGGGGCAGAATGCCGCTTTTTATTCAAAATTTCCTGAAAGATCATGTGTTTCGTGTACGTGTGGGGAGCGTGTTATCAGAGCTGCGTAATCAGGAAATGGGTGTCCCCCAAGGTAGCATCCTGTCAGTCACTATTTTCATGATAAAAATAAATAGCATCGCTAATGTGGTTAACGCTGGGATTGCGAAGTCTTTGTTTGTGGATGACTTCACTATTAACTGTTCCTCAAGGAACATGAGGTCTGTAGAGAGATTAATGCAAAACTGCCTCAATAAGATCCAGCTCTGGGCTGACAAAAACGGATTCCGTTTCTCTCAAACAAAGACTCTTTGTATAAACTTCTGCAACCGGAGAGGTGCTCATTGCGACCCAGACCTAAATTTGAACGGTGTTCACATCCCAGTTGTTCCTCAGACCAAGTTCTTAGGCCTAATACTCGACAGTAAGCTCAACTTCACAGCTCATATCGACCATCTAAGGCGGAAGTGCCAAGGAGCGCTGAACCTGTTGAAGGTCGTCTCAAAGATGGACTGGGGCGCTGATCGTCCCGTTTTCCTTCGACTTTACTGATCCCTTGTGAGGTCCAAACTTGATTATGGTTGTGTTGTTTATAGCTCTGTGCACGTGAGTCATACCTCAGGAAACTCCTCCCTATCCATAACCAAGGCCTTAAGATCTGCCTGGGAGCTTTCCGTACCTCCCTAATGCAGAGTCTTCACATCGAAGCGAACGAGCCACCCCTCCATATAAGATGGAAAAAGTTGTCACTCCAGTTTGCCCTCAAACTGGGGAGTCATAGACAAAATCCGACCTTTGAGACGGCCTTCAACCATAAGTTTAGTGACATATATAGGAGGAAACCATCAGCTATCCCTCCATTTGCTATTTGCGTTGGTGGAGCTTTACCACAGGTGTGTACAAACCCCTACTCCGTAGCACAGTTCACCTTTGGCATCACTCCTCCCTGGACATTAGTCGAGCCAGTTATTGACCTTAGTTTGAGGAAGTATCCAAAGAACTCAACAAATGAACTGGTGTATCATGCCAGCTTTAATGAACTGAGACAAAAGTACCATCGTTATCATGCCATCTATACCGATGGTTCCAAAGGTACGAACAGGGTCGCAGCTGCAGCGACAAGCCGAGATGCATTTTTGCAAGTCAGACTACCGGATGATGCATCAATATTTACTGCCGAACTCCAGGCACTTAAGATGGCATTCGAGCTGATCGAAACCTCGCACGACCGCCAGTTCATTGTGTTCACAGACTCGCTATCCAGCCTTTTAGCTCTTCACGGCCATGAGCAAAAACACCCTTGTGTAATAGCTCTCCGGGAAGCTTACTCCAATTTGGTGAGACTGCAGAAGTCAGTTGTGCTCGCGGGGGTTCCGAGTCACGTGGGCATACACGGAAATGAAAAGGTAGACACGCTAGCTAAGGAAGCCCTACAGATGGACATTACCAACCTCCACGTACCCCACACTGATTACCGTCCTAACATCAACGGCTATATAAAATCAAACTGGCAGGAACTGTGGGATTCTTTCCCAGAGAACATATTATACCAGTTCAAACCAACGGTCGGGTCTGTGGTTAATGGAACCCCCAGAAAACGATGATTTCGTACTGACTAGGGCACGAATCGGTCACACTTACCTAACACATGCTTATTTGCTCCACGGGGAAGAGAGACCATATTGTATCCCCTGTGATTGCGATGTCACCGTCAGTCACATTCTCGTCGACTGCTAATACTCCCATATTCGTCAGAAATATTACAGTGTACCAGACCTGAAGACATTGTTTGAACACACGGACCCCACTCTCATCTTGGATTTTCTCAAAGAAAGTGGCCTTTACAGAAAATTTTGACATGACCCCCCCCCCCCCATTTGCTTTTGTCAAGACTTTAGGATTTTGCCCAATGTTTTAATTCTTTTTTAGTTCTAGTTTAACCCTACCTTTACCCTGTTCTATCTAGCTGACAATACATAACACTTTCGTGTTGATGTGTCGTTGAATCCAATCTAACTAACTCACTAACTAACCTCCAGTATGCTGACGACGTCACATGCGTAGTCTCCGACCTACAATCCTGGACAAAAATGATGGGACACTTTGGCACAAATGTAGCAAAATACTTCGACAAGTTCGCGGTCTTCAAAAATCCCCCCACCCCCCCCCCCCTTGATCAATGTTGTCCCAATCCAAAGATATTCCGAATTTAAAGAAATTCAACATTGAACGGGGGAGCAGGGGTGCTGTCCCATGTATTTTTGTCCAGGATTGTCTGAACTACTACACAAATGTATGGGAGCATACGAATATACGTTGCAGCAGAGAAATGTTCATAAATTGTAGGACAAATTAGAGAGCTATGATCGAAAATGAAGATAATGAGTAATTAAAGATTGCAGTCAATTGTTAATTTGGAAATCGAGGAAACTTGGATTTAAGTTGGGAAGGTGGAATTTGACAGTAATGGAGGTACAAATTTGCTTATTTAAGAAGTTGCGTTAGGACGTTTATTAAGGAGGACCATGTAAAAAAGGTATATCCATCAATTGTTTTCATGCTATTGTTCGGGGGGGGGGGGGGGGGTGTGGTGTAGGGGCCTACAGTTCAGTTGTTTTGTACACTTGCTTACTCATTACAGCCTAATATAACCAAATGTCTGCCTTTAGTTGAAGATTTTACACAGCATACAATATTTCATAGTCATGGACAAGTACAACTTTTTCTTACCGGAACCGAAAGCTCACATGAAATTTCAAAGGGACGCTTTCGAAAATAATATCAAAGTGCAGAAGTTCTTAGCTTTTCGTCGAGTTATTAGAACTATTACGATAATACCCTGTTAAATCATTGATAACATTATTGCATAAATGCCAGAGCGATTGGATTCTATCATTCCGTCAAAAGGAGGGGGGACAAAGTAATAATTCCAGGAATTTGAGACTAAGGGAGAGGGCGCCCTCGTTCAATGGCTATTTCAGAACTATGGTAAACCACATGATCTACCTTACCTTACAGCATATTTTATCTCTAAGGATGACGTCATAAACATGCAAAGATGGAGTATGTATAGATGATATCACTGTACTTTTTTATGGGTATAAAGTAATTCTTAAAATGTAGTTTACTCGTTATTTGCCACGGTCAACCGTAAAATTGCTGTAAATATTTCTTTTGCATTAAGCCCCTTCCCAAAAGAGTGCGGTCGACCGTCAGTCCCATTAAAACAGTGTGTAGGTCAACGGTAGACCGTCGTCAGGTCAATGGTAGACCGTCCGAATTGATGTCGCTATATCAAATTATTAGCCGCGGCAAGGGATGTACAAGTGACAGTCCTTTGAAAATGAAAACGGGCTTTGTGTACGTAGTATATTCTTTTTCAGTGTTTGTAATATGATATCAGGGCCGGGTTTAACTTTGTGGGGGCCCTGGGCACAAAATATTGTGGGGGCTCCTTCGACTATAATTCTCCACAAGACTACAAGGGCGCAAGTCATGAAAGGAAGGCAAAGGTTGTGGTCCTACCCCAAAAATACAATAACATAATTTTGTGGGGTCCCATTTTTGTGGAACCCCTGGGCACATGCCCCACTGGCCCATACTTAAATCCGGCTCGGTATGATATTATGTTATTCTCAATTAAAGAAGTCACATTCCGTTTCCAACTATCATCTTAAATTCGGGGATGTGCACACCGCAACAAAAAAATCGAATCCCACCTGTGTTCATGTACCCTAAATATAACTGACCAATACTCCTATGGACGTGTATGGTAGGTCAGACAATCCTGGACAAAAATGATGGGACACTTTGGCACAAATGTAGCAAAATACTTCGACAAGTTCGCGGTCTTCAAAAATCCCCCCCCCCCCCCCTTGATCAATGTTGTCCCAATCCAAAGATATTCCGAATTTAAAGAAATTCAACATTGAACGGGGGAGCAGGGGTGCTGTCCCATGTATTTTTGTCCAGGATTGTAGCTTCCTTCAGAGCCCTTACTGGCACGGTCTACCTTTCAAAGAGCGACAGATGCCAGACTGAACCCCACCAAGACCAAATAACTCCGTCTAGTTAAGTGACGGTCGAAACAACTACCCTTCGCGGCATCATGGGTAGACGACGCCATAAAAACAATGGCGTATGGTTTGGTTACGGTTCACCCGAGTCACTTACCTGGAATGAGAAAGTGGACCTGGTGGAGGCTAGGAAGGACTTCGGCGATCGCTACATTAGTCTCTTAGGGAAGGTAACAAGGATCAATCGTTTCGTTTACCCTCTCTTGTGGTATCCGGGCACTGTTCTGGCCGCTCCAGATTGTGTCCTGGTGCGACTTGAGAGGGCCGTGTTTAGGTTTCTTTGGTCAGGGAAAACGGAGCTGGTAAGAAGGAAAGTGGTGTACCAGGATCCTAGGCAGGGGGGATTGGGCCTCGTGCACTTTCCTTCAAAGCTCCGTTTTCTCCTGACCAAATGTGTGTTTAGTGCGGTCGACAGCCAGATGCCGTTTGCCTACTTTGTCCGTTACTGGGGTGGATTATGATTCCGTTGGTTCTTTCCTACCCTGTTTAGCAAAAGTGTACCTCACAGTTGGAGGCCAATGAAGGCATACTGTCACATGAGGGAAACACTACGTATTATGTCAACTGTAGGGGACGTTTTGCAGTCCAGTGCGGGGGGGCCAGTACCGGGCCATTTTTGATGACTTGGTTGGTCAGGTCCAAGCCAGGGACTATTCGTTGGGGCCAAAAGTGTGGCGTGTGGTTCACAGCAGGTCACTCGATTTCCGCCGGCGAGACCTGCTGTGGCGAATCGCACATGGCGCCATCGTAACTAATCTCAAGCGCCTTCGGTGGCGTCTCGGAGATGGCATTTGCCCCCGCACTGGATGTACTAAGTGGGAGAGTGTGCCACATGTGTTTTGGCAGTGTGGCTTTGTGGCCTTCCTGTGGGAGTGGTTTCAAGTCCTGGCTGATCGCCTCACGTTTTGCAACACCTGGGCGGTCAGCCAGGACTACGCTTTGTATGGTTTGTCACCCCCGCGATGCAATACAAGTGCTCGCGGGATACTTACCTTTGTTTCGGCCTCTAAAGCTGGCCTTATGGAGAGACCGGTGTAATATTGTGTTTAGGGGAGGCCCGCGGACGTCGTCCTGGCGTCGGTGAGGACGGAAATTAAGCTGAGGGTGGAGGCTGACTTCGTTCGTTTGCCAAGGACGACGTTCTGCAGGCGGTGGGGTCCACTCGTTTCGGTGAGGGCGGGCCGGGTGACGGTTAACCTGCAAATATTGTTTGCTTCCAATAGTTTTTCCTTTGTAAATAGTCATGTGTGGTGGGTGGGCTGGTAGTGTTTGTACATATTAGCCACAGAAATTTCCGTTTGCCAGCTTCATGTAAAATGGTTTTTAAATAGTTCATAGTTGCGTTTTTGCCGGTCCGGTTTGGGGTCTTTCTGTTTGACAAGTGTCCGTTTCTATGCACTTTAAAAGCACATTGTGATCGCGTGTGGCAGGTAAGTTTTCGTTTAATCTTTCCATTCTTACTGCAAAGAGCACACGTCCATACGAATGTACATACGGCCGTCCGTAAATTTCACCGCACAGCCGGCGCTAAATTCAGCTCCAGGATCGTGCATTGCATTGTAACGGAAGGCCTTATGTAATTAGCCTGGAAACTGTCCAGCAGGCTACATGCAAGATCAATCGATCTACGTAAATTTTGCAAATCTTGCACGCAGCTAGACAGCTCAGCTTAGCGCCAGCTCCGAGATGTGTATGTACAGAGAGCTTTTTAAGTGCATAGAAACGGACACTATCAAACAGGAAGAACCAAATCCGGACCGGCAAGAACACAACCATGAACTACTTACAATCACTTACAAAGTTAAATTACACTAAGCTAGCAAAACAAAATTTCTGTGGCCAACATAAACGACACCCCCAGCCCTCCCACCACACAAGACGATTTACAAACAGAAAAACAACACACGCCAGAAAGCAGCAACACACACACGAAGGCAACAAAAAAGTCCGAAAGCAACAAAGCCCGAAGACAACACAATACTCCCGAAGGCAACACCACGCCCGAAGGCGACCCCACGTCTGAAGGCAACTTCACGCCCGAAGGCAACACCACACACCCGAAGGCAACTTCACGCCCGAAGGCAACTTCACGCCCGAAGGCGACCCCATGCCCGAAGGCAACAACACGCCCGAAGGGCAACACCACGCCCGAAGGCAACTTCTCGCCCGAAGGCAACACCACGCCCGAAGGCGACCCCACGCCCGAAGGCAACTTCACGCCCGAAGGCGGCAACACGCCCGAAGGCAACAACACGTAAAAAGCACAGGGCAGATACAGGTGCTTTTTTACGTACGTAGAAACGGGCACGAAGAAACAAAGTAGAACTTAAACCTGACCGGACAAAAACATAACTCTGAACTATTTACAGAAATCTGTACATTGCGCTAGCAAACAAAATGTCTGTGCTAAATATGTACAAAACCACCCCAAACCCAAGCCAATCACGTAGGACTATTTGCAATTTCAATATTTACAAATTAACTATCACCCGGCCCGCCCGCACTGAAACAAGCGGACCCCAACACCTGCCGAACGTCGACCTTGGCAAACGGACGAAGTCGGCCTCCACCCTCAGCTTAATCTCCGTCCTCACCGACGCCAGGACGACGTCTGCAGGCTTCCCCTCTCCCCTAAACACAATATTACACCGGTCTCTCCACAAGGCCAGCTTTATGGAGGCCGAAACAAAGGTAAGTATCCCGCGAACACTTGTATTGCATGGCGGGGGTGACAGACCATACAAGGCGTAGTCCTGGCTGACCGCCCAGGTGTTACAAAACGTGAGGCGATCAGCCAGAGCTTGAAACCACTCCCAGAGGAGGGCCACAAAGCCACACTGCCAAAACACATGGGGCACACTCTCCCACCCTGTGCATCCAGTGCGGGGGCAAATGCCATCTCCAAGACGCCACCGAAGGCGCTTGAGATTCGTTACGATGGCGTCGTGTGCGATGCGCCACAGCAAGTCACGCCGGCGGTGATCGAGTGTCCCGCTGTGGACTACACGCCACAATTCCGGCCCTGACGCATAGTCGTTGGGTTGGACCTGACCGACCAAGTCATCAAAAATGGCGCGGTACTGGTCCCCCGCACTGGACTGCAAAACGTCCCCTACAGTTGACATAATACGTAGTGTCTCCCTCATCTGACAGTATGCCTTCGTTGGTCTCCAACTGTGAGGTACACTGTTGCTAAACAGGGTAGGAAAGAACCAACGGAATGATAATCCACCCCAATAACGGACAAAGTAGGCAAACGGCATCTGACTTTCGACAGCACTAAAAACACATTTGGTCAGGAGAAAACGGAGCTTTGAAGGAAAGTGCACAAGGCCCAATCCCCCCTGCCTAGGAACCTGGTACACCACTTTTCTTCTGACCAGCTCCGTTTTCCCTGACCAAAGAAACCTAAACACAGCCCTCTCGAGTCGCACCAGGACATCCTCTGGAGCGGCCAGAACAGTGCCCGGATACCACAAGAGAGGTGTGCTTTTTAAGTGCATCGAAACGGCACATACAAACAAAAACAAAAACTCAAACCGGATCGGGCAGAAACATAAATGCAAACTATTTACAAACAACTAAATCAAACAGAAAATTATGTTCATTACAGTAATTGAACTATATGTACAGATACTTACATACACATATATACATATTTACAACATATTTACAACCAAGCACCTCACAAGCCACCCACATACAAACACAGCCCCATTTACAAATTACAGTAGTTCCATATTTACAAACAAAATCAATATTTACAAGTTGACTACCACCCGGCCCGCCCTCACCGAAACAAGCGGACCCCACCGCCTACCGAATGCCGATCTTGGCAAACGGACGAAGTCCGACTCCACCCTCAGCTTAACCTCCGCCCTCACCGACGCCAGGACGACATCAGCAGGCCTCCCCACCCCCCTAAAAACAATGTTACATCGGTCTCTCCATAAGGCTAGCTTTATGGAGGCCGAAACAAAGGTAAGTATGTCCTGAACACTTGTATTGCATGGCGGAGGTGAAAGACCATACAAAGACCATACCACAAGAGAGGGTAAACGAAACGATTTATAACTGTTACCTTCCCCAACAGACTAATGTAGCGATCGCCAAAGTCCTTCAACCTAGCTTCCACCAGGTCCACTTTCTCATTCCAGGTAAGTGACTCGGGTGAACCGTAACCAAACCATATGCCATTGATTTTTATGGCGTCGTCTACCCATGATGCCGCGAAGGGCAGTTGTTTCGACCGCCACTTACCTAGACGGAGTCCTTTGGTCTTGGTGGGGTTCAGTCTGGCACCTGTCGCTCTTTGAAAAGTAGACAGCGTGCCAGTAAGGGCTCTGAAGGAAGCTAGGTCGGAGACTACGCATGTGACGTCGTCAGCATACTGGAGGCACTTGACTTTAGCTCCACCAGGTATGTGAAATGGTCGAAACAAAGGTTCAACTTGGAAGGCTCTTGCAAGGGATTCACTAAACAATACATAGAGTAGAGGTGACAGGGGACACCCCTGCCGTACCCCACGTTGGACTCTGAAGGGGTCCGACGGTAGGCCATTAACGATAACCCGACTATATACACTATTATACAGTAAAGAGGTCCATTTAACAAAAACTGGATTCAAACAAAACTTCTTCAAGATTTTAAAGAGGAACCCGTGATCAACCATGTCGAAGGCCTTCTGATCGAGGGAGACAAGTGCGCATGGAAGATCACGGTCCATCACATATTCAACTAAGTCCCGCATCAACCAGAGGTTCTGCTGAATACTGTGTCCCCGCACCGCACATGTCTGGAAAGAACCTACAAGATCCGGCATGACCGTGCCTAGCCTGTTACAAAGGGCTTTCGCCAGAATCTTGTAGTCTACATTTAACAAGGTAATTGGTCGCTTGTTTTTCGGTTCTAGGGGGTCTCCAGACTTTGGTAACAATGTTATAACGCCTGTGCGCTGCGAGGGACTCAATGAGCCAGCAAGGAAGGCAGAGGCGAATACATCACGGAAATCGTGTCCGACGGTACCCCAGAAGCGTTTGTAGAATTCCACTGGGATACCGTCGGCTCCAGGCGCCTTTCCGCCTTTCATCTTCGCCACCGCCCTCCAGAGCTCGTCGACAGTCAGGGGAGAACCAAGTCCATCATTCTGCTCCTTAGAGGGGGTCTTGTAAATATTATCTAAAAGGGAGTCTTGAAGGCCTTCATCGACATCTGCCCGCGTATAAAGCTGATCATAGAAGGTCTTAAATACTTCCAAGATGTCGAGAGGGTCCTTCTGTACTGTACCGTGGACGTCACGGACTGCTCTTATGCGGCGATCGATGGCATACTTTGTGACATCCCGGTAGAATTTGATAGTTGGTTTTTCCTCCGCCTCCACGCAATGCACGCGAGCACGAACGCGGGCCCCGCGCAATTTTTGATCAAGGTACTGCTGGATTGCGTGAAGTGCGGAGGTGTCCCCGTTCCTCTTCCTAGAGCAGAGTGAGAGGAACTCCTCCCTTCTTCGACGAGCTCTTGCTACACAGTACTCAACTGTAAACTGTTTGATGCGGGACTTTACGTCGTCCCACCACTCTAAATCTGTTGAGAAGGCCGGCCTCAATGTTCGCCACCCTTCGTACCTGGCTTCAAACTGTTCGCTATAGTCAGCCTCCGTTAGAATATCTGTGTTCATTTTCCAGAACCCCCTCCCTGTTGGCCATGAGTCTGGAGGCTGAAAGGAGACAGTAACTGCATCATGATCCGAAATTGGACATGTCACAACTTCACAGTCACTCGGTGACAGTGCAGGTGGAGAGTACACCCGGTCCAACCTTGAGGCATCCGTGCCATCAGGGCGGTGCCAAGTGAACACGGAGAAGCCGGGATGTTGTGCTCTCCAGACATCAACTATGTCGTGATTCTTTACGAACATGTCCAATTCCGACGTGCCGACACCACAGCCCGAAGACGTACATGTGGACATTCGGTCAAGCTGTGTGCCGGGGACGCAGTTAAAGTCTCCTGCCAGGATACACGGAGCACTGCCAGGAACGAAGGATGGCAGGGTCATGAAAAAGTCCCTTCTGTCTGAAGGCCGATTGGGCGCATACACGTTACACAGGAAAAATTTCCCACTAGGGTGTCTTATTGTAATGCATACCAACCGGCCCTCATGATCAGAATCAACTTTTCCCACCAGGGGAGTCCACCTAGGCGAAACTAAAATAACTGAACCACAAGATGTTGTTGAACCAAAGGAAGCATGTAAACCCCCACCCCACTCAAAGGACCAGGTGTGGACATCGTCCTCATTCACAATATGGGTCTCCTGGAGGAAAACGAAGTCCACACCCAGTGTTCTGCAAAATTGGAATATCCTTGACCGCTTCCGACTGTCCCTCATGCCGTTAACATTTAGAGTCAAGAGGGACAGGGGATTAGCCATGGTGTAATGAGTGGCTACGTATCTACCTGGGACCTGACCTTTTTACTTTGTGAACTCTGTGTGGGGTCTTCCGAATGGTGAACCCCTTGGTCTAACACCCCGCCTGAGGCCGACCTCTTCAATGAAGGCTCCTCTCCCTCACACGCTCGTCGAAGACCTGAACTGAACTCAGTACAGCAGTAGTATCGTGGGTCGGTCACCAAAAAGAGTTCAGTTCAGGTCTTTGACGAGAGCAGACGTGTTTCGTCGAGCTCTCGTCGCTTTGCCGTGCTCAACCTTATCACTGTGTGATAGCTGTACTACTTACTGCAATTGTGCATAAAACCTTATAGCGTGCTTGTGTTGTAGTTGATAAGTAGGTCTGGTCGTGTCCATTTGTTTGCGACCGCGCTTTGTTTCTGTGTAGCTTGTGTTTTTCTTACTTCATCCTCATTTTTGTCCTTTGTAAAACTAGTTGAGGTTTTTTCTCCTTTCGTGGCCTCGAGCCACACAAACTAGTGCTATGCCCGGAAGTCGGGATAGCACAATTGTTAAGTTGGAGTTTTCGTCTGGGGTGAGTGTCCCTCCCCCACAGGCGTTTACTGTGTTAAAAGACAATGGTGTCGAAATTAAAGAAATAGAGATGTTGCAGGCGCTTGAGGCCCGAAACACGTATGACCTTAAGTTTAAGTCTGATGCTGCCCGTGTTAAGGGTGTGTCATGCCTGAAGGGGGTAGAGGGGCTCACTGTCACCCCATATGATGGCTCTGTGACGGTGACAGTGCTTTACCTTCCCTTCGAGGTCGATCAGCGCCTGGTTGCGAGGGTTTTTAGTCAGTACGGAACTGTCTCTGAAATGTGGTGGTGTAAATATACTGGGGTGAGTTGAAAGGTATATTTAATGGCAAGAGACAGTTCCGTATGGAACTGGTGAGGGACATTCCATCCTTCCTCTTCATAGGGGGTTCCAAGGCCCACATTAGGTACTTTTGTCAGCCCCGTACCTGTTTTAGATGTGGAGAGCAGGGGCACGAAGCCAAGTCGTGTCCCAACAGACGATGTGGGAAATGCTTGCAGTTGGGGCACGGCAAGGCAGAGTGTCCCAACGAGGTACGGTGCAACCTCTGTGGGGAGGAGGGACATGTGTTTGGTGCCTGCCCCACATCGTACTCTGCTCATGTCAGTGCGGATGTGGGGTCGGCACCTGAACCCTCGCAAACAGGCCCGCAGTATTCAACTCAGGAATTAGAGGAGGCGGCACTTGAGGTGGAACAGGACTTCCTTGCCTCCAAGCAGTGTGAGGGGGGTACTGGAACTCCTGAGGTAGACTCTCCGCCACCCTTAGCATCGACACCCAGTCAAGTTGAAATAACGACAGTAAAGGAGGACCTCGATCTGTCCTCGGACTCGGCAATGTCGGATGGCGGGGAGCCTGCCTCAGAGCCTCCTCCAAAGGATCCACCTTCGGGGAGGGTTGGTTTGATTTGTGTGAGGGGGAGGGGCCAGAGCCTGCACTGAAGAGGTCGGCCTCGGGCGAGGTGTTAGACAGGGGAACCCATCACTCTGGGACGCCCGTACCGAGCCCACGGATTAAAAAGATAAGGTCCCAGCCAGATCATTTGGTGTGAATGGTATGTGCCCGGTTTTCTTTTGGGTTTCTGTTCTGTCTGTATCTGTGCTCATGCATGCTATAAAGTTTGGTAGTTCAGTGTAAATAGGTTTGCTTTTGTTCCACATTAGGTCCGTCCGGCTACAAGCATGTGAAAAGCACATCACCTTGTTAATATTGTAAATAGTGGGTTGGCCACATAAAAATTTGTTGCTGGCCTGGTGTATATAGTTGTCCTTGTGTTTTATGACACGTCAGGTGTTTTCGTTCCCGAGCACGTAAGGAGCACCCATAGTTACAAAAAAGCATTGTACAGACTCAACCTGAACACTCTTCTGTTAATGTAAATGGGTATGTAAATAGTTTTGCCTAGTGAGATTGTAAATAGTCGTGTGTAACTTGCTTGGGTTCGGGATGGATTTATACAAAGTTAACACAGAAATTTCGGTTTGGGTTTTGTTCCTCAGTGCCTGTTTCTATGTACTTAAAAAGCTGCTAACCTGTAGTTTTGCGTGAATAAATTTGTAAATTGTCTTATGTAATTAACCTTTGTATATAGTCTTTTGTTCATAGTAACACAATTTTATGTTTGTAGGTGCATGTAAATATTTTGCTGTTGCGTTTTTGCCCGGTCCGGTTTGGGTTCTCGCCCTTTGTTTCTAGTGCCCGTTTCTGCGTACTTAAAAAGAAGAAAAAATTGTGTGTATGTCTTGTGAGGTATGCGCTTTGTATGTGGTGACCGACTGAAGGTACCGACCTACTCAAGGTACCGTTACTATACTGTGCATGAACGTTCGTTACAGCACACACTGGGTGCTGGGTAGGACAGTGTCCTGGGTAGGACATTAAACTGCATCCGGTTGTGGAGCTTGTTAAAGCGTGGGGATAATGAGGTTACCCTTTGCCACAACTGCCTCCGGGACACCCTTGGGCAAGGTGCGCCTGTATGTTTGGCCCAGTTTTGTTCAGTTTTTTGTTTCTGTGTAAATAGTGTATATAGTGTACATAGTGTAAATATAGCAAGTTGACTCCACCCCGGACCCCTCGTGGCAGGTGGGCCCCGCCCTGGACCCCTCGTGGCCCCTGTTGTTGGTGTCTGGTTTTTTGGTTGTTGGCGGTATGTAGTATTATTGCTTAGGGTGGCCGGGGGGAGGTTGGTCTGTTGGGTATTTGGGTTGTTGTCAGTGTGTGTGTGGTTCTATTGTTGTAATGAACATAACTTTCTGTTTGATTTGGTAGTGTGTGGATAGTTTTGGATTTATGTTCCTGTCCGATCCGGTTTGAGTTTGTTTTTTGTTTGAATGTGCCGTTTCGATGCACTTAAAAAGCGTTACAGCACACACTGTACTACAGCACACATTAAATTAAACAAGCACTCGTACAGTTGTAATAAGCATAGCTGGTATTATTATTAGGTAATTAACATTACATGATTTAGCAACCGAGTGAAGATCGTAGCGGCCAAGGGTTGGTTAAAAAGTAAAAATCGGTTACATGAATCATATTCAATGCGGTCGAAAATGATAAGAACACATGCAGTGGTCATGTAGCTGTACGCATTGCCACGAGCTAAGGTTATTCGTTAGTACTAGAACATCGTACTTTGTAGGTAGGCCTATAGCCTAGGCTAGCCAAGTAGGCCTACTGTAGAAATTTGAAACGTAAAGTTTGCTAACAATGAACAAATACGTAGGCCTATTATGCAAGCATGATACAGGCTAGTCTTGTTGACTTAAGGGAGTAACAGCTCCCTTGTTCACATCAAAGCCCCCCCCCCCCCCCGTATAGCCGTGCACGGGCCTTAAATGAAGTCTAGGTAGCCTATAGCCTATGTCGGTACTGTAATATCTCAGGCCGATGTAGTGTGGCTAGGCCTATTATATTAAATTGATATGCTTTGTAGGCCACGCCCAGTTCAGTGTGATTTTTTTTGGGGGGGGGGGGGATACAACATGAATATGGAAGGCTGGAAGGTCCCACTGAAAGCGAGGCCTAGGCCTACCTACCCAAAATAACATAGCCTAGTCCTAAGCCTGGATGAAAGAATGTACAGTAGTGCAGACCAGGCATGGCCTAGCCATGGGTACCTAAGCCTAGTTCTCAGTAGGCTACACTTTGTTCCCTGAACAAGGCCTATAGGCTGTTGCTGTACAAAGTTTTCCCGTGTGTTACTGTGAGAGTAACATCGTGTGTGTGCGTTCCTGCAATGACTGTTGCTACATACGCGTATGTTTGTGTAACCATAGCTATGAACTGTCGCAATTGAACAGCAGTGCGTGCTCTTTTATAGCATACAATAGCGTGTAGCGTGAACGTCCTTAGTAACAAGATTGAGCAGCTTTAAAAAAAATTCTATAAAACAAAACAGGATCGTGTGTGTAAATCCAAATTTTGGTCTCTTTTTGGAAACTAGCCTATGTGCAAATATTCTTCAAATGAAGGGTCTTAAAAATATAAATGTGTTGGTGTGTCGTAAAATCCCATCTAACGAACTAACTAGCTAAAAATATAAATGACCCGTAGAGGTCAGTTACCTAGGTGTAAGTGAATCTGAGAAAGATTGGGACCATTCAAAATTTTTGAAGGTGAGGTAGCCCCATTTTTTAAATGGCTATATTGCTGACCTACAATCTTGGACAAAAATGATGGGACACTTTGGCACAAATGTAGCAAACTACTTCGACAGGTTCGCGGTCTTCAAAAATCCCTTCCCCCCTTGATCAATGTTGTCCCAACCCAAAGATATTCCGAATTTAAAGAAATTCAACATTGAACGGGGGAGTGGTGGTGCTGTCCCATGTATTTTTGTCCAGGATTGTCTGAACTACTGTACAAGTGTATGGGAGCATACGAATATACGTTGCAGCAGAGAAAAGTTCATAAATTGTAGGACAAATTTGAGAGCTATGATCGAAAATGAAGATAATGAGTAATTAAAGATTGCAGTTAATTGTTAATTTGGAAATCGAGGAAACTTGGATTTAAGTTGAGAAGGTGGAATTTGACAGTAATGGAGGTATAAATTTGCCTATTTAAGAAGTTGCGTTAGGACGTTTATTAAGGAGGACCATGTAAAAAAGGTATATCCATTGTATTGTATTTATGCTATTGTTCGGAAGAGGGAGGGGTGGAGGGACCGACAATTCAGTTGTTTTGTACACTTGCTTACTCAATACAGCCTAATATTACCAAATGTCTGCCTTTAGTTGAAGATTTTACACAGCATACAATATTTCATAGTCATGGCCAAGTACAACTTTTTCTCACCGGAACCGAAAGCTAACATGAAATTGCAAAGGGACGCTTTCGAAAAAAATATCAAAGTGCACAAGTTCTTAGCTTTTCGTCGAGTTATTAGAACTATTATGATAATACCCGGTTAAATCATTGATGACATTATTGCATAAATGCCAGAGCGATTGGATTCTATCATTCCGTCAAAAGGAGGGGGGGGGGGGGGGTAATAATTCCAGGAATTTGAGACTTAGGGAGAGGGCGTCCTCGAGCAATGGCTATTTCAGAACTATGGTAAACCACATGATCTACCTTATGTTACAGCATATTTTATCTTTAAGGATGACGTCATAAACATGCAAAGATGGAGTATGTATAGATGATATCACTGTACTTTTTATGGGTATAAAGTAAAAATTGCTGTAAATATTTCTTTTGCATTAAGCCCCTTCCCAAAAGAGTGCGGTCGTCCGTTCGTCCCATTAAAACAGTGTGTAGGTCAACGGTAGACCGTCGTCAGGTCAATGGTAGACCGTCCGAAATGATGTCGCTATATCAAATTATTAGCCGCGGCAAGGGGTGTACAAGTGACAGTCCTTTGAAAATGAAAACGGGCTTTTGTGTACCTACGTAGTATATTCTTTTTCAGTGTTTGTAATATGATATCAGGCCGGGTTTAACTTTGTGGGGGCCCTGGGCACAAAATATTGTGGGGGCCCCTTCGACTATAATTCACCACAAGACTACAAGGGCGCAAGTCATGAAAGGAAGGCAAAGGTTGTGGTCCTACCCCAAAAATACAATAACATAATTTTGTGGGGCCCCCTTTTTGTCGGGCCCCTGGGCACATACCCCGCTGGCCCATACTTAAATCCGGCTCGGTGTGATACTATGTTATTCTCAATTAAAGAAGTCACATTCCGTTTCCAACTATCATCTTAAATTCGGGGAAGTGCACACCGCTACCAAAAAATCGAATCTCGCCTGTATTCATGTATCCTATATATAACTGACCAATACTCCTATGGACGTGTATGGTAGCTCAGACAATCTTGGACAAAAATGATGGGACACTTTGACACAAATGTAGCAAACTACTTCGACAGGTTCGCGGTCTTCGAAAATCCCTTCCCCCCTTGATCAATGTTGTCCCAACCCAAAGATATTCCGAATTTAAAGAAATTCAACATTGAACGGGGGAGTGGGGGTGCTTTCCCATGTATTTTTGTCCAGGACTGTAGGCCTACTGTAGTATGGAAAGCCTCAGTGCGACCCAAATACTGGTCAGCAGACTGTGCTTAGCCTACACATGTAAATCACCTGTAAATTGTGACGTAAGACATGAGAGTGAAAAGCTTAGCAATGAAGTCTTGGTGGGTCTGGCAGACAGCCAGCCTTGGTGGTTGCAAGTTACTGCATAGTGGCTGCATTTTAATTTTCAGAGAAAATTAGATGTCTTGGACAAATTTGCCCATGTGCTGACTTATCCATAAGCTACTGTATGTTGCTGTTAAAAATAAGGTGTTCAACCTTGACTTGCCTAAAGTATTAGCTACAGTTTATCACTACTAGAAACCCTAAAAGTAGTAAGGTGAAACAAACAAATCAAATGTCTGTTTGACCACAGCAGAGTTAATCATCACTGGTTACCATAACCATCATTGTAGCTTGTAGTTTAAATGCAAGTTAGTATAACCTATGCCTATACATGAATAAAGTAACATGGGAAAGGCCTTGTCCTAAACTAGAATTGTTTCTAGCTCTTATATGTATGTATGTTAAGGCAAGAAGTTATTGTCACACACATGAACCTACCTACATTGTACATAAATAAGTTCCTTACATGGCACAGTAGATTAAGTGCAATAGGTTCCTACAGTACTCGAATTCCCATCACAGGCATTTTGTTTGCTAGCGCAATGTACAGAATTCTGTAAATAGTTCAGTTATGTTTTTTGTCCGGTCAGGTTTAAGTTCTACTTTGTTTCTTCGTGCCCGTTTCTACGTACGTAAAAAGCTCCATTGTGGGTGGGTGTTATAAACCTCTTAGAGGAGGCTGTACCAAGTTAAACCGAGGGCTGGAACTGGGGGACATAGAGCCCCCAGCAAACGGAGAGATGATATAGTCCTTACTAGGGCTTACATCGGTCACACTTACCCATGCCTATTTACTTCACGGGGAGGAGAGACCATATTGTATACCCTCTGATTGTGCTGTCACCGTCAGTCACATTCTGGTTGACTGTCACGAATACTCCCATATTTGTCAGAAGTATTACGCTGTGCCAGACCTGAAAACTTTATTGGAGCGAACAGATTCTTCCCTTATTCTGGGCTTTCTCAAGGAGAGTAGACTACAGAAATTTTTGACATGACTCCGGCATTTGCTTGGATTTTTTAGTGAAACCTGAAAAGTTTTTCTAGTGGAATTTGACACCTTTGACCCTTTTTGTACCCAACACATTGCCCCTTTCTCTTTCTAGGTGACACTATATAACACCTGCGTGTTGGTGTGTCGTTAAACCCCATTTAACTAACTAGAGGAGGCTGACAAATTACAGCCTCATGCGTCATCCATGGTGGTTGCCAGGTGAATATGGTAAAGCACCTGCTAATGAGCTAAGGATTGGTTCACACTTCTCCATTTAGCCTATGTTTGGAGTGTGTGACATTTGGATGCACTCATGTAGGACTTTCAACTGCATTCGGTTGTGGGGATAATGAGGTTATCCTTTGCCACAACTGCCTCCGGGGCACCCTGGGGCAAGGTGCGCCTGTATTCGCTCAGTTCAGTTTGGGTTCCCAAAGAGAGTGGACGTTCCCGATCCCCCGCCGGGCTCGTTCGATCTCTTTGGGAGTTTTGTTTTTGTTGCATGTAAATAGTTGTGTATACTGTAAATAAACTGTAAATAGTGATTTGAGTGTGGCAGGTGGACCCCCCCCCCCCCCGTATCCCTCCGATTGCCTTCTGGCGTGTTGTTGCCTTGGGTATGTTTGTTGTCTTTGGCCTTGTGTTGTTGTGATCGTTGATGGTGGGTGTGGTAGTGGTTTCTGTTTGTTGGGAGTAACAAACTCTCTTTCGTTTTCTTTGCTGGGTGTGGATAGTGAGAGCATGTTGGCGATTCTGTGGGTGGTTGTCAGTTGCGTTTTGCTTCGGTCCGGTTTGGGTCCTTTGTTCCTAAGTGCCTGTGTCTATGTACTTAAAAAAGCTCACTCATGTAGGAAGCCACTGCTTTTGAAGTGTATAGAAACGGACACTTGTCAAACAGAAAGACCCAAAACCGGACCGGCAAAAACTCATGTAAGAAGCCACTAAGCTTCTCACACAGTAGAAGACCAAATAATGTATCGTGTGCAAGAGGTCAGAGCTGAACACAAAGGCTTTCTGAAATCACCACAACAGCAAAGTTCATTTAAATTGTCAGAGAGGTCAGTGAAAAGGTTCAATAGCTTCTGGCCATTACCCTGCCTGTGTTAAGAAGAGAAAAAGGGAACACTCTATGAATGAACATTTTTATTTTTAGCAGCCTCACATAATAACAATAGTGTAAAGTTTCCAAGGGAACTTCAGAAATTTCATTGCGAGTTTCTAAAGTTGAAACTAAAGTTCTAAAGTTTTCTAAAGTTTTTTTCAGTCTGATCTCTAAAACACCTTTGACAAATGGATATACTCTCCTCTATTTTTGCATTTTTCACAATAAAATCTCAATTCCTACCAAAATTGTAACTGAACTTTTTGGTTGTGATGAAGGGGTCATCCCACGAGACCGAAAATCAAGAACAAAAAGGGTCCACGAGACCGAAAATGGAAAAAGGTCCGCGAGACCGAAAATAAGAAAGGTTCCGCGAGACCGAAAATGAGAAAGGGTCCGCGAGACCGACAGAAGTTTCAGTCCGCCGTACTGCTCCACTCCGCTTTAAGTTAATGCTGGCACCCTGTAGTATTAACATTTTGCAAACTAGTGCGTTGCACTTGCAACATCACCCTTCTGGCATGAACGTTCCGGTCTCGTGAGCGGATTTTTAATTTCGGTCTCGTGAACCTTATCTCATTTTCGGCCTCGCGGACCTTGGGTCTCGTGAACCCTATTTTATTTTCGGTCTCGCGGACCTTCGGTCTCGTGGGCTGTAACCGTGATGAAAGAGAAACTATGTAAGCATGTGTATGTGTGCCATATATTCTCTAATAACCTCTAATAAGAACCCCCTGAAAATTTTTATCAAATTTGAGTAGGCCAAGGCCAGTTGTCGGTCATTTGCCGACGGAGAAGTCGAAGGTGTTTTGGTCTCATTAAAAACATATGGGCAATAACAACAGTTAAGGGGAATGGTAACGGTACTGGGAAGTCGGGATTTATAGGTGCCCTGCAACTTAACCTTGAACATCTCTACATCTACGAAGCTGATAGTTTGTTTGAAGACACAAATGTAGGCTTTAGTGGAAAGTTATTTTTTCAATTAAAATTACCCTCAAATACCCCCCCCCCCCCCTTTCAAAAATGCAGTGCCGGAGCTTTATTAGAGAATATACGAGTATGTGTTTGTGACACTTCTCATTAACACAGCATCTCAAGAATGAAAACTGACAGTTCTCAAACTTGGTACATAGATGCCCCCATATTGAGAAAGATGCTTTTGTTTTTGGAGGTCAAAAGTCATGGTTTCACTGCGGGTCAAACTGAAAATCTTACAGTACCTCAAGTTAAGAAGCTTGGATAAATTTCAAACTTTGTATTTATATGCATTATGGTTAGAAGAACTGATTGTTTTTGGTGGAAGTCAAAGGTCATCTGGGGTCACCAGGGGTCAAACTGAAAATCTTGTAAACACAGTATCTCAAGGTAGGAAGCTTGGATCGACTTCATCCCCAGTGTAGGATTTGTGATGCTTAGAAGAAACACCCTATTGGTTTTGGTTGAGGGCAAAGGTCCTTTGTGGTCAAACTCTGAAATCTTGTTGACACCATATCTTGTGGTAGAAAGCATGGGTAAATGTCATACTTGGTATGTAGATGCCTTATGGTCAAGAGGGGGCAAGGATCTCGCATTTTGGGATTGCGTCCCTTACCGCCGGACCTGAAGACATTCATTGAGCGCATAGATCCCTCTCACATTTTGGACTTTCTCAAAGAAAGTGGATTTTACAGAAAGTTTGACATGACTCCCGCATTTGCTTTTGTCTAGACTTTTTAGGATTTTGCCCAATGTTTTTCTTTTTAGTTTCTCCCTACTTTTACCCTTTTTATCTAGCTGACACTATATAACATATTTGTGTTGATGTGTCGTTAAATCCCATCTAACTAACTCACGTACAGTAAAACCTGAATACATGAACGTGAAAGGCAGGTTCTCGGATATGTTCCTTTGGCTAACTGCATTCACTCGTGCAATTGTAGTTAAAACTAGGAGGAAGATATTATGTTTACATTATGTGGCAAGCAACAACTCTGGAAACATAATTTAGTTTTTTGCTTTATTAAGTAAGCCATCTTTTGCAGTTTGTGGCAAATTAAAACTACACGAAAATGTTGAAAAAAGGGCCAAATTTTGTCAAATACGAAAGAAAACAAAATACGTTACATATATGTACAATGACAAAACCACAAAAATGAAGAGTTGTATCTCTGCCTTACAGAAAGCCTAACTTGAGGACAAGTCTGCAGATGTTGAAAAAGGGCAAGTTTTGTCAAATACGAAAGAAAAGAAAATATGTTACATATGTGTACAATAACAAAAACACCAAAATGAAGAGTCGTATCTCTGCCTTATAGAAAGCCTAACTTGAGTAAAAGTATGCAGATTTTATACTGGTTCTCGGTCCACAGGCATTAAGGAACAACTTGGGAAAAATATGGATATATGTTGAGGCAATATTTACTTGACCCATTAACAGTATTAGGCACGAAGTAGAAATTATATCACAGGTGTTGTTTGGTTTTGGCACAACCAAAAGAAAACTAGTAAACAGCTGTGGCAATTAACAACTTCAAGAAAATGTTGAAAAAAGCAAGTTCTGTTACATAAAAGGAAAGAAAATATTTTACAGTATACTTGTACGACAACATTGAAATGTGAATTAAGTTTCTCTAGACAAGTCTAGAAAGTTTTATTTTGAAAGTTTCTAGACTTGTCATTGATTTAATGCAGTCCCTCCATATCATCATATGCAAATGAGGTGGGACATTGCAATGCTGAAAAATTGTCCTTCGGATGGTTTCTACCCTGAGTGGATCTAAAGCCGCCTTCCTGACCCCTCGAACATTGCTGGTGGCCAGTTCATGGCAGTTCCATTGCCATAGCTTGAGGACTCTGGGAAAAGAGCACTAAAACCCTCAGGACTTCAGGTTTTAGAGAGTAATATAGGACTCTTCCACTTGAAGAAGATATTGGGCTCGCTAAGATGGTGGCAAAAATTCGGGCAAGGCTTTCTTGGTGAAGCACATTCCCTCCATCAGCTCCAGGAGTTGTGGCTGTGACCGGTGTTTGGGGAGGTTGTATCTGTGGTTGCTCAGACAGAATGCTGAGTTCTACATGTTCTGCTGTACAGTCTTTGGGGTGTAGTGGAGTCTTGTCTGTTCACCAGCTGCTCCAATTTGTCCTCCACAGCCCGTTAAACTGCATCCAGGTGGGGTGAGGAGGTAGTGCGTGGCGAGTAGTTTGTCCCCAACTCTCGCCTATAAAATGCGCGCATGATACCGTTATTACTCATCCCATGACTGGCGGGTTGTCGGCGCCACAAAACCGAGCACCCCCCCCCCCCGTTGGGCCCCCTGTGGGCTGGGGGTTGTAGAATATGCCCACGGTATTCCCCCTGCTGTCGTATGAGGCGACTAAAGGGGAGGACTTGAAATGAATTTATCTAGTTGACACTATATACCACATTCGTGTTGGTGTGTCGTTAAATATTATCTAACTCCACAGCCCGAAGCTTCCCTTCTAAAATTCTTCTTTTCCTCTGCTCCTCTTCAAATGATATCTGGAGCAGCTCCACAACTGTCCTCAAGTCGATTGTGTTCACATCGGGAGGGGGGTCGGGGTCCCTGCACTGAGCGGAGGTTGTGGTGGTGGCATTTTATCGGGCTGCATTTCCTCATAGGGGTCGTCCATCTCTTATAAGACAGCCATGCCGTACTTCATACGAATGTCTGGAGGGCAGTTCGCAGCATCCTTCAGCCGTGTCCTTTCCAACAGCTCCACCTCCTGCTGGGTTAACTCTGAAGACTGCTCCCTCCAAGGTTCACCCACTGCTAATGTTTTAGCTACCTGCACAGGAAATTATTAAAGAAAATGCATTGTATATATGAAACTCTTGAAAGAACAAAGTTACATTCTTGTAGAATTATTGAAAAAGTTTAAGTCACCCCTGCCACATTTTCCCTCTCCCCTTATCCAAAATAAGCGGGTGCACAGGCGCAAAGTGCCCCCGTTAGTGCTCTCACTGCGCCCAGCAACACCATAAAATTACGTAACATTCCGGTTGAAGCATAGACAAATTCCGGGATTTTCGGTTTTGATAACATCCTGTTGTGTATGTGCGACCTAGCCTAACACATTATTGCATAGGCATATTGGAACCTATACTGAAAACAATTGCCGATTTTTGATAAGTTGTTTCTCTTTGAAGGGTTTTGATCATGTTACGGGTGAACTACCACCATTAAAGATGGTACGGCATCTGCAAATCTGTTTGACAATTGCAGGATTTCGTTTGCAAGGTCTTGGAGAATAATAGCTCAAGATTTGAATTAAAAAATTACATCAATATTTTGAGCTGGATAATTTTTTTTTTTTGGCTTAATTCCATGAAATTTCGTGCAGAATCATCAGCTCAGTTTTTTCCATGATCGTGCTTTAGGTGTCAGTGACAGAAAAGTTAGAGGGTGACAAATAAAATTAGTTCAGCATCGAGTAATTTTATGCATATAAAAAAATATCCGGCAAACTTCTGCACTGACAGGCACTGTACTTCAAAGCAGGAAGCAAATACGTAAAATACTCAATTAGATCACACTATGTAACCTGATGACATTGTTTGAGCACGTAGATCCCGTTCTCATTTTGGACTTTCTCAAGAAACCTTTACAGGAAGTTTTGACATGACTCCCGCATTTGCTTTTGTCTAGACATTTTAGGATTTTCCCCAATGTTTTTCCTTTTTAGTTTTACCTTTTTCATCTAGCTGACACTACATAACACATTTGTGTTGATGTGTCGTTAAATCCCATCTAACTAACCCAAGTTTTCAATTTTCTTTTTTTAAAAAAGCCAAAATTTTACGTTTTCAGTCCTTTTATCCTTTGTTCCGCCCCCCCCCCCCCCGTCGAGGAGCTTGGCCTCCCTGTCGGGCAAATCCTAGCGCTACCCCTGCACAAATATGGTTAGTTAGATGGTAGCCCAATAGCGAATTTCACATTGAATATTGAGAGATAAATTAAGACTTGACCTAACTTAAATCTAGCGCATTTGGAACGTCGATTTGAGGGTTCCCCCGCGAGACTGAAATTATATTGGCGAATTTATAGCGTGAAGCCGGAAGTGAACTGACGTGGCACACCGAAAGTGAGGTAAGGTAAGGAAGACCGAATGTCCACGATACCGAAAGAGAATAACTGGGGTCAAACGGAAGGTTCGGGAGACAAAAGTTTCCAGTGGATTAAATCTAACTTAATGCCCAAAACGTGGGCGAAAATGAGTCAAAAAGTCCAAGAAGCCGTACCGGAGCTGGAAGCTTTTTAAGTACGTATAAACAGGCACTGAGAAACTAAAGAACCCCAAACCCAAACAAAAAACCTGTCGGATCACAAACACAATGCCAAGGAAACTATACACACCATGCAACAGGGAACAAAAGAGTCTTTGTTACCACTGACACCCAGAAACCGCCACCGCAGCCAACCCAAAAACAATACCCTACCCCAACAACCACAAACCACCCCAAAACAAAGTCCCACCCGTCAACCACACGCCCAAAGGCTACCACACGACCGAGGACGACACAACGCCCGAAGGCAACATTACGCCCGATGGCAACACTACGCCCAAAGGCAAAAGCGCTTAAAAAGCACTGGGCAAATACAGGTGCACCTTGCCCAAGGGTGCCCCGGAGGTAGTTGTGGAAAAGGGTGGGGGGGGGGGGGGCTTTTTGATTCCTTGCCAAAGGCAGGCAAGGAATCTATGCGATGGTGATGTCGTGTGTATGTGTGTGTGTATGTGTGTGTGACGCTTTGCTTGTAAACACGGTATCTCAAGAAGGGTAACTGTGACTGAGCTCATACTTAGTGTGTGGGTTGGTCATACTGAGTAGATGATCCCTATTCTTTTTGGTGGAGGTCAAAGGTCATTTGGGGTCACCAGAGGTCAAATAGTAAAAACCTTGGGAATTGTTTGTGAACACGATATCTCCAGACAGATAAATGTGAGTGATTTCATACTTACCATGTGGATAGCCCATACTGAGTGGATGATACCTTTTGTTTTTGGTAGAGGTCAAAGGTCATTTAAGGTCACCAGAGGTCAAATGGTAAAATCTTAGGAATTAATTGTAAACACGATATCTCAAGACGCATAAACGTGAGGGAGCTCATACTTACCATGTGGATTGCCCACATTGAGTAAATGATCCCCATTATTTTTGGTAGAGGTCAAAGGTCATTTTGGGTCACCAGAGGTCAAATGGTAAAACCTTGGGAATTAGTTGTAAACTTAGTATCTGGAGAATGATTAATGTGAGGGATCTCATACTTACCTCATAAATTGTCCATTCAGAGTAAATGATCCCTATTGTTTTTGGTAGAGGTCAAAGGTCATTTGAGGTCACTAGAGGTCAAATGGTAAAACCTTGGGAATTAGTTGTAAACACGATATCTCAAGAACGATAAATGTGAGGGATCTCATACTCACCACATGGATTGTCTATATGAAGTAGATGAAGTTTATCGTTTTTGGTGGAGGCTCAAAGGTCATTTGGGGTCAGGAGAGGTCAAAACGTCAAAACCTTGTAAACACGATATCTCACGAAGGGTAACTGTGAGGAATGTCATACTTGGCATGTAGATTGCCCATATTTAGTAAATGGTTGCTATTGCTTTTGGTGGAGGTCAAAGGTCATTTGGGGTCACCAGAGGTCAAATAGTAAAAACCTTGGGAATTGTTTGTAAACACGATATCTCCAGACAGATAAATGTGAGGATTTCATACTTACCATGTGGATAGCCCATACTGAGTAAATGATCCTATTGTTTTTGGTAGAGGTCAAAGGTCATTTAAGGTCACCAGAGGTCAAATGGTAAAATCTTGGGAATTAATTGTAAACACGATATCTCAAGACGCATAAACGGGAGGGAGCTCATAGTTACCATGTGGATCGTCCACATTGAGGAAATGATCCCCATTATTTTTGGTAGAGGTCAAAGGTCATTTTGGGTCACCAGAGGTTAAATGGTAAAACCTTGGGAATTAGTTGTAAACTTAGTATCTGGAGAATGATAAATGTGAGGGATCTCATACTTACCTCATAAATTGTCCATTCAGAGTAAATGATCCCGATTGTTTTTGGTAGAGGTCAAAGGTCATTTGAGGTCACTAGAGGTCAAATGGTAAAACCTTGGGAATTAGTTGTAAACACGATATCTCAAGAACGATAAATGTGAGGGATCTCATACTCACCACATGGATTGTCTATATGAAGTAGATGAAGTTTATCGTTTTTGGTGGAGGCTCAATGGTCATTTGGGGTCAGGAGAGGTCAAAACGTCAAAACCTTGTTAACACGATATCTCAAGAAGGGTAACTGTGAGGAATGTCATACTTGGCATGTAGATTGCCCATATTTAGTAAATGGTTGCTATTGCTTTTGGTGGAGGTCAAAGGTCATTTGTGGGTCACCAGAGGTCAAATAGTAAAAACCTTGGGAATTGTTTGTAAACACGATATCTCCAGACAGATAAATGTGAGGATTTCATACTTACCATGTGGATAGCCCATACTGAGTAAATGATCCCTATTGTTTTGGTAGAGGTCAAAGGTCATTTAAGGTCACCAGAGGTCAATTGGTAAAATCTTGGGAATTAATTGTAAACACGATATCACAAGACGCATAAACGTGAGGAGGGATTTCATACTTACCATGTGGATAGTCCATACTGAGTAAATGATCCCTATTGTTTTGGTAGAGGTCAAAGGACATTTAAGGTCACCAGAGGTCAATTGGTAAAATCTTGGGAATTAATTGTAAACACGATATCACAAGACGCATAAACGTGAGGAAGGATCTCATACTTACCATGTGGATTGCCCACATTGAGTAAATAATCTACATTATTTTTGGTAGAGGTCAAAGGTCATTTTGGGTCACCAGAGGTCAAATGGGAAAACCTTGGGAATTAGTTGTAAACACGATATCTCAAGAAGGATACACGTAAGGGATCTCATACTTACCACGTGGATTGTCTATGTTGAGCAGATGAAGCTTTTCGTTTTTGGTGAAGGTCAAAGGTCATTTGTTTCACCAGAGGTCAAAACGTCAAAACCTTTTAAACATATCTTAAGAAGGGTAACTGTGAAGGATCTCATATGTAGCATGGGGATTGCCCATATTGAGTAGATGATCTGTGTTGTTTTTGGTAGAGGTCAAAGGTCATTTGGGGTCACCAGAGGTCAAAACCTTGTAAACAGTATATCTCAAGAAGGGTAACTGTGTGGGATCTCCATACTTACCTTGTGTATTACACATATTGAGTAGATGATCCTTATTATTTTTGGTGGAGGTCAAAGGTCATTTGGGGTCACCAGTGGTCAAAAGGTCAAAACCTTGTAAACTATATCTCAAGAAGGGTAACTGTGGGGGATCCTATATTTACCTTGTGTATTACCCACATTGTGTAGATGATCCTTATTATTTTTGGAGGTCAAAGGCCATTTGGCGTCACCAGTGGTCATGCTGAACTTCTCCCCAGTAGATTTAGGTAGCGCTCAAACACCCGCTGATTGCCTGCCTGGGCGGGTTTTCCCAGTTGACTAGCTCAGCAGACAGTTCACACCTCAGTCAGGCTGCTGAGCTGCTGTGTTGTGTGCCTATTGTGTAACTAATAATACAGTTGACTCAGAAAGGTAGAACCTCCTTTGTGTTAGTAAATAAACTCACAGTTCAATGAGCTTGGTGTATTTGCAGAAGAGATAAACCACCGAGCTCATTCTATTCACACAGGAGGCAATAGAGATAAAAGTAACAGTGGGATGACGACTAAAATTTGCTACTTAAATGTAATGGAGGAAAGTTTCTCATGGTCAAAAGGTCAAAACCTTGTAAACAGTGTACCTCAAGAAGGGTAAACTGAGGGATCCCATACTGTTACCTTGTGAATTACCCATATTGAGTAGATGATCCGTATCATTTTTGGTGGAGGTCAAAGGTCATTTGGGGTCACCAGAGGTCAAAAGGTCAAAACTTTGTAAACATGATTATCTCCAGAAGGGTAACTGTGAGGGATCTCATACCTCGCTTGTGGATTGGTCATATTGAGAAGTTGATCCCTATTATTTGTGGTGGAGGTCAAAGGTCATGTGGGGGTCACCAGAGGTCAAAACTTTGTAAACATTATCTCCAGAAGGGTAACTGTAAGGGATCTCCTGCCTTGTATGTGGATTGCACATATTGAAAAGTTGATCCCTATTATTTGTGGTTGAGGTCAAAGGTCATTTGGGGTCACCAGACGTTAAAAGGTGAGAAACTGGTAAACAATATCTCAATGAAGATAACTTTGAGAGATCTTATACTTATGTGGATTATTGCCCATATTGAGTAGATAATGCCCATTGTTTTTGGTGGAGGTTAAAGGTTATTTGGGGTCACCAAAGGTGTAATGGTCAAAACCTTGTAAACACAATATCTCATGGAAGATAACTGTGAAGGAACTTATACTCTCACACTTGACAGGTGCATTGTTCATGTTGAGGAGATACTTCCTTTTGGTTTTGGTGGAGGTGAAAGGTCATTTAGTATCACAAAAGGTCAAACAGTCGAAACCTCCTAACCACAATATCTCAAAAAGAATAACTATGAGGGATCTCATACTTAGCATGTGGATGGCTAACATTAAGTACATGATTCCTGTCATTTTTGGTGGAGGTCAACTTACATTCTCCAGTGCATATGCCTTCCAAGATAGATACGAAGGGAATGCTTCAATGCTATTGTCATTTAGCAGGTGCAAAGGAAACATGTGGCCATGAGAGTGGACAAACAAGTCTTTACATCTTTCATAACCCCAGTCCATGTGGTCACCCAGGGCTTCCTCCAGAGAGTGAAGATAAATTTTAAAGGGGAAAAATCTAGAATTGAGTAAGTCAGGTTTGAGACACATCTCCTTTTGTATTATCTGTGCATATTTTTTAATTGTGTATCTTCATCTTCACCATCTACTTCATGAGCACATCATTTTGGTATCAATCAACAACTGGAACTATATAACCCTGTCCGTCTGTGACCTAGTAAAATGTAACAATGAATGACAGCGACCAATCGCATGACCGCCCATTTGATATCTAGGCCCCCTAAAAATTTCATCCAAGCTACGCCCCTGGTGAATTCGCGGCCCATTTCAGCTTGTGAGAATTTTAGAACCAGCACATCGTAGCTAGTAATAACATATTCAAAATTTGATCCCTCAAGTAGACACCCTACTGGGAGACCTCATTCACGTTAATCGCATGCCAGCAACTATTCCTTGACTCACCCAACCATGGAAATACTTATACGCTATGTATCATCTTGAAGCAATAAAGTTAGTTGTCATTTCAACAATTACAACTTTCTCTTAGCTACAGCAGCATTGCTGCACTCTCTTATTGATGTAGCTAGATTATGTTACTGATCAATTCACATTATTCCCCCAAATTTTAGGCCATTTCAATGTAGATTTATGGGTGATATGACTTTTTAAAAGAAATACAGGGTGCCCTTTATTAAACTTATATTTTGAACCACCAGTTTCTCCTAAATGCCCACAATATTTTGCTGCAATAAAGTGGTTTTCACATTTTTTTAGAGAGATACAAGTAACAGGTTTCATCGAGTTATTTTGTCCACCCTTTGGGACAACATAACTCAAAACCTAAAGGGATTTTTGCCCTACTATGGCTCACAGTGTAACTGTATTGTTGAAAATGTACCTTTCAAAATACAACTCTCAAAAACAGAACAAAGACAATCGAATGCTGGTTGGAGATTCTTGTTATTTTTAGAAGTGTACATAATACAGCTGAACAGTAACCTTGTATTTCTGCAAATCTTGTATAGTTATTGTGGTCTATGCATATATTGGCTCCATATATATTTCATCCTTTTACGTATATATGTAAGTCCAGTATCTCAGACACTCTTAGTAGAACTGCTTGAAGTTACGTCCGGTTTACTTCTTTACTAAAAAAGGGAAGGTGCATTTACTAGGGAAAAAGCATATTCATACAAACAATATATGTGACTAGTATCATGGGCGAGATGATTATAAAGAAATGTTTGGAGTGGATTGAGCAACATTTGATGGTACAAAATGGCTGCTCAATTCAAATCAAATCTACAGTAGTCAGCATTTCATCTGAATATTTGTTCCTTCCTTAATTTCCAAATCAAATGGGATCATCAAAAGATAGAGAACTTATATGTTAAGAGAACTTATATATATCTTTTGATGATCCCATTTGATTTAAGTTCTCTTAACACATACTGGAACTGATTTTATCATTAACTGTCCACTGAGGATAGAAGAAAGTCCAGTGACTCCAATACTATAATTGAATTAATCTGTTTTGTACCTTAACATGTTAAATGCTACAATGTAGTGTACACCTATACAAAATGCTGCTTGTAAAACACTAAAAAAAAAAAAAAAAAAAATTACATAACAGAACTCTTTAGTATTAAGAGAACAGTAGTAACAGTATATAACAAAACTTTTCAACTTTTAAGGAACTTGGTGGTAACATGTATTGTAGCCTAACATGTTAAATGCTATGCTATACTGTAAACCTCTACAACATGATAAAAGAGAAGAATAAATTGCCAATATTGTAGAAATCAAAATGCTCCATATAAAGCAATAACATAAAACAACAACATAACACAAACGTAACTTCTTCAGATTAACTTGTAAGAAACTTATTGATAACAAGTTTTTACTGAGACAAAGACATGATCATGTTTTGCTTAATGCTCACTGTAACTTTGACTGGAAGTTTCTCCCCCAATTCTTTTTCTATTTCTGGGAACAGTGCACTAGGCGGCATGTTTAACATGGTTTTTACCAAGTCTTCTGTTGCGGAATATTCACATGGCTCTGCATCTTCTGTTGTGCACACAAGTGTTAACATCTCATCACTAATTGTGAAAGCGATCACTTCAATGGCTCTGATAAAACTTGGGTTTTCCTTGACCTGAAAAAATTGGTTGACATTAACATACATGGTAGGTTTCTATAATGTACCCGCTTTCATCTATTAAATCGAACAATGTTTAGTAATTTGATCTCAAACGTTCCCTGATGACCTGCAAATGAAGTTCCAAATTTTCATTACAGAATGTTGACTATTCCATGCCTCATGTAAATCTAACAATGTTTGGTCATTTTGCATATAACTTACACTACACAGCATAACCAATTACCACATTTTGTGCTGAAAATATAATCAGTATTGAATGCATGTACTGATCATCTACCAAATTACTATAGCTGGTATGAGCTAATACAATTATATTTAAGAAAATGGAAAACAACAGCATAAAATTAGAACAGACATTAAAGGAAAGAGATACATGTCTTTGAATCTTCAATCTTAAATGGGACTTTTGGTAAGGTGAGATATATGTAAGTTGTAGAAGTTGATTCTGAATGTTTACGGCCAGAAATAACTTTTATTGAATTGTAAATCCTACAACTGCAATATCTTTTTTTGAAATTGAGGGGGATGTGATCAAAAGACTCTATAAAAATTATTCTTGTCAGCACACCAACAATCAAAACTTAATTGTGAGAAGTTTCCCGAAACTAGTTTAAGTTGGTGTTGACATCTTATAGAGGTCAACCCTTTAGTACTGAAAATGTTTTACTTACGTTACCTTTCAATAGGCTGTACTGGTATTTACGTAACTACCCATGGAAAGGCTAAAGGGATACACAGTCAGGTGTTGGCAGAAACAGTTGATACTTTATATGTTAAATATTTCTTATTTGAGAACAACTCATTGTCAATGGGAAGAGGCTACGAGGATATGCAGTCGTATTCAAGATATAATCATAAGAGGGTACGAGGATATGTACTCACAATCATGCAGGATATAATGTAACTTGGAAGCTACAGGCCGGCAGTTGGAATTTCAGGATAAGGGGCTACAATGATACATAGGCCTAGTCAAACCATCCTTTTAGACGGCTACGACGATATGCAGAGGGAATGTCGCATTTTTTTTTGAATAATAGATAAAAAAGGAAAACTATCCTTTAAAAGGCTACGAGGATACGCTGTCAGAATTTCTTTAAAAAAGGATGGCTATGCTTTTGAAAGGCTACTAGGCTATTCTTTTAAAAGGCCATGAGGATACGCAGTCAGAATTTCTTTAAGAAAGGATAAAGTTCTATCTTTTAAAAGGCTATGAGGATAAGCAGTCAGAATTTCGAGATATAATTTTAAGAGGCTTCGAGGATACGTGACTGCGTAGCCCGTTAAAAAGCAGAGCTTCAATCTGGTGGGGTATTCTGCAATTGTGCCTTACCACATCCAATCACGTTATTACAGTCACAAAAACAAAGGCCTGACAATATTGACGATATTCCTAGTCCTAAGCTAGCCACAAACCAGTCGCCAATAAAGTTTATACGGTTACAATTACAGTTACAATATACTGACGATAATATAGGCCTAGCCTAGGCAGGAGTGGCAGCTCCCTGTATACTTAGGTAAGGCTACAAATAACGAGTACACAAGTGGCTACAAATACAATGCCCTCTTTAACGGTTACAGTGTTAGTCTCAATCTGTCAATGTTGACAATACCCTCTTTTTAACGGTTACACTACAGCACTAGCGTTAGTCTCAATCTGCAAATGTTGTGAAAACTTTCGTAGGCTACAGTAGCCGAAGTAAGTTGGCCTCACGTTCTAACGGCCTAACGTTAACTGAACAGTGAAGTCCTCTACAGTTCTAAAACTTCTAGCTAACTGTACTTCTTACGAGCGATCGAATTACGTTTTTCACGTTAGACCTAGGCCTGTGTTCATTCAATTATAAATCTTTATTAATTGTTGGTGAAGGATAATTGACGTAAACTTGTCGTCGTAAGCTGACTACCGAAAATTAACCATCTCTGCTTTTCTTCACGACGAATGTCGTGCGGTATAGCTACCTATAGCGGTCGAGTTTATAGTCAAGGCATTTCATTCCATCCGAATTTTAACGCGCCTACAAATCAAATAAGCCCCGCCTTCTTTCTGTTTTTCGAACGTCATCTTTCAGATAATTCAACGTTGTACCGCCTACTTAGGAATGAGACACCTTGAATCTAACACATGCTGCTAGCTAGCAGTGCAGCTCGATCC
This sequence comes from Holothuria leucospilota, assembly GCA_029531755.1. Taxonomy (NCBI): domain Eukaryota; kingdom Metazoa; phylum Echinodermata; class Holothuroidea; order Aspidochirotida; family Holothuriidae; genus Holothuria; species Holothuria leucospilota. The sequence goes on along the minus strand of CM055961.1, from coordinate 63,773,624 downwards.
CCAAGGCTGGAAAATTTTCCGGATGTGTGACCCTATTAATATGTACATATCTAACACGTAAACATGTAGGTGTCATACGCAGGCTGGTCCCAAAATACAATTGCACAGTTTAGTTGCACTGCTCAGCAATTCGTAATTAGATTAATAAGAAGACATTAAATATTTATTTGATGCATTTATACCAACCAAAATGTTTACTTCTCAAAGTAAACACATTACTTGAGACATACCATATCCAAAGAACCTCTCCACGCATAATGGTACAGGCAGAAAGTAAAGAAAGACGTTGGCTTCATACACGAAGCCAAATGTTCAAAGGTTAGAAAAAGAAAGTTTCAGTTTAAAATAAGGCTGGCACTATAGTTGGAAACGACACCACAATGCACGAACCTACACTTGTTTTGCAAAGGTTACGTCTGCACGACTACATAGGTATTCCCTTTCGGGAAACCAAAAAGATGCAGGAGGAATGGGGCCAGGACAAAGAGATAAAGATTCTGGAGGCACCAAGAAGTGAATATGGTAGTATTTCACATAAAATCAGCATAACATGTATAAACGCGATCAGATATATTGTTGTGAAGACACTGACATTTTAAGAACTTGAAATGAAGTATGACATGCATTGAACGAGGTGTGGAAAGAACATTGATTTCCAAACAAGTGATGGGATGAAATTTCAACCAAGATGATAATTTCCCACAATACCTTATATTTCTCTCTGTAGAAAAACAAATGTTCTCTTTCAGTACCAGATTTCCTTCTCACAAGATTCCCATTTTGCCCAGATTTTCCATGTATGAATTCAACTTGTGCATTCTGAGATATTGTGTTTACAGACTTGGTAGTCTCACACGTACCCCTACTTAATACACCACTATATACATTCTTATGTAACTTGACTGCATATGTTCCAATGCCTGCCATGGGCATCGGACCCCAAAAGCTGCACTGTCTCTTTAGTGATATGTAACTTACTGCAATTTTTGTGTTTTGTGTTGTTGCTACAAATTTCTCCGGATGGTAGTCATTGGGTGGATTTACAACTACGTTGGATATTTCCACCCAATCGTTTAGTGTAGCAGTTGGTTGTCTCAGATTGCACTCGCCATAGCGCAACTTCGATCGTATCAGTATCATCGTCAATGAAAATGTTTCTCACACAAGATGCATACTTCCCCTGGGTAGGACGTTAAACTGCATCCGGTTGTGGAGCTTGTTAAAGCGTGGGGATAATGAGGTTACCCTTTGCCACAACTGCCTCCGGGACACCCTTGGGCAAGGTGCGCCTGTATTTTTGGCCCAGTTTTGTTCAGTTTTTTTGTTTTTGTGTAAATAGTGTATATAGTGTACATAGTGTAAATATAGCAAGTTGACTCCACCCCGGACCCCTCGTGGCAGGTGGACCCCGCCCCGGACCCCTCGTGGCCCCTGTTGTTGGTGTCTGGTTTTTTTGGTTGTTGGCGGTATGTAGTATTATTGGTTTAGGTTGGCCGGGGGGGAGGTTGGTCTGTTGGGTGTTTGGGTTGTTGTCAGTGTGTGTGTGGTTCTGTTGTTGTGGTGAACATACTTTTCTGTTTGGTTTGGTGGTGTGTGGATGGTTTTGCATTTGTGTTCCTGTCCGGTCCGGTTTGAGTTTGTGTGTGCCGTTTCCATGCACTTAAAAAGCTCTCCCCTTCACATTGACTTCCCGTACTGCTTCGTCCTGAAATTATGAGATAAATGTGACTAATTACAAATGAATACATCAATACAACTATTAATGCAACATTTCATAAATGAAACAATTCTCATGGATTATGATGTGGCAGTATATATATATAAACCAGCATGACCGTGAGGAATGGAATTACCCAGCATGATGATGGTGGACCCAAATGTCACCTGGCAGTAACAGTGCTGCATTTTAAGTATTACCAATAGTGCAATACTGAAATACTATCACATCATTATAAGGCCCACTTTCCATACCAAAGATTTGAAACAATCTGCAACCCATGAACAAGAGCAGGCCTTGAATTTTGCTGTGAGCAGTGCAATTTTTTTGCAGACCTGATAAATAATGGAAACTCAAGTAAATCTATTAAAGTCTGATGAAACAGTACACCTACCACACTCCTCAATATCATGAGGAGTGTGATTTGTAGCACACCTGGAAAATCTAAAACTCAAGGCCTGCAAGAGGTATCTTTTTCATACTGTCATATCAGTTTTGAAATTACAGTTCTTTTAAAATATAGTTGCAAACAAAAACATCACTCACAGACATCCTAAACTGTGAAATACAGCCTTTACCATACATCACTGCATTACAATGGCATTTTCATGGTTAGTAATTTTAATTAATTTCATGTATCACTTAACAAAAAATTAAAATTACATCACACAATCAAACTTTGTACTGCCATCTTCCACATACTGTACCTTCAAAATATTTTTAAAAGGAAACAAAAGACAAAATTAAACATAGAAGGGCTGTATATTTTATATTGATAGAGGACATCAAAACAAACTCTTTGGTCCAATTCATGCCTTCACAGCATTTACAAAGGGTATTCGCACTATAACAGGCCAGAGGCATTTCAGAAGGACAACAGTAAATTGGCCTTCTAAATGGTTTGATACAACTTGAATCACACTATCCATAGCTGTAGAGGGAGACATTTTACAAGGTGGAGGGGTCGAAGGTTTGCCCTGAATTTTTTCATAAAGTTGCCGTGATAGTTATTATATTATGTTGCAATGACCTTCCTTTATCAAATTCAAAAGGTCAGATATTTCAAATATATTCATATTTCAGAACCAGGGCATTTACCAGTGATCTTGTTTTTATGTTGTCTAAAATATAACTATTCATTAAGGCCACACTTTACTTTCCCTTAAAATTATATTATACCTTGACAATTTTGCCTTGAACAGATGTAAGTGTCTTGGCTGGCGACTGTTTCACATTTTTGATCATCTGAAGCGGTGGAGGTAGAGGATTTATGAGATCATCAGCTGTCTTTTGAAACTTGTCATCTGTCTTCATGTTGACACACTTAAAAACTTTTGTATTGCTGGTGATAATGAGTGTTTTGTCTTGTTTGATCACATAACTGCTCATCATCACTGAAATTCCTGGTTTCAGCGTGGATAATTTGGTGTCATCATAAAGAGTTGCTTTGACCACGGACATGCCATCACACAATGCTAAGTGGTGCAGCGTTTTGTCTTGGCCATTAGATTTGAATGGCTTTGCGCCACTTACTTGCAAGACTTTGCATTTCAATAGCTTTGTATATGGTCCTGCCATAAGTTTTTCTAGTGTAAGCATTCTGTTCATGAAAGAAAAAAAAAAAACAATGAATACATTTTGTTGTATTAATATAGACTTTTTATTGAATGTTGGGGTTGATCAGTTAGATGTTACCCTAGTTACCAAAATTTAAATTTAACAATATGATATTCAAATTTGTGCCATATTTATGATAGACTACTTACTAAAACAAGTCCGCGTGCCTCAAAAGTTGCAGGCAAGTGCTTATTTCTCATAAAATCATGATCATTTGCAGTACTTAACCTCTGCTGATCTTTGATGTCCATCAAACTCAATAGATATCATGACTCTCCATGTGAGTCCTACTGTATGCACCAAATATGATCTCAATCAAAGAATTGCTCATAAATTAACAGCAGCTTGTAGTATTTGACCCCTGTTGACCTTTCCCCTCCACTAAAATGAATTAAGATATTATCTGCTACTCTCTTTTGGATCCTGTTCACAAAGTATGAGCTCAATTGAAGAGTCTCTGATGAAATTATTACTGTGTGTAGTTTTCAACCTTTGCTGATCTTTGACCTCCAGTAGGCCTAACTTACATGTCATTGATATATCATCTTCATTACAAATTCTCATCATTTACTTCAAGAGGGCTGTGAAATACTATTTACAGCAGTGTTTCCTCTAAGTTTCTTATCGACTGAGTCATTATACTCAATATAGGAAAAATCGGCTCACTAGAAATCAGGGCAGGAATTAAGCGAGGGCTCAGGGCAATTAGACCCCGTAACTTGCAAAATAGCCGCCAAAACTGGGGTCACAAGGGCGAATTTGGCCATATGGTTTGCGTAAGGAAGACCCTTTTAACAGCAAATTTCAGCCAACTAGCCCAAAAGAGCCCTAAGACAAATGTTAATTCCTGCCCTGCTAGAAATGTCAATTTAGTGGAACTGAGCATGCGTAGCACACACATTCTTGTTCACACTGCATCTGAAACCCTCTTTGGTTTTGATGAAAAGAAAAACCTATGCAATCATGATGGTGTGTGTATGTATGTGTGTGTGCGTGTGTGTGTGTTTGTGACACTTTTCTTGTTTACACAATATCTCAAGAAGGGAAACTGACAGTTCTCAAAGTTGGTAGGTAGATTGCCCCCATATTGAGAGGAAGAATCCTGTTCTTTTTGGTGGAGGTCAAAGGTCATTTGGGGTCACCAGGGGTCAAACTCTGAAAACTTTGTTGAGACGATATCTCAAGGTAGAAAGCTTGGATGGATTTCATACTTGGTGTGTGGATGCATTATGGTATGAGAAAGAATGCTATTGTTTTTGGTAGAGGTCAAAGGTCATTCGGGGTCACCAGGGGTCAAACTCTGAAAACGTTTACACGATATCTCAAGGTACGAAGCTTGGATAGATTTCGTACTTGGTGCGTGGATAAATCATGGTGAGAAGAAGAACCCTATTGTTTTTGGTGGAGGTCAAAGGTAATTTGGGGTCACCAGGGGTCAACACCTGAAAACCTTATTTACACGATATCTCGAGGTAGGAAGCTTGGGTAGATTTCATACTTGGTGTGTGGATGCATTATGGTGAGAGGAACAACCTTATTGTTTTTGGTGGAAGTCTAAGGTCATTTGGGGTCACCAGGGGTCAAAACCTGAAAACCATGTTTACACAATATCTCAAGGTAGGAAGCTTGAATAGATTTCATACTTGGTGTGTTCATACATCATGGTGAGAGGAAGACCCCTTTTGCTTTTGGTGGTCAAAGGTCATTTTGGGTCACCAGGGGTCAAAACCTGAAAACCATGTTTACATAATATCTCAAGGTAGGAAGCCTGGGTAGATTTCATACTTGGTATGTGGATGCATTATAGTGAGAGAAAGAACCCTATTGTTTTTAGTGGACGTCAAACGTCATTTAGGGTCACCAGTGGTCAAACTCTGAAAACTGTTTACACAATATCTCAAGGTAGGAAGCTTGGATGGATTTCATACTTGGTATGTATAATGCTAAGACGAAGAATGCTATCGTTTTTGGTGGACGTCAAAGGTCACCTGGGATCACCACGGATCAAAGTCTGAAAACCTTGTTAAGATTTCATACATGGCGACTTATGGTGAGAGACAGTACCTGTTATTTATGGTGGAGGTCAAAGGTCATCTGGGGTCAAACTCTGAAAACCTTGTTTACAAGATAGCTCAAGTTAGGAAGGTTGGATACTTCACATGGTGTTGTATTTTATCAATCAGAAAATCCCTTCGAGTTTTGTCAGAATCAGAGGCTAGTTGAAATCACCAGAGGCCGAAAAGCAAAAATTCTGAATTAATTCCCAAGGTCAAATATGAACACGAAACTAATTTTCCAGCTCTGTAAGACCACATTCAACTAATGACTGAAAGAAACAGGACATTTTGGCATTATCTGGGATTACACGTTAGGCCTAAGTGCTATATTCATTGAAACCGCAATGCATTTGTGCATCCTGGTTTATTTTGAAGACGATGGGGAATATTTGGTCTCCACTTACACAGAACCTGTAGTGATGCGTACTGTACTAGGTTAGGCCTGCTGTTTCGATGTAAACAATCTTCATCTCCATCCACCTAGGCCTAGCCTACGACTATAAGTTACACCAAGCATGATTTCCTACATAAGCTAGGCCTAGTATAAACTTTGAGAATTAAGGCCTATGAGAAGACCTAGCCTACGACTATAAATTACACCAATCATGATTCCATACATAAGCTAGTATAAACAATGAGAAAGCTTGTAAATACACCGTACAAAAACTTACCTAATAGATGATATATTTCCTTTCAAAACTCCAGCCTTCTTTAGATTTAAGAAAGAACACTGATATATAGCTTCAAGTCTAAGTTACGTAGGCCTTCTGTTATTGTTAATTTACGCTGGGTGGATATGGATAGACTAATTGAGTACGCCTAGTACTTTAGTAGAGCGAAATTCCACGACCACTCCTACGTACGTAAGTATGCCTACCTTAGCTTGGTACGGTAGAGTAAAATGTGGGAAACAAGGAAGTTGGTAGAACGCACTTTTAAGATGTTTTATGACTGGCCGGTTGTTAATTACATGTATTTCATTTATATGTTTTACAAGAATATTTGGACGCAGTTAAAGCAAGTACAGAGTAAACATATTAAGTAAAGGCAAAACAGTAGTTAACTTTTCCACAAAAATCTTCAACATCTCTTATAACCAATTCCTCAACTATCAAAAGTAAACTTAATTAACTAAAATGGTGCAGATTCATCGTCAAATTGGGCAAACAGTGGCAACCCGGGGGCCATCTTGGTAAGCCTAAATTTGTTCCAACGGTGGCGACCGTATTGGGCACGTTATCCTTTGTCCATGTATATGGGAAGTCCATGGTAATATCTTACATCCACGGACTTCCCATATGACCACAGACTTCAATATATGGACGGAGGATCACGTAACCAATACGGTCGCCACCGTTTGAACAAAATTATACGCTTACAAAGATGGCCGCCGACTACCACAATTTGACGATGAATCTGCAACATTTCAAACAAAATATCAGTATTAATGGCAGAACAATATTACAGTTCTCCATTCTGTTTCTTGAATTTGACCTGAGCTTTCATTCTTTCGAAAATATTACAACTTTCTCACACAATCTGTCGATACTGAGCCACTTGAGCAAGTCTAAACTTTTACACACAAGGCTATAGCAGGCACCCATATTGGTAAGCCTACTCGTGTACGTACGGTGGCGACAATTTACGCACAAGTGCAGTATGCTCTGTCCATATATATACAAGAAGTCCGTACTTACATCGCAGTGCTTCCACTTTCAAGAAAATCTCCGTATTTTGCAAATTTGTGGGCGTATTGTCACGGTTAACGATTTTTTTGGCGAATTTCAAATGCTTCAAGAAATTCTAAGAAAAGTGCAACGCGATGGCTTTCGTAGTAATTCCACCGAAATTGAAGAAAAGCGCCCACTGTTATTCGAAATAATGTAGAGCATGCCTACCTAGCTGATATATCACAATAGCTTCATTTACCCATGAAGCTAAACAAATATATCGAGTATATTATTGGTACTATCTACAATGTCAGTTATATAATATATATATATATATATATATATATATATATATATATATATATATATATATATATATATATATATATAGTCCAACAGAAAGAAAATATATCAATGCCTCTGACACCAACAGAAATAAAAACAAAAAGAAACGACGACACATGATGCAACTGAAATAGAAATAAAAACAAAGAAACGACGACACATGATGCAACTGAAATCTTGTTAAAGAACAAAAATCCACAACAAGCACAGATGGTAAACAAAATGTGTAGAAGTCATAGAAAAAACTGTACGTTTCGAACCTGCCTAGGCTCTTTGTCAACAGTAAAATGAACCAAGAGGACAGAAAGTCAAGTGCAAGAAAACTCAGCGGTCACGCCTGTATGCCATAACTGAAAGATCCCTATTCAGGCCATATATGTGGCTGTCGCAGCGAAGGATTAAACGTAACTCCTGTTTCTTGCGTGCTTCTGATGTAGGAAAGCCCGCAAACAAAATAGCAAACTTAAGATCATTCAAGCTATGATTAATTAAATTAAAGTGTTCGGCTACGGGGAGTCCCGAACTATTATTACGAACGCTAGCCTTGTGGTTGTTAAATCTAAGTCTGAAGGTTGTTGAGGTCTCGCCGATGTACGACACATTGGGGCATCTATCACATAGGAGGAGATAAACCACATTGGAAGAGTTGCAGGAGTAAGGGCCGGTGGATAATTGGATCCCCTTGGGGAGGATAGTAATCCTGGGGTCAGTAATCATATGGTCACATACTTTACAGCGTTTGTTGCCACACGGAAAATTGCCTGTGGATGTGTCTCTATGGGGAGTAAGTTTGGTGTGTACCAGGAGACGGTGTAGACTAGGGGGTTGCCTGAAGGCTGTGACAGGGGGTTCCAGAAAGAGATCCCTGAGGGTGGGGTCAAGGTTCAGATAACGCCAGGAGTCCTTAATGGTTTTCAATAGGGGCGATAATTGAGGACTGTAGGTGACCACAATGGGCAATCTTTTGTTATCAACTTTGTTACGATAAGTAAGGAGATCACTGCGGTTCATATGGATGACCCTGACAAAATGCTTAAAGATGAGTCTGAAAGGATAACCCCGATTGAGGAAGTGACCAGCCAAATCAATCATGTGACGAACCTGTTCTCTGCTGGTGGAGCATATTCGTTTGACCCTAAGAAATTGACTAAAAACAATGGATTGCTTAATGTGAGGGGGATGGAAGCTCTCAAACCGTAAATAAGAGTGGCTGTCCGTAGGTTTGGTGAACAAGGTGGTTTCAAGGTGAGAGTTACTGATATACACAGTAGTATCCAGAAAAGGTAAACGAATTTGAGAGAATTCCATGGTAAACTTAATAGTAGAATGAAAAGAATGAATAAATTCTTTGAACGTAAGAAGCTCTTCGTAACTATGTGGCCAAATTAGAAAGATGTCATCAATATATCTGACGTAAAAGGAAGGTTTCTTAGGGGCAGTATCCAATAGCGGCCCCTCTAAAGAGGCCATAAAAATATTAGCAAAGCTATGGGCCATCTTGGTGCCCATAGCGGTACCGTTGACTTGGTGATAAAAATCGTCAAGGAACCGGAAGTAGTTATTTTTAAGTATGAAGCTAATAATTGAAACTATGTCGTTGGTTTTATTAGAGGGATAATGTTTAAGCAAAAGTTCCCTACAGGCGATAATCCCTTCTTCGTGGGGGATGTTAGTATACAAGGAAGAGACAGGGTGACTAAATAGGACCCATCCTGTACAAAAGGAACTTCATGTTGGAGTCGTCGGAGGAAGTGAGTGGTGTCTTGAATATAACTAGGTATATAGGCTAACAAGGGCTGCAAAAATCTGTCAACATAGGCAGAAAGGTACTCGGTAGGAGTGTTAATGCCTGAAACTATCGGTCTGCCTGGGGGTATTACATTGTACTTACGTGCTAAAGAAATGATATTACTATTGTTGATGGGTTTATCAGAATCCGAAACAATATTTTCCAACAAAGAATAAATTTTATGCCACTTAGGCAGTAGGTAAAAATGTCCTGAATTAGGATTAGGAGGTAGTAGGAGTTTAATGTCCTCCTGAGTGTCCTTTCCAAGTTGTCTTGTAAGTGAGTGGATTTTCGTCATGACCTGCTTGGTCTGGTCCGAAGTCTGTCGGGAATAGAATTTTCCGTCGGCTAGTTGTCTATACGCTTCACGAATATAGTTCTCCCTGGTTTGTAGGACGACAGCGCCTCCTTTATCAGCCGGTTTGATGACGAGGTCTTTATTATGGCTAAGTTCTTTGAGGGCGCGCCGTTCCTGTTTAGAGAGATTATCGGTCTTGGAGGTATGAGCATTATCAATAGTGTTGAGGAAACTCCTAAGATGTTGCTGAACACTGTCCGTAAAGCAGTCTATGTATCGGTTGCGATTAGTTCCGGGCGTCCACTCACGTTTGGGTAACTGCGGATGTGAGAGGGGTTGGGGGGAATCGGATATGCCCTCCGTGTGAGCCCATTCCTTAAGTCTGACCCTCCTATTGAAACGAGAAATGGAAAAACTAAGATCCACATCGTCTATTTTGTTTGTTGGGCAGAACAAAAGTCCTTTGTTCAAAAGGCTTAATTGGGCGTCGGAAAGGGGCTCATCAGTGAGGTTAATGACCTGCTGATTGTTAGGATGGCTGTTTGTGGTGGTAGTCACACTTCGTTCTACTCCAGTTTTAAACAAGTGAGTGATGAAGGGGTGCCCCTGTTCCACAAGGCCCGATAACAATATGTTCTCCTTCGATAGTGTACGTAATTTCGCATTCTTTTTGGCAAAACAGCGTCGCACATGAGTGGAGTAAGAGTCTTTTAAAAATCGTTCCACTCCATTAATTTTGCTCTGGGAGTTTAGATGACGTCTCCAGTCATTCGTATTGGCGTTGCCCGTTAGTGTCCTCTGCTTCCTGTAGCAGAGTTTAAGGGCTACATTACGAAGCTTCACTGAAGCCTGTTCACAAATTCTCGACGCTTCAGGCAGACCACTGCTAGAGAGGGGATTTTTTAGCCTGAGGCCCTTTGGAACAATGTCCAGTTTCTTGCAACATGTAAGAAAATAAATGTCCGACTGGGTTTGCGCTAACTTATGCAGAGTTGTCTCTTGGTTACGACGGTCACGGAGAGCTTGGGCATTAAGGCGAGGTCCAAAGTTCATGATAGAATCCGTGCGTTGGTGTTGCAAATATATATATGTATATATATATATATATATATATATATATATATATATATATATATATATATATATATATATATATATATATATATATATATATATATATATATATATATATATATATAATCTAAGGAAATGTTGCAGTTTATACAGTTTATGAGAATTTTGTTATGTAAAAGCAGCACTGTTTCGTCCTTGCCAATAGACTCTTTTCCAAATAACAATTACAAAGGATTGTGGGATGCAGTTTGGTATGTGTCCTTTTTTTTCAGTGGCATGTTACTGTGGCGAAAAACGACGCATAGTCCCTTTCCAAATTGCAGTTACAAAGGATTGTGGGATAGAGTTTTAGTACGCGTCGTTTTTGTCAATGACATTTTTACTGTGGCTAAAAACGACGCATATCAAAACGCTATCCCACAATCCTTTCTAATTGCTATTTGGAAAAGAGTCTATACCAAACTATCCCACAATTCTTTCTAATTGTTATTTGGAAAAGAGTTGGAAAACTTCGAGATACAACGCATGCTGCGAAGAAAAGTGTACCACAACAGAGACTACATGTTCATGACAGATATTTTATATAATCACGAGCAGTTTTCGAGTTTAAAACTTTGATTGTCTATCCATCAATCACAGGTCAAAGAATATGTTCTTTACAGGAAAAGTTCTTTTCGAACTTAACTCCATAACTGGGCCGAAAAGGTTGGACAGTATGGCAGTTAATTGTGGCAAAAAATAAAGTGTCAAGAAGCCTTCGTCTCATGTGCGAAAATGTACCTAGACTTGATCTCTGGTGCTAGGAAGCAAAATATAATTTCCAAGTCGTCTAGGTCTATTCGGAAATAAGCGACAAGTGCGAAACATTTTATGTTCGCTACACCCAGCAAAGACAGCACTTAGTCTGGGCCTACTAAGGAACCTGTGCAGCCTAAGTCTTTCTTTTCAACCCTATTCAATCACAATTTCGTTAACCAATTCTAGGCCTAGCTTACACTTAGTGGGTCTAACGTAGGCCTGGGCTAACACTAACGTTAAGGCTAGCGTTAATAATAATATTATTGCTGTCAGTCACTAACACTCGGTGTTAATACTAGCCGACTCAGTTACTGTAACCTTACTTCTCAGTTGAGTTGGCCTAGGTTAGTTAGTTAGATGAGATTTAACGACACACCAACACAAATGTGTTATATAGTGTCAACAAGTTTAAGTACGTTTCAAGTCCTTCCCTTTAGTCGCCTCTTACGACAGGCGGGAAATACCGTGGGCTTATTCTACAACCCCCAGCCCACAGGGGAACAATGGAGGGGCTTGCTCGGTTTTGTGGCGCCGACAACCCGCCAGTCGTGGGATGAGTAAAAACGGTCTTATGTGCGCATTTTATAGGCGATAGTCGGGGACAAACTACTCGCCACACACGACCTCCTCACCCCACCTGGATGCAGTTTAACGTCATACCCAGGACGAGAGTTGGCCTAGGCCTATAGGGCCTACTACTAGTATCAGAACCGTAAAGCCAACACTTTTAGTATTACAACCCCAAACTTAACTAACATAGCGCCTAATAATTAACATGTTGCAGATTGTTGGTAAACAACATTCGAAGAATACATTCAGATAATTCCTAGCCTTAGTTTAACAAGAGTAACGTTTGAACTTTGATGGACAGTGCTAAGCCCTAATGTTAGAGCTAACTATTAAACTCTAAATTCCACACCTACATGATATGTTATCTGTTTCAAACTATTGCACTCATTAATACCTTCTCTATGCTAACTGTTACACCTAACCTATAGCCAACCTACTTTAGCATAACCTATCATTTACTATCAGTGTTGAGAATAACTAGGCTAGTACTACCCATATTGGGAATTAAACTAATTCCAGGCTATGCCTACTCTAAATTGATTATTTTCAAACCAGTTATCAAGAAGAAATAGGCATCATAGGCATAACGTTTGGATTACTCTTTACCATTCAAGATAGCAAGACATTTTTCTTTAACCAAGCGTCACCAACAAATTTTTCTTCGCACACCATAAAATTTATTTTTTTATTCACCCAGTTGTTAAACGTTTTTATCCATCATATACAGTGAAGACACTAAACTGTCCAAATATTTTTATTCAGGTAGTTTTAAGCTCAGAAGGCTTTTCTTCCCAAATTTTGTTCAAGACAATTTTGATATTGAGGTTTTTGCTCAATCCATTTTTGTTCACCCATCTATCAAGGGATTTTTGTTACCCACTAGTGAAGACATTTTGTTCAGCCACCTGTCAAGAGATTTTTTGTCACCCAACAGTCAAGAGATTTTTGTTTCCCCAACAGTCAAGAGATTTTTATTCACCCACCTATCTGTCAAGAGATCATTGTCACCCAATAGTCAAGAGATTTTTGTTCACCCATCTGTCAAGAGATATTTGTTCACTCACCTGTCAAGAGATTTTTGTCACCCAACAGTCAAGAGATTTTTGTTTACCCAACAGTCAAGAAATTTTTGTCACCCAACAGTCAAGAGATTTTTGTTTACCCAACAGTCAAGAGATTTTGTTTACCCAACAGTCAAGAGATTTATGTTTACCCACCTACCTGTCAAGAGATTTTTGTTCACAAAACAATTGACATTTTGTTCACCCACCTGCCAAGATATTTCCATCATCCAACAGTCAAGAGGTTCTTGTCTTTAGACATTATTACAATTTCTAGTCTAAGAACAAAATAATGCTGTCTTAGTTAGTATATCTTCTACACATTCTACAATACCAAAAACAAAAGGAAACACTTACCAAAACAGAAAACAGGATATCAAGAAAAATTTTCATGAACTTGGAGATTGAATATTAACATTGAGCTTTGAGATTGAACATTCACATTGAATGTTGACATCTAACTTACAGATACCACATTCAGAATAATTCTTTCTCCATAAACTACCAATTTGATGCAACACAATATTTCTCATCATTGAACATAATTGCTGCTATTTTCTAGTCATAAAACTTTATCTTTCAAGCTCCATCCTTTCAATCCAGTCAGCATAAATTTCTCTAACCTGACAATTTCCATTCATTGAAGTTGCTCTGTCAAACTTGATACTTTGAAATGAGTCATATTCTTCTGTCAAAAATTGATATATCCTATCATTGAATTTGATTTGTCAAACTTTAAACTTTGAATCCAACCCAGTTGAATTTGTCGTGTTCAGATAATTTGCAGGCATTGAAGTTACTCTGTCAAAGTTGATACTTTTTCCAACTACTTTATTGAACAACTGTTTAAGCAACTGTTTTGAACAGTTGTTTTGAAAACTATTTTAAACAACTAATTTTAACAACTCTGTGTATCAGCTCTGTGAACAACTCTCTTGGTTAACTGTTTTGAACAACCATTTTGAAAGATTGTTTGATCCTATACCTATCATGCCCAAAACTAAAAAGGCAAGTTACCAAAAAAGGAAGAATGTCATCAAAAAATCAGTTGAACGTCTGAGACAAATCAAGAATCACCCTCCTTCCAATAAAGACAACAAAAAAACATATCCCTCCTAATTTTAGTAATGACAGTGACACTTCACAGTTCATTGTTTCCACAACAGATAATAGTTTTACTTCACTTGGGCAAATGCAGTTGCTGAAAGATTGAATTTGAGCAACACTCTGTCATCCAACAACTTCAAAGGTAGCAATTACATCAGTGCTCCAATAAACTCTACAGTATGTGCCAAACCACTCAGTGTTCACACCATTAAAGGTGATGGAAACTGTTTCTTTAGGTCTTTGTCATATTTAATCACAGAATCAGAAGAACATGACATTCTTAGAGGTTTGAAAGTCAAAGCTATTCAGAAAAGTCATCTTCGTTCAAGGTCACAAACAGTGCAACAGTACATTGAAAATTCAGGAATGGATTATGTTAATACATGGGCTACAGAGGTTGAAATAATGGCTGCAGCTTCACTTTTACAAACTGATATTTACATTTTTGCATTAAGTGGTCATCAGTGGAAATGGCTTCGATATCCTGCAACTAGTACTTTGAATACCAAAGTGAATCCATCCAAAAGAGCAGTATATCTTGTTAACACTAACAGTAATCATTATAATGTAGTTCTAAGTATTGAGTGTCCATCAGATTTTGGCAGAGGACTTTCATTATCCAATCCGAAAACAACTCAGGAGCTTGTACATGACGAACTACAACGGCAACTTGTATGGCAACAACAGCAAAAAGCACATCATCAGCTTTATGTAACTAAAACTTCTACTTCAACTGCAAACCGCATGAGAAAACTTAGAGCAAACAACAAGCAGTATCAGGCCAAGGAAAAATTACAAAACTTAAAACGGATCACAAACCTTAGATCAACTGACATTTTTTCAGATCAAAAGAAACAAAAAAAAAAAAAAAAATGCAAAAAGAATGAAGACTGTAAGGTCCAAGACAGCATACTCACAGAAAGAAAAACAAAAAAAAAATACCCTGAGAATGAAGACCATCAGAGCCAATGAAACATATTCATAAAAAGAGAAAAAACAATGTAAAAAGAATAAAGACTATCAGAACAAGTCAAACCTACTCAGAGAAAGAAAAACAACAGAACATGACAAGAATGAAGACCATCAGAGCCAATGAAACATACTCACAAAAAGAGAAACAACAGAATATAAAAAGAATGAAAACCATCAGAGCTAGTGAAACCTACTCAGGAAAAGAAAAACAGCAGAACATGACAAGAATGAAGACCATCAGAGCCAATGAAACATACTCACAAAAAGAGAGACAACAGAATGTAAAAAGAATAAATACCATCAGAGCCAGTAAAACCTACACAGAAAGAGAAAAACAACAGAATGTCACAAGAATGAAGACCATCAGAGCCCAACAAAGTTACTCACAAAATGAAAAACAACAAAACAGGACAAGAATGAACACTATCAGACAAAATTAGGCATATTTAAGAAAAGAGAGTGCAAGTAATGCTATACGCATGTCTAAAATTCGTTCAAAGCAAATGTACACAGAAAGAGAGGCATGTGAACAAATCACGTATACGATCATTGCGTGCAATGAGAGTTTTTAACCAAACAGTTACTAAACTGGCAACGTATGCAAAAACCCCGAAGCAACAAACACTACACACAGAAAGAATCAATTGCTCGATCTGCAAACTTGACTTCTCATCACACTAAGCTTACATCACACACCATCATTTGGATTACTACAGCAACAATTCTGGCAAACCATTTCAGTAGGTCCAGAATATATTTGCTGTGTTTGTGAACAATTATGGTATAAACAGTGTTGTTTCTACTGAATCTTTGAAAACAGAAGATAGTAGCTACCTGTCATCACCAGACACTAAGCAGTGGGTTTGTCGAACTTGTAATAAATATATTAACTCTGGTAAGATACCTCCATTAAGTAAAGCAAACAATACCACAATACCACTCTTCGCCTGAGAGTCAGGGGAAGAAGAAGAAGTAGAAAAAAAAAAAAACAATACCACAATGCCGAATATTCCTCCTGAATTGCTCCTACATTCTTTAGAAGAAAGATTGGTTGCGCTTAGAACACCCTGTATGCAAATACGAGAACTCCCTAGAGGTCGTCAAATGAGCATGAAAGGTAATGTTGTTAATGTACCTGCTAATGTAACAAATAATGTGTGGATGTTACCTAAAACCAACGGATGAAAGTTACACTATTCCTGTAAAACTTAAGAGAAAACTTTCTTATAACCATTCAGTTCTGAGTCAGAATGTTAGGCCAAAGAAAGTTCTTGATGCTGCAGACTGGCTTGTAACTAACAATCAACTCTACAGAGAAGGAGTAAAACTTTTACAGTCCTGGCCTGACACTCTTCAAACCATGGAACAAGATTGGAGGGAATTTGTGGATATCGATGACACTGATTCTACCTCAGTACCTAATGAACAACCAAAAAATGTTCTAACAGATGCTGAAACACAAATGGAACCAGACTCAGATGATGAATGGACAGAATTAATAAATGAAGATACTCAACCATCAGGTTCATTAGACACTATGCTTACTCCAGAATTCACAACTGAAACAATCTTGCTTACTGCCTTGCCCCAAGTGAAGGTAATCATCCCTTGGGCCTTTTTCAAGATAAATACTCTGAAGAACTAGCATTTCCAGCGCTATTTTGTGGTCAACCAAGAAATGAGAATAATGTCAAAATGCACTACAGTGAAATTTGTAAATGGGAAGTAAGGCATAAGGATAGGAGATTTGCAAAATGTGTACCAAACATATTTTTCAAGCAAAAAAGTTACAAATTAATCAGATACAACAGAAAGTTACACTTAGCTTGAGAAAAAAAAGTTGGAAGGGAAAAAAACTGACTGCAAAAGATTTCAAAGATATTCAACGTGTGCAGCAAATTCTCTCTCTAGATGAAGGATTCAGAGTTTTCAGATCTTTAAGAGGGTCTCTACCTTATTGGGAAAACTCCAAAAAAAGAGCTGTTTGCTATGATACGTCAACTGGGAATACCCACATGGTTTATGTCCTTCTCAGCTGCTGAGACTCGATGGGTGTATCTACTGAGAAGTCTTGGTAGAACTTTACAGAACAAGGAATTAACTGATTCAGAAATCTTGAACATATCTTGGCAAGAAAAGTCTGATTTCATTCAGAGTGATCCAGTAACTTGTTCTAGACATTTTGATTACTCTGTGCGTAGATTGATTAGTGATGTGATGCAGAGCTCATACCATCCAGTTGGAGATATCATTGATTACTTTTACAGAGTAGAATTCCAACAACGTTGTTCTCATATTCACATGCTGGCTTGGATAAAAGATGCACCTCAGTATGGAACTGAAATGAAGAAGTGGTCTCATTTGTAGATAAATATGTCACATGCAACAAACCACCTTCCTCTGAGAACAATTCAGTGCAACTTCAATCACACTGTCATGCTAAGACTTGCAGGAAGAAGAGACAAGGTGATTGTAGGTTTCGGTTTCCACTGCCACCAATGCCAAGAACAGTAATTCTTACACCTGCTTCAGACAGTAATAAAGAGAATCAAAATGAATCCTTTCCAGCTCTATACAAACGTATCAAGGAATACCTAGATGGACTAAAGTTTGCAGATGATGGTACTACAACATTTGAAGAAATGTTGCACATGCTTGACATGACAAAGGATCAGTACATGTATGCTATTAGATGGTCTCTTACAGCTGAAACTTTTCTTGAAAAGATCACCAAGCGAAATCAGAGTGAATGCCTACAGCAAACCCCTGTTAGAAACATGGAAGGCAAACATGGATATTCAGTATGTTCTTGATCCCTATGCATGTGCAATGTACATTGTGTCTTACATAAGTAAAGGACAAAGAGGAATGAGTAATCTCATGCAGAGAGCCACAAAAGAAGCAAGAGATGGTAATCATGATATCAGACAACGTGTGAGGCACATAGGAAACAAGTTCTTGAATTATGTGGACTTAGTGCCCAGGGGGCTGTTTATCTAGTTTTGATCGAAGATCGAACAGTCCTTCTTAAACCTTTGAAGGTTATCCAAGAGCTACCAGATGACTCCACAGATGTTGAATGCATGGGCTTAATCAAAAAGTATTCAGCTAGACCCAAAGTACTCAAGAATTACTGTCTTGCAGACTTTGCAGCATGGATTGATGTATCAACAAGTAAATCTAAAAGTATAGGAGTTATGTTTTTGTCCGGTCAGGTTTAAGTTCTACTTTGTTTCTTCGTGCCCGTTTCTACGTACGTAAAAAGTCATTCAGTAAATCTAAAAGTATAGGAACACAAGGTGCAGATAAAATAGAAAGTGAAGATGATCCCCTCATTGAAGAATCAGCAACTGACATAGGTAATGAACGTAGCATAGAGGGTGGAAATGAACACGCCACATGTTACACTGTAGGTGCCTTAACTTTCAAGATAAGAAACAAAGCAAAGATCATCAGGTATGTTCGCTTTAATTAAGAAAAAGATTCTGAAAAGTACTACAGAGAACAGCTAATGTTATTTGTTCCATGGAGATATGAAACTGATATTCTGAGTTCATTTGCAAGCTTTCAAGACAGATACACTTCTCTAGAGACCGCAGTTAAAGAAAAAGTAGCCGAATACAATCACAACAGTGATGCTCTTGACAGTGCTCTTGAATCTCTAGACAACACACTTGAAGAGTTACTTGGCAATATTGCTCCCAACTGAGAACATGCAAATGAACAAGACAGATTAGAGAAGCAAAAGACAGCAAAGGAAGACAGCCCTCAAGAGATGTATGACATTGGACAAGATATTGGTATAGCAGTGAACAGTGTCAATACAGAAGAGTTACTTAAGCCACGTATGCCAGAGGATGAATATCACTCACTTATCAATAATCTCAACAAAAAACAAAAACAGTTCTTCTATCATGTACTACACTGGTGTAAAACTAAACATGAACCTTTGTACTTATTCTTGACAGGTGGTGCTGGTGTTGGAAAGTCACAAGTATTGAAAGGATTATATAATGCACTTCTAAGATACTACTCAGCACTACCTGGTAATGACCCTGATGATACTCATATACTCCTCATGGCACCGACGGGTAAAGCAGCCTATGGTATCATAGGCACCACAATCCATTGTGTCCTACAAATACCAGCTAACCAAGGGTTATCCAACTACAAGGCTTTGCCAGCTGACAAGTTGAATTCATTGCAAGTTAAATACCACAGCTTAAGAATTATTTTTATTGATGAGATATCTATGGTCGGACATCGCATGTTCAGGTACATTGATCAAAGACTGCAGCAGATTATGGGTTCAAAGAAAGTCTTTGGTGGTGTCAGTATAATCGCTGTTGGAGATCTTTTCCAAGTAAAACCTGTGTTAGATGGTTGGATATTTAATGATTTAACAGACAACTACGGTCCATTGGCAACAAATCTGTGGAAAAGTAACTTTACTGCATATGAGCTTACTGAAATAATGAGACAAAAAGATGACCAAGCATTTGCACAACTTCTAAATCGACTAAGGGAAGGTAATCAAACATCTGATTACTTAGCAACACTTGCAGCAAGACAAACCACTTCAGATAAAGTACCAAAAGAAGCTACTCATCTTTTCCAAACAAATGATCAAGTCAATGCACATAATAATGCACGAGTCAATGCACATAACTTAAGTTCAGATTCCAGCCATTGATGTAGTTACTGGTGATGTTAGCAAAACAGTCAAACAAACTCTCCTTGACCACATACCAGAGAATCCTACAAAACCAATGGGCTTAACAAGTAATTTGTCTCTTGCAGTTGGTCAAAGAGTAGATTTGTGTCTAAACGTAGCAGTTGATGAGGGACTAATAAATGGTGCTTCAGGTGTTGTGAAGTCCATTCACAATTCACAAAAAAATCAAATTCACAGTCTGGATACAGTTTGATGACTCCAGTGTAGGAAAAACTCTTCGTCAGTCTACAAGACATGTTAGCACTTCTCACTTACCACCAACTTGGACCCCAATTACAAGAGTAGCTCGACAGTTTAAAAGTGGACGTTCAAAAAATGCAGAAATCTTGCGGAAACCGTTTCCTCTCAGACCAGCTTCTGCAAAAACTGTTCACAGATGTCAAGGTGACACATTAAATCAAGTAGTGGTTGATATGACGGGCCAAAGAGCTCAGTGCCACATACATTATGTTGCTTTAAGTCGTGTGACATCATTAAGTGGATTGTATATACTGAATCTAAATCAAAACAAAATAAATGTTGATCAAAATGTATTAGAAGAAATGAAGATTTTGTGGACCAAAAGAGCAATGAAAGACTGCATGCCAGCTACTAAAACAACATAAAATACAACTTTCTTACACCAGAACGTTAGGTCATTAAGGAAGCACATAAATGACATCAAAAGTGAAGGTACTATCTTATCTGCTGATGTACTTGTGTTCACAGATTGTCACTTAACCAGTACAGCATGCACTCAAGATCTGCAATTGGAAGGATACAGCTTATTCCTTAACAAGTCTGTATATAGTTCCACATGTGGAACTGCAATCTACACAAAGAACGACATTGTAATAACCAAACAACAATCCTTGAACTCAAATAGAATTGAAATCACTGCTACAACAGCAAAGACAACTAGTGGTACAATACAGATCGTTGCTATTTATAGGCCACCTGCTGTTTCCATGCAAGTACTTTTGCACGTTTTAAGCAACTTGTTTACAACCTTATCAGACTGTGCCAAAATATTTATAATGGGTGATTTTATGTGAACTTGTTACAAGACAGCACAGACAAAGAAAACCTTTTGCTACTGATGAAATCCAAAAATTTCAAACAAATGATAACTGGAATAACAACAGACTACAATTCCTGCCTAGACCACATATATGTTAACTTCCCCCACACAGATATACAGGCAAGCGGAATTCAAGAAAATTTTTTTAGGGATCACAAAGTGGTGTGGGTAACTCTAAAACAGCTTCCTGCTGTCCCACTCAAAAAGACATAAAGAGGCCTACATACATCTCAGTTTGCCACATTATTTCTCCAACTACTTAAACGATTAATTCAAATAGACTAACCCTTTCCCATTGTGCTGAAATGCTATACATACCGAAGTCCTTTTATTTTTACATCAGCCAATTAGCAATTTGTCATAAGAATTTAGTTATTTCAGTTATACCTCAATTTACACAACAAAAACAAGCATCATGGTGACCTACCATTCTAAAGACAGACAGCTCAAACATAGTTGATTCTGAAAGTCCTGAAAAGCATTGCAAGTTAAGAATTAGGATATTGATTCATAACAAACTCACCAAGCTTGCATTTTATGTGTGTAAAAATGGCCTTAATTTTGTTTCTATCATAATGAAGCAGTTTGAATAATACAGTCCAGTGCACCTCTATTTGGTTAATTCTACACATCACCTGTTATAAATAAGTGCTTATTTTGTTTGTGTTTCTCTATTTATTTTTATATTTCAATCTTTCTAATTGCAAATATATACTCACTTCTTTTTTAATTCTCTTACACTCATATCCCAACATGTCCTAAAAGACAAAGGATATAAAGTTATCTTAACTAAACCATTAACTAAATTATTGTGAAATAAATTTATACTATGTTTAATGCAGTAGCTGAATTACATCAAGAGTCATATGTACAACTCATAATATGTGACTCAGACTATCTTTTGTACCCTCTTTTTATCTTACAGATGAGTAGCAATCGAAGTTGAAGTAGTAGTACACCTAATACAAAACAGATAAAGCTCTCAGATGTTGCTCATATTTAGCATGTACATCAACATATAGGATATGCAATCCCTATTGCTTTAAGTGCAGGTAAAAGGTCATTTTTGGTCACAAGATTCCAAAAGCTCAAAACCATATCAACGTGATATCTCAAGTACGATAACTGTGAGGGATCTCATAATTGTCATGTAGGTGATTCATCTTTGTTACAATATATCCATATGGCAAGGAATCGCTCAGCCTTTTGGCTTTCTGGTTAAGTGCATAGAAACGGACACTATCAAACAGGAAGAACCAAATCCGGACCGGCAAGAACACAACCATGAACTACCCACAATCATTTACAAAGTTACCCAGCTGAAAATGTACCACACTTTTACCATGGTACATTACCATACTTTTACCACACTTTAACCATGGTAAAAATGTGGTAAAACTGGTAATGTACCATGGTATACCATGGTATTTTGGCCCTATGGACATGGTAAACCATGGTAAATTTACATCATTTTACCATACTTTTACTCCCATTTTACCCCCGATTTACTCCATTTTACCACATATTTACCATAGCCAATAGATTGCAAACAAAGCATTTTATAATTTTAAATCTGTCCCACATGTTAACTTTGGTTCATGGCAAACATCTAGTTATTTGTGTTCATCATCCAACTTTAGTTTAGCGTAGTGCTGTAGATAGACATTTCGGTTGGAGAGCCACCTATTATGTTTTATCTTCCGCATTACCACCATCTGCGTGATATGAATGCTTCAGAAAAAATGACAAGAAAGCATTGAATCATGAATTCCATGTCCATTTTATTATCACTGTTCAGATCATTCACGAATGACATTTGAAATTATGCGATTATCCCATTATACACGGAAGGTTTGTTAAAGCATACATAGCTTCTTTATCATGACATATTTCCAGAGCATGGATAGCTAGAATAGGGTTAAGGTAATTATAGCATGCACACACTGACGAACATGCAATATATATGGCACAAGCCTTTAAATTTAAAGAAACTTTTACCCGTTAGAATCATATCTGACAATGTTACAAAGACACATGTGTTTAATTAATTTAATAAAAGTAGTAAGATTTTGGAGCTACAGTATATCAATACTTGCAAAAAATAAAAATAAAAAAAAACATACGTAGCTCACAACACTTTACAATATACTCTGTAGTATCGAGTACGTTGGTTTTATTTTTTTAAATTCAAAGCACTGACATTCTGCTTAACAATTAAGTGAAACGTTGGTACATGTAACAGATGTGAAATGACATCTGTTTTCTATTTAAGACTTTTGGGACAATCCACAGGATCACGAACCAAGAAAGATGTGATCTTCTAGAAGTAGAAGCGGTTGCACCAGTGGGGGGGGGGGGAGGGGGGAGACATGACCTGGTCAGGGTCGAAACTTCCCAGTCTCACCTGGGAATTTGTGTAATCACAGCAATTAAACCCTCCATCACCCTGACATTATGTGTGATTTTACTGGTAGGAAGGACAGGTTCTTCAATTAAATTTTCTTTCAGAAAACCAAAATTTTCAGATTTTCTCTCTGAAATTTCAAACATTTTCCTGATTTCTCAAAAAAAAAGCTCCAAAATTTTTTTGCTTTTGTAAGTCAAAATTGTTTTTCGAATCCTTCCTTATCTTTTTGGCGACTCGATCATGGTCTTTTTCAGCCCCATTGATAGCTTGCCTCCTGTGGAGACAATTCTGGTGCCACCCCTTCTAGGAGCATAGGCTGCAGCTTGAGAGGATTCAAAAATGTAAGAAAGAGATCAACTTTTGAATGCATTGACAGTCAGAAGTAGCATTTTATGCTTAAAGGGCAATTCTTGTCATCCCAGACAGCTCCAATTCTCCAACTGTGTAATTTGTAGCTATGATCCTCCCACAACTGTATAACGCACCTCTTGTGCAGTACGTCACAAAGCTTTTTTATTGGTAAAGGCCATCATGTCCTAGTGAGCATGCATACAAGGCAATAATTTGTAATCCAAGCACTTTCTCTGCATTTTGTGGAATGTAATCTGCATCTTTTGAATTTTCAAAATTTGATGTCAATCACAAAGCACTAACTAACCAATGGAAAATTCTTATACCCCTATGCTAACCAGAATGCAAAAATGCATTGAGGTTTCGATGATATATGTTCTATTCCAAATAAAGCCATGTCCCATACCTTTCAGTCAATGGTCAAATGCTATCTTAACATGTTGGAAAACTAGTGTTTTGTATTCCTATTTTGTCTTGGGAATTCTTGGGAAATTTGTGTTTTGACCTCTAATAACCCCAGATGACGATCTCGGGAATTCTTGGGAAATTTTGCTCTTTGACCTCTGGTGACCCCAGATGACCTTTGACTTCCACCAAAAACTATCGGGGCCATCTTTTCACCATAACACATCCACATACTAAGTATAAAATCTATCCAAGCTTTGTCCCTTGAGATATTGTGTTAACAGGCTTTTCAGTGTTTGACCCTCGGTGACCCTAGATGACCTTTGAACTCCACCAAAAACAATGGGGTACATCTTCTTACTATAACACATCGAATTTACCATATATGAAATCTATTCAGGCTTCCTACCTGGAGATATCATTCTTGACAAGGTTTTCAGACATTGACCCCTGGTGACCCCAGATGAACTTTGACCTCCACCAAAAACACTAAGATTCATCTTCTCACTATAACGCATCTACATACTAAGTATGAAAACTATCCAAGCTTCCTAACTGGAGATATCGTTTTAACAAGATTTTCAGAGTTTAACACCCAGTGACCCCAAATGAACTTTGACCTCCACCAAAAATGATAGGATTCTTCCTCTTACTATAACGCATCTACATACAAAGTATGAAACTTATTCAAGCTTCCTACCTTGAGATACCATGTTAACCAGGTTTTCAGGGTTTCATCCCCGGTGACCCCAGATGACCTTTCAACCCCACCAAAAATAATAGGGTTCTTTCTCTAACTATAAGGCATCTACAAACAAAGTATGAAATTTATCCAAGCTTCCTACCTGGAGATATCAGGTTAACAAGGTTTTCAGGGTTTGACCCCTGGTGACCCCAAATGACCTTTCACCTCCACCAAAAATGATAGGGTTCTTCCTCTTACCACAACACATCTACATACAAAGTATGAAATTCATCCAAGCTTCCTACCTCGAGATATTGTGTTAACAAGGTTTTCAGGGTTTGACCCCCGGTGACCCCAGATGAACTTTGACCTCCAGCAAAAATGATAGGGTCCTCTCTCATACCATAATGCATCTACACACAAAGTATGAAATTCATCCAAGCTTCCTAACTCAAGATATTGTGTTAACAAGGTTTTCAAAGATTGACCCCGGTGGCCCCAGGTGACCTTTGACCCCCACCAAAAACAATAGGGTTCTTCCTCTCAATATGGGGCATCTATGTACCAAGTTTGAGAACTGTCAGAGTTTCCCTTCTTGAGATATCTTGTTAACAAAGTTTTCATGGTTTGATTCCCGGTGACCCCAGATGACCTTTGACCTCCACCAAAAATGATAGGGTCCTACCTCATACCATAACGTATCTACATACAAAGTATGAATTTCATCCAAGCTTCCTAACTCAAGATATTGTGTTAACAAGATTTTCAGAGATTGACCCCTGGTGACCTTTGACCCCCACCAAAAACAATAGGGTTCTTCCTCTCAATATGGGGCATCTATGTACCAAGTTTGAGAACTGTCAGTTTCCCTTCTTGAGATATCGTGTTAACGAAATTTTCACGGTTTGACCCCCGGTGACCCCAGATGACCTTTGACCTCCACGTAAAATGATAGGATTCTTCCTCATACCATAACGTATCTACAAACGAAGTATGAAATTCATCCAAGCTTCCTAACTCAAGATATTGTGTAAACAAGATTTTCAGAGATTGACCCCTGGTTACCCCAGGTGACCTTTGACCCCCACCAAAAACAATAGGGTTCTTCCTCTCAATATGGGGCATCTATGTACCAAGCTTGAGAACTGTCAGTTTCCCTTCTTGAGATATCGTGTTAACGAAGTTTTCAGGGTTTGACCCCCGGTGACCCCAGATGACCTTTGACCTCCACCAAAAATGATAGGGTTCTTCCTCATACCATAACGCATCTACATACAAAGTATGAAATTCATCCAAGCTTCCTACCTCAAGATATTGTGTTAACAAGGTTTTCAGAGTTTGACCCCCGGTGACCCCAGGTGACCTTTGACCCCCACCAAAAACAATAGGGTTCTTCCTCTCAATATGGGGCATCTATGTACCAAGTTTGAGAACTGTCAGAGTTTCCCTTCTTGAGATATCGTGTTAACGAGCAAAGTGTCACAAACACACATACACACACACATACATACACACACACGCCATCATGAGTGCATAGGTTTGTCTTATCATCGAAACCAAAAATGTATTTTGGAGTGATGATAAAATGGCTTTAATGACACTTGGCCTACTGTACTGTACATGCAGATGAAAGTGGAAGCAAATGAAGTTCCTAGTATAGAGAGGGGGAACAAGCGCTGTTCACACTCAGCAATTACTGATTGGATTATAATCTGATTTTTGTGAGTTTTAGTTGAAATCTTCTCCATCTCTGGTCAGTAAGAACCCAAAGTTTGCTAACCTAGCCTGTGGAAATACGTGATTTGCATCACATGACCACAAGAATCAAATTTGTTTTAATTACTGCAGGATGACATATCACACCGACAGACAGCTTTTATCGGACGACTGTTTGCTTGTCTGATAAAAGCTGTCTTACAGTGTCACGTCACAATTAATTAACTAATATAAATTTGATTTCTGTAATGATGTGATGCAAATCATATATTTACAAGTTGGTAAAATTTTGGTTCTTTCTGACCGGAGATGGGGAAGAAAATGGATTGTAATCCGATCCGAAATTGTTGTAGTGTGACAAGAGCTCAATGCTGGGTATACAGTACCAAATGAACAGATAATTATAAAAAAGTCAAGTTAAAATGATGAAAGAGCTTCAGCTGGATTCAACTTTAGTGCCATATTGTTGTTAGGCAAGCATTTCCTCATCTGACAGGGAGTAGGGAGGTCAAGTGACACCTCCCTGATATGAATTTACTTCCTTTAACTTATTAGCTGCTGACTAACCTTGCATAATCTCTGATGACATCATCACAGAGGTAGCGGACCTTTGCTGTCACCTCGGTCAGCTTATCCAAAATTTCAAAATTCAAACAAATCTGGCAGATCTCTGGAGCCTAGGTAACTGACTTTCTTACTGAAAAGGGTGGGTGGGCATAGGTTAACCATCATAGATGCGCCAACAGCATTTACCCCAAAAATCTGAAAATTTCGTAAAATATCAATACTGCAGATGAACGATCACAGCCTACCTTTGTCTGTTAGGACGACTGAGACCATGGTTGGGGCTGAGAAAAGAAAATTTTTAAATGTTGGCCACTAACAGCAACAAATTAACTCTAAAATATCGCCACTACACAACACAGGTTATCTTCACTTCCTGACCATGCCTTTCACTGCCTTTGGGCCTTTTTCTCAAAATGGCTTATCTTTTGCTCCAGTTTTATGTAATATATGTGCAATGCATTATATCTGTTCAGTAATTGACAATTCTTCCAATGCAGTACTGCCATCTGTGGAAGGTATTTATTCACGTTTGCTATCAGTGGTTAATAGTGGACAACTTTCCAATCATGAACAGAGCAGATTTTTATGTTAACTTTTATGACCATACATTTGGGATGAAATAAGTGTTTTCCGAAGTCTTTTACAAATCTGAATATTTGATGGGCATTCAAAAAAAAATTGATTTCAAACTTAAAAGTGGCATATCTCTACTTCTAATTGCAAAAGACCGACAAATTCTAGTGGTCTCTTCATTGAGTTTCAAAGATGACCCATCATCTATTCACATACATCATTGTAATGCTTTGATATACTCTGTAAATTTCATAAATGACACAGTTATTAGACAAATGTGGATCATCAGCATGTGTAAAAATGATAATTGATGTTACTGTATATCATGTGATTTGATAATTAGGTTTACTATGGCTAGCAGAATAGGCTACATTGTAAATAAAACAATCAATTACTATCAATTGTAAGGAGGCATACTAAATTGCTATCTCCTTAAAAACCAGCAAAAAGTAATATCTAAACAGAAATGATAATAAAGAATTTAAAGTCAGACATTTAATGAAAAATTCTAATTATGCCTCTTTGTTAAAAACATTTTTGTCTGCAGTAGATGAATGTCTCTCAACATCTGTCTTCCTCCTCTTAACAGTTTTTGATGAATTGGCTAGTTTCTGCCTCATAAAATGCTTTACCTCAGAGGGTGTCCTATCTGGAAAAAATTTAGTGACTGTTTCTGAAAAAGAAGAAAGCATGCAGCAAATCAGCTAGAGGTGTTAAAAAACATCAAATTTCACAATTAGAACTTAAGAGCAGGGCTATACATGCAGGGGCCAACATCTGGGAGGGGGGAAATTGATGTACAGTCAACACATTACTGTAGAAATTTTTATTTTTTGTACACGACAAGTTGATCCCACAGAACACACACTTCGAGGCTTGTATAGCAAATCCATCAGCTAGCCTCAGCCTAAATTATTAGTCATAAATCTAGTTCAACAGGTATAAAACTATTTTGATCACTTTTTAACTCTTCTTTCATTTTTAGTATTCTAAATTTACTTCAAGAGTGATGCAAATTTTTCATAGCTGGATTTTTCAATAAAATTATGGCAAGTTATTTTGAAGACATGCCTGTGGCATAATACAGTACACCCGCTGTAGAAGTCAACCAGTGAAAAGTCCATAAAATAAAGTATGGCAGCTGTGAACTTGAGAACAAATCTCCCAATTCATTGCCAGACCTTCCAAATTCTCTTCCAAATCTGATGACCATCAGTTCTGTGGCATCATCTTGGCATGCAAAAATCATTGTCACTGTCATTCATTATTTTCTGTAACATTAGATTAAAAATAACTTTGACCCTTGTCTCCCAACCACTGGTATATTATGTGTGCACACTCATGAAACTGATAAAAAAGGGTGGGGTGCTGGGAACTTAATTGGCAACTTTTCCTTGAAGGGTAAGGATGTACAGATGAGGTTAGTTGTGAATTGGAACTTAACAAATCAGCTCAAGCAGTATAAGCTAGCTCTGAGCCCTTCATAAAGATTGGTTCAAGCATCACAATGGCTACAAAAATAAAACATTAAGAGATCTATGTTCAAGCTATTCAGGCATGCTTCTAATTCTTTCTATATAGGTGGAGGGGGGGGGGGAACTTGAATGAAATGCCCCTGCTATGTACCTACTACTGTAACTGCCAAAGAAAAATATATGGGGGTGGCTTTAATTTTTTCTGGTTATTTACTCATTTTCCTGTACAGCATAAAAAGGACTTGGAATAAGCTTTAAAATTCAGGAAATGTGAGACATATTTGAGGAAATTTATTTTGTGAGGTGTGGGAACACAGCTGTCCAAACTGCAACAAAGCCATTATCTTTAAGTTACAGCTCCAGTATAGCACAACCACAGCACAAGAACATGCTCATGTCCTTTAACTTTTGTTTTCTCAGAACAAATGAGGGTAAATCATGCCGATAGACGAATCAGCTTGCTGCAATAGGCCACATCTCGATCTAATTCATTTCCAAAATAACATTGTTTCGACCCTTTTTTGTAATTCGAACACATTATTATGAAGGAACAGGCCAAATTTCCCTAATCCACATAACTCTAAATCTACAAAACAATTATTACTCCAACCCCAGTTTTGAAACAAAATGTTTCTTGAAAATCAATTTGCCCCGAACTATCATGTCCTGGGGTAAAAAATATGTTCTAAGGACATATTACAGCTGGCGATATCGAAGTGAAAAGATGGGACAATTTCTAACCTAGGGCAATAAACAGAAGGCTGCAGATTTAAAGTTTGGTTCAGCTCGTTTGAAGCATAGTATGAAGATAATGAAGAAGTCATCATTCCAACAGGTAAGTTTGTGTCAATTAATACTTGCCTTTGTCCTCAATTTCAAGTGATATAATTTAAGTTGGTAAGTCTATCAATTACTGGGCCTACTAACTTTAGTATAACACTAGTACTGTAGCCTAGGCTAATATAAAGTAGTATGAAGTTGTTGTAGAAGTAAAATAATGTATAACATTAATATCAAGTACCGGTATAAAGTTAGCTAGGCCTATCCTATATAAAGGCTACAGGCCCAAAGCCATGCAGAAACTGTCACTGCATGGGGGTGGGGTGGGGTACGAGGTACAGTAAGAAGTGTGATAGTTGGCGTAGTGAAACCTACTATCGATTTTTCATATGGGGATGAAGTTATGTGGTCTGCCAGGGAAGGGGGGGGGGGAAGCACGGACTTTGCTATCCCAGCTAGTGTTACATATGACTAACGATAGGCCTAATAATAACAAAGAATGTCATTATTTCAATCTCTGCACTGTTGGGTCTCAGGTTATTATAAAATTGATGAAGCAGCATTACTAGTGTGGCATTAACAGATTAATCTCTTTTGTGTCTGAACACAACATTGGTTCCTAAAGTTAGGCAAGTGGCTCCCAAGCAAAGTCACTCCCGACAAAGTCAACCCCTCAAACAACTAATTCACCCCTCACAACCCTCATGCCCCCTGACAAACTCACCTCTTACTGTAATAATGTCCCACCCTGAAAAACTCGACCCCAAAAGTATAGGGAACTTTTTTACGCTGACTAGCAAGTATGCTTTATAGGTTACAGAGCTACTTTTTCTAAAGTCCTGTGGCCAGAGCCATTCGGGGAAACTAAACATCTAATCCTGAAGGAGTTCTGTTTCCAAGGAACTTTACATGTACTCAAAGGAGACAATACTTATGCAGCTTCATCAGCACTAAGGTCACATTGTTATGTTCTTTCTCATGATGGCAACACATCAGCAGTCACAAATGTATTAATTTTTTAGAAAGGTATTGTCCTGTTTCTACTGTACAGCAATTTGTCAATTTGTTAACTATAGTTTTGGAATACTTGAAAGAAAGGGTTTTAACTTTAAAGAGCAAGAACAGTGGCCCCAAACTTATTTGAAACAACAGCTAATTCTCACCAATATCTCCTTTTCTCTCTTTCACTAACCGTTCTTTATATTTCAAGAAAAAATTTGCAAACCTAAGATACTGTAAAACAATTAGATAACTCCCCATAAATTCCACCATTCAGTAAGAAAAATATTGTCTGATGATTCTCAAGAGCCATTCATGGAGTAGGATAGGCTACTAGACTATTACAATTGAGGTGGGAGGGGGGGGGGGGGACTGCACCTTCCCTAATTAAAGCAAAAATTAAATTATCATTTGTGAAAGAGGAATTAAATCTACACAATTTGGTGAAACTTGCATTCCAATCGGACATGTATTTCTCAAGATATCAGCAAATGAAGTATTTATGTTCCAAAGTGATCTTGAGGGCAGCAGAGGTTATATGATACAAAGATATTATAAGCATAGATTCCAAACTCCTATGCCTACACTGTTACGCTCACTGACTCCTCAAGGAGGCGCATATATCGGGGCGGAAGTGTTAATTTGACATGCGCGCCGTTCTATTCCGCTATCTGCGTACAAAAATAAGAACGCGTCACAGAAAATTCCATTGTTAAAAGAGGTTAGCGTGCGTGCACTTTTACAACGCGTTCTATTCGTGCAGAATACATTTCTCTGCGTATTTTCCGGAACACTTGACGCACAGTTCCGCGCGCTCTGGAAACAAACGCGCTAGTAGCTTTCCCGTTGTGAGCGCGTAAGTAATTGAACGCGCATATAAAAGTGCGTCACTTAAAGATACCATAGAAACCGACCAATGAATGTCCATGAACTTGCAATGCCAGTCATTGTGCGTTCACGTTCAAGTGTAAATACGTGGAATGCCGCGCTGAAGAAAAAAGTTATTCTTGTTTAAGTGGAATTTATTGAGACGTAGTACTTCTTCAGTCAACAACGTTCCGAAATAACAAGTATTAATACTTTTGCAAGACATTCATTTACCTGTTTGTTGTCAAAACGACTGAGCAGTGATCAGCACTTCCGCCCCGATACTTTGGCCTCCATGAGGAGTCAACGCGCCATTTTAAGTTTGGAATCTATGCTTGTAATATCTTTGATATGATATCACTTCCTCACATTGACCGGAAATGCTTTGTTCCTTTTGTTTTTTCAGTGTTGCATTGAACTTGAAGTTAAAAAGGGACAGAACCTCCCAACTGGGAATGTAAAGTTTGTAAAGTTATCATGCTACTTATGCAATCACATTCTGATAACATACAATTCTTGAGGAGAAAATTTGTTGCAAAGTTTAATGAAAAACAAAAGACTACTCAGGCCTGATTTTTAAGGAAATTTTCAGGTTGCCCATCGGACAACCTGAAGCTAAATTTAGGTTGTCCGAAATAGTTTTTGGTTGTCCAAATGAAAGTGACAAACAAGAGATGAACAATTCTATTTCCTGTCTCTGCCATAGAAAACAAACATTTACTTTAAATTCTGCATTTTTCCATATTTATTGGCATGATACAATGATCAATGGTAGTCAGTACCATTGTCTCAATGCCACTTCTTAAGGGGATTTTTATGACATACTTTCCTGCTGATGTAGGGAACTATTCAGTTACAAATAAAATCTACTTGTCCATCAGACAAGTTCAAAGACAGAAAGTGGTTGTCCGATGCAAGTTTTACCCGTCAGGGACGATCGGACTAGTGCTAAATTTCAGCTC
Source organism: Holothuria leucospilota (assembly GCA_029531755.1). NCBI lineage: Eukaryota > Metazoa > Echinodermata > Holothuroidea > Aspidochirotida > Holothuriidae > Holothuria > Holothuria leucospilota. Next base: position 63,740,967 of record CM055961.1, on the reverse strand, counting down.
TGCTACTCAAATGTGATGATATGATGTCATATACTTTCTTCAATTTCCCTTTCTGTTGAAAATGTGACTACCAGAATGCTTAGAACAAGTACCCCTCTAACATATCAAAACTTGATTTGGCTAAGCTTGGACCCTTCTTTTAATGTCATTGGTCAACCTGCATTCAGTCATACTGTAGCTATTAGGTTTCCCATCCTTTTATCATTGATTTCTTTGTTTTGTAGGTCTTTTCATGTGGAGCACATTAAAAAGAAACAAACAGTGCAGGTGACACTTTTTAAATTTGGAACTTTGTGTGCTACGGTGCACTAGGCAGTTGACAGTCTTTGAACAGCCAAACAGGACCAAAGCCTCTATCTTTTATCATCAGATGCAGAAGAACTAACGGTGCTCTCTTTAATATATCATCAGAAATTCAGAAGACCCGCATGTCTTTTGTATTAAATTATGACTTCTTGTGAATAACTGCTGTTTTAAAAAGGGACACTACTACAAAAAAGAAGAACCAGTACGACCACTGTAAAATGAATAATCATGTCAGAGGACTAAATGCATGATTTACTTCAACAAGAACTTTTGGCTTACCAATTATGGCATTCACTGTCATAGGGTCCATCTTTTCTTTTTGTAACCCTTCGTAACCTTTGAAGGTTGCACCAGTTATGGTATGTGATGCCAGGTACTGATCATCAAACAAACCAGTGAGAAGGTCATTGACCAATTTTGTTGGTTCTTTTGTGTTGCATCGATTGACAAGACGGGATAACTTTGTTGAAAGGCTGTCTTCTTGTTGACCTTGTGATGGAAATTCCTGTAAGGAGGCAGCAAGGAACATTATGAATGTACTTATGCAGTACCACATCAACAAAGATTTGAAGTTTAATCTGCACAAGGAAGACACAAGTCCTATGTAGTCTTTATAAAACTAACTAATATTTTTAGAAACGTGTTTATTAAGTGATGGCTACACTTTAATGTTTCAAAATAATGGACTTCTACAATTTTTTTCATACAGTTATTTTTACTCACCACAAAATGATAGACCAGAATGCAAAAATGCATTGAGGTTTCGATGATACAGTATATATGTTCTATTGCAAAAATGCCATGATATCCCATATCTTCTCCGTCAAATGTTATACTAACATGTTGGAAAAATAATTTTGTGTTACCACAGATAACATATATGACCTTCTCATCAGCAACAATATAGGGACCATCTTCTCACAACACATCATCCACATACCAAACATCAAATCCATCCAAGTTTCCTACCTTGAGATATCGTGTTAACAATGTTTTCAGAGTTTGACCCACGGTGACCCCAGATGACCTTTGACCTCCACCAAAAACAACAGGAACCATCTCCTCACCATGCTGCATCCAAATACAAAATATGAAATCTATCCCAGTTTTCTAACTTGAGATATCGTGTTAAAAAGGTTTTCAGAGTTTGACCCCTGGTGACCCTAGATGACCTTTGACCTCCCAAAAACAAAAGGGACCCCTTCTCACCAAAATGCATCCACAACCAAATATGAAACCCATCCAAGCTTCCTACCTTGAGATGTGTTAACAATGTTTTCATGGTTTGACCTCTAGTGACCCCAGATGACCTTTGACCTCCACCAAAAACAATAGGGACCATCTTCGCACCAAAACACATCCACATACTAAGTATCAAATCCATCACAGATTTCTACCTTGAGATATTCTGTTAACAAAGTTTTCAGGGTTTGACCTCTGGTGACCCCAGATGACCTTTGACCTCCCAAAAAATGATAGGGACCATCTTCGCACCGTAACACATTTACATACCACATATGAAATCTATCCAAGTTTCCTAACTTGAGATATCGTGTTAACAAGTTTTCAGAGTTTGACCCCTGATTACTGCACCTTGACTGGTTTCTGTGTTGCTTCTCCTGATGACAGTGGACATTTCACAGCCTTCATCTCTTCCATGATATTTTGCATCCCTGTTAGAAGCTCAGGGAGATCTGCCAGTGCAGAAGAATAAGGATTTAATTGTTTCCTTCTAAGTGGACACAAGTAGTTCTATATGGCTTAATAATGATGCATTATGTAAAACATAATTTATGTTTTAAAAACCTTTTTTGGAGATAGGCCTGGTGACTGGGAAAATGAGGAATATTCTTCTACACTTTATGCCCTGTGGATGCACTCCGTGGAGTGTACAACTAATCCTTACATGTTGTGATTGAACATAATTTTTTCTCTTATGCCCATTTTAAAAAAAAGTTAAAAGCAGTACTAGAAACTGGTGGTCACAGTATTTTGTGGATTAACATTTCTTGCAAATTCCCCTAGATAAAAGCTTCAGGCACATACAAATGGTGACTCACTAACAAAATGAGTACAAGTACTGTAATTGGTTCTAATTATTTTTTAAACAGACGACTGTATGGAAGCCAGCTAGGCCTATACAGTAGAAATGCAGGGTAAAGGGTTGAGGACTAAGGAGAAGAGCTTAGAGAACTGTATCTTGAATGCACACCAAGTGCAGTAGTCACAAAAACTTACTTGTAATGAGTCTGATTGTTTTCCTCAAATTTTTATTTTCACTACGGAGTTGCTTCTTTTCTTCTTTTAAGATAGATATCTCTTCTTGAAGATTCTTTATGACTTCATCACCCTGTTGATTGTAGCAATTGATTCTAGTTTAGTAATTCTTGTTGCTTCTGGTGAGAAGAACTACAGGTGTACATATTTTGAGCAGCTGAGAACAATGGTCTGGTATGTTGTGGCAACCAAAATTCATTACTGACAATGAAAATTAATTACCATGCACAAGGAGAAAATCAAACACATCCAAAAAGTCGGTCAAGCTAGTGTGGTTGGTTAGTTAGATCAACACGAATGTGTAGTGTCAACTAGTTAAATACAATGCAAGTCATTCCCTTTGTCGCCTCTTATGACAGGCGGGAAATACCGTGGGCATATTCTACAACCCCCTGACCACAGGGGGACAACCATGGAGGGGTTTGCTCGGTTTTGTGGCGCCGATAACCCGCCAGTCAGGGGATGAGTAATGTGTGCATTTTATAGGCGGTGGCCGGGGACAACTACTCGCCACACATGACCTCCTCACCCCCACCTGGATGCAGTTTATAGCTAGTGTGCAAGCTTGCTTTCTAAGACAATACTTTCCATGATCAAAGTACACTCACCCCAAATATTGTATGGTAATTACAGTTTAATATTTGGAATGTTACAAAATTATCACAAAAATCGCTTTTGTAGGATCCAGTGTGGTTGCAGGATGGAGTGTTACCATAGATACCAGTCAGTATCTCTTTATTCAATTTATTCTTTATTGTTGTTGGATATGATATCAAATTTCCTTCAGAAATAAAAAATTGGAGGCAATCAAGCTAAAAAAAATACTTATGTGTGGCTTTAACAGCAGGCAGGGCAACTTCAAATTTTCTTCTGGCAACATAAATGGAGAGGCAGGTTTGTTTTTAATGGCCTTGATTCCCTTGAAAATATTTTGTATTGTTTTTAATTTTAATTTGGAGTGAACATTGATGGGCTCAATCAAATAACTATTTGTTCATTTTTTAAATTAATCCAAATCCAGTATAACTATTCTTCTGACATGCTGCTTTTCTAGCCTCCATCTCAGTAACAAACATGTATGTCAATTTTTTGATGAACTTCCCAATTTCTCATTCTTTATTGAAACTCAAGTAACCATTTGCAGGGGGTGAACAAAGTAAAAACCTCAATGGTGTACCTGGTTACTGGTTGCTTGCATGTCTTCTTTTTGCAGAATCTCATCCATTAAGTTTTTGCAGGCACTACTTGGTGCAGGTCCAGCAGCTTTCTTCTGCTTTGCACACCCTTGTTCTTTTTGTGTTTCATCCTGAAATTCAGTTAACAAAAAGCATGACCAATTTAGCTATGTATAGTTGGCCCTTTTGGATACAAAACGGACTAAACTATAAGCTGTCAATATGGTGAAACATAGCATACATCGGTTTCAATAGAATGAGATTCAGAGTGTCACTTCCAGGACTCATTAGTCTCAGTCTCTTTTGTTTTCGTTTAAAAAAATGCTTTTTGAAAAGAAGTTTATGTTTAGAGAAAAACTGTTTTAAGGGAAAAAATTGTTTTTAAAAAAAAAATTTGCTTGAGAAAAAAATTTTATTTTTAAAGAAAAAACTTTTTTCATTTTTTATTTCAGCAAAAGGAAAAAATGAGCCTGGAATCCCAAATATAGAAGCAACCAATTTTTTTTCTAAAAAAAAATTTTTCTCTAAAAAGGGAATTTTTTTCAGTAAAAAAATCCCCAAAATGTTTTTGCTTAAAATAAAAACTAATGTTTTCTCTTAAACAGCAAAAAATATTTTTCTCTCTAAAAACAAGAAATATATGGAAGCGTATTGTTGTCATGTAAAAAACTTTTTTCAACTTTTCGAATGTTCCAAAACCTTTTCATACTTACGAAAAAACTTTTCGTACATTCTTTCTGTACGTACGAAAAAATTTTCAAATGTTCCAAAATCTTTTCCTACGTAGGCAAATATTTTCGAACGTTCAAAAAGTTTTTTCGTACCTACAAAAAGATTTTGGAGCGTTAGAAAAGTGGAATTTTTTGTTATGTGACAACAACGCACATCTGTAGAGATTATTTTTTCCACCTTTTTTTCTCAAAAAATATTCTTTTGTAAAACCAATTTTTTTCCTCTAAAAAATTACAAAAAAATAAAAAATAAAAAAAAATAAAAAATAAATTTCTAAAGAACAAAACTTTTTTGTATGGAAAATAAAAGAGACTACAGGCACATTCAACTAAAAAAAATCCATACTTACAGCAGCATCTGAAGGATATTTGCGTTTTTTCATCCTTTTTCCACGACCCATGACTTCATCGCTCATAGTTATACGCCCATTTGTCCCAGAGCCTTCCAGAATTTCCTTCATTTTTTTTTCCAGCTCAGATTTGTTATCTGAAGAGGTAAAATGAACGTATGATACACTCACTACAATTAAAGGAAGAAATAAGCTTGTTAACCCCTGCCCATATGTGACTGTGTTGAGAGGGTGGAAATTATCCACCAGTAATAGCTCATAGGTCATCTCAGCCGTGAGTCAGTTCAATATTTATTGTAGATTATTCATTTAAAAAATAAGATTCAGGGACTATCACACAGACAAAAGTCTTGCGCAATATTTGGCAGTAACATAAGACATTGTTTGACCAAACCTGTAATTGTGCTGGCCAATGCTCCCCCTCCCCCTCCCCCTTTTTCCAATGAAAAAAAAGAAAGTGACGTAGCCTACAGCCAGCGTTTCTATGATTGGCCCACTCGGCAGACGTGTATTACTCCTGCACTCACATTTACAACAGTATATTCGATATCTGCTATGAGGGAATCATAGGCTACGTCACTAACGTTAGGTCTATAAATAACTTTACGGATTTTCAATAGATCGTAGGGATTTTCCCAACAAGTGATAGCTTACCGTTGTTTATGCGGAGAGTTGGATATCATTGCTACGAGTACTAGGCTATGTCAAATCCGGGTGTCAAATGGGTGGGTTATTTTGTTTTGACTGGTTAAATACATGGGCATTTTAATACGTATTCGAACGTAGAACCTGTTCAAACTTTGAACCACCCACGCCTAGGCCTATATACTTTTGTCGAAAGGATGAGGGAGTTGTAATTTATCCCCTCTACGGGGTCCCGGCCTAGAAGGCGTTAAAATGACCGATTTAGTCTGTAGACTTGCGACGTACGTAGCCTAGTACCGATTTTGTCAGTTGTTAATATATCGTTTCTCAAAAAAAAAAAAAAAAAACAAGTACATTTATAATTTCGTGGGTACTAATTTAGAGCAAACGAAAGAAATGCAAGAAATGAAGACGTACCTGAGATCCACAGTACTTTCACATCATAAACTGCCGTTCCACGATGTTTTGAAGCAAGACCATTCGAAGGCCATGCCACTTTTATTATATCTCTTTTATCCCAGCGGTCATTGTTGAACAACTCCTTTTCGTAATAGGTCACAATCCATGACTGTCTTCCGATGGCTATCTCATTTCTTCCGACAAAATCGAACAGCACGTACGCCATTTTTAGATTTTTGAAATTGATTACCGAAAAAATTATTTCGCTTCGTAAGTATGGGCTAGACGGATTCGATCGCGTAGTTATAATGCAAAAAAGGCTGCTACTCTCACACACAAAAAACTATCGCGTGCGCGTGAAATTAAAACATCAGCGCGTACGAGTTCGATTATGTGAATTGGTCTAACTCGTAATGTGCTGAAATAATATAGATACTTTAATTGCATGGCAACAAAGAAAAAAGAAAGTTTTGCTTAACTATTTTATCATATGAATATGAAAAACTGACGCTTAATGGCAAAATTAGTAAAAAGAAAAACCAAAGTTTTCCACTCGGTGTTTGTTGACTGTTTAAACTGTGTGCCGAACTTCATATCTCTACGCATGAACTGGAACATCGCAATCATGTACAGAGGGGTTTTGCAGAATATTTCCAGTGACGAGCAGTGTAAACAATGCACCTGATTCGGAGGCAGATTGGCTTTGAATTTATCGGAACAATTTATAGCTATTACTGTTAAAATGAAGCACGGTCAACTGAGAAACCCATGCATTAAACGATTCCATATTACATGCTCTTATACAAACAAAATTGCTTCTTTTTTAATAATACGCGAGCGTTCGTTTCTGACCAATGTAGACAACGCGTCTCCTCTAGATATACCGGATGAGTGTCAGCGCGTGAAGTAGCACCGACCGGGCGAGTGCGTGTACGCGCTGCCCGAGAGATCCGGCTGGAACTGGCCGGTACATCCTCCCTGTTAGCTTCGCAAGCTTCGGCTACGTACAACGAGCTGCACAGGCAAGCTTGATCGGCGCGCCACGGTACTGTGCATATATATACGCAGGCCAAGTCTGTCGATTTTGTGCAGGCCTGTGATTTAGTCAAATTAGTCACCCAAAACAAATAATGGCGACAAATAACCGGGCAAACCGTGGACCTCGAGGAAGCTACAAACGTTTTCTTTATGATGAAGAGAAACAGGTTCCAAGGAACACGAAGAAACGATGGCTGTTAGAGCTGGTAAGTAACCTTAGCCCCTCTGCCTAAAACCGCGTCTAGGTTATAGCCGTGGCTTGACTTTTTTTTTTTCGTTTTTTTTTTTTGGGGGGGGGGGAGTTTGGGTTATATTTTTGTATGACTATATGGCTTATACAATTCGGGTAAACTTCATCATACTGATTAAAACCTCATTGAATGTCTTTCTAAGCAACTTGAGTTTAAAGGTATAAACTACCAGTTTAGCTAGGCCCTAGGCCTACAGTTTTTTTACTGCATCGTATCGAAATGTCGGACGGAGTTTCAATACGACAGCCGAAATCCAGTTAGGGCAGTATCATTTTGTGCAGTAATTTACTACCCTAACTGTGCTTTTAAAAATCTTACCAAACTTGCTGCACTTGACTCGGAAGATTAATTGAACTAGGTTAGCGGCCTATAAAGGAGACCGCATTCAGGACATTTTACTGTAGCCTAGGCCTAAAGCTAGTAATTTTGGCCTGTTAGTCTATTTTCGTTTACTATTTAGCCGTACGGTGACAGTATTGGTCGGTCATTAGAGCAAAGGGAATTAGAAAAAATACAGCCAAAAAGTAAGCTGGTACCTAATAATAACTTTTAGGCCTGTGTTGTAAAAAGGATCGAAATGGATGCGGGTCCCGCACCTTCAAATAAATTATCACCGTAGCAAACGCTTTTATCCCCCATTCATAAACATGGTTAGTTTCTTGCGTTATAGTAGCGAACAACTTCAAGCCAAAAGAAAGTGGACGACCACGCAAATATATTCACTTTCTTTAAACATACTTAGGCTATTGCAATTTCAATCAATTCTTGGAACAAAATTTAATTGGATTAGTTGAACGTAAAACCTTTTATCTCTGAAATATCATAGGCCTACATCGTTTTTGAGATGAGGCAGATCAGGAAGGAAACTAACTAGGCCTAACAGAATGCAGAAAATCAATAAAGGTGTTCATGAATTTCTGTTTTTTTTTTTTTTCTTTTTTTTTTAGAAAGAAATTTTGTTTTTAGAGAAAAAGAAATTGTTTTAAGAAAAAATTTGAGAAAAATTTTGTTTTTAGAAAAAAAAACGTTTGTTTTTAGAGAAAAAATTTTGCTCCTTTATTTGGGGGGCTCCCAGCTCATTTTTTTAAGATGGCTGCATTGTCTTCCATAATATTTTGGAGTTGTCTGGGTGAGTTTAAATCAGTAAAGAGTGCATTTTAATGAGGGTGGCTGTTCACGACACAATATCTCTATGAATGGAACAGCTAGTAAAATATAAATAATTACCACACTGAAGCCCCATAAAAAATGGAAAACATCCCTAGCTAGGTCATTTTTTTATTTATTATTGCAAATCAATTTTCAGTGTGTTCTTTCTGGGCCCAATTTTATACTATACATTGTGCATCCAGAGTGTTCTTATCAAGTAGCCTAGGTGTGAGAGGAATGTTTGGCTGCTGTACATAGTCAAAAACAATCCACTTGGCATCCAAATTTGGCCTGGCGATGATGAGAATCAAGGTATTTTTCATGTGACCTCATGGGCACATCTGGACAAATGACCACAGCGATTTAACACCCCTTCGATAAAATTCCTCAATCTTTGAGGTTTGTATTAATACTGTTATTTTCTTTTCACTCTAGAGAAATGATGAAACTGGTGACCACACACAGGCATTATGCTCAACAAATGTAGGCAATGGACTGGTGTTTTCTCCTAATAGCAGTGAACTTGCTTCATCACAAAGTGAAGTGAATGTTGATTTGGAAGAGGTATACATTTTTGTAATTTGGGTTAGAGAAAAGCAAGGGAGTAGGGGGTATGTGGGGTAAACAAGACTTAAACCCCCTATGTGGGAATAAAATATCCACAATTGTTCAAAATAGTCCACAGTTGTTCAAAATGCTTCTCCTCCCATATGCTTTCATGGATTTGTTTGAAACTTGGACACACACTGTTCCCTAAGTGGTAATGCCATTTAACTTAGTGTTCAGAAATGTTTGGTGAAATGTCCCATGTGCATGGGTCCTATGGCCCATTTAAAGAAATCCTGCAGAATGCCTCTCCTCGTACAGATTCTCTTGTATAACGTTGATTGTGTGTTGTAATGTTACTCTGTAAGTGGCCCTTTAGGGTGCTCAGGATTGAATCTGGTGCAAGTCCCGAGATGGGCCCAAGTGGTTATCTTTTGAAATATTGCAAAATACTTAACCCTTTCCTCCAATTAATGTTAAAAGAGTTGACATCCTGTTATAAGGTATAAGGATGCTAAGGTTAGTGATCTGTGTATAGCATTTTGGAAGTTTTTTTCCAAGGTCCCATGTGGGTCTTCAGGCCCATTGTATGAAATTCTGCTAAATGCCTCCCCCCCCCAATTCTCTTGTACAATTTTAATGGCTTGTCATTCACACTGCAAAAGTAGACAATAAAAGAAATTAATGTTTTTGCCCAAAGTTTGAAATGGTGTAATGTAATAGCAAAGGGATAATTATGAGTGTTATAATTATGTTTTATTCCAGGATGCAGTTGGAACCATCAATAATTCACGCCCATCCACTGATGACGAGACATCATCTGACAGGGAAAGCACAGTTGCTTCACAACAGTCACAACAGGTAATGTATGACACTGCAAGATAATTAACTTTATTGCATAGGATCTTATGCGCAGGTTGGTTGAGAAAAGAAAGTGCCTCCTTGGAGACATTTATTTTGATCATGACTTATCCAATCTGCACTTTATAAATTAATCTATTTAATGCTGTGTCACTTATACTGTCTTTGCATGAATCATCATGTGGTCCCATGTGTGAACTAAGGTGCATAATTCCTGAGCACCACAAAGCATTTGCATGATTCCATATAATACATTAGGCCATATGGACCATGTCGGATCAAAATTCCTATACACACCCAGAAGGCGGGTATCCCTACTATACCATAGTAGTGACAAAGTTTCCTGCTTTTTTTAGTCTTCCACAGTTAGTGTCTCTCACACTCACCAATCATATGATGAAGGGACCTCATCACCAGCTGATGATGAAGGCTGCAGTATCATGTCAGAACAGGTAAATAATATTCATTAATGTGCCACATGTAGGTGTGTAAACCAGTGCATTAATGAGATTTCCAATTATGTCACAGATTCATCATACTGGAGGACACTCATGCCATGTACACAAGGCTTTGTGCAGTAGCATAATGCACCCCAGGCACGTAGCTATGCGGCCCCATGCTTTGAATGTAACCATGGGCGTCCGCAGAAAAAAATTCAAGGGGGGGCAAAATTCTTTAGGGGCCCAACTTTTTCCATGGGAAATATTTTACTCCCAGAAAAGAGTTTAGATGCTACTTTTTCACACAGTGTTGACAAAGGCATAGCCAGGAATTTGTCATGGGGGGGGGGGGGCGAAGCGCATAGACAGACTCTCAGCGCTCCGCGCCACCATGAATAGGCGCGGAGCGCAAGAAAATTTTGGCCCAAAATGCTTCCCAGATCGCTGGGAATGGCACTTCCAAGGCCATTTTACCGCATATAAAAAGGGGGAAACATAAGCAATATCGTAAATATAAACTTTAAAAAATACCAAAATATGCTCGGGGGGCTGCTGGGGCCTGAGTGTTGATATTTTTATTTAATTCCTGTTTTGAGAGTAGAAATTCACACTGATTGAACTGTTAAGAAATGTTAAAGTTATATTTTCTTCATTTTTTTCTTTATTTTTTCTTCGTTTTTTCAAGTTTTTGATTTTCCAGGGGGAGGGGGCAAGTGCCCCCCTTACCCCCCCTCCGGACGCCCATGAATGTAACCAGTAAGGGTGGAAAGTCCCAAAAATCTTTTAGTTTCGACACCCAGTCATTCAGTCATTTTCAAAAGAGCTGAAATTGAAATCGGAATCTGAGGAAACAAAAAGCGGAATTCCGCTAAAAGAAGGAGATTTCACACCCCTGGGAAAAGCTCTTGCCCCCTTTAGAACCTTGCCTGGCTACAGGCCTGAATGGGTTGTAAACACGCTATATCTCAAGATAGCAATGATAGACACTTTTCATACTTAGTTCATAGATTTGCAATGTTGAGAGGAAGAATCCCACTGTTTTTTAGCGGGGTCAAAGGTCATTTCAGGTCAACAGAGGTAAAACTGTGCAAACCTCGTAAATGGCTTGAAAACACTGTAAGAGGAAGAACATTGTTTTTTGTGGAGATCAGAAGTCATGTGAGGTCACCAGTGGTCAAAGATTATCTTGTCCATCTGGGGTCATCAGAGGTCGAAAAGCAGTAGCTTGCCAGGCTACAGGCCTGAATGGGGGCCACTAGCCATCAGAAGGCAAAATTTCTTATTTTCTGTTCGGCAAGGAATCACTAAGCCTTTTCTGCTTTGTGGTTAGGTACTGTAGTCCATTAATATATCCCATTTTGAGTTTGGTGAAAGGCAGGTATTTATAGTTTTAATCAAAACTCTCTACTATAAAAGATGCTGTAAAATTTTGGGAAAGGATCTTCCCCGACTTAAATGATGTAGAGACTTAATCTTATAAACTTTTAGATAAACTAAATAATCTGTTTTTGAAACATGTACTGGTTTAAAAAATAATTATTGCTTGTTTTGAAGATTTTTTTCTCTTCTTCAATTTGTAGCAAATTGATGAAATCCAACCCCCTTCTTCAAACACTCCATCTGATGCAGACTCAGAGGATGGCCCAGAAGACTATGATTTGACACAGGTAATGAAAGTTGACAATTTCAAACTTATTTCTGGTAAAAGTCTTTATAGTCAAACTCATGGATGTGTGCTTAAATTAGAAGCAGAGTCTATCACCTCTTAAGTCAAAACAGGGCCAATTAGCCAAATGTAGCACCTTTGCAGCTCTCTGTAAGTGTTTATATCAGTTTAGATATTAGCTATAGTTAGAAAGGAACATTTTACAAAAGTGTTGAGCCACTCCATCAAAACAATTTAAGTAGAACTAATAATGCCCACAGTGTGGGACATGAACAGCATGCAGAGTAAACCAGTGAATGGATGGTCATAGGGGCGGATTTAGAGGGGGTGTACCCGGCATACCCCCCAAATTTCCCAAGGCTAATTTTTTTACTTTCGTAGATGAACCCATTTTACCTTCTTGTTTGAGCATCATGTTGTATTGTCTTCAAATTGTTACAAAATAATAGCAATTTTGAAGTCTACACATTTTTATATTTTCAGATTAAGTGACAATAGGGTAATATGGAAGGGTTAAACAATAGGCTAACGAGGCAGGGGGCAGACTGCTCCCTAAACTTCCGCAAGACGTGAATTTCTGACAGGGCCCTGGAAAAATTCGATCAATCATTTCAATCTTAACAAATCTGGTATATTTTTAATTGTACAGAAAACTCCTAAGCATGTATAAATTCTTTCAAAATTTTGCTAGAAAAATAAAAAGGACATAGTCACGGTAAAATTTAAATAAAAATTCAAAATAATTACAACAATTCGGTACGCAGTGTGACAGCTTATGTGTATAACAGTGCCCAAAGTTTTACCCGAAAAAATGGTAGTGGTACATTTTATTTGGTAATTTTCTGATCATTTTGCAATTTGCTCATGTTTAATTGAACTGGGTATTTTTTGGTCATGTTGGTCATCGACCATCAGCGCCCCCCCCCCAACAAGAAATCCTAGATCTGCCCCTGCGTTATCTCTCTGGGTGTGTTGCAATATCCCACAGTACAGGACAGGCGGAACATGTTACAGGATGGTATGAAACTTGTGTTGGTATCTTGTTGTGAGGAACAATCACATTGCATAACAAGTGTAATATGACCTGACAGAACTGTTCTTCTTAAATGATCATGCAGCAGTATGAACGTTGCATGGGGCAAGGCTTATTGTTCCATAATGAGCTAGTTAGATGAGGAAATTGTTGCAATAAGGAGGCACAGAGAGTGTCCATTTCCTCCAAGCTAGGGGGTATTGTAAGCAAAAAATCCCCCTGAAGGGACGCTCCCCTCAAACCGGATGGTCGTGCTCCATGTCAGGTGTCTCTCTCACCCGTCACCAAAATTTCTTAACCTGCGTTATGTTTAAGCTTTTAGTGGTTCTACAAGATAGCAAGTGGCAGTTCCATGGCTAAACCTAGTCTAGATATTACAGTACTTAAGATTTTTACAATATGTTTAGAGGTCTATGGGCTAGTTCAGTAAGGGGGGGAGGGATGAGTGCATGATAACTTTGTCTTAGCCCTATAGTAAGGCAGCTTCAGGGGTCTTACAGTAGGCTAGATAATAGTGTAATGAATGTACAGATTCTACATCTCAACTATCATTGAATCTCTGCTAAGTCAGCTACACTGTAGATGTTCCCTGGTAACTATAACTTATTTACTAAGTCAGTTTTTGGTTCTTTTATTACAGTCTCTATTTCAAGACGAGAATTCGAAGCGACCCATTTTTACTTCTGCCATCCTTAACCATGGGCAACTTCTTCTCCTGGTCATGGCTTTTGTTTTAAAACATAACTTAACAGGTACTTGCCTTGAAGACCTTCTGGAACTGTTAAATCTTATTGTTCCTGGAAGTATTATGCTGTCAAAATATCTTTTTAATAAACAATTCAGTTTGTTTCAAAATCATGTTCAAAAACACTATTACTGTTACAACTGTTTTACATACATAGGTCTTGATTTTAATACCCTTGATGAATGTCCTGGATGCAACTCTTTACTGAATTTAGATGAAATTGAAAAAAATTTTTCGTTCTTTTTGTATACACCAATTGAGCATCAGTTGAGAAATCTCCTTCAGAAGAAGGGAATTGCTGAATTATCACGTAGCACTAATGACAATGAAAATTTACAGGACATTCATCAAGGTTTGAAGTATAAAGAGCTGTTTCAAGATTTATCAGAATTTGATTTGTCGATAACCTTGAATTGTGATGGTGTTCCATTGTACAAGTCATCACAAACTTCATTTTGGCCCATACAATTTATCATTAATGAATTACCCAAAGACCAGCGTGCAAAAAATGTTATTCTATGTGGAGTTTGGGTGGGTAATAGTAAGCCTAGAATTGATTTGTTTTTTAAGCCATTTGTTGATGAGTTGAAAAAGCTGGGAAATGAGGGGTTCCAATGGCAGGATGAGACCGGTTTGCATACATCTAGAGTGTATTGTGCTGTAGTATCTTGTGATGCTGTGGCTAGGTGCTTACTGCAAAACTTCCATCAATTTAATGGCTCCTTTGGGTGTGGTACTTGTTTACATGAAGGGGAGATGGTTCAACGTGGGGATGGCTTTACACGAGTATATCCAGTGAGGGGGGTTAATGAAAAGCGCACTGCAAGAGGTACTGTGGACAAAGCAAATGAAGCTATGAGAATTAATAATGTTTTTAAAGGAGTCAAAGGCCCATCAATATTTTCATTAATACCAAGATTCAATATAATTGATGGTTTTGTACCAGATTTCATGCATTCAGTCATTTTAGGTGTTGTTAGACAATTCAGTAAGCTGTGGTTCAACTCACAAAACCATTTACAACCTTTCTACATTGGACGAAGTGTTGCAAATGTTTCTAAATTATTGGAAGGTATTAAGCCACCTAGTAATATGGTAAGACTTCCTCGTTCACTTTCTGAAAGGAAATTTTGGAAGGCCACAGAATGGAGAAATTTTTTGTTCTTCTCGCCATTACTTTTAATGAATATTTTACCTGATACTTACTTACGTCATTGGTGGCTCTTAGTATATGCAATTTTTAATTTGTCATCTGAAAATTTATCTGTGGCAATTATTAACAAAAGCAAAGCTGCTCTTTTGAAATTTGTTATAAAGGTTGAAAGTCTCTACGGAACTGAACATGTATCATACAATGTACATCAGTTAACACACTTGGCACAGTATGCACTTAATTGGGGTCCCTTATGGGCCACTTCTGCATTTCCATTTGAAAGCAATAATCAAGTCCTGAAAAGATTTTGTCATGGAACAAAGGGAATAGGGAATCAAATCATGAAAAATAGCTTAATCTGGAGTCACCTGCATACAATATCTGAAGACTCTCTCTTAATGGCTGGAGATAATGTGAAAGAGTTTTATGAACACCTATCACAGCATGGAGGCAAACTCATTAAAAATGCAGTATCTTCTCCCTGCCATTGCACTGCATTAGGTCATCCAATTGTACGAGATTTGACAGACTTAGAGAAGGCTGCACTAGTAACTGTTGTTCCAAATTGTCATTTACATAACAAAGTTAGCTCTTTCAATCGTTTTATGTTGAGGAAAACATTGATTCATTCTAAAGGTTATAGTGATAATATTAAGCAAAATGATTCCATCATAGCTCTTACTAATGGGATCTATGTTTCTGTTGTATCACTTTTCTTAATTAAACAAGGAACTCTGACAACTCCTGTCATTCTTGGCACAGAGTTAAAGGAATGTAATTTTTTTATTAGGGACAGAGATGTATCTGCAAATTTAGCCGAGTGTTTTCATAAGGTAATTTTTTCAACCTTAGTAGCATTTAGTCCTGACCTATTCAAATGTAAATGCTTATTAATGACACATAGAGGTTCCCATTTTGTTATTGAATGGCCTGACAATGACTTAGTTAGATGATTTATTTTACCTTGTCAAAAGGGTTTCTGCATAAGCATGATCAAGGAAACAGCAACCCCAAGCAATAATGGGCTTCCAAGAGGAAGAGGATGGTTTTGTGTGTTGGGGAGGGGGTAGAGGATGTGGGGGGATCAGAGGGGGAGTAAGAAGGGTAATGTCCAAGATAAGAAAAGCATTCTTTTACAGTTCCACTTTTTGCCTCTTAAACAATATACATATAAGCTGATCCCTTTGTAAATGGTGGTGTAATGCCCTTTACAGAAGAAATTTGATATGTAGTGGACAGAGTAATTGACAAAGAGCTCAAAACATTTTTCGGGCAGATTACTTTTACTTTGGATTTACCTCCTTCAACCATGCAATTAAGCATGTTGATTTGAATATCTGCAGGACTATGCTATACTAAAATTGCTTTGCCTTTACAACATTATACATCGCTTGCCCGTGCAGCATTATGATTTTTTTATAATAGACTTATTATCTCTGTTTTTTTCAGGAGTCAATTTGCTGTAATATTTTTTTCATACGAATTAAGGTACAATGTGTATAAAATCTGCATCTCAAACATCACTATCACTGATAGCACAAAGAATTTGGCTGAAATGAATTAATGGCAAAGCAAGGTCAGACATCTATGAAGAATTTCACTTCAGATGGTTTTGCATGACAAGCCAAGCATATGTACAGGGCCTAATTAAGTCCCAACTTGAAATGGAGAAAACATATTTTGGTGTGAAGAGAAGGATTCCTTATGCTGTAGTAGTCCAGGAGCTTGGTTGGGCTGGAGGAAGTGGTGGGCTAAAGAGGACACAGTACTGCTTGTTCTTAGCCATTTGTCAAATGAGGCCCTAAGGAAACATGTGTAGTTTAGTGTTGTTCCATGTTAAAGAGTGATACTTACAGTACAGTATATTAAGACAAATAAGGGAGAAGATGGATGTGTAAAGTTTTCTGTAAAATGTCAAGTTGTACATAAATGAGAATTTTGGTGCTATGATGGAAGACATGAATTGCGAGATTGGATATGCAACTTTTACTGAAGAATATTTTCCCACAATGGACTTCCGTCATATGTTAAATGCACATTCAATGTAAAAAGTGAACAGTATGCAATTTGTTGTGCAAATCCTTTTTGACATTTCTCTTCAACATTTCGAATTCAATCCAAATGTTGACCCATATTGCTAAATATATAACATGAAGGAATTTTTTAAGAAATTGTAGCCTAAATAAAGAAATTTTGTTAGCTTGCCCTCCACAATCATTCTAAGAATACTTACCATCAGCCATTTTACTATGATCAAAAGTATTTTGCATACAACTAGGTCTTTTCCCTTCAGCAATTCTTGTGAGGGACATATCCTTAAAAGAAGGTGGAAAACTTCTTTCGAGGCCCTTGTTCCTTGTAACTTACTGTCTCTAAAGTTAGATCTGAAAGTAAGAAAAAACATTTTTAAAACAGTTATTTAATTTTGTCATTTGATGGTGCAAACTGATCAATTCAAATACAAGGGAACACTTAGCTCAACAAAGTATAGTCATGGTAGCACAACCTGAGTGCAAACCCCTAGCTAAGGCTAAGGCTTTTTTCCATGAACTTTTGTGGCATTAATCAGTTATTACTTTTTTCTATGTTCATATATTTTATTCTCTCAACAGCAGGCTTTTGCCATGAATTTTGCTCAAGTCCCACATGGAAAAAAAATTGTTTTAAGCCACTGCTCCACAGTCTTGTGGTAGGGGTTTAAGGGAGGATGTCTTCCTTCCCTTTTTGGAAGTCCCACATAGAAAAAAAATGTGTTGAGCCACTGCACCAGTGCAGGCCTTGAATTAAGAATTGAGAAGGGCAAGGCAATTTTGGGGGGACACATAAAAAAATCGCCTTGGATTTTTGTCCAAAACGCAGGGCACCAAGGCAGTTTTGATCACCTAAAGAGGGCACCGAGGCAACTCACGAAGTTCAGTCAGTGCACCAAGGCATTTTCTCGAAGCAGTATTGAAATGATAAAAAATTGATACACAGGAGAGTGTTGTGTCTGTGTAACATAGTAAAGATTCTGAAGATAAGAATAGTCTGATACAAAACTTACCTTTAAGAATTCATGGCTTTGTAAACACTGATGAACAAGAGCCTTGCTTGGAAGATTTCCACCCAACAAAAGTTCATTGGCATATGGCACGGAAAATGTAAGAAAATAATATAGGAAGATTAGCTAAAACTCAGACAGACAGATCGGTCGAAACATAGGTTTTTCAAAATGTATGGGAAATTGTAGGAAATATGTCAATTGTTTTGATTCCTGCTTACCAAAGAACAAATTCAAGTTTGACAAACAGATATGAAGATTTTGATGTAGATCAAAGGCCACTTTCCTTACAAAATCTACTTTCAGTTATTTTACCAACGTCAGGAATCTCATTGCCAGTGATACAGTGAATCGTCTTCAGCATTAGCATGGGAGAGGGGGGACCATGTTAATTTTCTAGAAAGGACACATGGATTATTATCATGGGGCAGGGTTTAAGGGGAAGGGATTCTCCCCTCTCCTTTGGTGACTTTTTCAGTTTTCAAGGGTGTCTAGATGCTAATTAGTGCAATATTTGTTACTTCTTTAACTCAAATCTTAAAGTCCAAAGAAAGATTCAGTACATTAAATGTAAGCATGCCTAACTAGCTCAGTGTATCTGTAGAGCTCTGGAATTCAAGCCATTAGGACACGATTTGGAACCTTGGTAAATCCGAAGCTTCTCTGTTATGCTGTCGGACAGACAAGGCTGGCCCATTTTTGGCCCTGGGCACAAATTATTTGGGGGTCCCAGGCTATAATTCGCCTACAGTGGCACGTACAAGTCACAAAAGGAGGACAAAGTTTGTAGTCACTCCCACCTGCCCACTCAACTTGGAATGAACTATAGACAATGGTGGATCCAGGATTTGGACTAGAGAGGGGGCTAAGAATTGTGGGAAGACTACCTTTTAAGTGGAATGCCTTTATCAGTTAGCATGGAGCTTACCATCATTTTTGGCCACAAACATCTCCCAAATCACTAGAAAATTATGGCATTTCCGAGCTTGTTGAACTGAAATTTTTCTGCTTGTTTACACCTCACCCCACTCTAATGTATGAAAATGCCGCTTTTAAATACAGTTTCAATTTTTTTTTGAGTCAATTGGGGATTGGGGAAGATTGATTGGTCCAAAAGTGTGAGTACAATTTTTTAAGAGGATTAAGAAAGCAAGGTTATGAGCTGGCTTGCATTACAAACTGTAAATACTTTACTGTAGTCTTCATGCATGTTCTGGACAAAAGACAACCATGATTTCATCTAGGCTATAGGGGACATTAAGAGGGATCATAATTATGTACATAGGCATACGGGAAGACATTTCACAGGGGGCGGAGGGATTTTTGCCCTGAAAATTTTGCACGCCGCACTGCCCACTGCATTGCCCCTTGCCCTGAAAATACAGGTGTCAGTGCCCTGAAATAAGCATTTTTCCCTGCTCTGGGGGGGGTGGCTGCAGCCCCCCAGACCCCCCGCCTCGTACGCCTATGATTATGTAGTTCCTCGAGCTTTTCCTCCATTTTCCTAATTAACAGATGGGTATACCCGTTTACTAATATTTGGGTATCGGTTGGGTACCCTGGTACCTGACTCAGCTCTAGTTGAACTACTGTTCAATCCAAGGTTAAAGACATTGCTTAATTTAAGAACTTTGTAAAATGAAGGTGTAATGAATATGTAGTATATGAAAGAAAGCAAATGCTAAACTTATTTTTGATATTTATATGTACACTATTTACAAAGGTTATGTGTTTTGACAGAAATAATTATATTATTTGAATATCAGAAAAAATGTTATTTGTCATCATTACATAATGTGTCGTGGAATTTGGGGGAGGCTCAACTTATCCTTGACATTAAAGCTGTGTCATGAACATGTTGAACTGTCAGTCCAATCTCAGGTCGGTTATGGTTGCTCAATTTACGATCTCGGTGTGTAATGAAGGTGTAATGAATGTGCAGTACTTTACATAAGAAGAAAGCAAAATGCAAAACTTATTTTTGATAATACTTGCTTTTCAACAATATTAGAAATGATAATATACTTGAAAATCAGAAAAATATGTATTTCTCATCATTTTTCATGTGTATTGAACAAATTTTGGAGAGGCTAGCTCGTTCCCCATCTAATACTCTTATCCCCTTCCCTATTCCCTGTCTACCCAGATTCCTCTCTCCTCCCCACTCCCTTCCTATCGACTTACAAGTTACAGTATAAGCTCTAACTGGAAGGTTCAAATTAAAATAAGTTGGGACTTGGGTGAAAAATATACATTCACATGAGTCACTCACTAATTGGGCCCTTTACATATTTTCAAGACAATTATCTTACAAATACATTTACAAGTGCTTGGAAACCTGTGATAAATTCTTGCAATTTTGTATACTGCAATCAAAACACAATTAGCTATAGTGACATATAATGTGGTAATTAAAATGATAGAAAAATTGAGGCAGAGTTACTACAGTACAATTACCACAGACGTACAACAAACAATCTGCATGAGAAAATGATCGTAAACTTGTGCATGGTAAATTTACAAGTGCATGTATCATACCACTATTTTAACACAGTGAAATGATGGTAAACTTATGGTATATTTACCATGGTACATGTACCACAATTATACACCATAAATGTACCATGGTAAAATGGTGGTAAACTTTTGGTATATTTACCATGGTACATGTACCATATTATACACCATGAATGCACCATGGTAAAATGGTGGTAAAATTGTGGTTAATTTACTATGGTACATGTACCACAGATGTACCACAATTTAACCATGGTAAAATGATGGTAAAATTGTGGTATATTTACCACGGTAAATGTACTACAGATATACCACACATTTACCATGGTAAAATGATGGTAAAATTGTGGTATATGTACCATGGTAGATTGTACCACAATTTTACCACACATGTACCATGCCTTTACCATACTTTACCACAGTTACCATGGTTTTACCATGGTATACCATGGTAAAACCATGGTACATTTTCAGCTGGGAAGTTTAATAGGCCTACGCAAAAACTTTGTTGGTGGTCTTCCGTTCAAAATTGAACACTGTCATAAACTTGTACTTTGTTCAATCTTCAAATATTCTTTTTCATCCTTCATAATCTCAAACAACAGCATTGCGATTAGTCCCACTGGTTATCAAACAAACATGCACTATGTATTGCGTATATACCGTATACGTACGTACCACCGCAGGTGCCACACGGACTTCGTGGTCGGTCCATAGGCGCAGCTGTGGTGCTTTGTAAAGCATTAACAACAACGATCGTAACGGATATGTACTGTCAGTGTGCACATATATCCTGAGACATTTTAGCGCGCACGCCGGATGTCGCATACATAATGCTGAAGTCTTGGTCATAGTGTTTACATATATGTACACGTAAAGCCCATACAAGTTCGATCCACGAATCATTAATGAGGTGCGTGACATGCGCTTTAAATAATTCTTTGCAAGGATATTTCTTGTACTATTTTGGGGTGGGTGCTAGAAATCGGAACGTTCCGATTTTTTGCTAGAAATCGGAACGGTTCCGATTAAACTGGAACGGTTGGCAGGTCTGTAATTGTGAAATTTATGAGGAGTATATAACTCCTTGGTTTAATGACATTGAATATGCAATACGTATGTCCTAAAATATCATGAATGATACTTGGAAAAAAAATAAGGGGAAAGATTGTTAGATTTAGCTGTTGTTTCAAAATAAATTTAAAGGGCAAATCTCGTCATCCCAAACAGGTATAAATTCTCCCAACTATGCAACTTTGTAGCTCCTCCCATAACTGCATAAAGCTCCTCCTGTATACTGTAGGGCTGTAAAATTTGATGGGTGCAGAAGCCCACCAGATCAAACATTCAGCTAGCTTGAACGTTTTCTTAGAGGAGAACAAAAGATCTATGTTTTGGGGATGCCATATCTCCTTTAAAGGCATTTTGCTTGTTTTATTGCATGTCAAAGTGCATCAATTTGGGAATCTCATATGTATATATTATAGTAGGTCAACAGAGATAAACAATTAACCAGGGATAGTATTAATTTTCGCGGAAAAGGGTCATTTTTTACACCATATTGAATTGTGGGTAAAAATAGGATTTTTGGGGTCTATTGTAAATACTGTAAACTTGTAAGTGTACAATCACTGATAAAAGAAACTTTCACGAAAGGTAAATTGTGCAAATGTGAACCACTATTCTGGTGGTATGCAAGTTCTGTTTGATGCTTACAGTATATAGTAAAGGCACTGGATGTCCCTGAAAGTCATATATTACAGGAAACCGGGCAAATATGGTTATGATCTAAGTTGAGAGTAAACTGTAGGCTTTCTATTCTCAGGTAAGGGACATACAGTATGTCACCTAAGTTATCCCATTGTTTTTATTTTACGCTGCCTTAATAACTGTGTGTTTGTTAACAATAAATTACCTCCTATCATAATTAGGGACTGCACTGTGTTGTATCGGAAGGGTTTTCATATATTGTGTATAATACTACCTCTTATGCATGATTCAATAGAGCGCCACCCTTACAAGATGGCTACCTTAGCGACACAATAATTAATAAAGTGATGAAAGTCAGAATTGTGGACTTAGAATCATAATTGTTTCTGGTAGACTCAACACTTATTTTGAAGACAACATTTGAATTGACCCTATCCATCATCACCCATTCCGTACGTGACAGGCAAATTAGGGCTGATGCAAATAATAAGACTATAGTATTCCCAGCCAACATGCATGCTAAAGGGGTAAATGCAGTTTCCCCAGTTTGAATTAGTGTACACCATCATCCAAATTCAGGAATGCATGGCTCCTTTCAATCATTTACCAATAGGATTTTTGCTTATTAGTCAAATTCATGCAGATATAATGACTCCTTGGTTTACCTGCAATATTCAATGTTTTCACATAGAAATATAATGAAAAAATTCAGTTGAGGAAAATAATGGGAGGTTTGTAAAATGTTAAAGATTTTTTTTAAGAAAAATTGCAATGGGGTGACTGCATTTTCCCTTTAAATGGATCATCACTTTCCCATATAAAGATTCCTATTGGTATATATTGTTACTTATGCAAAGCAACAAACTTTTTAACTGCTTGTTTTAGGCTGCCATAGCAACCACCTGGAAATAATTAAAGTAATTTTGATGTGTTGATATGTATTTATTGAACATTTAGGGTATACATTGAAAGTATACTAATTGTGATTCTTTAATTGTTGCTTTATATTCTGACGGATTTAAGCTGGGTATCAAAGACTATATAACAAAGTTGGCAAAAATTGTAAGGTCATGTTAGGCAGCCTAGTGTGTGTTTCGGCCAGAGATTTAAATAGCCAGCCTGTTCAGTATTTATGCGACACATGGTGCACAAAGGAAAAGGCATGTTGCACAATAATTTTGAAAAGCTATTTCTGCAAAGTGTTATATTCAAATTAAGGAATCACCTTGATTCAATTTTTATTTGCAAAAAATCAGTTACCACAAAATGTACTTCTTACCTGCAGTATAATCTGCAAGATAATTTGGAGTAAAAAACTGCACCCTTTGCCATCCAGGCAAATTTCCAATAACTTTCCCTGAAAGGAGGGGTAGTACCTTCCACTTCTAATTACACTGTACAGACCTTTCCCCAGAGCATCAGTCTGGAGTTAGTTAGTTAGATGGGGTTTAACGACACACCAACACGGAGGTGTTATATAGTGTCACCTAGAAAGAAAAAGGGGCAAAGTTGGGTACAAAAAATAAAAAAGGGGTCAAAAGTGTCAAATTCCACTAGAAAAACTTTTCAGGTTTCACTAAAAAAAAAACAAGCAAATGCCGGAGTCATGTCAAAAATTTCTGTACAGTCTACTCTCCTTGAGAAAGCCCAGAATAAGGGAAGAATCTGTTCGCAGCAATAAAGTTTTCAGGTCTGGCACAGCGTAATACTTCTGACGAATATGGGAGTATTCGTGACAGTCAACCAGAATATGACTGACGGTGACAGCATAATCACAGGGTATACAATATGGTCTCTCGTCCCCGTGAAGTAAATAGGCATGGGTAAGGTAAGTGTGGCCGATGTAAGCCCTAGCCAGCACTATATCATCTCTCCGTTTGCTGGGGCTGCTCTATGTCCCCCAGTTCCAGCCCTCGGTTTAACTTGGTACAGCTTGTTTTCGGGGAAGGAATCCCACAGTTCTTGCCATTTTGATTTTAAAAAGCCATTGATCTTAGGCCGGTAGTCAGTATGAGGTAAGTAGATATTGGTGACGTCCATCTGTAGGGCTTCTTTAGCAAGTGCATCCACCCTTTCATTTCCTTGAATGCCCACGTGGCTAGGGACCCATGCTAGCACAACTGATTTTTGTAGCCGAACCAAATTGGAGTAAGCTTCACGGAGAGCTGTTACTGAAGGGTGCTTTAGCTCATGGCCTTTTAGTGCTAAAAGGCTTGATAGTGAGTCTGTGAATACAATGAACTGGTAGTTGTCTGAGCTTTCAATCAGATCAAATGCCATCTTTAGTGCCTGGAGTTCGGCAGTGAATATTGATGCATCATCTGGTAGTCTGACTTGCAAGGATGCATGACGGCCCGACGCCGCGGCCGCAACCCTGTTAGTGGCTTTGGAGCCGTCAGTATAGATTGCATGATACCGATGATATTTATGTCTCAGCTCATTAAAGCTGGCACGGAACACAAGTTCATTTGTTGAGTTCTTCAGATATTTTCTTAAACTAAGGTCAACAGCTGGTTCGTCTAACTTCCAGGGAGGAGTGACGGGGAAAGTAAGCTGTGCCACAGAGTCAGGGTTGTTGCACACCTGTGATAGAGCGTCCCTAACGCGAATAGCAAATGGCGGGATAGCTGACGGTTTCCTCATGTATATTTCACTAAACTTATGGTTGAAGGCCGTCTCAAAGGCCGGGTTGTGTCTATGGCTCCTCAGTTTGAGGGCAAACTGAAGTGATAACTTCTTCCATCTTATGTGGAGGGGTGGTTCATTCGCTTCTATGTAAAGGCTCTGCATTGGGGAGGTACGGAACGCTCCCAAACAGATCCTAAGACCTTGGTTATGTATGGGGAGGAGTTTCCTGAGGTATGACTCACGTGCAGAGCTGTAAACAACACAACCATAATCAAGTTTGGACCTCACTAAGGATCTGTAGAGTCGAAGCAAAACGGGGCGATCAGCGCCCCAGTCCATCTTTGAGACGACCTTCAACAGGTTCAGCGCTCCTTGGCACTTCCGCCTTAGATGGTCGATATGGGCTTTGAAGTTCAGCTTACTGTCGAGTATAAGGCCTAGGAACTTGGTCTGAGGAACAACTGGGATGTGAACACCATTCAAATTTACATCAGTCTGGAACACTGCATTGGAAAATTGACCTATGTAGTTGGTGAAACCACTGGTTTCAGTTTTCTTGTATTTATTGTGAATGAATGTATACACTACTGTATGTACCAGCCTGCCAGCTGGGTAAAATTGGATGGATTTTATTCCAGCTCATGTCAATATCAGTCGTGCAGTGCATTTCTCATTAAAGTATCCTTTCTGTTATACAGTGTGCATGTTAGGTGCTGGCCCATTCTTGTTCTCTCTGATATCTTTTTGGTCTTTACAATAGGATATGGAGTGTTTGTAACGAGAGAATTCCAAAAAGGGGAGTTTCTCGTACAAAGGGGAAAGAATCTCACTCGAGAAGGCAGAGAGACGGGAGAAAAACTATGAAACCCAGAATCGATCATTCCATTGCTATCTCTACTATTTTACTGACAAGGGCAAGTCTGGTAAGAGAACCTTTACCAAGGATGCAAATTATAGCCTATAGGGTGTGAATCAACATGCACATACATTGGGCATACAGTACTATAGTGTGAAAATTATGTGCTACATGCAATCTTGGGTCTCAGACTCTCAAATCTACAGTATAGTCAGAAAATAGTCATTTTTTAGTTCCAAGTTAATTCCACCCCAGAATTCATTACGATTGTTCGGGGGATCAATGGCAAGCTTTAAAAGGGAAAGTGTGGTGCCCCAAATTTGGATTTATGTACCATCTCATGGTAGCTCAGGAATGGCTCCCATCAATCATGTGACAGTACTTACATGTATGTTACTGTACTTACAGTATTTGTAAAATTCAAGTAGAATTGATATCAATCCTTGGTTTACAGTACTTTCAATGTTCAATGTTTTACACAGAAACATGAAAAATACTTCTGAGCAAAATCAAGGAAAATTTGTAAGACTTAGCAGATGCTTGGGGGACTGCTCTGTCCATTTAAATAGTAAGAAAGTGAGCTTTTCATAAAAGTGAAAGCCTCAGATAAAGAGTAATGGATGACTTACTACAGTCAATGCTTTCTGCTATGTGAGTATAGATGCCAAGTATATGCTCGAGAGGAATATGAAAACACCTTTGTGTGGAATAACCTTAAATCACTTTTGAATTTTGATGGAAATGGGAACCTTTGCAGTCATGATGGGATGTTTTTAAGTGCACAGGTGCTTGCATGCATGGGTGCGATGTCAGTGCACCAGGTACCACTCGCATTTTCATATCTGTTCTTCATAATCATGACCGATTCTTATAAAATGGTACGGTTGAATTTAACCTATCAGAGGGTATTAAATGTACTGTAAAGCATTGAATGTTACCGTCTTGTCTCAGGCTATGTGCATGTAGTTACTGTCAGTTGTAACTATTTCGAAGAGCCAGCCATTTAATCCTGTTGATGGACAAACTACATAAATGTTGTGAGTAGATAATTAAAATAGTTGAAAGGACATCTTCAAGTTCAAGGCTCACAATCCAATTGCCACTGCAGTTTGTAGCATGGGAGAGTTAAATGGGTTACAGCCAAACAGTAGCTATAGTGTGTAGAAAAGCAATTGAATAGACAATCCATTTAGGCCTAGGCCTCATCTTTTCTTAACCTTACGTGGGAAGATCTCTTCCTGTGTAACCCCTGCATTTTTTTTTGTTAACTTCCCATATTATAGTTGACAGAGGGGAACAGTCATAATTTGACCTGATGGGGATGTGACAAGCTAGTCTGCACATGGGAAGATTACATACTGGACACATTTTTGAACAGTTTATTTATTTTGTGATGTGTGCAACTATACCCCACCCACATTTGACATCATTCAGGTGTATCTATTGGAGCTCTAAGATGAAGAATTAATGCCATGGAACGTGTACCTACCAATGTGTGGGAGGCCATGCACACAACCATAGAAGTTTGTGGATCCCCAGTGGGGGTGTAAGGTTCATGCACTAGGCTCTTTACAGGCTTGAGATCTCCCCAAACAGAAAAAAATTCTCCTTACTAAGTTACTTTTATCCCCTCCTTAAATTTTAAGAAAAATAAACTGGCCACCTGTCCTTTGTAGACAGGGTGTGATATGTAGTGTAGTACCACCTTGCACAAATATCTTGATCGATGTAAATTCCTACCGTAGCTGCACTACTACATTGTAATTGAATCAAGGGAATCCTACCAGACTTGTCTAGGTCTAAGAGACAGAAATTGAATAACATTTTCTGTGTAAACGTATTAGTGTTGGGGTACGGATAAACGTTAGGTAATTAAGTATACTAGCAATAATGTATTTTGACCTTGCTATCAGTCTCCCGGGCTGAAACTTTTGAAACCATTCATATTTGTCACAAAAATACAGTTATTTATTGAACAACTTTTACAGCTAAACAAGTGAGTGGAAAAATATATCTCGTTTATGTGTAATGATTAATACATGTATCCTTGTCATTTAATTTTTCAGCAGTGATGCAACCCACACCAAACATTCTCTAGGCAGACTTGTAAATGATGACATCCCGAAGAATACCAATTCTCAAATGAGGAAGATAACTCACAATGGTAAGGTTATCCTCTGTCTATTTGCAACTAAGAAGATTGTTCCAGGTCAAGAGATTAGGTATGATTATGGGGTTAAAAATCTCCCATGGAGACCTAATGGAAACTCTGCCATCAAAAGCAAACAACACCAAGGTACCATTATGCAAGAAATTCAGCCAAAAACATTGGCAGAGGCAGATACCCGTATGCAACCAAATAAAATACAGAGAGTAGCAGACAACAATTGTAATACCACTCACTATGCAGGAATTTGATCCAGGTGAGACAGGGACAGATGTGGACAATGATACCACTATGAAGGCATCTGATCCGAGTGAGGTAGGGGCGGACAGGGACACGGACACCACTATGCAGGAAACTGAACCAGAGCCAGAGGAACCAAATGAACTACAGACAGTAGCAGACAACAATTGTAATACCACTATGCAGGAATTTGATCCAGGTGAGACAGGGACAGATGAGGACAATGATGCCACTATGAAGATATCTGATCCCAGTGAGGTTGGGGCTGACATGGACACGGACACCACTATGCAGGAAACTGAACCAGAGCCAGAGCAACCAAATGAACTCTTCCGATAATGAGGCTGATTCAGAATATCATCCAAGTTCCGTGGATTCCGGAACAAATAGTGACACTGATAGTGACAACCCTGGAGCATACAATCCACCAGTTGATATTCCCAGTACTTCTGGTACTTGTTGCAGCAGAGCAGATAACTTGGATAGTGCCTCAACCTCTACAGAGAAGGGTGGATGGCATGCTGATAGTGAAGATAGTAAAGATGACAAAGATGACAGTGGGAATGAAGAAATCCATATCAAGTACTCTAAGAGGAAGAAAACAGAAAATGGTGAGAAAATGGTCTATGATAAAAGAAATGCCTGTTTGTTCTGTGAAAAGTTGATTGAAGTGGTTATTGGCAGACATTATCTCTCACAGCACAGTAGCGAAACTGAACTTGCTCAGATACTTGCAATGCCGATAAATTCTCGAGAACGTAAAGTCAAGCTAGACTTGTTAAGAAATAGAGGAAACTTTTATCACAATGAAAAAGTCATGCGGTCAAAATCAGGAGAGATAATTTTAATGAGAAGACCACGAAGTGGCATCTGTTGTGACCCACAAGATTACGGACCTTGTCCTCAGTGCCTCGGTTTTGTTGCTAAAAATGACCTTTGGCGCCACGCTCGATACCGATGCATTGCACGGGTACAGCATGAGCATACTCAGAGCAAAAAGAAGAGATCGCAGATCCGGATTGAATGTGATATTCTTATGAAGCAATTTGAAGGGGCAAGTGATGAGCTGAAAAGAACAGTATTGGCATCTATGAAGAGAGATGATGCTTTTCATGTTTTCAGTAATGACAAACTCATTTTAGAATATGGCAACCAGATATTCAAGAACAAAAAAGACAGGAAGCATCTGGTTTCACAAAAAATGCGAGCTGTTACCAGAATTGTACTTAAATTACGTGAAAATGATCCAGAGGGTGGACAGTACATTTCTGATTTTATAATACCCTCTAAATTTGATAAAGTTGTACAAGCAGTGGAAGAAACATGCATTCTAATTGAAGGGCAAAATGAAGATGAGTACCAGTTCCGTCAAAAACCATAAATTCAGGCCATGACTTAGTATGGATACCACGAATAAAAAGAAGTCAGGCCATTAGACAGGGTGATGAAAGGGCTGAGGAAGAGTCTAACAGGTACCTACAACTGCATCAAGTAGAATGGCATAGTAAGATATCCTCAGCTGCTGCTGTCACCTTAAATGCAAGGAAGTGTCAGAAGGTAGTTACATTACCAAATACCTCAGATTTGAAGAAGGTGTCTCAACATTTAGTGTTTGAAATTAAAGGTTTGGTTGAGAAGTTCCTCTCTGATCCTCAGTTCAGGGATTATCGTCTTCTACAAAAGATAACATTGGCAAGATTAATTATCTTCAACAAGCGTAGACCCACTGAGATGTCCAAATTGCAGGTTTCTTCTGTACAGAACAGGCCTAATTGGGAAGGCTGTCAAATTGACGAAGTTTCACAACACCTAAACCCTTGGAAAAACAACTTTCAAAGAACTTTCAGTTGATAAAGATTGAAGGCAAGCGGGCCGTGCAGTGCCAGTTATTGTCCCTCCAGAATGTGTGAAAGCTCTGCAGGTGATCATAAATCGAAGAGAACCTTTCGGTGTTCCCATCAGCAACTCTTATGTATTTGCACGTAACACGTCATCTTCTTTCCTTGATGGAGCGGAGTGCATCTTCGAGGTAACAGGTCAGTTAGAACTGGAAGCCCCAGAGACTCTGAAATGCACCAAGATGCGCCACTATGCAGCCACTGTGGCTCAAGTCCTAAGTCTTGATAGCAGAGAAGTTGAGTGGTTGGCTGGCCACCTGGGTCACGATGTGGCAACACACAAACACTATTATCGCTTACAGGAATCTACTATTGAGCTGTGCAAAGTGTCAAAATTACTCCTTGCAATGGACAGGGGAGAAGCTGCAAATTGGTATGGAAGACCTTTGGACGACATAGATGTGGAAAGTGAAAGTTTAGTCAAGGTTTTCTGGTTCAATGTTTGGAAATCAGGATGAAGACTACTCGGTGTATTTTTGTTGCTGTTTTCCCCAGCCATACAGAACTGATAATTTACAATTTTCTTCGTAACTTACATTAGGTGTATCATATATCAATGACATGTCTCAGCCCGCTTCTTTCTCAAGCATAAGAAAAGGGTTAATGGAAAGTAATTCATCAAAAAATATGTTTTGAAACAGGGTACAGAATATACCAATTTAATGATACAACCTGAACTTAACTTAGTCTATGTATAACTCTGTTGGTACCAATTAACAGTGTCTCAGTTCTTGTGTTTAGTGATAGATTTGTATGAAACTGTTAATTGGTTGACTCTTGTGGGAAATGCTGTATTTATAGCATGTTAGACTTAACATACTGCATGTTGGAAAAAGTCTGTTCACTTTCTCATCAAATACTGATGTTTATGCAGTAAGGAAGTACCTATCACTTGGACAATGCTGCTTTCTTTGGCTAGCATACGTCAACCAGTCTTTAGAGGGAATGAAAACATGCAAAATATGTGGAAGGGACAAATCCATCAATGCATTTTGCAATGCAAATGTTACAAAATTGGCTGTGCATACTTTTAATTTTTCTTTAATATATTTACACTCTAAAACACAGACATTCCAGTGTATGACGATGATCCTGAGATATCAACAAAAGGTGAGTTTATCGCTGAATTATTCAATCAGAATCATTTTATGAGATATGTTGAAAGAATTTACTAGAGTGAAATGCAGAGCATGTTGTCCACTTACGATACCCTTTAAATAGTTGCAGAATCTTGAATATGTCTTTAAAATTAAAAAGTGAGCACTTCAGACTAGAAGTAATTTAGCTGTGTACACAGAACTACATGGAAAATAAGATAGCTTTTGATATCATCTGTTCCCTTAGGTTTCTCTTAGAGTGCCTGTGGCCTGTGTCTTAGAGAATGAAAGTTTTTCTCATCGACTGCTCACCTTTGAACTATTTGCTGCTAAAATGGACATTTTAGGGAGGAATATTAGCCATTTCACAGTTATGCATGATCTTCAGGTTGACTTACCAAGCAATATAAATCACACTCAAAACTGATTGTAGTGATTTGTGACACTGGGCATGGATGTCATTATGAACTTTTTTATTTTGTAAAAAACCATGAGTTTGAAAATGAAGAAGTGGAAAAAGGTTCCTACAGTGTAACAGTCTTAATGTCATTCAAGGCATCAGGATAAATCTTATGATTCAGTCAAGTGTACATATTGCATGGTTAATGAAACATAGCTTTTCTTAAATTTTTGCTAATTGGAAGTTACAGTACTAGGAAGAGGAATAATTATAGTGTTTGGTTATGTTCTATATTACAATATTTTTTCATGTATGATGTGATGCTAATAGTATAAATAGCGTAATTTGAGAAATAGGTATTTTTACTTGACCTATATCAGAGTTCATTTTAACACAAAAGCCAGTTTAAAGGTCCAGACTGAAGTGAACTTTATATTAGCCAGTAAATACTAACATAAAGATAACAAAAAAATGGGGGGAAGGGGGAAAAGCCCCCAATTCATTTCGTAGTGCAAACACTCCTCTTGTGACAAAAATGGGCAATTATGACAAATTGCATAGTTACATTACTGCATTAATAATTATGAAGTTTTGTCGCATGTGTTTACATTCTGACACACAGATATTCCAGCATTTGAAGGTGACCATGGGGTATCAGCAGAAGGTAAGATATTTCATTTAATTATACAATTATTTTATTGGATATTTGGAGAATGATGCTGTCAGTAGTCACCTGTCACACATGAATGCATCAATAATGAAGAAAGGTAAGCACTTCAAAATATATGCACAGTACCTTTACACATATCTTTCTGGAAATAAATGTGTTTATTGATGGTCTCTTTTAAAATTCTTCTCTTAGTGCCAATTTAATGTCTTAGGGAATAAAAAACATCAGTTGTTTAAATTTGAATGAACTGTTTTTAAGGGTGGAAAGTACCCAGGGGTTTTCTTTTGGGATTTTATTAGAGTGCTAATGTCTTAGTAAATGTAACATTTGTCTATCAGTTACTCAGATTTAGTGAGTGAATTTTTCTAAGGATTAATAGCATTTGAAGGGTTTCTTATCAGTTGATTTTACCCAAATCATTTTGTTTTGTAGAAAACCATGTGACAGAAAATGAGGAAGAAGGAGAAGATGCCAGTCCATGTAAGTTGAAAGTCTCCATAGAAGTACATTGAAGCAGCCTTAAAGTCATTCAGGTTTTAAAAGAAGGGTCTAAGCTCAAATCAAGTTTTGATATGTTCAAGGGGTATTTATTCTAAGCGTTCCGGTGAAATTTGCATTCAAATCGATTTGTGCTTCTCAAGATGTTAGCTGTTAAAGTTGTCACATTTTCAACACAAAGTGAACTTGAAGCAAGCACGAATGACGTCATAGCCTCACATTAATGAACAGTCTTTTGTTTTTCTTTAAACTTTACAACTGAGTTTCTCCTCGACAATCCCATGTTATTGGAATGTGATTACATGAGAGGCATGGGAATTTTACAAACTTCACATCCCTCATGGGGGTCTGATTCCTATTAACCTCAAGGTCAACAAAACTGACTGAAAAAGCAATGAAAACAAAGCATTTTTAAATTTTCTCATCAATGTGAGGCAGTGACATAACCCCTGCTTGCCTCAAGCTGACTTTGTATCACAAATGTAGTAACTTCAATTGCTGATATCTCGAGTACTACATATCCAGTTTGAATAGGAGTTGCACCAAATGGTATAGATTTTGTTCCTCTTTTACATATGAAAATTATTTTTTTGCTTGAACCCTTCCTTTAGATTTTTTGAGGTTCTGGGAGTATTATATTAGTAATTGGAGAATATGTATA
The DNA here is from genome assembly GCA_029531755.1 of Holothuria leucospilota. Lineage (NCBI taxonomy): Eukaryota > Metazoa > Echinodermata > Holothuroidea > Aspidochirotida > Holothuriidae > Holothuria > Holothuria leucospilota. The sequence continues at coordinate 63,707,820 of CM055961.1, read as the reverse complement.
TGCATCATGAGCTTGCATTTCGGTTGTGTTCATGTATTACAAATTAGAAATTACTTCAGGAATTATGATAGTGCATGCTTTCGTTCATTGCTGCAACTTTTTTTTTATAAAAGTGAAAGTTAAAATAATGTGCTGATTATATGCATTGAAAATTCTGACTTTAGACCTATGTATTTCCTTTTTTGTGTCCTGGAAATTAGAATGGAAACTGATTTGTTTTGCCATTTATGTTAGCTAGGTAGCTGATAGGTAATGCTTGGTCTTGTAATTCAAAGCATATTCTGGTGACTAAATTTGATGTTATCAAGACAGAAATATATGTTGTAAATTAGTATTTGAAAGCACTCTTCTATAGTATGCCATTTTAGGAAGGTACTGTTTTTCAAAACAAGAATTTTTTCCAGAAATGCAGTACATGACTAGTTAGCTATGATGAAATTTGGACCATTTGACATAGCTATTATAGTGAGGTATTTCAGGTCATAAATTGCCATTTCTTAAAAGAGATTATAGACAGGTCTTCTATAAACTGTTAACAAATAATGCCTTACAAGGAAAGGAGTATTTTATATCAGCTGAAAATGATATCACATTCTTCCCTTTCTTGTAAAACTGAAAAAAGATCATAGAAAACCAAGTAATAGTGTAAGACACTTGGAAACTGTGTTTCATTTTAGGAAAAAGCAAGCTAAAAAATTCCAGCTGAAATGAACTTAAATCATGTAGAATTATGTTTTCCACCTGTCAAAATGTTATCTGATCTCTATTGGTAGGTTTGTTTGGGAATAACTGCTTGACTTTTCTTGTACAGTGTTGTTTCAGGGCGGCCAGTAGAAGTTCTGTGGCCTGGAAAGATTAATCATGTAGCATGCAAACATCTCACCAAAAATTTAAAAATAGTTACACTTCTAATTTAACAAGGTTTAGAGGATCAAACGCATCTTTGTTTAGAACACTTTGTACACATCTTTTATTGGTTCATGAAATAATGTATCATACATAAGTAAATGAACATGGAATTAAAATTACACTAAATACTAATATTAGATCCACTCGTCCTTTGGTTATTCATCATGAGGCACATAATTCTTTCCCCTCAAAAGCTGTATATCTGTTCATAGGTAGCTTTGAACATTTTGAATTTTGTAAAGCAGTCAGTGAGCATACAGTGCCATCATTGCGAGATCTGCTTTAATTAACGTTTCATACCATAGTGTCCCCATTTTGAAACTCACAACTCGGGCCCCATATACCCCATGCCCTGTGTATCCAACACCCCATTTGGTGCTTCCAGCCATCACTACATCTTCATCTCTTAGAGAGACTTGCTTTGGCCTCTGTGTTGCCATAGACTGGCTATTAATTTCATCTTAATTTGTTACACTTATGATTATGGTGTATCTTTCACTTTACTTACTCTCTGAAACTCAGGCATTCCAGCATTTGAAGAAGACCCTGGCACATCTACAAAAGGTAATTATACTTCTCAAAAATGTGTGCACATTAGCATGTGTGTTCTAGTGCTCACCCTTTTAAATAATGCATTTTCATAAGAAAGAGTCAATTCTTAAACAATGTTTTAAAGAGGAATGATCCCTCTTTCCATTATTTCACAACAAACCTAAATTGTTGTACCATGAGTTTAACTTAGAATTTCTTAATATTGCTTTATTGCAGGCAGCTTTATCTCTTATAAAAAGAATCCCTTTGCACCTAACATAAGCAAACTTAAATCTTCCAAATTCATATCAGATCAGGTAACAGTGTATCTACAGAAGTCTCGCCTATGTCTGTTATGTTATGGACAAAGTCATATTGTCTGACCGAATTTGTTGCTGTAGGACTGAGGAAGTTTCTGCATAAGTATATAATAAGTGTTTTATGAAATACTGTAATTAATTGTATCACATGTTTGGCTCAGTCCTCCCTCAGGTACATCCAGAGAGTTCTGTTTTCTCTCTATAAATTGTACATCACTGAACCAGAATATTAGTGATCATGTGTTGAAAGCATGCTTAATTGTCTTGCCTAACCTTAAAATTGACAGAGTATTTATGTCATCCTGCAGTGCTCTTCATGAGACATTCAAGAAGGTGCCATCACCCCTTGTGAAAATTGTCATTCCTGGGAAAGTGAGTTCCCTAAAAATATTCTTGCTCCCGGGAAACTTGTCAGTCCCTCTGAAAAGTTCTTATGGGAGCAGGAAGGAACTACAGAGTGGAATTATTTTGCATTATTAGCACAGTTGACAACAATATCTGAAGAGGCAAAGCAGCAGTGGTGTACACAGGGGGCCATTGGGCCATGCCCCCCTCACAGATGCCAATATTTTTTAGTTCTTAAAAATACGTAAGTTTTGTAACAAAACTTTTACTTTTAAAAGGTAGCACATGCCACCCGATTTTCCAAAGGACACCCAATTTTCCAAAACTTTTCAAAGGGGAGGGGGTGTCTCCCATCACCCCTCACTTGGGCCAATTTGTTTTTAGTTCATAAAAATACATAAATTTTGTAGCACAAATTTTTCTTCAAAATGTAGCATGTGTGGCACCATATTGCATGTAAGGACACCTTTTTTTTCAAAAACTCTTAGACCCCTCCCCCAGGCTGGCAGTCACACAACATACTGTATCCCCCCCCCCCCTCCTTGAGAAAAATCCTGGGTATGCCACTGCAAAGCAGATACCCCTTCTCACAAGTCATGCTGTCAAGATTACATTGTACATGATTGTCACCCTGTGCACCCCAATATGTGGAGAACTTATTTAATTATTTCCACATTAAATAAACGATTTGAAAACGACAGCTTTTGAAGCAGGAAAACATAATGTTAATGTGAATTTTTATTTGTTTTACAAAGGGAACAGGCAGGCAGAAAGTCTTGTAGAAGAAAAATGCAGTACTACAGGTAAGGTTTCAGGTCAATCCCTGAAGATAAAATTGTAAAGTCAATAAGAATGAAGTTACTTATGATTGTGCTTGTTGGGAAAACTCATTTTAGCTACCCACCAGCTGAACTGGTCTAAGCTTCCATGATGACATGAAGTCTACCTTTCCATCTGTCTATTAACATTTGTGTAAGGAATTCTCTGACGGTCTCATCCTTTTATGAATATTTTGAAACTTAGGCACCATACACTCCAAGTGTATCCAGGTATTTAAGGGCAAATGTATAGGGGTCATACAGAATAAGTTTTGAAAATGAGCTCATCTTCTCCTGTCACAGAAGGTGTGCCTCTTGAATTTGGTCATACTATTTGCTTTTTAGTGATGCACACTGGTTGTTCAGATCAAAGTTGAGCTACTAGCTTCATGATAGATATAACTGTGCCCGATTTTGTTTAATGTAGCTTCATGATGCCACTAGAAAGAAGAGATTGACCTGAACTGAAGACATATAAGGATTATTGAGGGCAATTATTAATACTGATACAAAACCATGGTCTGTAACATTACTGGTGGATGAAATTTGCATATAATCAGTAACCTTTACCACATTTGGGTTTGAGTTACCGCACCTCTTGGTGCTCTTGTTCATCAAGATTAGGTCACTGTGTTGAATTTCACCGTAAACTACTTTGTCAGTAATACCTGAGTGGTAGTAACTTGGTGAAACACTAGAAAAACCTCTCCCTCATCCATAGCCACTCTCTCTTGTGTGAATTTGTTCATCAAATGTACTGGAATTTCTTTTCAGGGAAAAAATTCTTCAGAAAACAGTGAGGAAATACCATACCATTTTATCTGTGATAAAAAAGTTAGTAAAATCAGAGTATCTTGCCAAAGTGACAAGTAAATTTTTTGATGTTTTGTTCAGCCTAGGAGCCTTAAATGATTGGGAGGGATGACAGAAGTCTCTTAGAAGAAAGCTAAAAATTTTTACATAGTTTAAAAAGGAAGAATAAGACTTCAGAAGTTCTTTCGTAGGAATAGCAAATAAATAAAATAGGAAAAGCTGCGTGTGGAAAACACTGCAAAAAGATCTCAAAAACTAGGTGTAAGGTTTTTCAAAAGCACAGGAGTCGTTTTTTGTAAGTATGTTTTTTAACATTCATTCTAGAAGCAGTTTTGGACAAAAGGGATTAGAAATCATCTAGAACAAGACTAAAAGTATAGTAAGCAAAGACAGAAAAAACAGCCTTTATTATTTTGACAAAAAAATAAAACAAAACAAGGCAATATAAAGAATCAGGCAAGGAATGTACAGAAGGCAAATGTTATGTATTTGCTTGATGTAAAGGAATTTTGCTAATGAGACTATGAAACATCAGAATGGTTTGCCATAAGTGAGATGGAGTAATTTGTTGAAACTTTTATGTTTGTGCAAATTAGGATCCTTGGCTGGTGGGGTACGTCAAGGGGGTGGGGAAGATTTGTCAAGGGACAAGCTGGAAATTTGACATTGTACAAAGAGGAAAAGAATGTCTAGAAGAGTTCTTTGCAAAAAATATCAGACAGGCAAAGTAATGGATAAACTGCATGCAGAGAAGTCAGAAGATGTAGCTGTTGTAAGGCAATGTGGTAGTATATTGTAGAAGCATTTGTCAAAATTAGGTGGTAAGGTTTGTTAAAGCAGCGAAAATCTTTTCAAATCATGTTACTCTCAGTATTTCTTGGATCAGTGTATTGCTGTGGTTAGAATGAGGGGTTAGAGGAAATTGTTACAAAACATGATAGCAAAAGTATAATAGATTAAAGATGAAAAGATGTCTTTTGAGTTCTTCCCAAAAATATAAGACACCAATATGAATCAGACCACCATAGGATATAATACATTAGTTTAGGTCATTGGAGTGATAATGCCTACTAGATATAAGGCTTTGGCAAAAGTCAGATTGGCTTTTTAAAAGTAGCATGAGGTGATTTTTCAAGATGTGTTTTTGCATTCCGGAAGTACTTGATTATAAAAGGCGGACGAAATTGTAAGTGCGGTATGGTCAAAAAAGGAAAAGAAATATCTTTACAAGATATTTGCAAAGCACATCATACTGGACAAAAAGTAGAACAAGCTGTTAAAAGAGAGGTCAAGTCATTAAGCAATATCATTATTTGGAGCTATCAAAGGAAACAAAAGGTGAAATTTAAATTTTTGTTGTTGTTCATGTTGTTACGGATTACTTCCTTGGTATTCAGAATAATCTTTCTGTAATATTGATACCAGTTTTGGTAATAAACCATGTTGTTTGTTTTTTGCAGTTTACTCACATCTCTTTCTTCCTTGTTTTGTGTAGCTCAAAAGAAGATACATTGATTTATTTTGAATGGTCCATTTTGCATTCCTTACCGAAGTTTAACAAGAAAAGTAGGAGTTGTGTGTGAAGGTCGTGGTGAGGTCTCTTTTTTGGTAAAATTTAACTATTAAGTGATGGTAAATCAAGAAGAGGGATAAATTAAATTTGATCTCAAGGTATTAGCTTTGCAGTGTAAAGTAGATTTTTTCAGGCTCATTTGTTGCCAGGCTTTGCCCAACAGGAAGGGGGAGATTCTTGAAGATGGGAGGCATTAGATTACCTTGATCCCACATGGAAGAGCAGGTTGTGGGAATGATGAGAGGGTCAGAGGAACACTTTTAACTGAAGGATATATAACATAATTCAATAATACCTCATGTCATGCCAGATTTGTTCAAATAAACGTACTCAATATAGCCTACCTACTGTAGTTCCTACTGTTGTATTGGACTGATGTAATGCTTTTCCTAATAATTTGAATTGTATCCTAGTTCAAATAGCCTAGATCAAAGAGTGTTAAAGTTAGTGGGAAGGCATGGGTTTGATAATCTGTACAAGCAGGGAACAATTACAGGTTATGGTCCAGAACAACTGAACAAAAGGAACTGAACCATTTTGGGTATACATATGCATTGGGTATACATATGCATGCATGCATGCATGCATGCATGCATGCATGCATGCATGCATGCATGTATGCATGCCTGTATGCATGCATGCATGCATGTATGTATGTATGTATGTATGTATGTATGTATGTATGTATGTATGTATGTATGTATGTATGTATGTATGTATGTATGTACATACAACTAAAATCTGGTATACTGATACCAGTCGTGCAGCCTGAGCAACTGGACTTCTAAAACGTTATTTACCTTAGGGGCAAGATAGCAACCCTAATCAATCTAAGGTCAAACAGCAGGATGAAAAAATAAAACGCTGCCCATCAATTTGAATCCATGACATCATACATGCTTGCTTCAAGTTCACTTTTTGTTGAAACGGTTAACTTCAATTGCCATCTCTAGAACCGAACATGGAAATGATGAGAAATTTCACCAGAGTGTTTAGGATATGTTCCTTAACATATCAAACATAAATTTGGTTCTGGATTATTCTTTTAATTAGCAAGCATCCTTGTAGCAGTCAAAATTTGAAATGAACTTCATGAAAAAATTCCTATTTTTCACTTTCATTTATAGCTGCTATTTCTGAACAATTGGGCCAGTGCAGTCAAGAATCTGGTAAGTGTAATGTATCTATATCACTAATAAAAAAGGGAGAGAATTAAGCCGCGGTCACACTACAACGAATTCGGATCGGATTCCGATCCGATTTTTGTGAGTTTTTATTAAAATCTTCTCCATCTCTGGTCAGAAAGAGCCCAAAATTTGCCAACCAGTGTAAATGTATGATTTTCATCAGAGGTCTATGAAAATAAAATGTTAACTGATTTTATCGTGACGTCACACAGACAAACTGCTTTTATCGGACACGCGTTGTCCGATAAAAGCTGTCTATCGATGTGACGTCACGAGATAATTCGTAAAAATTTAATTTTCGTAGTCCTGCGATAAAAATCATATAATTACACAGGTTGGCAAATTTTGGGCTCTTTCCGACCCGAAATGGAGAAGATTTTAATAAAAACTCACAAACATCGGATCGGAATCCGATCCGAATTCGTTGTAGTGTGACCGCGGCTTTATGCACTTGGCTTATAACACGGTAACTTGAATTGGTAGGTCCTACAAACTAACAGGGGTGTATCCAGGGAAGTAATTCAAAAGAGGGGTTGCAAAGTTTGATAATCCCTCTCCTGAGGGGGAGTCTAGGCCTATATACCAATTCCCTTTTGAAAATTTTTCTTTTGGAAGATGGCTGAGATGCAAAATGATGTTATATTTAACAACTTTTGAAACATTAAATTAACACATTACAGCCAATAGTGGGTGGAAGGGGGGGGGGGGACAATTTCACTCCCTCCTGAATGTCAACATTGTTCTTTGTATGAGATTTGTGGTATACCCTAACTACTGTGCACTAAGGCATGGAGGGGTGGGGGATGGAAAGGGCAAAGAATTTTATGCTTTTGCTTTTATACCTCTCAATTGATAACTGTTGCATAGAAGTAGAAATGATCAGGTCTGACTTGAAATGCATTCAAAATAAGTACTACGTTTTGGCCTGCTTCCCAGGTACTGCCGTCTCAGTATTACAGAAATGCCCAGCCGGATGACTTTTTACTTTTTAGTGCGAGAAAAATTTTGACACGGCCGGTTTACTATTGCTCCCCCAAAATGTAAAGCAAAAAAAAAAACTCCATCAGACACGGGATCCAGGACCCGGCGAGGCTAAAATTCATTTCTCTCAGAGCAAAGGATGTACAATAAAGGAGATTTTTAAAGATGCGAGAGAATTTTCAAAAAACGGGAGATTCGATCCGACATGTAAGCGGGTGAGCGGGACATGACCCGAAAATGTGGGCGTCTCCCGCCCAATGCGGGAGGCTTGGCAGGCCTGGTATTACTTGTCAGGTTGAGTGAGATTGTATTTTGGCACATTAAGCATCACTGCATTTAACTCACCACCATGACACTGTCGACGCCTCTTCATGGCTACCTGCATATACCCTATCAAACCACCACAAACATTCTGTGTCCACGTGCTATAGGAAAACTTGTGAAAGAACTAACGAGAATATTCTACACAGTAACTACCTTATCAAAGGGCCAAAAAATGAAAGGAAAAGCTGAAAGCTGGGATCGCTTGAATTTAACTTAATTTGGAAATGCAAAATGAAACAATTTCGAACAAGAATTTACAGTGCAATTTTTCAGATCCTTCATGCACAATTTCAAATAGTTTAATTGCCATTGCCTATCATGTCGTTTATATTATTAGTGTTTGCACCGGGTACCCGACCGACAATGTCAGGACCCGATTCTGAAATTGCTACCCAGTACCCGGGCGATCCAAATGTACATTGCATGTGTGACAAAAAAACCTATCGTGTTACTTTTTCCTCACAAAATTTATCACATACACATCTAGCTAAGAACACCCACTATCATGCACGTAATTAAGTAAGCTACGTTGGTGTCATATTACATCCAAAGCAAAATTTTGTGTTATGACTTTACAACGAACTCGTAGCCTAGCGGAAGTTACATATTTTTAGGTACCCAGGTACCTTACCGACCAAGGACTTTGGGTACCCAGTTCCAAATTTTGGACCGAGTGCAATCACCATCATTTCAATATGTCCCCCTTTATCCCTCTTTACAATTAAATCCCATTCCTCAGATAATTAGAAGTATGGTAGGTGTGCTGTTTTTGCTGTTTTATTAAATTTTAATATTTATGTTTGTTTTATTAAACTTTAGGCTTAACAGATTTATCAAAATTCCCAATCTTTATCTACTGTTGGCAGGGCCGTAGCTAGGGTCATACTTTGGGGGGGGGGGGGGGTGAAGGTCCCAAATTCCGACTGGATGGATATTTTTCCAGCTGAATGGTGGCGCGTAAATTGCACTATTTTTATGCGCTCTGCGTTTACATACAGCATTGGGATCGTTCCTTTGTCACTCCATAAAGGTGCCGTCGTGAGGGAGGGGTGACCCCTCCCCTTTGAGAAATTTTTGTTAATTTAAGGTTGCGTAGATGCAAAATGGAGCTATCTTTGGGATATTTTTTGAGCTGATCATATATGGCTAGAAAATGTCCATAATTAAGTGAATTCTAATTTTTTCGACTGGTTTGATTCTTTTTCGAAATGAGTGGTGGCGCGTACATTGCATCTTCGTTTTTATGTGCGTTACGTTTGTATGATACAGCAGTGGGGATCCTTCCTTTGTCACTTCATAAAGGTGCCGTCCTGGGGGAGGGGTCTAAGTAGAAAGTATGTTCTCTAAGAGAAGAATACGTTGTCAACAAACTTCCTGAACCCTCCCCTTTTGATTACTTTAATGCCTTCTTTTCTGGCATCTAAGGCTAGCATATACATGTATAGGGCCTCCTGGAATCTCTGGATCAATTACATAAAATGGGGCAATGACATAATGCTTATTACCTGGCATCTAACTAATAATATAGAGTATGACGCCAAGCACTTTACATCTATCGTATTTTTACTAATTTTGAACGAAAATCCAGACGAACAGCTTCCAGCAATGGGGAACGGGCGGGAGGGAGAGTATAGGTGCAGAAAAATGATATTAGACCTCCCAGACAGGTATAGCAAAAGGGGTTTAGGACTAACAAGCGCGTTTTCAGAATGTACAACTAGTTTATGCTATAAAAGTTCACTGGTACGTTTGTGCTTATAATGTTCATAAGTGATACGAAGTGGACTGTGAGGATTGCGCGCGAAGCACGCCGAAATTTGGGGGTATACTTCAATGCCAAAATGAAAAACCTACACGCAGGCTCAGCCAGGGGTGGTGCTTTGATTTACCGACATGAGGGGAAGCGCCCTGACTGGGAGCCAGCTACTCTAATTCCCGACAGATGCAATGGGTGACCGAACTCAAAATATAAGCGAAAAATTTGGGGTTATATTGAAAAAAAGATTTCACATTTTTGTCTTCATTAAGGAAAGTTGAAAAAGTTTGGGTTTTTATTGAAGAATCTGGACAAAACCAAGAAATTTGTGCGGGTGACTGCATGATCGTCGTCGGGGATTACATTCTTCATCTTACCCATTAAGGATCCCCTACGAAACTGAAAAATCTTTTTCTTACAAAATATGTTTGCCAAGAAAGAAGAAAGGATCTTCCAAAAGTTAGGAAAAAGAGGAAAGAACTTCGCGATGATGCATTTTCGTGTCTCTCTAGAATCACGCCTACACGGAAGAACAACATTTGTGGAAACGTTGAAATCCAATATGTTTGAAACGGGGGCGTTACCACTAGATAGAACTATAGATGAAAGCGCGCGTAGCGAGGGAAAATTTTTTGAAGTTATAGAAAGAATTGTTACAGAACTTACTGGCTACGGGCCTGATAAATAGACGTTTGGAATATTTTCTAAGTATATCTATGTCTTCACCAATATTAGTCTATTTAAAATTTTGCGCAATTTTGTGGGGCTCGGAAAAAATTGGGGAGGGGGGCGGGTGGGGAGGACTAAAGCGACCTAGCTCCCATAGATTGTGTCTGGTATAATTACCTTAATAATGTTCATGAGACTGATTGTGAATCTTGACGCATGCGCGCGAAGCGCGCCCAAATTTTCATTAAATAAGATTTCCATAATAAAACCTGCATTCAGAATCTAAGTCGAGATACTTTCAATCAGTCCGTCCGCAACTACCGAGTTAATGAAGTCACGTGACCACTTCTCTAGCATTCCCGCCTACTGGTAAATCTGGGCGAATGAAATTTCGCGGAACTGTGACTGGCAAGGGTGGTCCACCTTTTGTTGAATAATGCAAAAGTAGGCGTACACCTTCCTATCTTGGTGTTGGTAAGTGAATCTTTGATCTTCCTTCCTCTTGGAAATCAAAGATTTTTTAGGTTTTTCTATTATATTTTTTAAAAATACGCTCTCAGAAAGATGCAGTGAATTCTCATGTGTCAAAAGGTGGTGTAAAACTTTGCGAGTACCTGACTCATGGAGTGATGCAGTTTGATGTTTTTCTATCGATGTTTGGAGATTAGAACATAGGCTTTCTGCTAATATCAAAATCACGTAGTTTAATTTATGGAGTGAACTGTAAACAACCGTTAAACCTGTAGCGATATTTACTGTACAACATGTATGTATAATGTGTGTCATGTATGTACACACGTTATATATACTAGGCCTATAGGCTTATAATGTGCTTTAGTGCTACGCGTTATCGTTGGTTTCGTAGGTCTACCATACTTACATTTTAGGATAATTGCTTTTCGAATGTTTTGCAAACTTATGTTAAACGAGTCAAGTGGCAAACAAGAAATATATCTTTGAACCTAACAGTGCAAGCAGTGCAAGGCTATTTAGGGTCCACTTGTAGTACTGTAGTAATTAACGTTGCGTTACAAAACTATATTTGCAATATATAAATGCATGTGTAACTTTAGTGATGGTGGTAACATGAGTTTGTTACTCAACTGTTCTGTTTATAATGTACACTGAGTGCACATTGTCAGTGCCATAAATTTTTCATGCAGTGGCAACCCTTCTGATAAAGTTTAAGTTGGGATGTGCCTCTTAATTGTGTGACTGCTTGCCATTTTAGTTACAGTTCTCAAATATAGTGTATAAACAATTTATACCATACATAGAAATAATCACTGATTTTAGTTAGTACGGGTACATAGATTTAGATACAGTCAAAATTATTAAGACTCCTTAACTCAAAGAACCTCCAATATCACCTTAACACCCTAACCCTTCCCCTTTCACCCTGTATTAATTGTATATACTGTAGGCTAATCAGCATCTTCATTTCCGGGCCCAAGGCACTATAAGAATTAATAATCACATTAGCACAAAAAAACCTGATTTTTAGTTTGAGATATATATTCACTGGACTCTTCCAAAGTCTTTCTGTTTGCCAAACTTACCTTACCTTTCAACTGTCTATTATTTGTTGAATACTTCTTGCCAGTCATGTACTGTAGGGTTATTTTCACTCAGTCTCTCACTTGTAAGTTGTTTACAAGTGGGATTATTCAGTTAATCATTTCTGTTTTTGAACTAGGTTGAAACTATTTCAAGTATTCTGGCCCAAAATAATGCCAGTAATTTAATCATGATTTGTTTTCATTCAAACTTGCCAGCATGTTTTCTTGCATTAGCACTAGGCACCCTGTATGCTTGTTTTCATGTGTATCACTAGGAAATAAAGTTAATAAAACAAATCTTGTTTTTTTTTCTCACTTTGGAAGCTTATTGCACTGAAGTGAACAAAAAGCGCCATGGAAAATTTGAGCATTTAGTACCGTGTTTTATTTTGTTTGGACTTTACATACAGAAGGCATGTAAAGAAATGTACTTGATTGGAACATTTTGTCCACTCAATGGACTGGTATCCAGGCTTCTGTGCCAAGAACAATCAAATTCACAATTCCTTGCACTTTGCTTCTTAACAATTACTCTGGCTTGAAGTCCCAAAAGCTGACCTCAACGTGGTGCTAGAGTGGCAACTACTGATTATCAGGAAGTGGCTGTATGTTATGATTTTCTAGCATTCTCTCATGTTACTACCTGAGGAGTTTTAACATTCTCTTCTCTACAGGTAAAGTAAAAATCCTGTAAATGCATTCCCAGAAATTTGTGAATTGTCTTCAATGAACTGGCCAATCTTTCTGATGTTCAGGAGGCTAACAAGCTTGTTGAGCAGCATTGAATTTCTTACTTTGCTGTGTTATTTCTTTTTTTTTACTGAATATGAGGACAAACAAACTCTTGCAACGAAGATGGGAATATCCCAACAGCTTACACTGGGACTGTAGGCATGTGATAGATTTACTATTTCTTAGCAGTCTAGCAACAATCAGGCAATATCCGATGAGGTAGTATAACCATATATCCTCCTATACTATGTCTTGTCTGAGATAAGGTGTGGGGAGAGGAGTGAGAGGAACTATAGTCAAGAGTGTAATTCATAGGCTGCACTGCATTCATTGCTTTTCAGGGTCATACCAATTTCACTGCAGGCCTATCCAAGAGGCACATCATGAAAACTTGTGATAACATTGGCCTCATTCTGCTTGATTTGCCCAAGCTATTATAATCTGGTGGTATGATCCTAAGGACCCCAGTACATTACAAGAAGCCCCATGGATGGGAATGAGTATATAGATTTCATACCAAAACTTATCTCCAGACAGGGTCATGGTAGTACATATAACTGTGAAATTTACCAATTTTTGGTGGAGATGGATTGCTGACCCCAGGCCAGGACCACATGCCTAGAGTAGGCCTACTAATAATGGAACATATACCTTGGTTATCAACCCGTCCCCGTGAGGGAAATCCATTGAAATGTGATGCCGTGGCATTACCAAGATACGGTATTACTAAATACAGCTGCTTGCAAAGGGGGCTAGCACCTGCAATGGTGGAAAACACTGACTGATTGGGGCTGTACAAACCATTATATTAGAACCCATGTGGTGTTTCCGATATTACGTACCCATCTTTATTACTGCTGTTCTTTCCTTAACCCTTGCCTGTCCCAGCATGGAGTTACAGGTCTCACGTACCCACCTGAGTCCCTGCTCATCAGTCAAGTACAGTGTTTGGTACAGCCCAGTCTCTTGACTGTACTGAGGGGTCTGCTAGTATAAAGTATGCCTATTTGGAGAAAGTTGAAAGTTAAGAAACAAACATATGTGACTTTGAATTTGATATATAATTTCCAACAGTCTGTACCATTTCCAAATAAGTGGGGCCCAGTTCTCTTACATTAGGCCTATTGCAAAGAGAAAGACAAATTTGTGTCAGCACGGCGGACACCGAGTATAGCCAATGACATGTGTACACTTTCCACACTGTGTTGGTGCCAGTGGATTTACCCTGCAAGTGTACACTATTTTGTTACGTATGGCGGTGTCATTAGTATAGGTTTAATTTGCTTCGAAAATTCACGAAGCAGAAAATAAAACAATATTCTGTGCTGATAAAACAACCTATAGGTACAGGGGAATCGCACTGAATGCGTTTAATGTGCAGCGTAGAAGGCCGTCGCAGATCTTGCCCAGCCACCATTTCGCGTAAGTAGGCCTACGATACGTGTATAGGCTAGAGGCGCCCCAGTAAATTCGTAGTGGAATTTGCCGTGTACCTGACTCATGGACGAGGTTTTATGGTGCAAAAGTGATATCACTGGATAGATGACAAAATTTTGCCTCCATATGAGTAAAAACTGAGTGGTTTTACAACGAATCAAATTAATAATGGGCAATTTTACGGAGCTTTGGAAACACATTTAAGACGTTTTCTAAATCGATTGAAATTTACACTTTTTACGTACGCTTGTACTCTAAACTGGACACCAAAAGTACCGCTTATGTCTTTTCCAGTAGATTTCATAGTTTTGACGATTTATTAGCTCCTAATTATTAAGGTATTAGGCTTCGAAATTCGTATCTTTAGCTTATTTACTATTCACAGCCGTATGACGTCACGAAACGTCATGCATAAAATGTAAGAGAAAGAAGCTCTTTTCGAGCAGCCGCGGACTGACTGCAATGGCCCAACAAACCAACATGCCACTCAAAAAGTCAGTCTTTTACCTGGTAATTTGTAAACAGCTTTTCAACTTCTGCTGTTGTGCTTCTCCGAGAGTTGCTATCGTGAGATAGTGATAATAAGAACAACACTGAGGTAAGGTTTGAAGCGCGCGAAAATTTTGAGAATTTGAGAAACTTTGCGAAAAAGGACAGTTTGATTTGAGTTACGTGAGGAAAATAACGTTTGGTATTATTCTCACGTGGTCTACTTGGAAAATATACACAAAGTTGACATAGGCTCAGTCGGAAAAATGTGCTAGACTGAGATATCAGAAATTCCAACTGGCATTTAAGATTTTCCGACTATCGTCGCTCTGACGGACTTTGGGGGTGAGACACCCCCACCCCCCCCCCCCCCCCGTCGCGACGGCCCTGACTGTAGGTGTGCAAACAATTGCACTTCCTCTCACTGATTTGGGGCGAGTGGTGGTACGCATGTGATCACATGCACTAGCATGCCTCAAATTAAAGACTTGTGTTGGTGAATTCTTTCTGAAATTTATCACTCTTATCTTTGATCTGCAGACAGGAGGTAAATATATTGCTATAAAAAAATATACACTCTGCTCCATCTTTGTTCCAACATATCTCTGGGTATGTGTCAATTAACATGCAAGTATAGAGATGTTGAAATGGCAGAAACAGTCCCTGGCCACAACAATGTAGAGCCACTTTTATGTTTACAAATCTGAGTGGCAGATACCAACACAAGTCAATGTGAATTAATTAAAGCTGGAGAAGCACAGAATCCTTTGAAGAATACCAGCTTTATATACCAGCTTTATGCACTAATCTAGTAGATAACTTGGCAATGTTCATAAACTGTCCTTAGACTCATGTATGTAAAAGCAGCTTAAATCTTTGAACAAAATAATTTCTATAGTAATTTGATTAACAGACATTTTTGTTCTTCAAAATAACATATAATTCTCTTTCTGCTTTTTATGTTCTCAAATAGCTGAAGATACCAAAGGGTGCAGTCAGGCATCTGGTAAGTGATTGAGGGATTGAGGTACACCTCTATCAAAACAAAAGAAAAATAGTTTATGACCTAAAGTGTATTTATTCATTTCACTCTTTGGTTTATGAGTAATAAAAGTATTAATTTGCAGAATTTTATTAATAGTGAGACAAAATGCTGACCATTTTAGCATTTCAGGTGCAAAATATTCTTAAAATAAAAGGGACAAACTGTGAATACTGTACAGTTCACTTTGTGCAGCAAAATTTATGAACACAACAGTCAATATGCCAACTGTAAACCATAACCTTAACCCTAACCTAACCCTTATCCCCAATTCCTAACTCTAACCCCTTATCCTAAGAGGGGGATTAATGAGACATGGAACTAATGACACAGAATAATGAAAGGTGACAGACTAAGGAGAAGGGAGAGTAAAGAGTGAAAAGCTAAATGGAGGACTAACGAGTTGAGGAACCAATGGAATGGGGGGAAATCGAGAACGTTATTGTGAATTAATCCACTCAAAGCTTTGATTCCAATAAATGGGACAAGCAATATTGCTATAAAACGGTACATTTACGGCATTGTTCCTCGTATGCTTACATTATAAGAAGAAAAAAAAAATAGTACAACTAAAAGAGTCAGCTTTTTGCAAAATGGTTTTCCAACAAAAAGAGATCAGGAATGGCTCCGAGTGCAAAAAGTTCACAAACGAAAAGATGAAGTCTATGCCAGGTAAAAATTGCAGAGAGGTGCACAGAGTTCTTCAGAGTATCTGAAGTAGACCAAACCACTATTCTAAATTGTAAGGGTTAATTTGGCAAGGGTGTGTCAGAGTAAACTAAATTCTTAAATTTTTCATATGAGTACCTTGTACAAAATCTTCTGCACTTTTTATTTTCTAAAGCAGCTGAAGATACCGATGAAGCTGAGTGCAGTAGGCCTACTAGTTCCCAAGCATCCAGTAAGTATTACATTTTATTGGAAACTACAGTACGATATTAAGGGTAACTAGAAGGTACACTTTAAAGTTTAAACTGATAAAAAAAGTGACAGTCAATTATGGGCCTGAAATATCACAGGAGTATAAGAAAATATTATAAAAAATAGATTTTTATGAGATCTCAATCACAAGTTGGTCTTCTCAAATTAACCTATAGCTATTGATCAGAAACAGATGCCACAACAAGCGCAATAAGTTTGCATCTATGTTTCTACACCTCCCGATTCAAAAAGAAACACATGACTTCTGGGTACTAGTGCCTGGATATGATGTTACATAGGCCGGGCCAGTACAGTACAGTAGCTATATACTTGCCTCACTATCGACTGAAACTGGCGCAGATTAGACAGTAAATTTTGAAAAATCCACGACCCTCAGACAGCCAGAAATGGCATTTCCCAGGCTTGTAAGTAGAATCTAAGCAGTCAGTACTTTGAGTTTTTGTTTGCAATAAAATGTTCACTGTTATAAAAAATGAGCAAATTATAAGAAATGACCATGCAGATAATTACCAGATAAAATGTATAACTACCATTTTTGGGGCAAAATTTTATGGCATTGCACATACACCCCTTCCAGTCTGCAGTGCCCGTGTAATCTGGCAATTTAAAACATGCCAGAACTGTTTTAGCAACTTTTGTCCCTACATTTTACTATTCCGGGCCAATTAGTGTTTGCCAAGACTATGGAGTGAGTCTGAAGAAAAATTATTTTTCCATAAGCTGTTCTAATCCTTCCCAAATTTTTGCCATCTTTTGATTTTCATGAAAATTTTACCTTGCAGACTATAATGCTATCTTATTTTCCTGCGGGGAAATTTTTGGAAGAATTCGGATATTCAGCCATTTCCGGTAAAGTGTTGGGTAAGACTATGAAGTAAGGCTGAGGAATTGGAATTAACTTATCTCAGCCCAACCGGTGGTTTGGGCTGATCTTCCAGGTCAAAAGCATCAGGGGACACATTGGCCCCCTGTCCCCTCCTCCTAACAGAATCGCCAGATAAATTTGATCTAACAAATCACAATACAAGCAGTTACTTTACTGCGCATTGAACATTTAAGTCAGATGGAGATACGGTTAACTACTCCCAACAGAGAAACTGTTCCATTTGCCATGAGCACCAAAAATGTCTAGGGCAGAAAAAGGGAGGAATAGAATATCCCATGCTGCAAGTCCAATGAGATGGGGGACCAATGAAAAGGTGGATTAATGAGACAGCTAGGGCGATATTGGCATCCCTGGTATCAGTTGGACGTCCAGCCTATAATGCAAGCTAGCTAGGCTTCTGTAATATTGCGACAAAAGTTTGGATTTAACTTTGTACAAATCTGACCCACCATGTTTTCTCTCCAAATATAAAGCTAAGGCATGAGATTGGGTTAGTTGGGCACGTGAGCGTTAGTTTGATCTCGAGGCATGGTGTGCATATATAGTATGGGCATAGTCTTGTTGGGACTGCCAGAGGATACTAGAAAATAGTCTATCTTACAGTACCACCATCTACGACTATCCTGTTGTCTTGCCAATTTTAATAAAAACGAGTTAAAGACAGCAGTCATTTTTTGGAAGTGCATCACTACTGGTTTCCATTTGTGAAAGAAATTTCTAACATACAGGGGGTGTGTGCCTAAGCTGTTATTACAGTTGTTTTTACGGCTTTTCCTTGGTGTCATACAGACTTGCTTGAGAAAACTTGTGTTTGTATATGGTTATTCTTCCAGAAACAATCTGAGGAACTCAGTGTTGCATATTCAACACTTTCCCTAAAATACACTCTCATGATTTCAAGGTTGCGATTTAAAGTTAGACAGTTTATTCTGAAGAAGATTCATGAATTGGTTGCAATAATTAAGAGATTTATAAAATGTATGCAAATAAATGATGCAGTCTAGTTGGATCAACTTGTTGTTTAATGAATGATTGATTGCCCATCACATCTGGATTAATTCAACAGCAAATCGTTTCTTCCTTGAGCTATTTTTTATATAAAAGCTTACCCAAGAGATGTGAATTCCTTGTATATTTTGCATTCACAGTGCCTAAAAAAGAAGACAACAAAAAATATCTGTGGTCTAAACAGGAAAAGTCAGCCATATGGGCTCACTTAGGCTATTGAATAAGAGCACTGATTTTTCCTGGGAAGGAGGAATGCGAAAGAGGCATTCATGTAGATGAGGACATTCTAAGAAACAGAGACTGGCGTCAGGTTAAATATAAATGCTATAACATCGTTAGCAGGGTGAAAAGAGAAAGCACATAAATATTAAAGCAGCATATTGGGTTGGTTCGAAAAATTCGCCAGATTTTTTCAAACCTGTTAAAGTGTACCTAAAGTCTAGAATTTTGAAAATATTTATTTTAGAGGTTGCAAAATGAATCTTATTGACCCAACTCCCATTGTCGTAGCTTGCTCTGTTGCTGAGATATTAAATGTTGAAATTTATTCACTTAAACCCAAACAGTCCATTGTGCAATAATTTGTGTCATTCGTGTTGTACAACTCACATTAAATGTTTTCTTGCGTAACATGCAGTGCAGCGAGGGCTTGTATAGTCAAATCACCTTAAAGCCGTAAGAACGCGATCACATTTTGGCACGAGATGCAGTAAGTTTCAGAAAAAAGGAAACACAAAGGTAATAATTTGAGTAGTACAACAATAACATCACAAATTATTGCGCAATCAACCATTTTCAATTGAGTGAATAAACTTCCACCTTTTTATATCTCAGCTCAGGAATGTCCTGTGAAGATGGGAGTTAGACTACTGGATAAGCTGAGGGTGAGGCCGACTTCGTCCGTTTTGCCAAGGTCGACGTTCGCAGGTGTTTGGGTCCACTTGTTTCAGTGCGGGCGGGCCGGTTATAGTTATTTGTAAATATTGTAAATATTGAAATTGCAATAGTGCTCTCTACGTGATTTGCTTGGGTTTGGGGTGGTTTTGTAACTAGTTGCAGGCGCTTGAGGCCGAAACACGTAGACCTTAAGTTTTAAGTCTGATGCTGCCCGTGTTAAGGGTTGTGTCATCCTGAAGGGGGTAGAGGGGCTCACTGTCAACCCATATGATGGCTCTGTACGTGACAGTGCTTACCTTCCCTTCGAGGTAGATCAGCGCCTGGTTGCGAGGGTTCTTAGTCTACGCAACTGCTCTGAAATGTGGTGGGTGTAATATCCTGGGGGTGAGTTGCAAGGTATATTTATGGCAAGAGACAGTTCCGTTATGGACTGGTGGAGGGACTTCCATCCTTCCTCTTCATAGGGGGTTTCCAAGGCCCACATTAGGTCTTTTGGCAGCCCCGGACCCTGTTATTTAGCTGTGTAAAGAGCAGGGGCAGAAGCCAAGTCGTGTCCCCAACAGACGATGTGGGAAATGCTTGCAGTTGGGTCACGGCAAGCAGAGTGCCCCAACGATGTACGGTGCAAACTCTGTGAGATGAGGGACATGTGTTTGGCGCCTGCCCCCACATCGGTACTCTGCTCATGTCCAGTGCGGAATGTGGGGTCGGCACCTGAACCCTCGCAAACAGGCCCACAGTATTCAACTCAGGAATAGAGGAGGCGGCACTTGAGGTGGAACAGGACGTCCTTGCCTCCAGCAGTGGTGAGGGAGGTACTGGAACTGCTGAGGTAGACTTCTCCGCAACCCTTAGCACGAACCCAGTCAAGTTTTGAAATGACTTCTGTTCAACCCGGACATGTTGAATAATGACAGTAGAGGAGGACCTCGATCTGTCCTCAGACTCGGCGATGTCGGATGGCGGGGAGCGTGCCAGAGCCCCCTCCAAAGGATCCACCTTCGGGGGAGGGTTGGTTTTGATTTGTGTGAGGGGAGGGGCCAGAGTCTGCACTAAAGAGGTCGGCTTCGGGAGAAGTATCAGACAGGGAACCCATCACTCTGGGACGCCCCGTACCAACCCACGGATTAAAAGATAAGGGCCCAGTCCAGATTATTTAGTGTGAATGGTTTTGCCTTTTTTGTGTCCCCGTTTTCCTTTGGGTTTCTGTTTCTTTTTGTGTCTGTGCCCATGCATGCCACACAAGTTTTTTTTTTGTAGTTCCAGTGTAAATAGGTTTTCTTTGTTTCAAATTAGTCCGCCCGGCTACAAGCATAGAGCACACAAATTGTTATACTGTAAATAGTGGGGGTTGGCCACATGAATGCTGCCTGTTGTATATAGTTTGTCCTTGTGTTTCATGTACGTCGGTGCTTTGTTTTCCGGAGCCCCATAGTTACAAAAAAGCATTGAACAGACTCAACCTGAACACCTCTTCTGTTGAGGTAATGGGTATGTAATAGTTTTGCCTAGTGAGATTGTAAATAGTCCTATGTAACTAGTTTGGGTTCGGGGTGGTTTTGTACGTAGTTATCGCAGAAATTTTGTTTGCTAGCGCAATGTACAGAATTCTGTAAATAGTTCACCTTTGCAGTTTTGTCCGGTCAGGTTTAAGTTCTCCTTTGTTTCTTCGTGCCCGTTTCTACGTACGTAAAAAGCTTCGTTTCGCTCTTGGGTTGTCAGTGTGTGTGTGGTTCTATTGTTGTAATGAACATACTTTTCCGTTTGATTTGGTGGTGTGTGGATAGTTTTGCGTTTATGTTCCTGTCCGATCCGGCTTGAGTTTTTTCGTTTTTTGTTTGTACGTGCCGTTTCGATGCACTTAAAAAGCTCTCTTTGTACATAGTTAGCACAGACATTTTTTTTTTTTTTTAGGATCTTTTTAAGTGCATCGAAACGGCACATACAAACAAAAAACAAAACTCAAACCGGATCGGACAGGAACATAAAGGCAAAACTATCCAAACACCACCAAATCAAACAAAAAATTATGTTCATTACAACTATAGCACCACACACACACACTCACAACAACCCCAAGTCCCCACAGACCAACCTCCCCCCGGTCACACTATATACAACGCCCCACAAAGCCCAAACCCCAAATGCCATCCCCGCACACCCAAAGACAAACACACGCCCGACGGCAACACCAAGCCCTAAGGCAACACCACGCCACGAAGCATCAACCACGCCCGACGCAACACTACGCCCGAAGGCAACACCTCGCCCGAAGGCACACCACGCCCGAATGCATACACTAATCCCGAAGGAGGCAACACCTAACGCCGAAGGCAACACCACGCCCGAAGGCACACCACGCCCAAGGCAACACCACGCCCGAAGGCAAAACCACGCCCGAAGGCAACCTACTCCCGAAGCAACACTAGCCCGAAGGCAAACCCCAGCCCTAGGCAACACTACGCCGAAGGCACACTAAGGCCCGAAGGCAAACACACGGCCCGATAGCAAACACTACGCCCAAAGGCAACAGCACTTACAAAGCACCGGGGCAAATACAGGTGCACCTTGCCCAAGGGTGCCCCGGAGGCAGTTGTGGCAAAGGGTAACCTCATTACTCCCACGTTTAAACAAACTCCACAACCGGATGCAGTTTTAAGTCCTACCCAGGACATTTTGTTTGCTAGCGCAATGTACAGATTTCTGTAAATAGTTCAGAGTTATGTTTTTGTCCGGTCAGGTTTAAGTTCTACTTTGTTTCTTCGTGCCCGTTTCTACGTACGTAAAAAGCTCGAGTTATGTTTTTGTCCGGTCAGGTTTAAGTTCTACTTTGTTTCCTCGTGCCCGTTTCTACGTATGTAAAAAGCTCGAGTTGACTCGACCAAAATGTGTGACTTGACTTGAAAATGTGCTTGACTTGACTTGTGACTCGACCTAAGTGTGAATCTTTACAACACCTCTTCAGCTTCCTAGTTATGACAGGTACCATTTTTTGCAGTTGTATACGTCTCGGTACTGGAACGAAATTTCACGGAAAATTGTCAAAATTGAAATGGAAAAAAACGGAATTTAAAGTATGAAAACGGAATTTACCCTTTTTTGAAGCGGAAAATAATTGGCCTACCCATATATGAATGGCGCTACGTACACTGTGCGGCGCAAAAGTGAATTAGGCCTGGATCGCTTGACAGAGGAACAAAACTAGAATAACTAACAAAACTTTGAGGAAAAACAACATAAGGTGGCTTATTTTATCTTTATTTCGTTCAAGAATGGAATTAGCCTATGTCGGGCTCTCGTCCTGGGTATGACGTTAAACTGCATCCAGGGTAGGGTGAGGAGGTCGTGTGTGGCGAGTACTTTGTCCCCGACTATCGCCTATAAAATGCGCACGTAGACTGTTATTACTCATCCTACGACTGGCGGGTTGTCGGCGCCACAAAACCGAGTAAGCCCCTCCATGGTTGAGACCCCTGTGGTCTGGGGTTGTAGAATATGCCCACGGTACTTCCCGCCTGTCGTAAAAGGCGACTAAAGGGAAGGACTTGCACAGTATTTAAACTTTGCTTGACACTATATAGCACATTTGTGTTAGTGCGTCGTTAAATTTTATCAAACTAACCTATGTCGGGCTCAAACAAAATTTTGTCACAGGGCTACCATACACATTCTGATACCGAAAAAAAAAAAAAAGACGGGCTACTTCTTTCAAACATATTTCACGAGTCCTGGCCCGAGATGCAATCATCAGGGCCTGCAAAGGCCATTTCCTGCTATCTTGAAGGCTTCATCTTGCCAGAAAAATTCTGCACGCTACGCGCGACCCATTGCCGTGCATCGTTTAGATAGTAAAGAATTCTAACCACACGGGAAATCATTTCTGGCTTACCGGAAAATTTGCATTTTTTCCAGCATTGTTAATATACAATCAAGTAAATTAGGCCGCAAAGTGCATTATTTTTCTGATATGCCATCATCCACTTTTACTTAACATTCTTCTGCAGAGTTTCATTTTGCTGCTACTTGAAGATGGCGTAAAATTTGAATGTGGAGACCACTGATCTACATACATGGATGTTAGGCGGTGCGGTAAAAATGAAGCAACACAGCCGCTATATTACGTGTAGCAAAAACGTCGTAACGTACAGCGCCTCTCTCTACACGGTTGAACAGGTAATTTGATGTGATAGCTTGATGCTTTGATGTGATGCTTGAAATGAAACCAAAGATGTTGTGGGTTCTGTGAGCATTTTAGCCAGGAAATTCCCATTAGTTTGAAAACTAACAAAATTATGTTATATGGAAGGCGAAAATTCATCACAACACTTATTTAAAATAGACTTTCAATTAGTGCAGTGATGAATTGAAGTTCAACTGAGCTACATAGGGCGTCTATGGCAAGCGAAATGTCCAATAATTAGAAAAACCAAGTTTATCGATCGAAAAACCAAGTTTATCGGTCGAAAAACCAAGTTTATCGCTCGGGCAAAAACCCAGGTTTAAATCGATCGAAACCAGTTTATCTCCAAATCCTTGGTCTATCGTTTGAAGAAAACCTAGATTTTTCAAAATAACTTGGCTTACGGTCCGAAAAACTAGATTTTCCAGTCCGAAAATCCAAGTTTTTCGACATTTATCTGGTATATCGAAGAAAACTATGGTTTTCTTAAACGGAATGTCCAATAATTAGAAAATCCAAGTTTATTCGAGCGAAAAACCAAGTTTATCGGTCGAAAAACCAAAGTTTATTCGGTCGAAAAACCAAGATTATCGGTCGAAAAAACCCAGTTTATCGGTCGAAAAACCAAGATATTGGTCGAAAAACAAGCTTCTTTCAACGCAAACGTCCAATAACTAGAAGGTGTCTTGTTTGAACCAAGTTTTATCGTAGAAAAAACCAAGTTTTTTTTCGTCGAAAAAAACCAAGTTTCGATTATTTCGAAAAACTTGGTTTTTCGATTGCCATGGTGATTTGCCGGTACTACTTTCCGCGACCACGACATGCTAGATGGCGGCTAAATTGATGGGCCTATATGTATTATGTAACAACATGCATGCAGCTCAGTACGTCCAGTACATATCATATTGCATAGCTTACGTCCGTATCTTCTAAAGAGGACATCAACAAAAATTTCAGGTTGGCCAAAATAATATTTTTGTTTTTGGTTATCACCACTGTTTCAGCACCATTACCTAACAGACAAGAAAGATCGTCAGAACCTACAGTTGCTTCATTCCTCAGTCGACTGTCAAGTCTTCTTCGCTCATTTCAACGGTGAGTAGCCTTGCGTAAACTTTGATTGAATGCGTCCTAGCCCAGGCCAGGTAGCCTAGGCCAATTACAGTACTGCAAACTTAGGTCTTTTTGCTAGCATGGAAGTATTAGACTACCCAGGTAGAATTCCATGGTGATAGGACGCGTTCAGTGTCGTACGTGTTGCACGCCGCTATTATTACATGCCAAAAGTAAGTTATTTCCTAATAAATAATGGAACAACCTCTTAAATGCAAACGGGCAAGATCTGGGACAATTAAGATCCTTTCATGCCTAGCCTCCAGTGTATTTCAATTCACCATGTTTTCAAAATTGACTCGAATTAGCCTAACGTTAGTGATCATTTAGGCCTAGGGGATGAGTCACTACGAGAATAGCCTAGGCCTAGGCTAGGCCTAGCCTAGGCTAGCCCTCGAACAGGTCTGTGTGCTACGTTACATGGCCAAGGCACATTACACTCCACATCACAGTGTTGTGTAGTGGAATAAGCCTAAGCTATGTAACGGAACACACAGCCCTGTTCGAGGGCTAAGCCTAACAGTTAGGCCAATCAAAAGTCGAGTTACCATAGGCCTATTTCTGCTATCTGAAAGAGGGACATCTGTAAGTTGGAGACATAGGCCTATGGGGGAGGTGTCTAAAGGGAGAGGGTGCATGGCCCCAGCCCCCCCCCCCCCCCCTTGCCCAAAAATTTGGATTTTGATACATCCTTAGAAGCCAAATGGTGCAAAATTTGCAGCAAATTTTACTTGTCTCAAGCTGTTGAATAGGGTTTTCAGTAAAGGACGTGTACAGTACATGTAGGCCTATAGCTGGTTGCCCGTTGCTCCCTATACACGCCGTGTACCATATCATACTCTGTGTACAAGGAATATTTCGCGACCATTAGTACACGGGCCTTTAAGGCTGAGGACTACGTAGTAGCCTAGGCATTATAAAATATTGAGAAGGTAAATTACTTCAGGGCAGAGGTGGTTCTAGGCCTAGGCCCCTAGCGACAAAAATTTTAGGGGGGCTAGAACTGCATAAAGAGTATTTCTTGAGCATATGTTTGTCTTCACCACTACTAATTTACACACTATTTTGCAGAAATTGGGGGGGGGGGGGCTAGGGAAAATTTTAGGGGGGCTAGATCCCCCCTCAGCCCTCCCGTAGAACCGCGCCTGCTTCAGGGCTTAGCCTAAACTGGCAGTCTGAACATCTAAAATCCTTGATTTCTAAGCCCTGACCCAAAGTCTGCCTAGCTCTTTTCAACACTCATGAACTTTCTAAACACAGTTTCCAATCAGTCAAATACCATACTTCTCCATTTGGTCCGGAGTCAGCGTCAAGAAAAGTGATAAATTTTCAGGTAAAAGACGTTATTAGCAAGTTCGTGGCATGGGCGACCAGCCTGTACTTGACATATTGGCTTTCCCCATTGAAAAATCCCTTCTTCTCTTTGGCTGTTGATGATGTACGTAGCAATCAACCACTTAAAATGCCAAACCAATGTCATACGATGACATCAAGTCAGCCAATTGGAAGACTGGCAAATATACTTAAATGTTGCCAGTGGAGCCCACAAACCACTTTTCCCTTTATTCAAAAGCACTGATTTACAACTACATAATTTCCAAAGTGATCTTAGCATAAGTGGATACTACTGAATACTGCAAGGCTAGAAATAATTGTGAAAATCAATCCATCCTGCTCGATCAGGACCGTAACCTTGGCAAAATTCCTTATGGGCAGTCCAAGGGCCACCATCACTTAGCGCATGGTGAACACAATTTTGAAATCTCTGGAGGGGGAACCGTTGATGCAATCCTCCCCCCCCCCCCCCCAGACTACAGCCCAGTGCTTGCATCTGATATACTACACAGTCCTTGCTGAATCATTCCATGAATTTTGGTAAAGCGTTATATTTTCTCAGGTTTACACGCTACTATGATGTTTGCAACCCAAGTCAACTTTCCCAGTCCACACTAGCCGTACTCGAGGAATTGTGGGATATGCTACAGACAGCAATCAGGCATTTTGATAACCTAGAGAGTGAAATACCAGCAAATTTATACCAACAAGTACAACGTTCTTTGCAGCATATTCGTAACTTCTTCAGAATCCTTCATCAAGCAGTAGCTGACAGGCATGATAATCGGTAGGCCTATGTATTTTCATGCCTTTTTTTTTTTTTTTTTTGCTCTTTTTTCTTTGGCGGGGGAAGGAGTTATGAAACAGAGGTCACAGATGCGATCAGGCGAGATATTACTGATAGCAACTTTTCATGGCAACAATTCATCATGATTTGGTGCATGACTAATTACAGCAGTCCTGGGTAGGACGTTAAACTGCATCCGGTTGTGGAGCTTGTAAAGCGTGGGGATAATGAGGTTACCCTTTGCCACAACTGCCTCCGGGACACCCTTGGGCAAGGTGCGCCTGCATTTTGGCCCAGTTTTGTTCAGTTTTTTGTTTTTGTGTAAATAGTGTATATAGTGTACATACTGTAAATATAGCAAGTTGACTCCACCCCGGGCCCCTCGTGGCCCCTTGGGGCAGTTTGTGATGATTGCTTGGTCTGGTGTTTTGGTTTTTTGGGTTGTTGTTGGGTGGTGGTTTGGTCTGGTGTTGTCTTTCGTTGGCGGTGTGTGGTGGTGTTGGTTTGGGGTGGCCGGGGGGGGTTGGTTTGTGGGGTATTGGGTTGCCGGTGTGTGTGTGGTTCTATTGTTGTAATGAACATAGCTTTCTGTTTGATTTGGTGGTGTGTGGATAGTTTTGCCTTTATGTTCCTGTCCGATCCGGTTTGAGTTTTTGTTTTTTGTTTGTATGTGCCGTTTCGATGCACTTAAAAAGCACACTAATTACAGCAGTATGATTTTGGTCAAACTTGCATTGGACGTGGTGGCATCAGTATACTGTGTAGCCTACATGTGTGACTAGTGTCATCAACTCACTGTCCAATGTGCCTCCCAGTGTGCCAAAAATGTTTTCAGTGCTACTAAATTTGGTATATGCTGCTTGTGGAATCCATATATAATTTACTATCCCAAATTACCACTGCTATCTAGCTCATTGGCAGGTACTAGCAGTGCATGTCATACTGTATTTTACAGACATGTCATGTTTACGTTGTTGTGGTGAGTATCATCAGTTTCAAAATGGCACATTAAAGGCTTTGTACTGTAGTCTCACCACTGACAGTACCAATTCTCCAAACTACAGTAACTTGTATCTTTAGCCCTGCCTCCAATGTAAAAACAAACAAGTGCCACGTGTACTTCCAAGACCATGCACAACCTTATGCAGTAACAGGATTAAGCTGAAATTGCTCCATGTGCAACATTGAAAAACAACTTTGTGTGTGACTGTATGCTTAATTGGGAACACACCTACAGTATCATTGGTCAACCAAGGTGGAGCAGGATTTTTTTTTGAATGAATGTCAATCAAAGCAGTCACAACCAGATTTAGGACTTAACCGCTGTTAGGTCTGTGGGGGGGGGGGGGGGTGCTAAAGGTCTTTTTAAGGTAGGCCTATTACATTTTGCATTGGTAATTATTGTAAACCATGCATTTAATTATATTTGTGGCATAACTACCCTCGCTGTTGTCAAAAGAATTCAAACATAATCTTCACAGTACTTATAGTAAATCAGGACATCGGCACCTTTTGATTATAGAATCCCACGGCATATTTTGCATGCAGTTGATATATATGTATCCTTTTGATTATGTCACAGACATGGCACAAATGAGCCGAGCAACTCAGTTCCAGTGCCCAGAAGACACACTACTAGAGGTGTAGGAGCACCTAGATATGAGATTCAACTGGCACAACTTGAAACTCTATTAAACACTCAAATGACCTTGACGGATATTGCTCGAAGTGGTCTTCTCGGAACTAGATGTAGATCAACTTTGTACAACCATTGCCTTCGACTTAACATACCCTTACCTAGACAACGATACAGCACTATCAGTGACGAAGATCTCCAGCGTGAAGTACGTGAAGTAAACCAACAGCAACCACGCAGTGGAAGCGAAGAAGTTAGAGCTACATTACGTACATCTAGAGGAATCACTGTACAGCGTGACCGAATCAGAGCTGCTTTAACTACAGTTGATCCTATTGGAACAGCCTGTCGGTGGGCACAAGTCACAGAAAGGAGATCTTATTCTGTCAAATCTCCAAATTCATTGTGGCACCTAGATAACAACCACGCATTGAAAAGGTACTGATACCCTGTAATACATTATTTTCTCATAGTAACAAGTTCCCATTTAGACTCTGAAAAAGAAGCTTATTATGTTTCTGGGAATGATATCATTTTGACTGGACCCCTCCAGGGTCCTTCCAGAAAAACTCATTGTTTTTAATGTCTGAATACAAAATGTACTTTAAGTTGCATGATAGGCAATTGAGTTGCACCTGTCAGTGCCACAAATGGCTCTTTAAATCAAAATTTAATGATCGTAATATTAAAATGTATTCAGGAATCTCATATTTTCTCCTCTCTGAGGAAGTTTTGTATAGTGTTCACTTAATTCTGAATTCCCTTTTTCCTGCTTTCTGGTGGTATTTGAACAAATTGATCCATGTAAACGCCCCCATTTGTATTTCTAGAATGATGGAAAGTAGTACAACTGCAAGCAGTTAACATAAAATTATCACAACTTGTAATGCTTTGGGTTGGTTGTTTCATTAGTGACTTTTGGACCTCTTGGAAAATTTTTGGTTTCGATGAAAGAGAAACCTATGCATTCATGATGGCTCGTGTGTGTATGTATGTGTGTGTGTGTGCATGTGTGTGTATGTGTGTGTGTGTGTGTGTTTGTGACACTTTGCTCGTAAACACGATATCTCAAAAAGGGCAACTCTGACAGTTCTCAAACTTGGTACATAGATGCCCCATATTGAGAGGAAGAACCCTATCGTTTTTGGTGGGGGTCAAAGGTCATTTGGGGTCACCGGGGGTAAACTCTGAAAATCTTGTTAACGCGATATCTCAAGATAGGAAGCTTGGATGAATTTCATACTTTGTATGTAGATGCGTTATGGTAAGAGGAAGAACCCTATTGGTTTTGGTGGGGGTCAAAGGTCATCGGGGGTCAAACCCCCAAATCTTGTTAACATGATATCTCAAGGTAGGAAGCTGAGATGAATTTCATACTTGGGTATATATGCGTTATGGTAAGAGGAAGAACCCTATTGTTTTTGGTGAGGGTCAAATGTCATCTGGGGTCACCGGGGGTCAAAATCTGAAAATCTTGTTAATGCGATATCTCAAGATAGGAAGCTTGGATGAACTTCATACTTTGTATGTAGATGCATTATGGTAAGACTAAGAAGCCAATTGGTTTTGGGTGTGGGTCAAAGGTCATCTGGGGTTACCGGGGGTCAAACCCTTAAAAATCTTGTTAACACGATATCTCAAGGTAGGAAGCTTGGATGAAAGTCATACTTGGTATGTACATGTATTGTGGTAAGAGGAAGGACCCTATCATTTTTGGTGGGGGTCAAAGGTCATCTTGGGTCGCCGGGGGTCAAACTCTGAAAATCTTGTTAACACGATATGGGACATTCCGTGGTATTTGCGATATGAATGTTCAAAATTCAAGTTTCATTATTTGTCAATTAGTTTGCATTTTTGTATAGCCAAGGTATCCTACTACCGAGATCCGAAAATTTTTTTTTTTTAATCAGGCCATGCACTTTTAAAAATTGACGTAATTATGCCAAAAAGTGTAAAAAATCCGTTAGTCATGGGACAAACTATATTGTGGAATAGTTTTGAAATTTCCAATTAAAATGAGTTATTTCATATAGGGACATAAAGTACCCCCAAAACTCGATGTAATTTCACAGCAGAAAAATTATTTCATTAATGGGCTATTAATTAGGGCCTTGTCCCATTGGTCATTTGTCCCGTGACTAACATTGTTCATCAAAAAGTTTAAACATCTCAAAATTTGTGATAGATACTAAAGAAAGGTTAAGGATCCTCTTCATTTAGATAGTCACCAACACAACTGTATGGTTTATACAAAAGTGTGTCAACAAATATTTATTTAAATTGAAACCAAAAATTGTTAGTCATGGGACAATTTCGTTAGTCATGGGACAAGTCCCATATATACTGTACAGTAAGACTGACCAAGCATGGTATGCTAGTACTTGCTTTTTACGTACGTAGAAACGGGCACGAAGAAACAAAGTAGAACTTAAACCTGACTGGACAAAAACATAACTCTGAACTATTTACAGAATTCTTTACATTGCGCTAGCAAACAAAATGTCTGTGCTAACTATGTACAAAACCACCCCAAACCCAAGCCAATCACCGAGGACTATTTACAATTTCAATATTTACAAATTAACTATCACCCGGCCCGCCCGCACTGAAACAAGTGGACCCCAACACCTGCCGAACGTCGACCTTGGCAAACGGACGAAGTCGGCCTCCACCCTCAGCTTAATCTCCGTCCTCACCGACGCCAGGACGACGTCCGCAGGCTTCCCCTCTCCCCTAAACACAACATTACACCGGTCTCTCCACAAGGCCAGCTTTATGGAGGCCGAAACAAAGGTAAGTATCCCGCGAACACTTGTATTGCATGGCGGGGGTGACAGACCATACAAAGCGTAGTCCTAGCTGACCGCCCACGTGTTACAAAACGTGAGGCGATCAGCCAGAGCTTGAAACCACTCCCAGAGGAGGGCCACAAAGCCACACTGCCAAAACACATGTGGCACACTCTCCCACCCTGTGCATCCAGTGCGGGGGCAAATGCCATCTCCAAGACGCCACCGAAGGCGCTTGAGATTCGTTACGATGGCGTCGTGTGCGATGCGCCACAGCAGGTCACGCCGGCGGTGATCGAGTGTCCTGCCGTGGACTACACGCCACACTTCCGGCCCTGACGCAT
Organism: Holothuria leucospilota; assembly: GCA_029531755.1. Taxonomy (NCBI): domain Eukaryota; kingdom Metazoa; phylum Echinodermata; class Holothuroidea; order Aspidochirotida; family Holothuriidae; genus Holothuria; species Holothuria leucospilota. The sequence continues at coordinate 63,676,418 of CM055961.1, read as the reverse complement.
AGTCGTTGGGTTGGACCTGACCGACCAAGTCATCAAAAATGGCCCGGTACTGGTCCCCCGCACTGGACTGCGAAACGTCCCCTACAGTTGACATAATACGTAGTGTTTCCCTCATCTGACAGTATGCCTTCGTTGGCCTCCAACTGTGAGGTACACTGTTGCTAAACAGGGTAGGAAAGAACCAACGGAATGATAATCCACCCCAATAACGGACAAAGTAGGCAAACGGCATCTGACTGTCGACAGCACTAAATACACATTTGGTCAGGAGAAAACGGAGCTTTGAAGGAAAAGTGCACAAGGCCCAATCCCCCCTGCCTAGGAACCTGGTACACCACTTTTCTTCTGACCAGCTCCGTTTTCCCTGACCAAAGAAACCTAAACACAGCCCTCTCCAGTCGCACCAGGACACCCTCTGGAGCGGCCAGAACAGTGCCCGGATACCACAAGAGAGGGTAAACGAAACGATTTATAACTGTTACCTTCCCCAACAGACTAATGTAGCGATCGCCAAAGTCCTTCAACCTAGCTTCCACCAGGTCCACTTTCTCATTCCAGGTAAGTGACTCGGGTGAACCGTAACCAAACCATATGCCATTGATTTTTATGGCGTCGTCTACCCATGATGCCGCGAAGGGCAGTTGTTTCGACCGCCACTTACCTAGACGGAGTCCTTTGGTCTTGGTGGGGTTCAGTCTGGCACCTGTCGCTCTTTGAAAAGTAGACAGCGTGCCAGTAAGGGCTCTGAAGGAAGCTAGGTCGGAGACTACGCATGTGACGTCGTCAGCATACTGGAGGCACTTGACTTTAGCTCCACCAGGTATGTAAAATGGTCGAAACAAAGGTTCAACTTGGAAGGCTCTTGAAAGGGATTCACTAAACAATACATAGAGTAGAGGTGACAGGGGACACCCCTGCCGTACCCCACGTTGGACTCTGAAGGGGTCCGACGGTAGGCCATTAACGATAACCCGACTATATACACTATTATACAGTAAAGAGGTCCATTTAACAAAAACTGGATTCAAACAAAACTTCTTCAAGATTTTAAGAGGAACCCGTGATCAACCATGTCGAAGGCCTTCTCCTGATCGAGGGAGACAAGTGCACATGGAAGATCACGGTCCATCACATATTCAACTAAGTCCCGCATCAACCAGAGGTTCTGCCGAACACTGTGTCCCCGCACCGCACATGTCTGGAAAGAACCTACAAGATCCGGCATGACCGTGCCTAGCCTGTTACAAAGGGCTTTCGCCAGAATCTTGTAGTCTACATTTAACAAGGTAATTGGTCGCTTGTTTTTCGGTTCTAGGGTGTCTCCAGACTTTGGTAACAATGTTATAACGCCTGTGCGCTGCGAGGGACTCAATGAGCCAGCAAGGAAGGCAGAGGTGAATACATCACGGAGATCGTGTCCGACGGTACCCCAGAAGCGTTTGTAGAATTCCACTGGGATACCGTCGGACCCGGGCGCCTTTCCGCCTTTCATCTTAGCCACCGCCTTCCAGAGCTCGTCGACAGTCAGGGGAGAACCAAGTCCATCATTCTGCTCCTTAGAGGGGGTCTTGTCAATATTATCTAAAAGGGAGTCTTGAAGGCCTTCATCGACATCTGCCCGCGTATAAAGCTGTTCATAGAAGGTCTTAAATACTTCCACGATGTCGAGAGGGTCCTTCTGTACTGTACCGTGGACGTCACGGACTGCTCTTATGCGGCGATCGATGGCATACTTTGTGACATCCCGGTAGAATTTGATAGTTGGTTTTTCCTCCGCCTCCACGCAATGCACGCGAGCACGAACGCGGGCCCCGCGCAATTTTTGATCAAGGTACTGCTGGATTGCGTGAAGTGCGGCGGTGTCCCCTTTCCTCTCCCTAGAGCAGAGTGAGAGGAACTCCTCCCTTTTTCGACGAGCTCTTGCTACACAGTACTCAACTGTAAACTGTTTGATGCGGGACTTTACGTCGTCCCACCACTCTAAATCTGTTGAGAAGGCCGGCCTCAATGTTCGCCACCCTTCGTACCTGGCTTCAAACTGTTCGCTATAGTCAGCCTCCGTTAGAATATCTGTGTTCATTTTCCAGAACCCCCTCCCTGTTGGCCATGACTCTGGAGGCTGAAAGGAGACAGTAACTGCATCATGATCCGAAATTGGACATGTCACAACTTCACAGTCACTCGGTGACTGTATGCTAGTACTATGGGTTTTACCTTTGTTGCAAGCATAGGTATTTGTGGTGTAAGTTTCTGTTAAAGATAGTTTGGAAGGGATTGTTAGGGTCTAACATATCTCTCTATAGATTATCCTTCCTGAATGTCTAACAATAGGTAACTGAATAAAAAGACTTGTCTGAATTTGTGTCATTTTTGTGAAGTTCTCAATAATTTGTTAATATTAACAGACCCGTCTCTCTGGAAAGGGTTTTATTGGACAATGGTGTATTTGATAATGGGCTGAACACTTTTGAAATTTATATACCTTAGATTGACCAGCTTCTATACTGTATGGTACAGTATTTCCTTCAGAAGAACACAAGGTGACCATTATGGCATGTTGAAGCAAACCTATTTCAAGAAGAGGCCCTCTTACTACTATACTGGCATACACTGTACAGTACCTATGATAGTTTGTACCAAGGCAGATATTAGCTTTGCCACCCACTTAAGAAGTGCCATCTTGGGGTAGAGGGAAACTATGTGAAGGGGATGTTCCCTCCCTTTTGAGAAATTTTTTGTAAGGAGGATTTTCGATGCAAAATACTAGTGCTACCTGTACAGGATCTTTGACAAATCTTTGAACCACTTTAAATGTTTCATTTGAATTTCTCCTTATTACCATGTTTGTTAAAATTGGCTTTTTCTAAGGAGACTGGGGCACCATTGGCCCTTTGGAAATTTTTTTAACCCGTGTATGGGGGCTTGGATGCAAAATTGTGAGCACTGTCTGTGACAACTATTAAAGAGAATGCTTCATATTTTTTATGCAAGGTTGAAGGGAAGGGGCATGTTTTCTGATGGGAGCGGATGAAATGTACTCCTTCCCTTTGAGGAAAATTTACATGTAGGGTGGTTTAGTTGCAAAATATTGCTCTTTGACAAAGTTTTGAACTGATGCACTAGTTCAGCAGTGAATGGGAGTTTGCATTTAAGTACTGTACATATGAACTGTGGGTCTTTGGTGTTGTAGTGTACTGTAGGACCAATGGGTTCTTTTGTAAGACCAAATTTTGATCCTTCCTCAAAATCCATCTCTTTCCCCCTGTTAAGGCTTTTGTGATAATGGAACCATCACCATCATCAAATGCTGATTTAATGTATAATTGTAAGAGTCAAAAGAGGGAAAAGGGACTGAGAAACATTTCATTCTGCAGCATTTTTATGCTTGTAAGCATTTGCGACAAAACTGTCCAATGACTAACGTTTTATTTGTCCCATGACTAACAAGGTATTGTTTTAAATTGCAGAAAATAGGGATACTTTTTTTCAAAAAAGTTTATAATAAAACAATAGTCCATCTTGTCCTTCTTGACACCAGACACAAAGAAATAGCAACATCACCTTAATGGCACAGTTTTGGGAGTAAGTAACTGTACCCAGAAACCTATGTCGCAAAGCTGTCCCATGACTAACGGTTGATTAATTAATAAAACTTTATGTTGGAGTAGACTTTGATTCCTACTTTTTTATTATTTTGTAGAGGCAGTCACACTCTTTAACTTTATTGCATTACAAGTTTGCCACTCGTTCAAGTACTCATTTTATGAGCCAAAACATTCTCTAAAATGTCCCATGACTAACGATGAAATACCACGGAATGTCCCATATCTCAAGATACTGTAGGAAGTTTCGATGAACTTCATACCTTGTATGTAGATGCATTATTGTCAGAAGAAGAACCCTATCGTTTTTAGTAGGGGTCAAAGGTCATCTGGGGTCACCAGGGGTCAAACTCTGAAAATCTTGTTAACACGATATCTCAAGGTAGGAAGCTTGGATGGATTTCATACTAAGTATGTAGATGTGGTATGGTAAGAGGAAGAACCCTATCAGGTCATCTGGGGTCACACTCTGAAAATCTTGTTAATGCGAAATCTCAAGGTAGGAAGCGTGGATGAATTTCATACTTAGTATCTAGATGCGTTATGTTAAGAAGAAGAATCCTATCAGTTTCTGTGCGGGTCAGAGGTCATCTGGGGTCACTGGGGGTCAAACTCTGAAAATCTTGTTAATGTGATATCTCAAGATAGGAAGCTTGGATGAACTTCATACTTTGTGTGTAGATGCGGTATGGTAAGAGGAAGAACCCCATCAGTTTTGGTTGGGTCAGAGGTCATCTGGGGTCACCAGGGATCAAACTCTGAAAATCATGTTAACACAACATCTTGAGTTAGGAAGCTTGGATGAATTTCATACTTAATATGTCATTAATTTCATCGAAACCTCAATGCATTTTTGCATTCTGGTTCATGACGCACTACTTTTCAGAAAATATCAAAAACATGTTTAAATGAAAGAAACAAAGTTGAATTTAAATACAGAGCTGCTGTCATTGATTCCAGGGCATTTTTTTTTCTGAACTGTGAGCCAACTGGCTGCCATACTGCTCAAATTTACAACATTCTGTTAGCATGAGGGAAGGGGCTTTGATGTTTGAGGTCTTATATTTTGATATAAAACATCCCAAGTTGAGTTGTGTACTGACCTGGAGAGAGAATTTTGGTATTACTGTATCAAAGTTGTGATTTTGGAATTTAAGTAACGTTGTGAATGGAATGACTTCAAACTCAGGTGAAGGTTCACACATGTCCACATTAAAGAGCTCTATTAGGGCTAAAGTGTAGAGTAAATTCTGGTATGTAAGTCACATTTCTGTGCAGTTCTGAGCCAAAGCCGGGTTATCAAATAAATAAAGGAGTTTAAAACCATAGCCAGGCATACTATAGAAAGTGTCTAGCAAAGTTCGGCGTAAAAAATCCAATTTTATCCTTTACTTAAGGAAGCATACCATTAGTTCAAGAGAAATCCTCCGCCCTAAATCAGTTGATTGACGAATTTAGTTCCTTGCACCCAGTACAGACCATGATGCTACAGGGATGTACTCAGTTTGTGATATTTATGATGTAGCAGATAAATTGAGGTACTCATGCTGCGAAAAAAAAGGCAATTGAAGGTACATTATTTTAGGCACTTTTTTGCATATATCCTTCCGATGCTTGCAAACTTCCCCTCTGACACTTAGTACTCAGAGGGGGGAACCACGGCACTATTATTTAAGCTCTTCTAGCTCACAATTTCGATGGTCATGGTCTACAAATTTGAACACAGTGTAAAAGGCCTACTCGTGAGCTTTCACATGAGGGGTAGCTTGTGTCATTTGAAAACTTCTACAAGGGTCCAGAGCCCGGAGAATGGACCCAAATTAGTGTGTAAGTCAACAGGGAAATAATTGGTATGCTTCCATAAGGTTGTGTAGTTACGATATTAAAACACTGGTGTACATTCATTGAACACAGAAACAACAAAAATGTATATGCAACATAATACTGCAGTGCTGCATGCTGGTGTTTTAATTTCTATTTATCTATCATAATTAGAAACATTTTCTCTTTTCATCATTTATAGATGGGGGTTCTATGTCCATGGTGGAATCGATGGATTCTCCAGAACCATAACCTTTTTGATAGTGGTGCGGTCCATTACTGGGAGAACAACCCTGAATTGTTTTCTAACTGGTATTAGCAGGTGGGGCCTCCCTAGTCGTATTAGCTTAGATCGAGGGGCAGAATACAATGAATGTCAACGTTTCATGGAGCGATTTATGGGTGCTAGAAGAGGTAGTGCTATTCGTGGCAAAACTGTGCACAATCAACGGATTGAACGACTTTGGAGAGATGTATATGCTAAGGTCCTTGATAATTTTTATAAACTTTTCTATCACCTTGAAGACTGTCAAGCTCTTGATATAAACAATGATTTCCATATGTTTGCTTTGCAATACACTTTCTGTCCAAGGATCCAGGAAGCTTTGACAAGATGGAGCAATGCTCACAATTGCCATGGTATAAGAACTGAACATCACAAGACACCACAGCAACTCTGGCTAACTGCAATGGCACAACAGAGGTGTTCACTTCAAGCCTTAAACCCAATTGCTGACTCTTTATCATCAGCAGCAGTCAGGAATATTGATGAATTTAACCTAGACGACCACAGCGAGGAAATACTCAATGAATTTCAGATAAACTTAGATGGGTGTAATTTTGATCAACCGAACCTAATATTAACAGAGGAGCAATTAGAATCACTCAGGAACCAAATAGATCCACTTCGTATTTCTGACAGCCAGGGTTTAGATATATATAGGGAAGTCATAAACTTTCTACGGCGTTGTAGTAATGAACAGAATGCAGACTAGAATAACAGTGCCATATAACGAACTTCAAAATTTTATCCTTTGAGCCAGTAAAATTAACACATGTACCCATATGAAATATATGCTTAGTTAAAATATTTTTATACACCTAATTACTAGATTTAAATTAAGTTCATACAAGCTTTTCTGGTTACCCATTTGTGGATTGTCCTGTTGATTTTGCCCTCCATCACTTTTGCTCATGATCAGTGCCTCTCTTTAAGTACAGTGTTTCCATTACAGGTGAAGACAATGATTAATGTATGATGGGATAGTGAGTGTCAGTGTACATTCATGGGTCACTAGCTTGTGGCAAGTCTCACTGGCATAGCCAGGATTTTGTTTTGGTGACCTACCAGCTGCAGGAGCTGATTGCCAGCCCGGGGGTGGCTCCCTCCCCTCAGAGAAATTTTTTAATATTTAAGATCCCTCAGATGCAATTTGGTGAAACATTTACATATAGCATAATTTTTATGTCAATTTTTTTGATCCATTACAAAAATTGTATTTTTTTTTCAGAATTAGATATATTACATTTCAGAATGGGGGGGGGGGATGCCCCCACCTTTCCGTCATGCCAATGGCAAGACTGCTTTATGAGTAGGCTACATAATAATAATGGTTAGCATGTGGGTTGACCATGTTGAGAAGAACCCTTTGATTTTTGCTAAAGTCTTAGACCATTTCGGGTGCATGAGTGCCACAAACATTGTTCATGTATATGAAAGAATCAAAATGGAGAATTTGCTCCCCCCCCCCCCCCCCCCCGATGTGTTTAGCCTCAAAAAGCATGTAACTTTTTCAGCTGGATTATGTGTGAAGGAGACGCAACTGTCTTATAGTCTTAGTTTTACAGTTAGGAGAAAGTCCTTCAAGCACAATAGCTAAGCTCTCCCCCATGAAATCATTCAAAATTTGATACACAACCAACTCAGGCAATCAAGTCCCACCAAATATCAGAACAGACATAAATACGCTTGCCGTGTAAGTATCTGAACAAAAAACCTTGATTTTTACATTGTAAATAAAAGTACTTTTTCATTTTAGAATTTATATACTTTGCAAATAATAAACATCCATCATTTTTAATGTAACATATGGTAGTAGTATGGTATATTTTATAGCATTTGTATAAACATTTGCCTTTGTTATATTCACTATTTTAGAGTATACATGTTAGTTTTTGCCATATTTTCTTGCTTTCTTGTTTTGCCTTGATAGAAAGGGCATGAAAAGGCCAGGTTAGCCCATATTTCAGTTGAGTGAAAGGGTCGACGATGCTTATGACTGTACTTAATTGATAAGCTGCTCCTTCATATCCTATATCCATGGTAGTGTTGATTGATACTAATCCCAAACCATGCGTGAAATTGAGGCATTGCTCCCAAACCCAGCTGCGTAAAATATGACGTACACCAGTGCTACACATGCATATTAGGTAATAGTGCCATTTAAGCATCTAACTGTAGAAATGTTTGGTACTTAAAAATATTTGTGATCCTTTCAGAGTGAAAATTTCATTAAAAATTAACATTGCTCTTTCAATGATGTTTCATGCTAATACAAATTTAGAGTATTACTAATATCAATGGCATGATACTAAAACTATTTTTCTACTTCAGTAGAGGCTTCATGGATTGTGCTCTTGTTGCTCAGGGTTTCATATACAATCTGACAATCTTTTTAGGCGGAGGAAGGGCACAAATCTGAAATACAGCTTTCGAAGTCTTTTGGAACTTTTGACACCTTCACTGCTGACTGCGAATGTGTATGCTGTCCCACTACAGTGTTGTTGGGACTGGTTGCTTTGTTTGTAATATGACTTATAGGTATAATCTGACACTTAAATTGTGCTTTTGTTGTCTTTTTTTCTCCAACTACGAAAATGATCTTCACCGGAAATCATGTTTCTAGGGATATATTTTGTAGGGGGGATCGGCCTGAGTGGCAAGAGGTACTATGAAGAAAAAGGTTAAGAGCCACTGCCTTCAATATGTTGTCATGTATTTTCACAACATGAGTAATGCTAGCTGTGGCAGAAGCAGCTCCTATTTTGATATCTTTACATAGGTATATTTGTTAAAAGCATGTTCTGGTGACCAAAATTGATGTTTTCAAAAAAAGCAGAAAAATTTTGTGTTAGGCAGTGAAAACCCCATCTCTATAGCATCTTGCATGTGGAAGGTATGAATTTTTGAAGAAATGCTTTATTTTCATGTCCTGCAGTGTATGATGGGAAATCTGTGATGTCATCTGGGCAAATTGATTAGATGTAGTTTTTGTATTTCTTTATAATGTTGATATCACTAAATTGATTATTTCATAACTTTATTTGCTGTACGATAAGTATGGCACAGTTTTACACTATATCTACACGGAAAAGCATCTAAGCATTCCAAGGGTACCAAATTTCAAGGACAAACAAGGTATCCAATTATAAAGAACAACAAAAGGAATCTGAGACAATTTGCCCACTTGGCTTCATGTTCTGTGACCTTGAGGAAGTCTGGAGGTATTTCTTGTCAAAAGTAACCAGTCTTCTGGAAGGGATATCTTGAGTTAGGAATGGAGTTTTGGTATGGGGTTTGGATGACATGTAGTGAAAATTTTTTATCTTTCCTATAAGACCCCTACAAAATGCCACCAGACAATGCCTTTAAGAATCATGAAATCCACCTTAACATGGTTTGAAATGGGGAGAGATCATGGGATTCAGTGGGGTTGGCCTGCATGCGACCCACCTATGACCAAACAAGGACCTGTAGCCAATCATTCTCCTTTTTCTGGCCCACTTATATGTAGGTCCCATTCAGTTGACCTACTTGGCCATACCCAGTAGGCCCACTTGAGTCCAATGTGAATTCCACTTGGTTGGCCCACATGGGCCAAATGCAGGCCCTAATCAGTTTGGCACAATTAGGGCCTGTGCACATTGCAATTATACAACTGGGGTCCAATTGGAATTGCTGGCTGGGAGGGGTCAAACTCTCAAAATCTTGTAGCTATCATACATGCATGCACATTTTTATTGAAAAAGCATGTTTGTAGCTCATACTGAGTAGAAGAACTCTATTGATTTGAGGTCAAAGGTCATCTGGAGTCACGAGGGGTCAACATCTGAAAACCTTGTAACTAGGATATTGTTCAGCAGGAAGCTTGGATACTATTTGACCTAGGCATGTGGGTAGCTGTACTATTGAGTAGGCAGCTATATTGAGTTTTGATCTGATGGATGGTCATTTGACATTTTTGCCTTCAATCATAGTACTACCATAAAGGTACAAATTTTAGTTCCAGAGCAGTTGACTAATTTCTGGAAAATATGAAGTTCGCTTCTGTATTATTAATTCATCAAAACCTCAATGCATTTATGCATGGCCGGTTCTCTTTCAGAGGTATATATATCAACCTACTAGTGATGCATGCAACAGTTTAGGTGTGATTGGAGTGCCGAGGATTTCTAGGTGAAAACATGATTTTATTATGATTCTGACTTACATTTTGTGGCATACTCCATTAATAATAAGTTGGTCGTCAACAAAGTGGAAGACCCAGTAGGTTAATGTGTTCTCATCTCTATTTAAGAGTCTAACAAATGATAACAACACCCTTACCTAAGAACAATGACTACAAAAAGGTTTTTCAATTGGTTTTGATACTGCAAGAAAGCTAATTACCAATAAAAAAAAAATAAATAATAATGAAAAGACTTAGTGCACAGGAGCAAACAGCATTACAAAGGTTACCATGCGTGCTTTAACGATGGTATGATACAAAGATACATGCAGGCCTGATTTTTAAGAAAATTTTTAGCTTTTGGTTGTCCGAAATAATTTTTGGTTGTCCGACTGAAAATGACAATAAAAAAGAGTGGAATTTGTAATGTGTGTACTCATATCACATGGCTGACTACAGTGCACCGTGTAGTTAGTGTACAGTCATCGTCTGCGATTACGTAGTAAACAAAACTTTAATTCATAAACAGTTTTTACGGATCATATTTCCCGCCAAAAATGTCGTAAGTGCGCTGAACAGAACAGCACGAAACTTTCTTTAGGTCCCGTACACGCGCACATGTTGCAAGCTATAGCTACAGCTGCAGGCATGCAACGAGCGGGAAGAAGCTTTCTCGCCGACCGTTGGTCCCGGGCAAACATTCCCTGCAAAGTTGCCTGTCTGCACATGCACACGTGGCATATATAATTTTCGCGCAGTGTTGGATTCTCGTAGTGTTTTTAATCGAACGTCGAGTCATGATACTTTGATTCGTTCATTTCGTTTTAACATCAACGATTGATAAAATTGTTCAATCAGCACAAAATTTCAATTCAACAATGTCCTAGTGAATTTTTAATGTCAACTTTAGCCGACATCTTTACGTGACGTGACAGATTCGTTACGAATCATGAGCGACAGGTTCATTTGTCTGACTAGGCCAGGCTAGGTTAGGCTACGATAGGATTAACATAGAGTTATACTATGTGTGTCAGGATAGCCTGCAGGGCTTGCGCGTCGGGATGTGGTGAGATCAAGCAGATCGTGCTTGCATGCTCCTGATGGTTAGCCACATAACCAACTAAAGAACTAACGGTAGTTCAGTAGATTATCCATATGTTTATAATTCATTGCCTGTACATCGACAATACATATAGCCTACATAGGCCAGAAATTTTGTGTGCTCTTTAAACAGAACAGCACTTTCTAAAGTCGTACCAATGAAAATTTCTAAGACAAACCCCCCTTAGTGGGAAGTACCAAATCGTTTCCTTTTTAATTTTATTTGTTCAATAATGAATGACGGGTGATACCATTGTGTCACTATCAGTTTTTTAGGGGACTTTTTTAGTTAACATTTTTTTCGATGTATGCAGATAATTTAGCTAGCATTAAAATCTACTCGTCCGTCGGACAAGCCGAAGGAGAGAAAGTACTTGTCCGACGCATTTTTTACTCGTCACGGACGATCGGACGACCGCTAAATTCCAGCCCTGACATGTATCTGTATTGTACCATTTCGTTTGTTTTCTTGGGCTTTATAAGTATAAAACAATGTCAACTTCAGTAACTTGACCTGAAATGTGTAAAAATATATCCAACAAAGCAAACTTTGCTTAACTAAGTTGTCATGTTGACAAGTTCTCTTGGCAATGAATCAAAACCTTGCGATAAAAAGAGCCATTTAAAACCAATGACTTGTTAAGAAAACCAATCAGCACAGTAAAAGTTAATGATCAAGGTATAATGTATACAAAAGAAAATATGGTAAGAAAATGCACCAATATGCTTGCACAGAAAATGTTAAAAAGATTCAAGGAGAAGATACTAACTGAACACTTTGTCAACTATACCGCAGTACAACAAGTGACTGTAACTGACCAGTAGGCAGCAACACCTCTCATCATGTCTAACTGGCAGGTCTTTGGCAAATATGAAAGACCTGTTGACCTTTGCTAAGTGTCAAAGGTCATTTTATGATAACAAAAGTAGCACACTATTTGAACTCTTAACAACGAACGATCAATGTGTAATGGATATAAAATATGGTAAGAAATGCACTGTTATGTTTGCATAGAAAAGATAAAAAAGATATTAAAGATGATATACTGAATGAATACTTGACAAACTATATGGCAGTACAACAAATGAAACTAACTGGCAAGAAGGCTGTTACCCCCTCTAAACATTTCTCACTGGTAGGTCTTCTGTGGCAAATATGAAAAACCTGTTGAGCTTTTGTTAAGTGTCAAAGGTCATTTTGTGATAACAAAAGTATCACACTATGTGAGCTCTTTACAACTAACAATGGAGATGTAATGTACATAAAATATGGTAAAAAATGCACTGTTATATTTGTGTAAAACCGTTAAAAAGATATTAATGATGACATACTGCATGAATACTTTACCAACTATACGGCAATACAACATATGAAATTATAACTGGCGAGAAGGCATCAACCCTCTCTCAACATGTCTCACTGGTAGGTCTTCTGTGGCAAATATGAAAACCTGTTGACCTTGTTAAATGTCAAAAACCGTTGTAGGATAACTAAAACTAGCACAATATTTCAACTCTTAACAATGATGAATGTGCCTAAAATACAATGGGAAATTATGTTATGCAGACAAAATCAGAGATGCCAACAATTACGATTTTGCCGTAATGATTACGATTTTTACACTGGTATTACGCCATTACGGTGATGTGCCAAAATCTTCCGATTTGCGTAAGATAAGGTGTGTTAATATCCTTACAGGCCTTCATTAACAATCCTTGTTCATGTATTTACGTTTCGCAAGTAAAACAAGGAGTGTTTAAAATGTATAATAAAAAACCCGGTTGGAGATCAAAAAAGAAAGATTAAAAAGACAAATCCACTCATTGATTCGCGTTATGTGATGTAAGGAGTTGCCGTTCGGACATATTTTCGAATCGCATACCTACAATGCCTCATTCATGTGCGTAAAAGTTAGCAAAACGAAACACGTGTGCAGCATAGGCTGTAGAATACATACACAACATACGTTAGGATATGTAGTGCAACTGTGCAATGTCCGTTTCCGTGTACTGCAGTTTGGTGTCTTTGGTCTTTGGCTGGCGTACCTAAAATCGCCGTTCTACTGTACAATTATTTTTCATGCACTATACTGTACAGTGTGTGCTATGTTATGCCGTATCAAATCATACTAGGACACGTGTACGGAGTGAGATCCGTTGCAACAAGATGAATAGCCTGGGTTGAGGTATCCGCGTAACTTTTTAATGTCATAGACACAGAACAGCATTCTGTGTGTATTATGGATACTTTTCAGAAGAGTTATATGAAAGAAATTAAGGGAGATTGAAACACATCATTGCGGTTACTTTTGCGCAAGGCCGTGGTAATGATCGGCCGAGAAAATTGTCAAGACCCAGAAAGAGTCACGTACAGCCTAGACAATCGTTGCAAGTAAGGGCTGTTACGTTATAGTTTGTAAAGGACTGGATTACCGTACCGCGCGGCTCAGAATTTGAGGTAGGATTGAAGTACAGGCTGACTTATTTATTCCCGATTTTAACGATGGTTTTGTTTGACATTTTTTATGTGAACAATAAGTCATAAAATCAGTTTGTTTCAAAATATGACTATGTAACCGTAAATGAATTTTTAATATGTTCTACAGACTTCTGAATTTGCATTTTGGGATATAAGTTGTGGGACTTGTATTGTCACGGGCGTTAGGCTGCTAAACGTTACACAGACTGATTGCGCAATTCTGGGGAATTCCCGCACGGGAACAAAAGTGTTAACACATCTGTGTGAGCAACTGTATTACAAACACTGTAAAAAATGTCTACAGACGTCCGTTGGATTACAGAACAAAAAATAAAGAAATACAAAGAGGAAACGGAAAAAGTGCTGTCACTTTGTTGCAACAAACTGACAGCACTTTTTCCGTTTTCTTTATGTATTTCTTTCTTTTTTGTTCTGTAAATCTACAGAAATTTTTTTACAGTGAAGGATCACTTTGGGCAACACATCCATATACCCATAAGGGTAGGGTCTGCAGGGGATTTCCCTTTAAAAATTTTGAAGCGCATATAAATAGGGCAAGCCTGTCCAAATAATCTGCCCAAATTTGGCCTAAATGACTGCCAAACTTAACTTGAAAATGGAAATTCTTCAACACAAAATAAGTGCAAAATGGGCAAAAGATTGCACCATTTTGCATCTAAGCCCCCTTCATATAAGCAAAATTTTCCAAAGGGGAGGGGGACACCCCTCCCCCAGGACGGCAATCATTAATGGCGTATGTTATTTAAAAAACATTACTATTTCTCTATGACAAATGTTGGCATCTCTGCAAAATGCTACAGAGACTTATTAAACAGTTATTAATCAGTTATTTATCAACATCTATACTACAGAAAAACAAATTACAACTATTTGTTTTATTGTACACATGCAGTATCCTAACTGACTCCAAAACCAGGTGACTGGATAATCCCACTCTCCATCTTTGATTTCCAGTCATCATATGTGTCATGCAAAGGAAGCCGCAGCACCAGGGCACATGTGTTGGCAGTTGGAAACGGACTCTCCCTATCATGGTGAAACTCCAAGCATGGATCAAATGGAAAGCCCAAAGGTGGGATCCTGCTGGCTGCGGTTGAAAATATCAGCAGATCTTCCAGTGTGATTAGACTTTCTTCATCTATAAAAACCATTAAGAGTATATGGCAGATGTTAATTGGGTAAATACAAAGCTTTCAATGTTCTAAATGGAGTTGAGTGCATTTATTATAAAGTATGTCTGATCTGTACTGAACACAATGGCGTTTATTAGAATATTGAATCATCCACATATGTGGCTTTACTGAGGCAGTCAAAATCCTGCTGACTGCAAGCAGTAACCAGAGTATCGCAATTTGTCTCTGCATTGCTAATAGCATAGTTATTGTGATGTGCACTGAATGATTTTGTACCAGACCTAAAAATACGAATGTACAAAATACCAAGAACTATTGAATTTGATATTAATAATTTGTAATTATGTATAACAATGGAAATTTTCAGTCCTTACCAATACCACATTTTAGTGTAAGGGAAATTACTTGTATAATAGTGTTGTTAAATTATTATCTTTTCTTTCTCAAATGACCAGAGCCTTCAAAATGAATTACCTGCAATACTGATTAGCCAATCCCTCCAATACGAGACAATTCTGTTTTCCACCCTCCTGTTTGAACCAGTTTCGGAATATCTTGGCTTAAATAGTTCCTGCAAAGCCATTGGACATAACACAGTATCACTCGATGCAACAAAAAGCGGGTTGTATCCCATGGGGTATCTTTTCATCATGTCCATAACACCACCAATATTCAAACCTTCTCTTAGTCTAAAAAAGAAACGTTAAACAATATTTTCAGTAAACATGCAATCCAAAACATCACACATTTTCAAAGAAAGAAGTTCCCATCCATCATCCATATAACGTGACCTTATGCACTTGTCAACTGTACCCACGGCTCCCCATAGCAGGACTGTTGCAACATTTTTGCTAGGGATGTGCGGTTTAGTTTGTCCCCGCTAAGCCAAATTTGCATCACAGAAAAATGGCCGCATTTTTACCCTGGGATTTGCATGAAGAATAGCCAGGTATTGTGTGACGTAAATATCAGGCAAGTGCAATAACGTTAGTGTGCAACTTTCGTAACCGGTAAATCCCCGTATGCGTGTCCTGTACACGTTCATGTTCATTTTACGTGGCATTGGCATGCAGTAGCGATACCAGTTAGGTATACGATCGATTATGGTCCCACAACCATGGAACCAGCATCGAAAAGATTAAAAAAAAATCTGAGTCTGTGCAGTAGTACCCAGAGTAGCTAGTTCATAGAAGTATTATGATTTTGAATCTCAGGACCGACCGTCTTGAGAGTGAGAAATTCCCAAACGAACACCTAACCCTTAAACCCCCCTGTAAAAGACCAGCTTCACTTTCGACATGCACAGAATGGGTCCCCATAATTTTTCAAGAGAACCCGAAAGTGGGTTACCATGGTGGAAAATGACGGAACCCGCAAATGGGTTCCCATGATTTTTGAAATCTAACGGCTTGTATTTAACTACATATTAATACATGTGGGCCTATCACATTTGCAGAAGACTGCACAGTGGACAGGATATGTGGGAGGAGGATTGTGTGCAGTTCAGTGCTGTGCATATCAGGATATCTCATACTTTTTAAGTAGATGCCCCATTCTCAGTAGAAAATCCCATATGTTTTTCATGGAGGTCAAAAGTCATATGAAGTCACCATAGGCCTAAATTAAGGAAACCTTGTGAACACTACGTCTCAAGAAGGAGCATTTGAGGGATCTCATACTTGGCATGTGGATGCACCATATTGCTTAAAGGGAAAATGCAGTCCCCCCAAATTGAACGTCTCTCGTAGTCTGATCAATTTTCTGATTGCATGACGGTTTTGTTGACGTCACACATGATTGACAGTTGGACTCTGTTTCAATTCAAACTCAAGGCAATCCCGATTGGTGGAAATTGATCACATGATATTGTTTACAATTTCACACACACACAGTATATATTATGAACAATCAACAGTATCTCTGCATACACACACATAATGTCCATTGACTTAGTGTTGCATTGAACGCCATAGAACGTGTACTGCATGTGAAAGTATCACAATAAAATATCGCGGCACGGAGAATTGTACCAAAATGGATAGTGTCTCAGCATCGGGAGCTCAAACGCAACGAGGGCAGAATTAGAAGAGTACCCTCACACTCTCTGCTCGAAAGAGGCGTAAAAAGGCAAGTGATAAAAAAGTACAGGTTGACAAAGTTGCACTCTCAGAATCGTTCGACGTGTGGAAGGACCTAAAAGAAAGCGGTGGTTGGACACATGGAGAATTAGCCGCCCATCTATTGGATGTGCACAGATCGCCGCTATTGTACTGCACCGAACTGCAAGAAGTAAGTATATCTTCCATGTTTTGGGGGTTTCGGAAGACTTCGCAGAACATCGGGAGTCTCCTTTACCAAAAAGTAGCCTACTAGTGTACACTAGCCTGTGGGCCATGTATAAAGTTAGGCCTGGCCAAACTGTTAGCTACATGTAACATAGCGTGCTAACGTTAGGCCTTAGGCTCGGCCTAAAAAGGATACCGACGGACACGCATAGATAATTTGAACATCAATAAGCAATCACATTGAAACTTCCAATAGCGGGAACTAGCCCAAGTTTGGCACAATGGTGAGGAAAGCGTGGGAGGAATTTGAAAATGGATCGTTCAGACGGATGTAGCCTAGGAATAATCTATTCAACGATCGAATAGATATAATGGGGTGTAATGATTGATCATTTAGAAGAAGTTTACTCAATTTCAAATAGGCTATATGAGCAACATATGCGGACTGTACTGTGTATGGCAGTGATGGCACCATGTTCGTACTGGCCTAGCTCATTGTGCTAGGAGCACTTGTAACACAAGCCATTATAAGTCATGCAAACAACTGTACTCTACAAAACTATATGAACGGTTACCACAGCAAGGGTTTACGGTCATTTCGCCCCATGCAAGTCCACCCCAACCACAGTGGCGTATTTCCTTTGCTCAGACTGTGCTGAGCTGTGCCGACCAAAAGGGCCGCCTGCTACATGCACTGCATGATGCACAGATAAAGGGTATGTACCGCATTGGATAGGGTGGGCCCCTTTTTAGGCTAAGATGTACTGTAGGTTTCATGGTTTTTCACTAAGAATTTTGCGAAGTGTCTTTACAGGTTCTCCTGAATTTTGCGGAACTAATCCACACACTATCTCAGTGGGGCTAAAATTGTAAAATTGACGTCCAAAATTTGATACTACTAATAAATTTATGGACCTCATGATAGAACCTCCAGTTAGGGGACCCCTTGGGCCCAAGAGCCGGGGTACCCAGGCTCATCGTCACACCGCTGCCCAAACCAGTTCGCCCCACAAAAACCAGTTCGCCTACAAAGACTTACCCCCAAACTGTGTTGCACAAGTGATCTCTGGGCAGCATACTTCTTTCAAGGCAGTGATTGTTTGTGTTGAAAAGGTGTCAATGGAATCTCATTTGATTCTCTTTCAGGATAAAAATTTATTTTAATTTTAGATGGTTCAATGTAGGTTAACGAAAAACTTGCCGATTCTACTACTAGCACAGGCATTTGTGCACTATTAATTCTGTAATGTTGTGTTTGCATGGTGACTTGTTCTTTGATCGCATATTTTACCTGTTTTGTTTCATATGAGGATGTTTCATATCCAAATCAAAATCACCCATGAAATGTCAATGAACAATGAACCTTTTTTTGCTATTTCAAAATTGTAAACTCTGACAACTGCATGTGGTGTCAGGTAATTCGATGGTGCGAACTAGTAGGTACTCGAGGGCGAAACAACTTCCACATTGGGGGCAAAGCCACTTCCACTTTGGGGCGAACTTGCATGGGGGCAAAACGACCGGTTATCCACAGCAACAACTACCAGAGCAATTATTAAACTCAAGGACATTTAAGTACATACAGGGATATTTTAAGTAGAGGACTGTGGTTATTGGTTAGAACCCACTATAGGCATGCCTTTACTGAATACCATGGGCCCACTTTCGACCAATAGCAGTATGTTTTGACTGGTTACTTGGTAAGCCTCACTAGGCTACCACTGCTAGCCTAGGCTACTGCAGATGTTAGACTTACCCAGTAGTACCTAGCATGAACATTTTGAATCAGACATAAAATTGGAAGAAAGGTGAAAATTTTTGTACAAATTATTGAGATACGAATATTTTGTAGGCTTCCTCAAGCCCCCTGCCTGACAGTCCAGGGCAAGTAAGTGGACAAGCGCTCTGCTCAGTATCATAGCCAATGCTGTATGTGCCCAGTCTATCATATTTGGACAGGAAAGTGAAATCAAGAAAAATCGTTCTTGCAGTTTTTGAGGCAAGATTGGTCGGTAAATTTGGTACTGTAGTTGTCATGTTGTTGATGTTCATGATGTGTGAATATGGTGTCAGCTTGCAAGATAACCATGAAAATAACTTGAGAACCATGTAGGCCCTATAACATATTGCGTAAAAACAGGAATATTTTGTGTCCTCATGTGAAAGAAATGTTATTTCCTCCCTTCAGTCTAAATATTATTCTAGTCTTCTCCCCAAGCTGGTGGCGGGGAACTACTGCAACATTTTCACCTTTTATGTAGATGGGGTCCTTTTGTTTCCAGACTAACATTTTACAGGGAAGGAAACTACTGTTACTGGTCCGAAAACTAACAGTGGCCATATCCTTTAATGGGGTGTGTTATTTTCTGTACACAGTTATTTCCTCCTCATAAAGACTTGTGAAGGGAATGTCTCAAATTTTCAATATGAAGTGGCCTATACACAGATCTAGGCCATATGATAGTTTGCATAATGTAGGCCTATGAATGAAAACTTTTGGCAACACTGACATATTTTCTGCATGGTCTATACTTAAAAGTAAACAAAATAACAACCCAAAATGCTCCACGTCATTGCCAACAGAAATGTTGTCTTGTACTGTGACGTATCATTAAAATATATAATGCTTACACCAAGGGTAAAAACATTGATTGGTTCCCCATCCAGTAATGTGGGGAGGAAACTAATGTTTTGTTGGGGTGGGAAGTAATGGGTCCATAATCTAATGGTACAGTATGATGGCCTTACATGTATCCTGACTAGGCTTGGCTTGGCCAATTCATTTAAATTGAGGAAATACCTCGATCTCACCTCACACAAAGTCCCTTCTGTGAGGTTTCCTTCATATTAACATGAATTTTCCCACCTGAATTAGAGGGGGGATTAACATCATGTGATCGGAAACAAACTTTTTGTAGGGACCAAGTTTTAGTTTATAGTATGACAACTTTCAAAATGCATAACGGAGAGGATAAAATTGCACTACAGTATATATGCTGACAGTGATGCAAAATTCTACCTGTAACACCTCATTAGCTCATCTGGTCCTTGCCCAACTTTAGTTGTATTTGCCTTTACCTAGACACCACACTTTTTTTCTTTCTTTCAAGCCACTTTGATCTTGAAATTTTCATAGGATGAAATTCATCTGCTACCTAAAAATGAGGTTGTAACATGCCAACTTCACACATAATGGAGGGAATCCCATTCACCAATATACTGTACAGTGCTCACGACCTCTCAGGTCAGAGAGACTATCATAAAGAACAGGACGAGCTGGACACAAATATTCTCATTACACTACAGTACATGATACAGTAGTTCAACTAGTGAACACGTTTGCCTCATAGCATAGTCATATCTAGATGGAGCACTACCATCAGGTGGCCTGGAGCATACAGAAAATTTTGAAGAACAGCTGCACCCTCTCAGATACCTGAAAATGGCATTTCTAGACTTGTAGGCCCAAGTAGGATCTAAGCAGTCATTATTTAGAACAATTTTGGGTCTGCAGCAATACAGGCTGAAACTTAGATTTAGCAGTTTTGTGCAATCTACAGCGTTTTGGCTTATATTGAAAATTGCAGAATTGTGATCGCAAAGACTGCCCCAATGTCTCCACTTTCAGCCTTCCGATGACTATTTTGTAGTATTGCCATTAGTAAGTATCACACATCACTAGCTGGTTTTTGATTAATTTTAAAATTTTGAGTGCTCCCTATATACTGTACACCTGTAACCATCAGGTGTGCCCGAGAGTAATCTGTGAATGGAAAACACCCCAATAACTTTTTTGTAACTTTGCGCAAATAGTGAAGTCTACCCAGGCTGCTAGCTAGGAAATATGTCAAACTGGGTGGGAGCTAATTGTCACTGCATCATTCTCATGTGATGTTGGCCATAGCCCAAGAACTAAATGTCAAATGTTGTCTGTGGTCAGTTGCATGATTTTTAGTTGTTTCCAAAACAATATTCAGTCGAATGATGTTTTGTGTCGGATACTGTACATATTAACAGTTAAGAGTGTGATAAAATTTCAAACTTGGTAGTGAGATTAAAACTGTGTGGTAAAATTTCAAACTTTTGCTGAGTTAATAAAAAACTAAATTCAAACTGGGTGCAGCACCCAGTTTGAATGACCTGGCTAGAACTCTGAGCCATTTCAGGCAAAGTACGTGTTGTGCAAGCCTGTGAGGTGAGCTGAGGACTATTTGATATAAGCTGCCCGAATGTTTCGCAAATTTTTGTAATCTTTTATAGAGTTTTTCATGAAAACTTTACTGTGACAATGATGCTATTTTTTTCCAAACCACTCTCTGAAATTCAGGTCTTGCTGCAATTTGGGGAGAAGCCAGTCCCCCCCCCCCCCCCCGGGGGTCGAAATTTAATTTTTTTGCTGATGTTCCACGGAACAGCACTTTTTCCAAAATTACTGTTCCGTATCACATTTTACTGTTCCGGAGCACAGTACATTGGGATACGTACAGTTCGTGCAAACTGCAAAGGCGCAAATTGCTGTCTACTGTATTCGTAACGTGGGGAGGGTTGATTTTTGCCTGCAGTGGGGATTAGCCAGTGGGATATCCTGATTTTCTTTTGGTTATTATTTAAGCACAAATTTATTGCCTGAAATCTTGCATTGTCCCGAGACCTAGCATTGCAGTGTCCCAAGACCTACTGTAGGATGAAATACACTCAAAATTGATGCAGAAGGCACAGCAAGCAAGGCATGTGGGATATGAGTGAGAGCAAAAAAGTTCCACCGTAAAGGAATATTTTTGCTTTGATTCATCCTTATGCATTGTGGTTTGGTGCTATGCAATAGCAAATGAGTGGGTTTCTCCAACATATGAGTGCACATGCTGGATGTTATTTTCACTCGCAGCAAATTTACGCTAAAATCGGTGCTAGTCGTATCCTTTCGCCAATATCTTGATTCAAGTATCATTCCACACAGTAAGTCATTGGGAAGAGCTGGCGAGGAAAAGCAAGCACTTTCCACATTGACTTTGGTAGTGATGATGTCAGCATCGAATTGCCTTTTAGTCGTTTCAAGTTTTCGGTGCTTAGTTGCCAGCTTGCCGGGAATATTCATACAAAACCCCCCTAACACACTATAAAGTGGAGGAAAGATCAATGAATGTTAAGAGGTCATTTGGAACATACACGCAAGACAAGGGGTGATGCAAGATGACCTTCGCTTGCAGGGCAGTAATGCATACTTAGTAAAAGTTTTCTGCGTTTGGTAGTAAAACTTCAGTATGTGCGTGTTACTCAGTACTGTCCATGGCAGCATAGGGCATAACATGTGCAAATGTAACCGACTTGAGTTGATAACGTGGAGCGAGATTTCATTTCATATAGCTACTCATGTGTCCGACTCATGCGACAGACGCAAGCAAAAATCGCACCTTATAAATACGCCTTAAAATTGTTCCAAAGCCCTGGGAAACCCTCAAAGTAATCCATTCTCCCCTACTTCCTCAGGCCCTCAGCACCATCGATCCCATCTGACTGTTAGTCACATGGAGTAAAAATATACCGTACTTGAAAAAAAGTCAAATTGTGATTGTGGTATGTTTATTGCCTAAGCTTATGCCATTTGAAGTTGGAGGTAAAATGCATCATTTGAATGCCTACATTTCGTAAATACCCCCGAGCTTCCGGGGACTTCGCCCTGGACCCCCACGGGGCTCTGCCCCCGGACCCCGCCAGGGGCCCTGGCGGGTCTTTACACAGACATCAAATTCCGCCCTGTCAAGGACATTTCGAATGGCACAGAGTTTAGCTATATCTCTGGAAGAAAAATGATATTTTCGGCACTTGGCAGTCATTGGGGGTGTCTTGCCCGGATATTTGAACCCTCTTCAAGCGAAAGTCACCAAATATTACCCCTAACTGAAATGCATGTTAAAGGGTGCACATTGATTTATTTGGAGTGTACGTCGAGGCCCATGGCAGAGGAAGGGGACTGGGGGCGGCGCCAGTGTCTTGTCTGGATACAGTCCTGCATTCATCTCTGCGTCAATAAGTATTCTTTTTGCTGACATTCGACCACTTGGATGCTACCAAACAGGTTCCGCGACCTTTCCCCCAGAGGATGATTGAAACAGCACGAACTTCTACTTGGGTAAAAATTTGTAACTGTCAGCCCTTCCATGGGCAAGTCAATTGTTCTCAGCTGGATGTGACCTTTGTTTAGGACAACCGTTCTAGTGGAGGGTCTCAAGGGTGTGAGGAATTATTGTAAAGAAAAGTAATAAACCTTTTGACGTCCTGGGTAGGACGTGAAACTGCATCCGGTTGTGGAGCTTGTTAAGCGTGGGGATAATGAGGTTACCCTTTGCCACAACTGCCTCCGGGGCACCCTTGGGCAAGGTGCACCTGTATTTGCCCCGGTGCTTTTTAAGTGCTGTTGCCTTTGGGCGTGGTGTTGCCTTCGGGTGTGGTGTTGCCTTCGGGTGTGGTGTTGCCTTCGGGCGTGGTGTTGCCTTCGGGCGTGGTGTTGCCTTCGGGCGTGGTGTTGCCTTCGGGCGTGGTGTTGCCTTCGGGCGTGGTGTTGCCTTCGGGCGTGGTGTTGCCTTCGGGCGTGGTGTTGCCTTGGGGCGTGGTGTTGCCTTTGGGGCGTGGTGTTGCCTTTGGGGCGTGGTGTTGCCTTCGGGCGTGGTGTTGCCTTCGGGCGTGGTGTTGCCTTCGGGCGTGATGTTGCCTTCGGGCGTGGTGTTGCCTTCGGGCGTGTGGGCGGAATTTTTTGGGTGGTATGTGGTTGTGGGGAGTTGTTTTGGGGTTGGCTGCAGTGGCAGTCACTGGAGTTCAGTAGTAACAAAGACTCTTTTGTTCCCTGTTGCACGGTATGTATAGTTTGTTTAGCATTTGTGTTTGTGACCCGTCATGGTTTTGTTTGGGTTTGGGATTTTTCTTTAGTTTGCCAGTGCCTGTTTCTACGTACTTAAAAAGCAACCTTTTGATTATTTTCACAGAGAGAACAAGTGAGTGCATGGTTTTGTCTTTGAGCTTTGGGAAGACCGAGGCGTACTTCCGCCCCTCATTTCTGGCAGGGACTGCTTTATTCTCCAGCTTCCTACTCCAACTATGATCAGTACTGTGGGATGCTGGATAGATGGCCACGGTGTGGGAATGACGTTGAGAGGCGATGGGTACTCCCCTTACGGATGCGCTGGAAGATTGGCGTTGCATGAAAAAAAATAACTTCTTTGCGGTATGCCTTTTCATAGCACATTTGGCGCAATAGTCCACTTGATCTAGGGATTTACTTGGGTTTTCTGGCTAAAATCTGACTTGTGCGTCCAAAGTTGCAGGAATTAACGTGGAAGAATAAAAAACACTCGCTATGAACTAAGTGAGATGAAATATGGAGACCATATTGATAGCACAATTGAACAGGTGGGTCATTTGGTCGACCGATGACTGTCAATGGTTTCAGGGGCCTTGTCGGGCACCATTTTGGGTAGGGTGCGATGGGGCAGAGCCCATGCCCCCGTTAGAGAAGGATCCCCCACGTCAGAAAATTTGTCAAACGTCGCGGAATTCTCGGTTGGTATGATAAATTAAGTACGTTGTCCCGGGTATAGGGATTATAGTAGTCTTGAGGAACCGATCAACTTTTCCTCTGTCTCAGGGGGAAGGGGTGGGGGAATCTAATAATAGCTTGAGGCAAATGATAGGCCTACCTCAAACTTTTGGCCCCTATATCGAAGAGCTACATATTGCTAAATAGCAAACCCATGATATCGCCCACCATCATTTTCAGTATGGTTGGTTTTTGTATGATTTTTCACTTATAAAACCGTTTGATTATTGACTCATGCCGCCGGAGGTTTGGCAAGCGGGGTGGATGCTATAACAATCCAAGTTATTCCCGTTTGCCGATAGGAATCAGACAGTTGATCTGTTTTTTTCCCTCTCAGTGAGTAGGCCTATTGATTTTTCTGTTGGTCAATTACCTTCCGTTTCAACTTTCTAGCTATTTCTGGAAAGACCCGTCGCTCCTCTCGAGACCTGGAGTCCCCTCCCCTTTTGAGGAACGTAGAACTTTGTCGAGCAAATTCTGGCCCACCACTGGGATTGTACTCTTATTGCACAAGGATAAGGTTCCGCTATTATTTTGAAGAAAAAGTCGAAGATAATCTGTGTGCCTCACTGGGGACTTGGATTTTAATAGGGTGGGAAACTCATGTCACAGTGCCTACCCTACCCCTCTCCCACAAACATCTACACACTATGTGTGCTCTCTCCCGCGATCCTCGACAAAAGCCTTCCATGGAAACATACTTTTATGTTCATACTCCCAACATCAAGGCTATTTATTCATGGGGTATATACAAAACGAAGACCGGCGGAGACGGGAAACCAGTTCGGTCTTCATTTTCAAGTCTTCGATCTTCGTTTTGTATGTACACCCATTAACAGAGGTGGCACCTTCTTTCTAAACACTGTTATACTTCCAATCGTTTACGAAAACCCTGTTTCCCTTTGGAATCATGGGCGTCCGCAGAAAAGCTTCAAGGGGGGGGGGGGCAAAATTGTTTAGGCGGCCCAACTTTTTTCATGGGAAATATTTTACTCCCAGAAAAGAGTTTAGATGCTACTTTTCACAGTGTTGAAAAAGGCGTAGCCAGGAGTTTGTCGAGGGGGGGGGGGGGAGCCCATAGACAGACTCTCAGCGCTCCGCGCCACCATGGGTTGGCGCGGAGCGCAAGAAAATGTTGGCCCAAAAGGCTTCCCAGATCTCTGGAAATGGCACTTCCAAGGGGAAACATAAGCAATATCGTAACTATAAACTTTAAAAAATACCAAAAATATGCTGGGGGGGGGGGGGCTGCTGGGGCGTGAGTGTTGATATTTTATTCAGTTCCTGTTTTGAGAGTAGAAATTCACTCTGGTTAAACTGTGAAGAAATGTTGTTATATTTTCTCCGTTTTTTTTTCTACATTTTTTCGTTTTTTCAAGTTTTTGATTTTCGAGGGGGGGGGGGCAATTGCCATCCTTGCCCCCCCCCCCCGGACGCCCATGTTTGGAATGCACGGCATTGTAGTAGTAACACATGTTTCTTTACAAACAGTGGATGATGTGATAAGAGATATGTGTTGAGCGCTTGTACTTCATGTAACCAGGGAGTTGCTATTTGTCAAATAGCAACTCCCTGATGTAACTTTTACATGCATAAGGTTCTACGGGAATGGAACGCCACAAGCGGTACAACAAATACAAATCTGAAGCACATTATTCCATAGCCAAAGCCAAGGAACAGAAATCCATTTTGGTAAGCACTGTACTGTCCATCCAAAGTTCAGGAGGTGCTATAGTTACATTTACACAACACTATAGACAGAGTACTGTTCACTGTACACAGACTATAACATAGACAGTGTTGATAACTCTCTAGGGGGTCAGTATCAACGCAACTGTTCTGTTTATGCAGGCAGAGGCTTGTTTTGATTTTGGTGTTAGGTTACATTGGGGAGCTGGTGTGTGTGGACAGCAAGCTCTCGATCTGTTGTGGAGGGAGAACTGCTCTAATTGGTCACTGTCTGGAGCTGGGCAACCAAGGACACTCGACCCTGGCTGTAGTAACGCACTTTTTGCTTTGTTTGTATTTTGGTATCTCTGTTAAAACCAGAATGCAAAAATGCATTGAGGTTTCGATGATATATGTTCTATTCCAAATAAAGCCATGATGTCCCATACCTTTCAGTCAATGGTCAAATGCTATCTTAACATGTTGGAAAACTAGTGTTTTGTATTCCTATTTTGTCTTGGGAATTCTTGGGAAATTTGTGTTTTGACCTCTAATGACCCCAGATGACGATCTCGGGAATTCTTGGGAAATTTTGCTCTTTGACCTCTGGTGACCCCAGATGACCTTTGACTTCCACCAAAAACAATCGGGGCCATCTTTTCACCATAACACATCCACATACTAAGTATGAAATCTATCCAAGCTTTGTCCCTTGAGATATTGTGTTAACAAGGTTTTCAGTGTTTGACCCTCGGTGACCCTAGATGACCTTTGAACTCCACCAAAAACAATGGGGTACATCTTCTTACTATAACACATCGAATTTACCATGTATGAAATCTATTCAGGCTTCCTACCTGGAGATATCATCTTGACAAGGTTTTCAGACATTGACCCCTGGTGACCCCAGATGAACTTTGACCTCCACCAAAAACACTAAGATTCATCTTCTCACTATAACGCATCTACATACTACGTATGAAATCTATCCAAGCTTCCTAACTGGAGATATCGTGTTAACAAGATTTTCAGAGTTAAACCCCCAGTGACCCCAAATGAACTTTGACCTCCACCAAAAATGACAGGATTCTTCCTCTTACTATAACGCATCTACATACAAAGTATGAAACTTATTCAAGCTTCCTACCTTGAGATACCGTGTTAACTAGGTTTTCAGGGTTTCATCCCCGGTGACCCCAGATGACCTTTCAACCCCACCAAAAATAATAGGGTTCTTTCTCTAACTATAAGGCATCTACAAACAAAGTATGAAATTTATCCAAGCTTCCTACCTGGAGATATCAGGTTAACAAGGTTTTCAGGGTTTGACCCCTGGTGACCCCAAATGACCTTTGACCTCCACCAAAAATGATAGGGTCCTCTCTCATACCATAACACATCTACATACAAAGTATGAAATTCATCCAAGCTTTGTAAATCAAGTTATTGTGTTAACCCTTTCACTCCCAGAAGCCCCTGCAGGGGCTCTGAAATGGTACACTCATTTATAGTTATGCACCCTCTTACTGTTCCCTTCCAAGTCACTTTCAAGTTATCATGCTTACTCAGAACACATCCAAGAATCATCAGTGACCATTTATTGTCACATATTGTGTGTATTTTGGGCGAAAAAAGCCATTTTTCATACCCCAGTTCCATGGACCCGGAAGTGAAGAATTTGTTGTGGAACTTACAACCCGATAGTCTCGATTGATAGACTTTTACACCAGTTTTACTCAAGGTGAGTGATTATACCTACCCTAGATATATACCCTTGTGTATAGGTACCAGTTCTGCGAATATTTCATCCTAAGTTTCAGAAATTTGAGGAATTTTGCTATTTTTTACCCTTTTTCGCCGAAGCAGAAACCCGGAAGTGGGTTTCGATATCGGGGGTGGTTCTAGATTTTGAGGGGATTTTTCCGTTGAACGACATGGATTTAGGCAGCAGCAACCTGGTAGAATATACATACAGTGTAGCCTATATAGAATAGTAAATAAAGCCTATGGTTACTAAACAGTAACAGGTAGGGTACACTGTGTATCATTGTGCAGTGAGTTATGTGAGGTAAACCTCGAGTAATTTGGAACCTCAGGAATAAGAAAGATTGGTTCGCATGCTTATTGTGCTTTCTGGGTGAAATATGCGCATACTAATCATGAGATTGAAAACGATGTGTTCTAAAAGTAGTAGGTAGGCCTAGGGATAGTTGTAGCTAGGCCTACATTGCCAATGGCTGAAGCTGCATATGTGTATTGTTCACCCTAGCGATAATCATGGCGATTTTTGCATGATCATACACCCCTGGGCTGCATCCCCCCCCCCCTTGTTCATTATTTCCCGCAAATGATATCTGTTCTATACTTCAGTGTTCTTCATTTCTATTCGTCATTTACAGTAGTTGGCATTGTTCAACCTCTTCGGGCATGGCACATCGGCCTTCCCGTCAGAGAAGACGACCTGAGAGGTACCGCGACTCCGATGAATCAGATGTATCATTGCCATCAGTGAGTGATGTCGAAACTGCTGAAGAAGGAGATGAGCTGTCCCAAGATTCTTCCCCTGCTGAGAACAGTTCAAGTTCAGATTCTGGTTCTGATAGTACACCAGTTTTGAATATAGGGGGTGGACGTGACAGAGGAAGGGGCCGTAACAGAGGAAGAGGGCGAGGGCAAGGGAGAGCTCCAACACAAGTACAGGGGAATATTCTACCACAGGTCAATTGGAAAAATTTAGACCACCAGGTGCCATTCCAGCCTATCAAAAACTTCACACCACCATACCCACCAGGACCAAAGTGCAACCTCCTCCCAAATGCAGAAGTAAGTGATGTTTTGGATGTGTTCTTCACCGAGCCGCTCCTGAAGCACATAGTACAAGAAACGAACAGGTATGCAGAGCAAAATGGGAAACTCGTAGCAAATGACAATGTGTATGGACCCATGTCCCTGGAAGAACTAAAAGCCCTGATAGGAATGATTGTGGGCATATCAATCAAGAAAATAGCCCAGTTACAGGATATTTGGTCGACGGACTGGGTTTGAATTGCCCAAATTATGCAAGAATAATGACAAAGAACAGGTTTTTCTTTCTGATGCGGCATTTGCATTTTGTGAACAATGCTAACATTGTTGGACCTGAAGACCCAAATTTTGACAAATTGTTCAAAGTTAGGCACCTGATAGAGCATTTTCAAAGTGTCTTTCAAGCGAGCTATCAGTTGGGGAAAAACATTTCCGTGGATGAGACGATGGTAAAATTCAAAGGTAGGCATAGAGCGAAACAGTATGACCCATCTAAGCCAATCAAACGTGGTTTCAAACTGTGGACTTTAGCTGATTCTTCAACTGGCTACGTTCATACGTTCCAAGTATACAGTGGTAAGAGCAATGACGTTGAAGAGGAGTCCTTGCCATGCAGAGCTGTGAAGTCAGTTATAACCCCGGACGTACACAATGTTGGCCACAACCTTTACATGGATCGATATTTCGTTTATTACGAGCTTTTGGCAGACCTAAAAGCCCTCGGAATTTACTCAACTGGCACCGTGAAGGCAAACAGACGGCTTGTACCAACCAAGGCCTTGAAAAGATGCCTGTTGTAATGACAGAGGGAAGCTCATAACCAAGCAAGGGGACAGCCACTTCATGTCCACAGATGATGGCTATACAGCAACTGTTTGGCATGACCGAAAACCTATTCTTTTTTTGTTCGAACACATTCCCTGCGGTAGAGGGATGGCTGTTCTGTCCCACGCCGAGATCGGCAAGGAACCCGTAACATCATACAATGTCCCCCATGTGTGAAAGCCTACAATATGTGCATGGGGGGTGTAGACCAAGCAGATCAGATGAAGGGTACCTATGGAGTTGACAGGAAATCGAGACGTTGGTACATGCGACTTGTGTGGCACATGTTTGACTGGGCCTTGAATAACGCATTCATTATTTACAGAGCCAACTTTCAATTGACAAATCCAGACCAAAATTGCACCCTGAAAAACTTCAGGGCTTTGGCAGTTGCTAGCTTTGTAGGTGATTTTAGCTCAAGGTTGAGGGTTGGAAGACCAGGTCACCTTCCAGTACTACAAGGTGTTAGACACCCACATGTAGACCTAGTCCAACTGGGATATCTGCGTGCAAAGAGGCGATGTCGGATCTGTTTACAGAGAGGTGTGAGACATGGCACGAACTACGGTTGCCATGTGTGTGGAGATATTCCTCTTTGTAGAGTTCCCATGCCTTGCTTTGAAGAGTACCCATGCCAATCCTGGCAAACTGCAGGGTGTGAAATATGGAACATTTCTTGGAAATATGTACCAAATAGTATGCGAACGAGTATTTCAGTCACATAGAGGGCGCTCTTTCCTTCTCATATAGCCCCACTTCGGGCTAGACATCACTATTCTCACTCTTCCAAGTTTTACATATGCTCATATTGATAAAACTGCTAGAATTCTGTAAATATATTGCTATTCTTCTTGAATATAGAATTCATGAATAATTGCATTCAAATTTGCATCTCATTATCAAACTACTTCTCATCTTTGTGCAATTTTTTCAGGTAACTAGTGCCCCATGGGGTCAAATTAGGTATCAAAATAAAGAGGAGAAAATGGCCCACCACATGAAAGTAATTTTGTGGGGCTGAGAAGAAAGTAAACCTCATAACTGCTGTAAAAATGTTGTTTTTCCTATTATGCAAATTTCTTGTCACGATCATCTGGTTGCCATGGTTACTGTAATGAGCAAAATACATGCTTCTAAATCTCATTTTCAGTTTCTCCATTGTCTCAGCTTTGCATTGATATATGGTTTGATGCACATCACTTGTTTCAGTTTTGAATAATCTGACTCTATTTGAATGCACTTGCATATTACCTCTTTTTCTCAAAATAAACTTGGGAGTGAAAGGGTTAACAAGATTTTCAAGGTATGAATCCCAGTGACCCCAGATGACCTTTCACCTCCACCAAAAATGATAGGGTTCTTCCTCTTACCACAACACATCTACATACAAAGTATGAAATTCATCCAAGCTTCCTACCTCGAGATATTGTGTTAACAAGGTTTTCAAAGTTTGACCCCCGGTGACCCCAGGTGACCTTTGACCCCCACCTAAAACTATAGGGTTCTTCCTCTCAATATGGGGCATCTATGTACCAAGTTTGAGAACTGTCAGAGTTTCCCTTCTTGAGATATCGTGTTAACAAAGTTTTCAGGGTTTGACCCCCGGTGACCCCAGATGACCTTTGACCTCCACCAAAAATGATAGGGTCCTCTCTCATACCATAATGCATCTACACACAAAGTATGAAATTCATCCAAGCTTCCTAACTCAAGATATTGTGTTAACAAGATTTTCAGAGATTGACCCCTGGTGACCCCAGGTGACCTTTGACCCCCACCAAAAACAATAGGGTTCTTCCTGTCAATATGGGGCATCTATGTACCAAGTTTGAGAACTGTCAGAGTTTCCCTTCTTGAGATATCGTGTTAACAAAGTTTTCAGGGTTTGACCCCCGGTGACCCCAGATGACCTTTGACCTCCACGTAAAATGATAGGGTTCTTCCTCATACCATAACGTATCTACATACGAAGTATGAAATTCATCCAAGCTTCCTAACTCAAGATACTGTGTTAACAAGATTTTCAGAGATTGACCCCTGGTGACCCCAGGTGACCTTTGACCCCCACCAAAAACAATAGGGTTCTTCCTCTCAATATGGGGCATCTATGTACCAAGTTTGAGAACTGTCAGAGTTTCCCTTCTTGAGATATCGTGTTAACGAAGTTTTCAGGGTTTGACCCCCGGTGAACCCAGATGACCTTTGACCTCCACAAAAAATGATAGGGTTCTTCCTCATACCATAACGTATCTACATACAAAGTATGAAATTCATCCATGCTTCCTAACTCAACATATTGTGTTAACAAGATTTTCAGAGATTGACCCCTGGTTACCCCAGGTGACCTTTGACCCCCACCAAAAACAATAGGGTTCTTCCTCTCAATATGGGGCATCTATGTACCAAGTTTGAGAACTGTCAGAGTTTCCCTTCTTGAGATATCGTGTTAACGAAGTTTTCAGGGTTTGACCCCCGGTGACCCCAGATGACCTTTGACCTCCACCAAAAATGATAGGGTTCTTCCTCATACCATAACGCATCTACATACAAAGTATGAAATTCATCCAAGCTTCCTACCTCAAGATATTGTGTTAACAAGGTTTTCAGAGTTTGACCCCCGGTGACCCCAGGTGACCTTTGACCCCCACCAAAAAACAATAGGGTTCTTCCTCTCAATATGGGGCATCTATGTACCAAGTTTGAGAACTGTCAGAGTTTCCCTTCTTGAGATATCGTGTTAACGAGCAAAGTGTCACAAACACACATACACACACACACACACACACATACACACACATACACACACACGCACATACACACATACATACACACACACGCCATCATGAATGCATAGGTTTCTCTTATCATCGAAACCAAAAAGGAGGTGGAGTTATGACAAACTTTTAAGTGGTGGCAGTATACTCTTTTGGACTTCCTGGGGGGACTGCTCACTCCCTTTAAAAGAACCATATTATTTTGGTAGAGGTCAAAGGTCATATGAGGTCATCAGTGGTCAAACTATACTTTGCATTAAGCTGCACGATTGCACAATTCCCTCAAACGATGAAAAGCATGAAATCATGATATCCCAACAAGGGAGCTTTGATGAATTTCATATTTGGCACGTGGTGCCCCATATTGAGTTCAAGATCCCTAACATTTTTTCACAGGTCAATGTCATTCGAGGTCAACAGAGGTCAACCTTTGAAAAAAGGATATGTCAAGAACAAAAACTTGGAAGAACTTTTTTTCCGGTTGTGCAGATGCCCCATAAAGCAGACTGTTACCATTTTTGGTGGAGGTCAGAGGTCACTTCAGGTCAAAAGAGGTCAAAATAGGAAAACATTTCAACACAATATATCTAGGTGAACCTTGATGAATCTCATACTGCCAGACTGTGAAAACTTTGTGACCATGCAACATCAAGTAGGACAACACGTCTGTCGGCTTGCACCTGGCTTGAAATGCCCAAGCTGATTGCAAGAAGCCCGTTTTGTAATATGACAGCAATGTACTTTATCAATGCTTAGGCCTATGAATCTTACACATTTTTTGCCTAAATGCAAACACATTAACTTGACCGTGACATCACAATACCAAACTCGAATGCCAAAATACACTGCTGTTTCGATGAGTTCATTCACTAAACTTCTGTTTCTTCACCAGAAATACTGAAATACCATTACTCTTAAAATGTAAATGTTCTGAACCACTTTTTGGATCAACAGTACTATGAAAAAGGCTTTCAGGAAGAAACATACACAAGCAGACCCACATGCCATCACTTACTGATCGATTGCTGAGTGAAGCCTCCCGAAACGATAAAATCTCACTGCATCATGAACAAGCTGGTCTCGCTCATCTAGTGACCCTATATATCGGCTTGTTCCTAAAATTGATAGGAGGTCAAGACTTTCAACAACTGCTGATCTTGCTTCATCCACATTGCCAGCATGTTTGATCTAATGGAACAGAATGGAAATAGGAAAAAATGTTCACAAAACATTTTCCTCTCTATATTACAATGGTTAGACTGATGATGATACATTTACTATTTTATGCCACTTAGTGCATCTTAAATGTGTTGTCAAGTTTGTTTTGAGCAATTTTCTTTAGATGGTTACCTCAATTTTTACCATTTGCAGGAATGAGTGTGCAGATGTGTTGGTAAAAGATGCAGTGAAGTTTCATTGCAGGTGTTGTTGATTCTGATTGGTATATTACATCCCTGCTTCTCACAGCTGCTCAAGACTGAAAATTTGCATATTTTGATGTACTTCAATTACATTAAGATATTTTATTTTTAGCAAGCTATATGCAATGTTATGTACACTAATGCTATGTGAAAGAGGCTGCTTAGTCAAACTGTTGTTGATAACTTGATAGCATACGTGTGTAGATAATGACTCAGTGCACAACGAGAGGTCATAGTGAGCTGAGTCAGGCCGATGTTTACTTTACTGGAGTGACACCCTTGGAAATCACGACAAATAAGCTTTTTGCATTGCTATTGAATGTTGCTAAGACCACACACAAGCCATAATGACCATTTTTGATCGGTATATAATGTATTTCTGCAATTGTCGATGTAGGCTAATCAATATGTTGATTTAGGGTCAACTGATGAAACAGTAATGTATACCACATTATGAACTCATCTGCCTAGAGACCCAAATTCTGGTTTTGGAATTATAAACTGGGTATCTGTTACATCAAATTAAATTTGGTTTCTGTGAACATGGCTGATTTATTCTCAGTGACATATGAACTCTTCTTCGGGTAATTAAAGGCTTCCTGTTCATAATCTAAACAGAAGATATAACTGTGCAACCACTGGACATTTCAGTGGCTTATATGCTGTGTTAATAGGCTGTGTAATCAATTGGAAAAAAAGTTCCTCACAGGCCCGGGGTTCAGTGCTATTCTAGAAGTGACAATGGTTTCTTACAACAGATAAATGAACAGATAAGGATGATTTTATTACACCCGACCTCCCCTTTGTGAGGTCTGGTCAGAGTGTCCTTATTTTTAAGCTAGTGATTTCATAATGATTTGGGGAGGGGGGAGGGGGGTGTTCTAGTTAAGTGCAACAGCCTACTTACTTGGTATTGGATGACTGCCATGGCATTAATCATTCATTAAATGAACACAATTTTTTGGATTAAACATTGAATGATTTTCATCCACAGGTCAGAGGACCATTATCCAGAAAACCAGAAAATGCTTTTCTCATGCAGTTTCCATTGTGCATTGCTGATGGTCAGTCATAAAAATACTTAAGTGATGTTTGCTTTGTTGTGTTCAGGAGTCTCACTTCGAATGCCATCTGGGATCATTTTGAAAAGTTTACAAAAGTACGCATTGCAAATTGTTTATTATAGTTGTATGGTGCAGTGTTGAGCATATATCAAAGTAAAGCCCTGGCAGTGGCAACTCCATGGTGTTCAGAAATTTTGTCAGCTGAGGTCACTGGGACCGACCCTTTGAAATTAATCAGTGATCTTAGTACTATTGGCAGAGAGCAGTTACTATGAAATCCAGGGTCAGTGTGCAGTAAAATGTGCATACGAACATTTATCCCCTGTTCAGTTGAAGTCATCAACTAGCCACATTATTGAAGATCACACTACAAACATAGGAAAACTTGTAAAACTGTTAATTCTCTATTTCCTGTGAGTAAACTGATCTGAACACATTTGTAAATGATATTTATTCCATCAACCATTATGCATGGAATCAACACACTTCAAAAATGTGCAAGGTGCTACATGTAACAATCAGCATAGGAGCAATACTAATAATTACTGCACTATTAGCAAAGAATCATTCCAACCATGTGAAAACTTTATAGCTGGGTTTTCCTTCAACCTCAATTCCTCGCTGCCATACTGTGGTGGACAGTGATACAAATTTCTGTCATGTTATAAAGAGGATAGGGTCTTTCAGTTTCGAAACAGATCCTGTGATACTACTGTTGAAAGTATATATTACCATTATGATTAATGAGGATGGCAATACCCTTAAAACATTTATTACCTACCCATGTGTACAGTTTATACTAGAGGAATTGCACTACTGTATGAGTGATTGTCTAGTAGATCATCAAATTGATTGAGTATTACATATAGAACATCATTAGCTCTATAGTTGTTACTTCCAAAGGGGTTTCAATGTGCCTTTTGCAATCACAGTTGGAAATTTACAAGCTGAATGCATTACAAATTACATCATTACCCTGGAAAGTTGGTTTTTCACGTAATCATCACTGATGGAATCTAATTGGGGTATTGCTGGTGTTCCAGTTAATTCATCAAACAGACATTCAGACATGGACACAGGGCCTGGACCTCCATGAATAATGGAAAGGGCTATAAATGCACCGACATTCTTATACTCCTTTTGATCAACAGCTGCACAAGAGAAAAATTTTTCATTGTTATGTCCAGGTGTAAAATGAAATGCACCCACACACTGCATACACACAATAGCCATGCTTCTTTGCAAAGAGATCTAGTGCTTACAAAGTTTTTTGGCTTTTGACCTCTGATTAATACAGGCAACCTTTGACCTCCAGCTAAACATATATGATAGAGTTCTTTTACTCATTAGGAGATATCCACATGCCAAGTCTATGAACCCCTGAGGTTACTGTTCTTGAGATATATCCTGTTGACACGCCATATCACACATACACTCACATAACCCATCACCATTGCATACATTCCTTGAGCCTTCCACAATGGATCAAAAAGAGGTTTGCCAATATCATTACATGAAATCAAAAAGGTAGTCAGCCTTACAGGAGATAATTAACAGTGACTCATTTGTCAGTGACCACATTCACATTCATAGTCTGCCTGATGCATCAGATGGTCCTTTTAGTAACCAAAATGAAAGTCAGAAAGTCAGAATGACGACCTCTATGTAGACTAGTGAGTGAGCAGGTAAGGTTGGCACTGGTCTGTGCACAGCTAATGCCCTACAATCTGACTGCTACCGGTCACTGACCTAGAGAGGTGGCCACAATTGTATCAAACTTATTGGTGGTGACTGGTGAGTAGTCAGGGTGAGTTGAATGGGTTCAATTATGTCCAGTATGTGCACTGTGCATCCCTTTTTAATAAAAGTCTGTCTGTTAACAATGCAAATGATTTAGTTGCTATAAGGAGTTTGCACATTGCAGGGCTTTGCCTTAGAGTGTGGCCATTTATATTCCCCATTAATCATGTTTACAAGACATCTCTTCCAAATACATAAATAGCCCATGCTAGCATGATCCCCCTTTCCCCTGCAGGACACAAGCAAAAAGAAATGACAACATACAAAAATATCTAACCTTTGGTAGAAAGGGCAAGTTCCCTAGCATCTGGTGGCCCTTCAAAGCAGGTACTCTCCATCACTTTTTGCATCAACAATCTAAAAAATTCCCTTGTTGGCCCTCCATTGTCAATGGACCCTTCTTCATTTCCATCTGCATCAATGAAGGCAACCCTGATTTTTTTCAGAGGGTCAAATTTTCTCCGATTGATGGCCCTTCTTGCACCCTCAATGACACACTCTCTCAGAACATTTATGTTGTTTGATGACGGTGCATCAGACAACTGCACCGGTCTCTGCACTGCCATCAACTCTGTTTTCCAATCACTACAGATAAAAAAAAGAAAAAGGAAAGTTTCCTCATTTTGTTAAGTAGTTGTAATATGCACCCCATTCAAATTTAAGCATCAGTTTATTCTTTGCTGATGTGATGGTGTTGTGGTGTGTAATTCATCTTGTCGTATCATTATTTTCAATCTGATTCAGAATCAACTGGGTCAGAGCGATGATAGTTGGAAAATCTGAAATACCATTTCTCTGACTGGGCCTATGTCAGCTTTGTATTTACCAAATTCTAACTAGATCAACTCTGGTTTAGTTGGAATTTCAAGTGATAACAATTTTTTTTTCTTTAGACATATATTCCAGTAACCAGAATGCAAAAATGCACTGAGATTTCGATGAATTCATTACATGTGTTTATAAGTTGCTCAGCAAAAACAGAATCAGCTTTGGTACAAAAAGAAACCTTAAATGATCTTTGCCCTCCACCAAAATCAACAGGAATCTTCTACTGGATATGGGGCATCTATCAAGTAAGTATGAAGAAGATCCATGCATCCTATATTGAGATATTGTTTAAACAATGTTTTCAGCCTTTGACCTCTGGTGACCTCTGGTGACCTCTCATGACCTTTGACGTCCACCAAAATCGATAGGAATCTCCTCTTTGTTATAGGGCATCTACCAAGTATGTATGAAAGAGATCCATGCTTCCTACCTTGAGGTATTGTGTAAACAGGATTTCAGTCTTTGACCTCTGATGACCTTTGACCTCCACCAGATTCTACATGGATGTCATACCTGATATGGGTATGGGGCATCTACTGTACTAAGTATGCAAAGGATCCATGCTTCCTACATTGAGATGTTGTGTAAACAAGGTTTTCAGTCTCTGACCTCAGATGACCTTTGACCTCCACCAGAATCGATAGGGATCTTCTACCTGATATGGGGCATCTTCTAAGTACGTATGCAAAAGATCCATGCTTCCTACCTTGAGATGTGAAAACGAGGTTTTCAGTCTTTCACCTCTGGTGACCTCAGATGACCTTTCACCAGCGCCGATACTCAGTTGGAGTTGGAATTTTACACCTTCATACCTCTTAACGTATGACCCTAGCTACAGCGC
The DNA here is from genome assembly GCA_029531755.1 of Holothuria leucospilota. Taxonomy (NCBI): domain Eukaryota; kingdom Metazoa; phylum Echinodermata; class Holothuroidea; order Aspidochirotida; family Holothuriidae; genus Holothuria; species Holothuria leucospilota. The sequence continues at coordinate 63,637,911 of CM055961.1, read as the reverse complement.
TGACTGTATGGTCAAGCACATGTATGTAAAAAATACTGCAAACTACACACCCATCAAATGAGGAATTTTTACAAGGGCCCAAGCAGTTGACCTTCGACCCCCAAACAGCTAAGCACTATGTTCTTATGATGGTTCATATACTTCCAAATGTGAGTTCATGTGAAATTATGAAGTTTTCATATTAACAAGCAGTGTCACACACACACAAAAACAAGCTTGAGATTCCCTTTGCCTGTGGAAATTAAGGAATGAAAATAAAATGAAAATACTAGTCAAAACCAGAATGCAAAAATGCATTGAGGTTTTGATAATACGTTCTTTTGCAAATGATGCCATGATGTCCCATATATTCTCATTCACCAATCAAATATTATCTGAAGGTGTTGGAAAAATAATTGCAGGGTTAGCATAACGAACGGCTACCCCATCCACATTATCAAACAAGGTATACTTAAAGCTGCTTCAATTAATCGCCAGGACCTTTTATCCTATAAAATTAAAACCCCCAATACGCGTATACCCCTTGTGTTTATGTACCATCCCCTAATTCCCAATCTTGCAAGCACCTTAATACAAACTTTTGTCTCCCTAAAAGACGATCCAGCCCTTTCAGGCATTTTTTCCGACCCCCCTCTCCTAGCATTGCGCCAGCCCCCTAACCTTAGGAGACTTCTTACTTCCTCCAAATTACTGACCTTAGACTACGCCTCTAAGGGCAACACTCACTGCAACAAAAGACGCTGCCAAATCTGCAAGCATATCACGACTGAAGAACGTATCAACATCCCTAACATAAATTTTCCGATCATTCCTCCTAACCTTAATTGTGATTCCTGTAATGTTGTTTATATTTTCCTTTGTAATCTATGTAAAGACAAGATCTACGTGGGTCAAACTGGGACCTCCCTTGACAATACTCTTGGATTCCCAGTAGCAGAGCACTTTAACCTTCCCCACCATTCCATCGAAAATCTCAAAGTAATCCTCATTGCAAATAACTTTATTTGCGCAGAACAACGAAAGCGTACCGAACTTGTTTGGATACTGAAGCTTAAATCACACATCACCGGACTTAACAAAGACCTTGGTCTTCTAAATCAGTACACGTTCCTGCAAACAATTTAATCCCTTCTTTTGTTGGTTAGTACATGCAGCTTCTTGTGCAATTATTGTACTCATTTTGCCTTAAGATCTCGCTGACAAAAGTCCCAGGGGGACCGAAAATTTCGAAATACATTTCGTAACTTTTATACTCCTAAAATCAACCAGTTATGCTCATTATTGCATTCCTTTCTTTCATTTTTACCTCGGAGTATACGTGGAACTATATATATATATATATATATATATATATATATATATATATATATATATATATATATATATATATATATATATATATATATATATATATATATATATATATATATATATATATATATATATATATATATATATATATATATATATATATATATATATATATATATATATATATATATATATATATATATATATATATATATATATATATATATATATATATATATATATATATATATATATATATATATTTATATATATATATATATACATATATATATATATATGGATAGGCCTACACATGGAATGGATACACTCTACTCTATAAAAATAAACAAATATTTACTCACTCTGAAACATATATTACATTTTCATGAATAACGTTCAACTGCACGATTTTCCTAATGTCGAGCCTTGCAAAACACTTAACTAGCTTCTTACAATGGCCTCGAACCCGAGAATAACATTGAACCTTTAAATAATTGCAAGATGACAAAGGATTCATTTCAGAGAGAAATCTGTACACCTGAAGCATGTCCCCCCGAATCCTTCTCAACTCCAGGGTGGTAAGCCCAAGATGCTTAAGTCTAACATGATAAGGTAGGTGTCTCACCTCGGCACATGCAAGAATAATGATGAACATGTAGGAACCTTAATCATGCCAGTACGGTTTTTTTTTTTTTTTTTTTTTTTTTTTTTTTTCTTGACAGGAAGGATTGCTTTACCAACATACCAATGATCAGAAGAATGATTAGAAGATACAGAATGGAGTCCAAGCTCTGTTACAAACCTTAACCTTAACATGAAAGAACAACAGATATTCATGAGCAACATCAAATAAAAACCCCATGAACAGCTTGAAACTCCATGTTAGTCTTCAAATTCAGAAGGCAAATTTGAACAGGTCTTCTGGATACTAAACACAAAGAAAAACAAATGATGACAGAAAATAACAAATGATGGTACATTTCAAGTGGTTCAAAAACATGGAAATGTAATGGCAACAATACTTGCCATTTTAATTTTTCATCTCTTGATAAATCCTTGCTGATCTGTCACGTCCCAAAATTGTATGCTACCTTAATTACTTCCCGTCCCCTTCATAACTTCATGACAACCTTCATTAAAGTGAGCACAACAAAAACGTAGATTTGTGGCATTTTATCGCGCTTGTTTGATGCTGCAGTTGAAAAAAATTTTGCAACGACTAGTAAAATTAATTTAGATAAATTTCGAATAATTTAAATTGTCAGTCAAATAGTTCCATGATACACTAATAGATGCATTTTAATATTTCATTTCAATATTATAATGCTATGTAAATATAAATGATGGTTGATTTTTGTACCCTCCATGCTAACGTAGCACCTGTTTAGTGGGCAATTACTGTATATACTACATATTTTCTCATCATGCCTACACTTGACAACTAACTACAGAAGTATTTCACCCCCAAGCCCCCGTCCCCATACACATGGGATTGTACACAGTGTGAAAGTTTGCTCAAAATGATTTCCCCTTTAAGTTCTCAACAGCAATGTCAAAATATTGTTACATGTAAGTTCACAGTCAATGAGCTTTTTAAGTACGTAGAAACAGGCACTGACAAAAGGATAATCCCAAACCCAAAGAAAAACCCTGACGGATCACGAAAACAATGTCAAACAGACTACACATACCATGCAACAAGGAACAAAAGAGTGTTACCACTGAGATTTAGTACTGCCACTGCAGCCAGCCCCCCCCCCCCCCCAAAAAAAAACACTCCAGCCCAACCACCACAAACAACCCCACGACAAAGTCCCACAAAGACCACACACCCAAATCCACCACACGCCCGAAGGCAACACCACGCCCGAAGGCAACACCACGCCCGAAGGCAACACCACGCCCGAAGGCAACACCACGCCCGAAGGCAACACCACGCCCGAAGGCAACAGCACTTAAAAAGCACTGGGGCAAATACAGGTGCACCTTGCCCAAAGGGTGCCCCGGAGGCAGTTGTGGCAAAGGGTAACCTCATTACTCCCACGTTTGAACAAACTCCTTAACCGGATGCAGTTTACAGTCCTACCCAGGAGCTAATGCTCAAACACAATGCAATGTTAGTAATCTGAAAAACTTGGTAACAAACGTTTCAGGAGCGACTCTGGGTCCAGCTCTGAACCCGAAGCCGCTCCTACTTGGCCTAGGTTCCTTGTAGTCTCCAGTAATGGTGACGACAACACCCTCTCAAAACTGTCTCCGTTCGCAGTAAACAAAGGTGTTGAGGGTGTTGTCGGCACCCCTAAATCCATTAAGAGGCTTCGTTCTGGAGACCTTCTTATTGAAGTTACCCGTTCCACCCAAGCAAACAACCTACTTAAAACAAAGGTACTGGTGGATGTCCCGGTCAAGGTGACCCCTCACAGGTCACTAAACAGTAGTAAGGGAGTAATTAGATGCTTGGATATCAAGGACTGCTCTGATGAGGAGATCCTTGATAACCTTGCATCTCAAAATGTCAGTCACTTGCACAGAATATCAGTAGTACGAGAAGGTGTCAGAAAGACCACTGGTACCTTCATTGTGACTTTTAACACCCCCATACTCCCCAAAACACTTAAAATTGGCTATTTGCAGGTCAGAGTTGAGACATACATCCCCAACCCTGTCCGCTGCTTCAATTGTCAGCGTTACGGCCATTTTAAGACAAACTGTAGCAGGCCAGCAACCTGCGAAAAATGTGGTGAGGAGGGGCACTCCAGTGACACCTGTGAGGGGTCACCCCGGTGTGTTAACTGCCAGGGCTGTCATCCGGCAAACAGTAAAAACTGTCCCAAATGGGTGGAAGAAAAACAAATACAAAAAATAAAAGCCTCCAATAACATCTCCTATAAAGAGGCTAGGGAAACATTCCGGTCGCAGGACTCGCAGCTCAAGAGCTACGCTAAAGCTGTGGGGACTGCAAAGGTGTCTGTCGAAACCCAAACTGATATGACCTGGACCAGGGACAGCACCTTTCCAAAGCCTATTGAACTCAATTTTGCAAGACCATCCAAGACAATACAGACGATGACAGCACCGACAAATGTTACACAACCAAAACCCAAGCAACAGAAACCTAAACCACCACCGAAACCAGTGAAAAACCTACAGAAACCGAAAACAGAACCAACAAAACCAAGAAACACACCCAGAATCAAAATACAAACAAAACCGAGCAAAGGGTCGGATGACCCTATCCAACTACATAATAGATTTGGAGCGTTAGAGGGGAGAGAGGGAGAAGGAGAAGAGGTGATGGAGCTCAGTGGCCAGAATCTTGGGTCTGGCAAGGGGGGTTCCACCAGCTCTTCTAAAAAGCCGCAGGTTTCCAAAGGATGACACTCGGGAAGCCTGCGGCTATAATACAGTAGAATGAGCTTTTTAAGTACGTAGAAACAGGCACTGGCAAACTAAAGAAAAATCCCAAACCCAAACAAAACCATACAGCGGCTATAATACAGTGGAATTGCAGAGGACTTAGACCGAATTACGAGGAGATCAAATGCTTTGTAGCAGACTGGTCTCCATTGGTGATGTGTCTGCAGGAGACTTTCCTTCGGGACACAGACAATCTCTCATTTAAAGGGTATGATATGTATAACAAAACGGTCGTATCCCCGGTTGACAATAGAGCAATTGGGGGATCATCCATATTAGTTAAAAAAAACAGTTCCACACTCCACTATCCATCTGAACACCAACTTACAAGCTGTGGCCATTCGAGCTACACTTCACCGCACCATCACTGTGTGTTCGGTGTACATCCCACCGAGGTATAGCCTGAAACGAGATGACCTGGAAGTGTTAGTTAACCAGCTGACTACCCCATTTCTTCTCCTGGGTGATTTCAATGCACACAGTGATATGTGGGGCTGTAATTACACCAACCAGATTGGTGGATTGATTGAATCAGTGATAGCTGCCTCAGATTTATGCCTTTTGAATGATGGGTCTTGTACCTACGTTCATCCAGCCTCTGGATCTCGTTCGGCAATTGATCTTTCAATCTCCTCTCCGGCAATTCTGATGGACCTCCAGTGGAGAGTCCATGATGACCAATGTGGAAGTGACCACTACCCCATTTTAATGGATATTGTCTACCCAATCCCCGAAGAGAGAGTCCCCAGGTGGCAACTCAAAAAAGCCGACTGGTCTGAATTTAGCCATCTCTGCCAAACCGAGATCGTCAGGGATGCATTTGATAGTGTTGAAGACCAGATCTCCCACTTTACACAACTTTTGGTGAATATTGCTACCAAAACTATCCCTAAGTCCTCTGCAAATCCACGTAGTAAACACAAGCCGTGGTTTAACACGGATTGTGAAGAAGCGATCAAAGATCGCAAAAAGGACCTTAATATTTTTAAGAAATACCCAAATAATGTTAACCTTAGTAATTACCTAAATGCCCGTGCCAAGGCACGGCGCATCATTAAATCAAGCAAACGGGAGTCATGGAAACAGTACATCTCTAAACTAAACTCAAATACTCCTGTCAAAAAAGCATGGGATATGGTCAGGAAAATCAGTGGAAAACAGGTCAGTTCCTCCGTGTCACACATAACCAAACCAGACGGTAGCAAATGCACAGAAACAACAAATATTGCCAATCTACTTGCAGACGAGTTCGAATCCAACTCCTCAAGTAGGCACTACTCCCAGACCTTCCAAATATTCCTATATACCGCTGAAAAACAGAAAGTGAGCTTCACCTCGGATAACTCTGAGGACTATAACAGCCTCTTTAACATCACGGAACTTCGTATTGCTCTGGAAAAAAGCAACGACACTGCCACTGGCCCAGATGAAGTTCACTATCAGTTTCTCAAACACCTTCCAGATAACTCGTTACTGGTGTTGTTAGACGTTTTCAACGGTATATGGGAAAATGGCAACTTTCCGGATGCTTGGCGGGAAGCCACCATCATTCCCATCGCTAAGCCAGGTAAGGACCCAACAAATCCTACAAACTACCGCCCCATTTCCCTTACTAGTTGCTTGTGCAAGACGTTTGAACGAATGATTAATGCCCGTCTGGTTTGGTTCCTAGAAACCAACAATCTCATAACTAGTTCCCAAAGTGGCTTTAGGCGTGGCCGCAGTACCACAGACCAGCTCGTGCGCCTGGAATCAACAGTTCGTGACGGATTTGTACGCGGACACCATGTTGTATCAGTATTTTTTGACCTAGAGAAGGCATACGATACCACTTGGAAAAACGGCATTCTGAGAGACTTGTACTGTGCAGGTCTTAGGGGCAGAATGCCGCTTTTCATACAAAACTTTTTGAAAGATCGTGTGTTCCGTGTGCGTGTAGGGAGCGTGATGTCAGAGTTACATAATCAGGAGATGGGTGTTCCTCAGGGCAGCATCTTGTCAGTTACCCTTTTCATCATGAAAATAAATAGCATCGCTAATGCGGTGAACACTGGGATTGAGACGTCTTTGTTTGTGGATGACTTCTCTATTACCTGTTCCTCAAGGAACATGAGGTCTATAGAGAGACAAATGCAAAACTGCCTCAATAAGATCCAGCAATGGGCTGACCAAAACGGATTCCGTTTTTCTCGAACAAAGACTGTTTGTATGCTTTTTTGCAACCGGAGAGGTGCTCATTGCGACCCAGAGCTAAATTTGAATGGTGTTCACATCCCAGTTGTTCCTCAGACCAAGTTCCTAGGCCAAATACTCGACAGGAAGATGAACTTCAAAGCCCATATCGACCATCTCAGGCGGAAGTGCCAGGGGCACTAAACCTGTTGAAGGTCGTCTCAAAGATGGACTGGGGCGCTGACCGTCCCGTTTTGCTTCGACTTTACAGATCCCTTGTGAGGTCCAAACTTGATTATGGTTGTGTTGTTTACAGCTCTGCACGTGAGTCATACCTCAGAAAACTCCTCCCAATCCATAACCAAGGCCTTAAGATCTGCCTGGGAGCTTTCCGTACTTGCCCAATGCAGAGTCTTTACATCGAAGCGAACGAGCAACCCCTCCATTTAAGATGGAAAAAGTTGTCCCTCCAGTTTGCCCTAAAACTGAGGAGTCATAGACAAAACCCGACCTTTGAGACGGCCTTCAACCATAAGTTTAGTGACATATACACGAGGAAACCATCAGCTATCCCTCCATTTGCTCTTCGCATTGGTGAAGCCTTACCACAGGTGTGTACTAGCCCCGACTCCATAGCACAGCTTACCTTCTCAATCACTCCCCCCTGGAGGTTGGTCAAACCGGTTGTTGACCTCAGTTTGAGACAGCATCCAAAGAACTCAACCAATGAACTGGTGTACCGTGCCAGCTTTAATGAACTGAAAAATAAGTACTATGGTTATCACGCAATCTATACCGATGGTTCCAAAGCCACGAACAGGGTGGCAGCTGCTGCAACAGGCCGAGATGCATTCTTGCAGGTCAGATTGCCGGATGATGCATCAATATTTACCGCCGAACTCCAGGCACTTACGATGGCATTCCAGCTGATCGAAACCTCGCACGACCACCAGTTCATTGTGTTCACAGACTCGCTATCCAGCCTTTTAGCTCTTCAAGGCGATGAGCAAAAACACCCTTGTGTAATAGCTCTCCGGGAAAGTTACTCTAATTTGGTGAGACTGCAGAAGTCAGTTGTGCTCGCGTGGGTTCCGAGTCACGTGGGCATACACGGAAATGAAAAGGTAGACACGCTAGCTAAGGAAGCCCTACAGATGGACATTACCAACCTCCACGTACCCCACACTGATTACCGTCCTAACATCAACGCCTATATAAAATCAAAATGGCAGGAACTGTGGGATTCTTTCCCAGAGAACAAATTGTACCAAGTGAAACCAACGGTCGGGACTGTGGGTAATGCAGCCCCCAGAAAACGGACATGATTTGGTACTGATTAGGGCTCACATAGGTCACACTTACCTAACCCACGCTTATTTGCTCCACGGGGATGAGAAACCATATTGTATCCCCTGTGACTGTGCTGTCACCGTCAGTCACATTCTCATTGACTGCTATGAATACTCCCATATCCGTCAGAAGTACTACACTGTGCCAAACCTGAAGACGTTGTTTGAGCACACAGATCTTTCGCTCATTCTCGACTTTCTCAAAGAAAGTAACCTTTACATGAAATTTTAACATGACTCCCACATTGGCTTTTGTTTAGGTAAGGTACCTTAGTATTTTGCCCAATCCTTTTTCCTTTTAGGTGATTTCACCTCACCGTTCCTTTTTTTTTTTATCTAGCTGACACTATATAACACATTCGTGTTGGTGTGTCGTTAAACCCCATCTAACTAACTGTTAGTAACAATTCAAAATTCCAACTTTCAAATTCTTTGTGTAAGTGGTAAATTTCAAAACTGAACACTTATTTTTGCCACGGCCATTTTCCATGAGTGACACTGATACATGACAACTTGGCAATGCTTCCAAAGTGAAGAACACCTTGTTCCTTTTGGCTGGAAACAACTTTAATTTATTTCAAAATGCTGTATAATAATGTATATAGTCGGGTTATCGTTAATGGCCTACCGTCGGACCTCTTCAGAGTTCAACGTGGGGTACGGCAGGGGTGTCCCCTGTCACCTCTACTCTATGTATTGTTTAGTGAATCCCTTGCAAGAGCCTTCCAAAAGTTGAACCTTTGTTCCGACCTTTTCAAATACCCGGTGGAGTGAAGTCAAGTGCCTCCAGTAAGCGGACGACGTCACATGCGTAGTCTCCGGCCTAGCTTCCTTCAGAGCCCTTACTGGCACAGAGTCCTGGGTAGGACGTTAAACTGCATCCGGTTGTGGAGCTTGTTGAAGCGTGGGGATAATGAGGTTACCCTTTGCCACAACTGCCTCCAGGACACCCTTGGGCAAGGTGCGCCTGTATTTTTGGCCCAGTTTAGTTCAGTGTTTTTTTGTGTAAATAGTGTATATAGTGTACATACTGTAAATATAGCAAGTTGACTCCACCCGGACCCCTCGTGGCAGGTGGACCCCGCCCGGACCCCTCGTGGCCCCTTGGGGCAGTTTGTGATGATTGTTTGGTCTGGTGTTTTGGTTTTTTGGTTGTTGTTGGGTGGTGGTGGTTTGTTCTGGTGTTGTCTTTCGTTGGCGGTATGTAGTAATATTGGTTTAGGGTGGCCGGGGGGAGGTTGGTTTGTGGGGTATCGGGTTGTCAGTGTATTTGTGGTTCTATTGTTGTAATGAACATACTTTTCTGTTTGATTTGGTGGTGTGTGGATAGTTTTGCGTTTATGTTCCTGTCCGATCCGGTTTGAGTTTTTGTTTTTTGTTTGTATGTGCCGTTTCGATGCACTTAAAAAGCCCCCTTACTGGCACGCTGTCTACATTTCAAAGAGCGACAGGTGCCAGACTGAACCCCTCCAAGACCAAAGGGCTTCGTCTAGGTAAGTGGCGGTCGAAACAATTGCCCTTCGCGGCATCTTGGATAGACGACGCCATGAAAATCAATGGCATATGGTTTGGTTATGGTTCACCCGAGTCACTTACCTGGAATGAGAAAGTGGACCTAGTGGAAGCTAGGTTGAAGGACTTCGGCGATCGCTACATTAGTCTGTTAGGGAAGGTAACAGTTCTCAATCGTTTTGTTTACCCTCTCTTGTGGTATCCGGGCACTGTTCTGGCCGCTCCAGAGGGTGTCCTGGTGCGACTTGAGAGGGCTGTGTTTAGGTTTCTTTGGTCAGGGAAAACGGAACTGGTCAGAAGAAAAGTGGTGTACCAGGATCCTAGGCAGGGGGGATTGGGCCTCGTGCACTTTCCTTCTAAGCTCCGTTTTCTCCTGACTAAATGTGTTTTTAGTGCGGTCGACAGCCAGATGCCGTTTGCCTACTTTGTCCGTTATTTGGGTGGATTATCATTCCGTTGGTTCTTTCCTACCCTGTTTAGCAACAGTGCACCTCACTGTTGGAGGCTAATGTAGGCATACTGTCAGATGAGGGAAACACTACGTATTATGTCAACTGTTGGGGACGTTTCGCAGTCCAGTGCGGGGGACCAGTACCGGGCAATTTTTGATGACTTGGTTGGTCAGGTCCAGGGCCGGAATTGTGGCGTGTGGTTCACAGCAGGTCACTCGATTTCCGCCGGCGAGACCTGCTGTGGCGAATCGCACATGACGCCATCGTAACGAATCTCAAGCGCCTTCGGTGGCGTCTCGGAGATGGCATTTGCCCCCCGCACTGGATGTACTAAGTGGGAGAGTGTGCTACATGTGTTGTGGCAGTGTGGCCCTCCTGTGGGAGTGGTTTCAGGTCCTGGCTGATCGCCTCACGTTTTGCAAAACCTGGGCGGTCAGCCAGGACTACGCTTTGTATGGTCCGTCACCCCCGCAATGCAATACAAGTGTTCGCGGGATACTTACCTTTGTTTCGGCCTCCATAAAGCTGGCCTTATGGAGAGACCGGTGTAATATTGTATTGAGGGGGGAGGCCCGCGGACGTCGTCCTGGCGTCGGTGAAGACGGAGGTTAAGCTGAGGGTGGAGGCAGACTTCGTTCGTTTGCCAGGGACGACGTCCTGCAGGCGGTGGGATCCACTTTTTTCGGTGAGGGCGGGCCGGGTGATGGTTAACCTGTAAATATTGTTTGCTTCCAATAGTTTTTCCTTTGTAAATATTCGTGTGTGGTGGGTGGGCTGGGAGTGTTTGTATATATAAGCCACAGAAATTTTCGTTTGCCAGCTTCATGTAAAATAATTTGTAAATATTTCATAGTTTCGTTTTTTCGGTCCGGTTTTGGGTCTTTGTGTTTGACAAGTGTACGTTTCTATGCACTAAAAAAGCACACACTTTATTTCAAAATACTTGTGCCTTCCACGGAAAAATGCTCTCAGTGGATGGTAATTGACCATAGATGTTTTGCAATGATTGTCAATTCTCAAAACTGAAAAACTTAAGGGGGCGCTTCTGGTCCCAAAGTAGTCAAATTTGGTCTGTTTGGGATTTTTGTTAGTTTGAAATGTGTTCTTTCAGAAAAAGTCATTATGTAGTGCTTATTTCATTAAAATAATTAATCAAACCCGGAAGTTGACATGGAAATTTCATGTCAACTTCATTTTGCCATAAGTCAGCCACCCTTCAATCAATTTTAATAATTTTTCAACTAATGAAAGCTCTATGTCTCCTCTTCCAAGTTATAGTGAAATAGCGCCATCACAGAGTAGCTACCTATGTATACATGTGTGTTTAATGTCTTTGTTTACAATACCACAAGCTGCTCCATCGACCTCTATTGTCATCGAAGATTTTCCATTATTATTCGAACCGATTACATTGAGTTCCTTTATCACCTCTATAATGCCTAAAAAGGCCGAAAATAAAGGTTTTTTTTTTCCTGGCACACCACGTTATTTGGTCAATAAAACTAAGAAAACTCAGAGAGGAACTGCCAGCACTGAACCTGCCACTACATACTGGTCCAAATAGTACAAAATACGTAGATGTGGAAGTTTACTGCCTAATTCATGGAGAATCCCTTTCCCGAGCCTTAGCAGAAGCTCGTATATGCCCGGGTGGTAAGTAATTTGTGCCTTTTTTCTCATTTTTCTGACCCTAAAATATGTAATCCTAAACTAACTGTAGTACTGTGCTGTGTTTTGTAGGTTAGGCATAAGCCTAAGGTTACTTCCATATGAGCAGTACAAAGGTTGTGCTTACTGGCCACAATTTCTGGATTAATTCAAACTGTACTGCTTTTACTACACTGAAATGTACACAAGGTATGAGAGGAAACTGCATTGCCTCCGATTGTGTAAAAAACTGTTAGTTTGCCGTACAATGGGCTTAGCCATGTGTGCACTTTCCGTAGTCGTAGTGTCATTGTCAAGTAGGTACATGTAAGAAGGGCAAGGATTTTTTGGTGGCTAAGCTTAGTAAAATACATGTAAGCAAACACTATGTGATGTTTTCCTTTCATTTACAGCTAGGTTATCTCTAAAGGAAGATATTACGAGGAGAGAGGGCTTATGCTTAACATGGATGCTATGCTGTTCAAAGTGCGGAGATGGCACCGAGACGAAGACCTCACCATCAGACGAAGGAGCGGCAGATATAAATAACAAGACTGGCTTATGCTGCAACAGAGGTGGGACTAGGGAGGGAGTAGCAGACATTTGCTCTGTTCTGAATATGCCACCTCCTGTCAGCACAAGCAACTATGCCGCTCACAAAAAACGGTTAGCTGACAGATCTGGCATGGTCACTGAGGAGCAAATGTTAGCTGCTGCTGAAAAAGTTAGACAGCTAGATGGGGGTGTGAGGTAGGGGAAATTAAAGATGTTACAGTAAGTTTTGATGGCACATGGAGTAAACGTGGGTTTACAGCCAGTTTTGGGGTGGGGGTTGTTATGTCGCTTGACACAGGGGAAGTAATAGATAAGTGTATTTTGTCTAAAGTTTGTGAAGTGTAAAAGTAAGGGAGGGATGGATCCTAAAAGTACAGTTTGTGGACTGGAAAGAGAAACATGTTGAATCTGGGGAATGTCAAAAGAATTATGATGGGTCCAGTTCAGCAATGGAGAAAACAGCAGCAGAAATAATGTGGGGGAGGTCAGTTGCTAAGTATAAACTGAGGTATAGATGGATGGTTAGTGATGGGGATAGTAAAGCATATGTTAGCGTGAAGGATATTTATGGGGATTTCAGTGGAAAAGCTGGATTGCATTGGGCATGTAGGGAAAAGGAATGTATAGAAATCTGGAAAACATACGCAGAGAAAACAAGGGTAAATTAGCTGATGGGAAGTGGGGCTTTTTAAGTACGGAGAGACGGGTGTAATATTGTATTGAGGGGGGAGGCCCGCGGACGTCGTCCTGGCGTCGGTGAAGACGGAGGTTAAGCTGAGGGTGGAGGCAGACTTCGTTCGTTTGCCAGGGACGACGTTCTGCAGGCGGTGGGATCCACTTGTTTCGGTGAGGGCGGGCCGGGTGATGGTTAACCTGTAAATATTGTTTGCTTCCAATAGTTTTTCCTTTGTAAATATTCGTGTGTGGTGGGTGGGCTGGGCGTGTGTGGTGGGTGGGCTGGGAGTGTTTGTATATATAAGCCACAGAAATTTTCGTTTGCCAGCTTCATGTAAAATAATTTGTAAATATTTCATAGTTTCGTTTTTTCGGTCCGGTTTTGGGTCTTTGTGTTTGACAAGTGTACGTTTCTATGCACTTAAAAAGCACACACTTTATTTCAAAATACTTGTGCCTTCCACGGAAAAATGCTCTCAGTGGATGGTAATTGACCATAGATGTTTTGCAAGATTGTCAATTCTCAAAACTGAAAAACTTAAGGGGGCGCTTCTGGTCCCAAAGTAGTCAAATTTGGTCTGTTTGGGATTTTTGTTAGTTTGAAATGTGTTCTCTCAGAAAAAGTCATTATGTAGTGCTTATTTCATTAAAATAATTAATCAAACCCGGAAGTTGACATGGAAATTTCATGTCAACTTCATTTTGCCATAAGTCAGCCACCCTTCAATCAATTTTAATAATTTTTCAACTAATGAAAGCTCTATGTCTCCCCTTCCAAGTTATAGTGAAATAGCGCCATCACAGAGTAGCTACCTATGTATACATGTGTGTTTAATGTCTTTGTTTACAATACCACAAGCTGCTCCGTCGACCTCTATTGTCATCGAAGATTTTCCATTATTATTCGAACCGATTACATTGAGTTCCTTTATCACCTCTATAATGCCGAAAATAAAGGGTTTTTTTCCTGGCACACCACGTTATTTGGTCAATAAAACTAAGAAAACTCAGAGAGGAACTGCCAGCACTGAACCTGCCACTACATACTGGTCCAAATAGTACAAAATACGTAGATGTGGAAGTTTACTGCCTAATTCATGGAGAATCCCTTTCCCGAGCCTTAGCAGAAGCTCGTATATGCCCGGGTGGTAAGTAATTTGTGCCTTTTTTCTCATTTTTCTGACCCTAAAATATGTAATCCTAAACTAACTGTAGTACTGTGCTGTGTTATGTAGGTTAGCCATAAGCCTAAGGTTACTTCCATATGAGCAGTACAAAGGTTGTGCTTACTGGCCACAATTTCTGGATTAATTCAAACTGTACTGCTTTTACTACATTGAAATGTACACAAGGTATGAGAGGAAACTGCATTGCCTCAGATTGTGTAAAAAACTGTTAGTTTGCCGTACAATGGGCTTAGCCATGTGTGCACTTTCCGTAGTCGTAGTGTCATTGTCAAGTAGGTACATGTAAGAAGGGCAAGGATTTTTTGGTGGCTAAGCTTAGTAAAATACATGTAAGCAAACACTATGTGATGTTTTCCTTTCATTTACAGCTAGGTTATCTCTAAAGGAAGACATTACGAGGAGAGAGGGCTTATGCTTAACATGGATGCTATGCTGTTCAAAGTGCGGAGATGGCACCGAGATGAAGACCTCACCATCAGACGAAGGAGCGGCAGATGTAAATAAAAAGACTGGCTTATGCTGCAACAGAGGTGGGACTAGGGAGGGAGTAGCAGACATTTGCTCTGTTCTGAATATGCCACCTCCTGTCAGCACAAGCAACTATGCCGCTCACAAAAAACGGTTAGCTGACAGATCTGACATGGTCACTGAGGAGCAAATGTTAGCTGCTGCTGAAAAAGTTAGACAGCTAGATGGGGGTGTGAGGTAGGGGAAATTAAAGATGTTACAGTAAGTTTTGATGGCACATGGAGTAAACGTGGGTTTACAGCCAATTTTGGGGTGGGGGTTGTTATGTCGCTTGACGCAGGGGAAGTAATAGATAAGTGTATTTTGTCTAAAGTTTGTGAAGTGTGTAAAAGTAAGGGAGGGATGGATCCTAAAAGTACAGTTTGTGGACTGGAAAGAGAAACATGTTGAATCTGGGGAATGTCAAAAGAATTATGATGGGTCCAGTTCAGCAATGGAGAAAACAGCAGCAGAAATAATGTGGGGGAGGTCAGTTGCTAAGTATAAATTGAGGTATAGATGGATGGTTAGTGATGGGGATAGTAAAGCATATGTTAGCGTGAAGGATATTCATGGGGATTTCACAGTGGAAAAGCTGGATTGCATTGGGCATGTGGGGAAAAGAATGTATAGAAATCTGGAAAACATACGCAGAGAAAACAAGAGTAAATTAGCTGATGGGAAGTGGGGCTTTTTAAGTACGTAGAAACAGGCACTGACAAACTAAAGGATAATCCCAAACCCAAAGAAAAACCCTGACGGATCACGAACACAATGTCAAACAGACAACACATACCATGCAACAAGGAAAAAAAGTTTTTGTTACTACTGAGATTTAGTACTGCCACTGCAGCCAACCAAAAAACATCACTCCAGCCCAACCACCACAAACAACCCCAAAACAAAGTCCCACAAATTCACAAAGACCACACAGTCAAATCCACCACACACCCAAAGGCAACACTACGCCCGAAGGCAACACCACGCTCGAAGGCAACACCACGCCCGACGGCAACACTACGCCCGAAGGCAACACTACCCTCAAAGGCAACAACACTTAAAAAGTACCGGGGCAAATACAGGTGCACCTTGCCCAAGGGTGCCCCGGAGGCAGTTGTGGCAAAGGTAACCTCATGACTCCCACGTTTAAACAAACTCCACAGCCGGCTGCAGTTAAGTCCTACCCAGGATGGGAAGATTGTGGGTGGAAGGGTCGTCTGACTGGGGGGTTATGTTGCAATTTCTAGGCTCAGTGAACTTTATAGAAATGAAATTAGAATGTTGATCCTGCAGCTTCAAAATCACCCACAGACAGGCAGGCTGCAGTAAAGATGCAAAAAGCAATTCTTGCTGTTCTTTATCGTACAATAAGGAATCGTGACAATCAGTTCAGACATCAATTCTGTCCTGGTGGTGAGGAGTCGTGGTGCAAGTTCAAAAAAGATGGGTCAATGGAGGACAAAGATCATCATCTTGATGAGGTGTTTCTTGACCTGCTGTTACCTACATTCAGACGGCTCGGTTAACCATCACTGCTAGAGCGTTACCTTCTAGGTTATACGCAGAATCAAAATGAAAGTTTTAATAGTCTAATCTGGAAGCGGTGCCCTAAGCATGTATGGAGAGGCCCGCATATGGTGCAGACTGCCTCAAACCTGGCAGTTTTGCACTTCAATTGTGGGGCTGTTCAAAGCCGTGACAGTATACTAGCTTCATTGAACATTTCTAATACAGGTACTTGCTAGGCAATGCTGGGGGGGGGGGGGGGTTTAAGTGCATCGAAACGGCACATACAAACAAAAAACAAAACTCAAACCGGATCGGACAGGAACATAAAGGCGAAACTATCCACACACCACCAAATCAAACAGAAAATTATGTTCATTACAACAATAGAACCACACACACACTGACAACCCAAATACCCCACAGACCAACCTCCCCCCGGCCACACTGAAAACAAAGCCCCACAAAGACCACACACCCAAAGACAACACCACGCCCGAAGGCAACACCAAGCCCGAAGGCAACACCAAGCCCGAAGGCAACACCACGCCCGAAGGCAACACCAAGCCCGAAGGCAACACCACGCCCGAAGGCAACACCACGCCCTAAGGCAACACTAAGCCCTAAGGCAACACCACGCCCGAAGGCAACACCACGCCCGAAGGCAACACCACGCCCGAAGGCAACACTAAGCCCGAAGGCAACACCACGCCCGAAGGCAACACCACGCCCGAAGGCAACACCACGCCCGAAGGCAACAGCACTTAAAAAGCACCGGGGCAAATACAGGTGCACCTTGCCCAAGGGTGCCCCGGAGGCAGTTGTGGCAAAGGGTAACCTCGTTACTCCCACGTTTAAACAAACTCCACAACCGGATGCAGTTTAAAGTCCTACCCAGGCAATGCTAGGTTAAGACAATGCTAGGACGGTACCAAAAACGCCCTTAAATTAGTAGCTTAAACTTAATAGACTATATAATGGACGATGTGTGAACCCCGTGTGCTTATGGGTTTGTAAGTGTTTACAGAGTGCGTCTATCTATGCATACATTCTTAGTGGCAGTTTTATCGATGTAGAATCGTGATCCTGAAATGCGGCCTTCAGTTAGATGGGATTTTACGACACACCAACACGATTGTGTTATATAGTGTCATCTAAAAAAGAAAAAGGTGCAATGTTGGGGTAAAATAAACTTAAAAAGGATGTCAAAAATTTCTATACAGTTTACTTTCCTTCAGGGCCGCACGCGGTCACTGGGCACTGTCCGTGAGGCACGTTAATTCAGTTATGTAATTTTCCAACCGTTCTGCAGTGGTATAAGTACAACATATTCCTTGTTACTAATATCTAGCCAGGACCCACTTTGTTTCGTGTACAGTACCTTGTCACTGACAGCTATGTGATTTGCCCAATTTTAGCTTCTCTTCCTTGCACTTCGAACGCCCAAAGATTCATACATCCCGTCCCTCCGACAACCCATCACCTTTACCGAGACTTCAGTGCCTCCCTCATGTGGGGGTTGCCACCGTGTTAGGCAAATCCTTTTGTCACTCGAAATTGTTGACACGCTGTGACTAAAATGCAATTCCCTTGCCTCTAGAGCATGTTGAACGCCAATTTTCTTACCACAGCCCTGATCATGGTGTAGGTAGGGTCGGGTAGGTCCCGTAAGACACCGTATAAAGTTGCAGGCTGCTCTCTTAACCAACCACTTAAACAAAAAAAACCTCGAACCATCACAGGATCGATCTGCCACGGGTTGCCTGAGATTAACCTCCAGGATTTCTTAGGTATGAATGTTGCTTTCGCGGATAAGTGCCCTCTCTCATCCTCAGGTCCTCCCCTGCAGCCCTTGACCTCTGCACCACCTAGGCAGTTTGGCTCTCACCCTCAGGAAGCTTGAACATGAATGATGTATTATGTTTATCATATTGAAGTAAAGCGATGAAGGACACTGGTTGCGAGAGATTTTAAGATAATTCAAAAGCGCTCTCAATTTTTGTTGAATTTTGACATCTTTTGTTTGAGTCGCCATCTTGCTTTCGTGAACGCAAGTGACAATACAAGAAGGCCGATTCAGGGCAAAAAATAGACAAATTTTCGTTGTCATTCGTTGTTATTCGTCGCAACAGAAAGCTGGTAGCAGAGCTAGGTTTAATATGGCGGAACCAGAGGTAGAGGAAACAAATTCGGCCACCGAAAAGTCCTTCAAACGGTGGAAAGTCGAGAAAGCCAAGGCAAAGTCGGCATTCACAAGGGCCCGGCACCAACTGCTAGAATTGGTAAACAGTAAAGACGTTGTAGAAAAAGCCACACTGCAGAGTGCGTGGAGTAAGCTAGATGAAGTACAGTGTACTGTACAAGATATTTTAACGAAGCTATTAGAACATTCAGTGAATGTTGATGCTGATGATAAGGAAATTAATAAAATCGAAATTGAAATAGATAAACTAGAGGCAGAATTTTCTGATGCATATAACGAGTTGCATCGTCGAATGAAATGTCTGAACTTTGGAACAGACAAAGAACAAGATACAGTACAATTAAGAGCTGGGCCTATGAACGTTCGTACCGAGCCTACACAAGACAGTAGGCCTAATACAGACACTGAATTCGTAGGTGTAGACGTAACACCACATAGCGCACAAGAGGCCCAAGTTAACACAGAAGCAGATAGTCAGTAACATTCAACGTTACCCAGTGGGGCAAATGCAGGCAAAGGGCAGTCAGAGCCAGTAGCACAGGCTTTAAGTACGACAAGAAACCCAACTGAAACAGGCATCGGCCAGGATATGTGGAAGCAGCTTAAGCGGGTCTCGATTCCAGTGTTTTCAGGAGACGTCAAAGTTTATGAGAACTGGAAGGCAGCATTCCTGGCGTGTATAGACGTGGCACCGGCGACCCCAGAGTACAAACTTCTACAGTTGAGGCAATATTTGTCTGGTGAAGCACTTAAGGTAATTGAAAACTTAGGACATTCAGCTACGGCCTATCAGGCAGCCAAGGATAGGCTTGATAGGAAATATGGGGGTAAAAGAAGGCAAATTGCCTTGCGATTTGAAGAACTACATGAGTTCAAACCCATAAGGGCAGGTAATGCTAAAGATGTAGAACATTTTGCAGACTTACTTGACATAACTATCATTAACCTAAAAGATTATGGCTTATACAGTGAGCTTGATAGTAAGTTGTTATATTTAGTTCTATGTAAGAAAATGACAGAAAGTATGGTCACTCAATATCAGCGATGGGTGAGGGAGAATGGCAAGGAAGAATCAATTGAGGTGCTTAGAGAGTGGGTTATCAAAGAGGCTGAGTATAGAACGGTAGCACATGAAGCCATTCGTGGTGTGAGTGATCTGGTTCTTAGTAGTGGGTCTGATAATAAGCCGGGGCGGAGAGCAAGGGCATTTGTGACTACAGATTCGAAGTACCAAAAGAGTGCATGTAAGCAGTGTGGTGGAGACCACGGGGTTTGGGCTTGTTCAGAGTTTAAGGGCCTCACAGTAACTCAACGGTGGGCAAAGGCAAAACAATGCGGGCTTTGTTTTAGGTGTCTGGGCGACAATCACCGAGGTGTAAATTGCAAACGTACCCGAGAGTGTGGTATCGATGGTTGCAAAAATAGCCATCATAGGTTACTTCATGAAGTTAAAGCTCCTGATAGGAATGAAAGTAGAGTGTCTTATCATTCCGAAGATACTCCAGGTGGGGCTGGACCCCCTACGGAGGGGGAGCTTAAAGGGGATCAGGATCAGTCACAGAATGCAACCTTGGTTACAGGGTCGGGTCAGAAAAACAAGCATGTGGCTTTGCGTACCGTTCCCGTTATTGTTAAAAATGGTAAGCGCAGGTTGAAGGTCAATGCACTTCTTGATGATGCCAGTACGTCAACATTCCTTAACGCAGATGTTGCAGCTGAATTGGGGCTGCAAGGAAAGTGTGAAAAAACAGAAGTTAATGTCATTAATGGTCAAGTTGAAGTTTTTGAAACTATGCCCGTGGAATTCGGGCTTGAAAGCCTACATAGGCAAGTAGATATTATGATGGCAGCTACGACAATTAAACAGGTAACTGGTGACCTCCAGGTAGTAGATTGGAATGTGTTTGCTAAGAAATGGCCCCATCTTGAAGATATCCAGTTCCCTAAGTTTGGGAAAAGAACAAAGATTTACTTATTGGGATTGATCAGGTAGATTTACACTTTTCCTTACGGGATATTTGTGGCAAACCAGGGGACCCAATTTTCAGGAGAACCCCCTTGGGGGTCCTCTAGAGTTAGAAGGTACGAGCAGTCATGCAAACTTTGCAAGGGTATATTTTTCTCACCAGAAAGATGTAATGGAGGAATTGAATCAGTCACTTCGTCAGTTTTGGGAAGTGGAGAATTTCGGGGCAGTTCCACCGAAACAGCTGGAACTAAAGCCAGATGAGGTTAGTGCTATGAGTAAGGTCAAAGGTTCCTTGGATTATCGTATGGGACGATATCAGGTCAGAGTTCCATGGAAAGGGGACTCAGGGCCTTTGTTACCAGATAATAGAGACATGGCAATTAGTCGTCTGCAAAGTACTGAAAAACGTCTCAAGGCTAATCCCAGTCTTGGAAAAGATTATTCAGATACAATTGAGCGGTATCTAAGTAAAGGGTACATTCGTAAAGTAGAAAAAAGTGACAGAGGAGAGGGGCCAAAGTGGTTTTTGCCACATTTCCCAGTAGTCCGGCCAGATAAGGCGACAACCAAAACTCGTATAGTATTCGACGCCTCTGCCAAATACCAGGGTATTTCTCTCAACGATGAGATAGACCAAGGTCCAAAAATGCAGAGGGACCTATTCGATATTCTGCTTCGCTTCCGTAAGAATCCAGTGGCGGTTGTATGCGACATCGAAGAAATGTATTTGCAAATTCAGCTTGCGCCACCAGACAGGGCATACCATCTTTTTTTTTTGTGGAGAAATTTAGATCAAACTCAGCCACCCCAAGAGTACGAATTTAACAGAGTCGTTTTCGGGGTTAACGCATCCCCATTTCTAGCGCAGTTCGTTGCACAGCAGAATGCGGAGTTCAGTTCAGGTCTTCGACGAGAGCAGACGTGTCTTCGTTTCGCTCTCGTCGTTTGCTCGTGCTGAATTTTGGTACTGTGCTGTGCTAGCATACTTTACTATTATATCTCTGTGTGTGCAGACTATATCGTTGGGTGTGGTCTCGTATAGATAAGGACTTGGTCGTGCTTGTTTTAAAGCACGTCTACCTTATCGCAGTAATTTTCGTTTGGTTCCCTTTCTGTTTCTTACATTTCGTTTTAGCAAAGAGTACTGAGGGTTTTTTTTTTTCTCTTTGTTGCGTGGCCTAGTGCCACAAACCACTTGTTGCTATGCCCGGAGGTCGGGATAGCACAATCGTTAAGTTGGAGTTTTCGTCGGGGTTGAGCGTTTCTCCCCCACAGGCGTTTACTATGTTAAAGAACAGTGGTGTAGAGGTAAAGGAAATAGAGATGTTGCAGCCGCTTGCGGCCCGCAACACGTACGACCTAAAGTTCAGGTCAGATGCTGCCCGAATTAAGGGCGTGTCTTGCCTTAAAGGGTTGGAAGGGCTCACTGTCACCCCATATGATCGCTCTGTGGTGGTGACAGTTCTGTACCTGAACTTTGAGGTCGATCAGGGCCTGGTGGCGAGGGTTCTCAGTCAGTACGGGACTGTCTCCGACATGCGATGGGTCACCTATCAGGCAGGTGAGTTGAAGGGCATCCTGAACGGAAAGAGGCAGTTCCGTATGGTACTGAAGAGGGAAATACCGTCCTTCCTCTTCATAGGGGGTTCCAAAGCCCATATAAGATACTTTGGCCAGCCCCGCACCTGTTTTAAAGTGTGGAGAGGAGGGGCACGAAGCCAAGTAGTGTCCCAACAGACGTTGTGGCAAGTGCCTGCAGGTGGGGCACGACAAGGCTGAGTGTCCCAACAAGGTGCGGTGTAACCTCTGTGGGGAGGAGGGACATGTCTCTGGTTCCTGCCCCACTTCGTACTCGGCCCGCGCCAGTGCGGAGGTGGGGCCGGGTCATGAACCCTCGCAGCCAGGCCCAGAACCTATGGTGGAAGAACCTAGGTCCCCTTCACCTGATGAGGTGGCACATCAGGTGGAGCAGGATTTCCTTGCCTCTAAACAATGTGAAGGGGCCTCTGGGACCCCTGAGGTAGGCCCTCAATCGTCCTCCTCTTCGACACCCGGGGAGGCCGGATTACTAAAGGTGGAGGACCTTCAACTGTCATCAGACTCGGAGACTGACTCTGCCATGTCAGATGCTGGGGTAGGCCCCTGAGATAGGCCCTCAATCGTCCTCCTCTTCGACACCCGGGGAGGCCGGATTACTAAAGGTGGAGAAGGACCTTCAACTGTCATCAGACTCGGAAACTGACTCTGCCATGTCAGATGCTGGGGGACCTGCCTCAGAGCCTCCCCCAAAGGATCCGCCATCCGGGGAGGGCTGGTTTGATTTGTGTGAGGGGGTAGAACCAGAGTCTAAGTTAAAAAGGTCAGCTTCAGGCGAAGAGTCAGACCAGGGGATCCAGCTTTCTGGGCCACCAGCACCAAGTCAATGTAAGAATAAAAAGGCCAGGTCAGAGACAGACGTGTAGTTGTAAATTCCACCATGACTGATCCCCTGTCCCTCATGACCCTGAACGTTAACGGCATGAGGGACAGTCGGAAGCGCTCCAGAATATTCCAATTTTGCAAATCACTGGGTGTGGACTTCGTTTTCCTCCAAGAGACCCACATTACGAATGAGGACGATGTCCACGCCTGGTCCTTTGAGTGGGGTGGGGGGTTATATGCTTCCTTTGGTACAACAACATCTTGTGGTTCAGTTATTTTAGTTTCGCCAAGGTGGACTCCCCTGGTCGGAAAAGTTGATTCTGATCATGAGGGTCGGTTGGTATGCATTACAATAAGACACCCTAGCGGGAAATTTTACCTGTGTAACGTGTATGCGCCCAATCGGCCTTCAGACAGAAGGGACTTTTTCATGACCCTGTCATCCTTCGTTCCTGGCAGTGCTCCGTGTATCCTGGTCGGAGACTTTAACTGCGTCCCCGACACACAGCTTGATCGAATGTCCATACGTACGTCTTCGGGCTGTAGTGTCGGCATGTCGGAATTGGACATGTTCATAAAGAATCACGACATGGTTGACGTTTGGAGAGCGCAACATCCCGGCTTGTCCATGTTCACTTGGCATCGCCCTGATGGCACAGACGCCTCAAGGTTGGACCGGGTGTACTCTCCATCTGCACTGTCACCGAGTGACTGTGAAGTTGTGACATGTCCAATTTCGGACCATGATGCAGTTACTGTCTCCTTTCAGCCTCCAGAGTCATGGCCAACAGGGAGGGGGTTCTGGAAAATGAACACAGATATTCTAACGGAGACAGACTACAGTGAACAGTTTAAAGCCAGGTACGAAGGATGGCGAACATTGAAGCCGGCCTTCTCATCGGATTTAGAGTGGTGGGATGACGTAAAGTCCCGCATCAAACAGTTTACAGTTGAATACTGTGTAGCAAGAGCTCGTCGAAGAAGGGAGGAGTTCCTGTCGCTATGCTCTAGGGAGAGGAACGGGGACTCCTCCGCACTTCACGCAATCCAGCAGTATCTCGATCAGGAATTACACGGGGCTCGCGTTCGTGCTCGCGTGCATTGCGTGGAGGCGGAGGAAAAGCCAACTATCAAATTCTACCGGGACGTCACAAAGTATGCCATCGATCGCCGCATAAGAGCAGTCCGTGACGTCCACGGCACGGTACAGAAGGACCCTCTCGACATCGTGGAGGTATTTAAGACCTTCTATGAACAGCTTTATACGCAGGCAAATGTCGATGAGGGCTTTCATCAGTCCCTGCTAGGTAATATTGACAAGACCCCCTCTAAAGAGCAGAATGATGGGCTTGGTTCTCCCCTGACTGTCGACGAGCTCTGGAAGGCGGTGGCGAAGATGAAAGGCGCCTGGGTCCGACGGTATCCCAGTAGAATTTTACAAACGCTTCTGGGGTACCGTCGGACACGATCTCCGTGATGTATTCGCCTCTGCCTTCCTTGCTGGCTCATTGAGTCCCTCGCAGCGCACAGGCGTTATAACATTGTTACCAAAGCCTGGAGACCCCCTAGAACCGAAAAACAAGCGACCAATTACCTTGTTAAATGTAGACTACAAGATTTTGGCGAAAGCCCTTTGTAACAGGCTAGGCACGGTCATGCCGGATCTTGTAGGTTCGTTCCAGACATGTGCAGTGCGGGGACACAGTATTCAGCAGAACCTCTGGTTGATGCGGGACTTAGTTGAATATGTGATGGACCGTGATCTTCCATGTTCGCTTGTCTCCCTCGATCAGGAGAAGGCCTTCGACATGGTTGATCACAGATTCCTCTTTAAAATCTTGAAGAAGTTTAGTTTGAATCCAGTTTTTGTTAAAAGGACCTCTTTACTGTATAGTAATGTATGTAGTCGGGTTATCGTTAATGGCCTACCGTCGGATCCCTTCAGAGTTCAACGCGGGGTACGGCAAGGGTGTCCCCTGTCACCTCTACTCTATGTATTGTTCAGTGAATCCCTTGCAAGAGCCCTCCAAGTTGAAGCTTTGTTTCGACCTTTTCACATACCCGGTGGAGCTGAAGTCAAGTGCCTCCAGTATGCTGACGACGTCACATGCGTAGTCTCCGACCTAGCTTCCTTCAGAGCCCTTACTGGCACGCTGTCTACCTATCAAAGAGCAACAGGTGCCAGACTGAACCCCACCAAGACCAAAGGACTCCGTCTAGGTAAGTGGCGGTCGAAACAACTGCCCTTCGCGGCATCATGGGTAGACGACGCCATAAAGATCAATGGCATATGGTTTGGTTATGGTTCACCCGAGTTACTTACCTGGAATGAGAAAGTGAACCTGGTGGAGGCTAGGTTGAAGGACTTCGGCGATCGCCACATTAGCCTGTTGGGAAAGGTAACAGTTACCAATCGTTTCATTTACCCCCTCTTGTGGTATCCAGGCACTGTTCTGGCTGCTCCAGAGGGTGTCCTGGTGCGACTCGAGAGGGCTGTGTTTAGTTTTTTATGGTCGGGAAGACGGAGCTGGTTAGAAGAGGGGTGGTATACCAGGATCTTAGGCGCGGAGGGTTGGGCCTTGTGCATTTTCCTTCTAAGCTCCGTTTTCTCCTGACCAAGTGTGTTTACAGTGCTGTGGACAGCAGAATGCCTTTTGCCTATTTTGTCCGTTTTTGGGGGGATTATCATTCCGTCGGTTCTTTCCCTCCCTGTTTAGTAACAGTGAACCCCACAGCTGGAGACCCACGGGGGCATACAGTCAAATGAGGGAAACGCTCCGTATTATGTCAACAGTGGGGGGTGTTTCGCAGTCAAGTGCAAGGGACCTATATCGGGCTGTTTTTGATGAATTGGTTGGCCAGGTCCAATCCAACCACTTTGCTTCAGGGCCGGAAGTGTGGCGTGTAGTCCACAGCAGATCATTAGATTACCGCAGGCGAGACCTGTTGTGGCGAATCTCACATGACGCCATTGTAACTAATCTCAAGCGCCTTCGGTGGCGTCTTGGAGATGGCATTTGCCCCCGCACTAGATGCACAAAGTGGGAGAGTGTGTCACATGTGTTTTGGCAGTGTGACTATGTGGCCCTATTCTGGGAATGGTTTCAAGTCCTGACTGACCGCCTAACGTTGTGTAACACCTGGGCGGTCAGCCAGGACTATGCTTTGTATGGTCTTTCACCTCCGCAATGCAATACAAGTGTTCAGGACATACTTACCTTTGTTTCGGCCTCCATAAAGCTGGCCGTATGGAGAGATCGATGTAACATTGTATTTATGGGGGTGGGGAGGCCTGCTGATGTCGTCCTGGCGTCGGTGAGGGCGGAGGTTAAGCTGAGGGTGGAGTCGGACTTCGTTCGTTTGCCAAGGTCGGCGTTCGGTAGGCGATGGGGTCCACTTGTTTCAGTGAGGGCGGACCGGGTGGTAGTCAACTTGTAAATATCGATTTTGTTTGTAAATATGAAACTACTGTAATTTGTAAATAGGACTGTGTTTGTACATAGGTGGCTTGTGAGGTACTTAGTTGTAAATATGCTGTAAATATGTATATATGTGTATATGTGTGTGTAAATGTCTGTACATATGGTTCTATTACTGTAATGAACATAACTTTCTGTTTGATTTAGTTGTTTGTAAATAGTTTGCTTTATGTTTCTGCCCGATCCGGTTTGAGTTTTTGTTTTTGTTTGTATGTGCCGTTTCGATGCACTTAAAAAGCACACTCTTTACAGTTGCTGAAGAAGTCTTCAGATACTGAAGACAAACTGTAGACAAAGCAAGAAGACAGGACTGAAAGACAATGGAATTGTCCTCTTCCCAAACTTTCCTTGCTTCTGAGTCACTGTAAAGAAATAAGACAGAAATGAAGAACAATGGCAATTTTCCAACTTACTATTTCAATGAATGGATGGTTCAGGGCCTCATGGTTTGACTTACAAGGAGTTGTTTTACTCAAATGTACTATTAGACTAATAGTTTGCAAGATTTCCTTACAATCAAATTGATTAGTATTACAGTATCAGCTTACACGTGATATCCAGTACCACTTATAAAAGGTGTGTAACGAATGGTACCAGTACCAAAATTTCAGTACCATCCAACATTGGCCACGTTTTAATTCAAAGTCCATTTTTTTTTTTTTTTTTTTTTTTCACAGACTGCATAACCCTTCCTCCTTTACATCCGATTGTAATCTTTGCTGGGTAGGCTAGGGGTGTCGTATATGTTGGCCACAGAAATTTTGTTTTGCTAGCTTAGTGTAAGGTAACTTTGTAAATGATTGTAAGTAGTTCATGGTTGTGTTCTTGCCGTTCCGGATTTGGTTCTTCCTGTTTGATAGTGTCCGTTTCTATGCACTTAAAAAGCAATGCGGAGTCGCATAAGTCCGATTTCCCGTTGGCCGCGGAAACCGTTTATAAGTCCACGCATATGGACGATAGTATGACATCAGTGCCTAACAAAGAAATTGGTGGCGAGTTATATCGACAGTTGTCGGCACTGTGGGGATTAGCCGGTATGCACGCTAGAAAGTGGTTATCGAATTCGCCAGAAGTGATGAGACAAATACCGGTAGGGGATCGTATTTCAGAACTGAGACTAGAGGAAGGCGAATTGCCATCTATCAAAACCTTAGGAGTTTTGTGGAAAGCGACAGAAGATATCTTTACCTTCCAACCGAACCCCCCACCCGCGGACTACTTGCTCACAAAAAGGAACATTCTCCGTAAACTCGCTACTGTTTTTGACCCCCTGGGTTTTCTTTCCCCCTTCATTATACGGGGAAAAGTGTTGCTTCAAGAGTTGTGGGCAGCGGGGGTGGACTGGGATGACCCAGTGGAGGGTAGCATTGCAAAGAGTCTCACAGTGGTTCAAAGAATTACCCCATTTAGCCGATTTAAGACTACCAAGATGTTTGAGATTAGATGAGAACCATGCGATAAGTTCAATGACAACACATACCTTTGTAGATGCGTCGCAAGACGCATATGGGGCGGTAGTATATATTCTTACGTCGTACAGTAGTGGGCAGGTAGTCGTCCGCCTAGCAGCCTCTAAGGGCAAGGTCGCTCCCTTATCAGCGATAAGTATCCCTCGCCTAGAATTAATGGCGGCAGTATTGGGTGTGAGACTAGCCAAATCTGTGTGCCAAGCATTGGAGCTAGATATGAGGCACATGACATTCTGGTCAGATAGTGTAAATGTGCTTTGGTGGGTACGAGGTCATAGTCGTAAGTTTAAGCCTTTCGTAGCCCATCGCGTAGGTGAAATCCAAGAGTCTTCAAGTCCACAGCAGTGGAGATACGTACCTACGGCATCGAATCCAGCAGACCTCGTGACAAGAGGGGTGTCTGCCAGAGAGTTAACAAGCAAGGAATTTTGGTGGTCAGGACCATCATATCTGAAACAAGAAGAAACAAACTGGCCAAAAAACAAAGTCGAAAAAGGCTCTCAAGAAGAGAACAAGAAGAATGGCAGCATATCTGTTACCATGGTAACAGTGAGCTTGGCAGCGCCTGAGAAATCTGACGAAATTACCATTTGGCGATTGGATCCACTTCGATATTCCAGTTAGTCAAATTTAACCAGAATTCATGCTTGGGTCCTAAGGTTCCTGAACAATTGCAGGCTCGCAATAGCAGAAAGAAAGAAGGGCGAGCTAACACCAGAGGAGCTACAAGAGTCAGAGAATTGTATCATTAGGCATACACAACGAAGAGTGTTTTCAGAGGAGTATCAGGCTTTAGAGCAAAGAAAACCATTGCCGCGTGCCAGTAAACTTCTTAGTTTAAATCCCAAGATGGATGATGAAGGCCTAATTCGCTGCGACGGGCGCCTAAAGAATGCCATGTACTTATCTTTCGATAGTAGATATCCGGTCATCCTACCAAGAAAGAGTTGGGTGACTAAGTTGATAATAAAGCACTTTCATGACAAAAGAGATCACATTGGCGGGACAAATCAAACATTAGCGGATCTGTCTAGTCGTTACTGGGTCATAGCAGGCAGGGAGGCAATTAGAGATTGGGAAAGGGCGTGTTTTGGGTGTCGTAGGCGGAAGACAAAGGCAGCTTCGCAGATTATGGCGCCCCTCCCAAGTATCAGAGTTAAAATGCCCTTAAGAGCGTTTGCACGAACAGCCGTCGATTTCGCAGGTCCGTTTCTCTCAAAGCAGGGTCGGGGAAGGATCCAGCAAAAACGGTATCTATGTCTTTTCACATGTTTAGCCTCGCGTGCGGTGCATTTGGAATTAGCCTGGGGACTCGACACTGACTCGTTTTTGAATGCCTTTAATAGGATGGTAAATCGCAGAGGTCTGCCAGTCGAGATGATTTCGGATAACGGGACTAACTTTGTGAGGGTAAATAAGGAACTAAAAGGGCTCATTAATCAAATGGACAAAGATAAGATTGTGAGATCTTCTTCCACCAGAGGTGTGACGTGGCATTTTAATCCCCCGCTAGGGCCCCACTTCGGAGGGGTCCATGAAACACTGATCAAGCAAAAAGGCAATCTCAGCTGTCGTTCACAAAGCAGACATTACAGACGAAGAGTTGTTGACAGTGTTCACAGGTGTAGAGGCTTTATTGAACTCCAGACCCCTCACTTACCAAACAGCAGATGTGCATGACAAAATCCCACTTACCCCAAATCATTTTCTGCACGGACAAGCTGGTGGTCAGTTTGCTGTAGAGGCCGTCGACGGTATTAGTTTCAACCCAAAGCGACGGTGGAGGCGCGTACAGGAGTTGATACGCCACGTGTGGCACAGATGGTTAAAAGAATGGCTTCCATTGCTTAATCAAAGACGGAAGTGGCAATTGCCCCAGAAGAACCTTCAAGTAGGCGATGTTGTGGTTGTTGTCGATGCTGGCAGTGCTAGAGGGAATTGGCCCTTGGGACGGGTGGTCGAAGTGTTCCCGGGAGGAGATGGGAATGTCAGGGTTGTTAAGCTTCAAGTTGGGAAGAACATTCTTACAAGGCCTATTACAAAATTGTGCCCCCTTGTAGAGTGTGAAAATTAAGGGAGAGTATATCAATGACAAAGAGTTACTAAGTTTCGTTGTGTGAGTGATTCAGAAAACAAAAAAGAAAAGGAAAAAGTCTCAGACTAAGTATTAGATTTTCAGGGTAAATGAAAATTCAAGGTTTTCTGTTAAGTTTACTTTAAGAACTTACTGCTTTAACTGTAAGACGTTATTATTTTTACTTTTCCATAGCCAAAGTAGGCGGTCTTTCATATATTTGATCTTTTTTGGAGGGGTGTTTCAAAGGACTAGTGTTCGATAACATTAAGTTATCGAGAAGGGGGAGGATGGTTGCGAGAGATTTTAAGATAATTCAAAAGCGCCCTAAATTTTTGTTGAATTTTGACATCTTTTGTTTGAGTCGCCATCTTGCTTTCGTGAACGCAAGTGACAATACAAGAAGGCCGATTCAGGGCAAAAAATAGACAAATTTTCGTTGTTATTCGTCGCAACAGACACATCTACCCAAACCGCTTTTTACGTGCTAAAAACGGACACGGCCAGACCGGCGAAAGGATCACTACATATGGCCAACAAACCAAACACCCAAACCCTCACTTGCCTTATAACTCATATTAGCGAGAAATATCTTCGGTAATGAAACAGCTTCACAGACACGTGCTTGTGTGTGTGTCTGTGTGCATATACAGGCCGCACCCGTAGCAAATTCGCATTCACATCAACTACGTTTTCTCTCAACCAGCAATGAAAAACGATCGTAGTAAAAAAAAAGGGGGTGGGGGGGGGGGGGTGCGCGTCGAAGAACACAACACACGATGCCTACCTATCGACCTCCTCGCTGGCTGGCGAAACTGATTCTCTGTGGGAATCACTGTGACTATGACTGGCAACAGGATTCGCCAGTCCACTATACTCCATGGAAATCACCAGAGGCGGTGCCATCAGGCAGCCATCCTCCGTTCTCTATGGTACGTCAACCCCCGTCGCAGCAGCGTTTCACGCAGCCCTTACCAAGTGAGACCATTGAGTGCACAGCAGCACCCACTCAGGGTAATTATGCCAACAAGATGCCGGCAGTCACATCACGGACAGTCCTCGCTTATGGCACCCAGTCTTGCCTCATTTGCCAGCATTCCCAGACCGGCACACTACATCAGAAGGGGATTCATGAATCCCCGACCCCAAGAAGGGTTGGAAAGGACGGGCCGTAGCACGTAAGAAAATATCTGCTGAAATTGAATGGGAATTTTGAAACTCGTGTGTGGAGCACTATTAAGTAATGTGCTCTTAACATTTAAATTGATATGGGTCCGCTTTCTCTTCCTCGATTATGACAGGTCGTGTCAGCTTACCTTATTTCATTTAAATGTCATACAATTTGCCGGCATTGAGTTCACGTGAAAACAGTTGTGAGGCAAATCTTCAAATTATACACACGCCTAAGAGTCCTTCTTATTTAATATTTTTGTTTCTAATTTAATTCGCCTAATTGAATCAGAAGATGCCCCAGTGAAGGACTACGCCTCCACTCTATGGAAAATTTTCTTCTAAGATTTCTAAGGACTGTTAACACAGCTTGAAATATAAATTATTTAAATATTTTGGAGGTGGCATGGCATCCCCCTACAGCTGGCACCAGATACGATATTCTATGAAAGCCCATATAACCGTTTAAAAATTTCCGTAAATGTACAGCCATATACAGTACCTTTATCACTGTCGTTTACATACTGTAGGTGAACTTTTACTGAAATAAGAGACGTGTTTTGACACAGTAAATCGTTTGAATTGCATAAGTGCGCGATCAGTCTCTCATTCTCAAAAAAAAAAAAAAAAAAAAAATCAAAACGTAGGCCCCTCGTTCTGTATAAATGTTTGTAAAATGTACCGTTCCCCTATATGCAATGCTAAGAGTATGCACATCTTGGCGAACTTGCAAGCGTGAATTCTACAGATGTAGTTAGATGAGATTTAACGACACACCAACACATGTGTTATATAGTGTCAAAAGTTTAAGTACGTTTCAAGTCCTTCCCTTTAGTCGCCTCTTACAACAGGCGGGAAATACCGTGGGCTTATTCTACAACCCCCAGCCCACAGGGGAACAACCATGGAGGGGCTTGCTCGGTTTTGTGGCGCCGACAACCCGCCAGTCGTGGGATGAGTAAAAACGGTCTTATGTGCGCATTTTATAGGCGATAGTCGGGGACGAACTACTCGCCACACACGACCTCCTCACCCCACCTACGCAAGCTGTTTCAACATTGCAGGAGAACAAGAAATTTGAAGTTACCTTCCTAACCATCGTCATCACTATCTGGCTATTATATCGTCGTAATATTAACAGTAAAATCGCAGTGCTAGATATCCATCCATGGGTTTCCAATAATGGCAATCGGAACTAAGTTTACGCCCAAACCGGAAGAGAAAAATAAAAATGTACGTAAATACGATTTGGCAACATCATGGCCGCCTAGTAAGACGCCTCAGCCACGTTCGCTCAGCTGAAATACTTCTTTCAGACACGTTCCGAGGAATTTCATTCCAATGGGTCGGAGTTAGACGGGGGTTTAACGACACACCAACACGAACGTGTTATATAGTGTCAGCTTGATAAAAAAGAAGGTAATGGTGAGGTGAAATCACCTAAAAGGAAAGAGAATTGGGAAAAATTCTATTAAAATGTCTAGACAAAAGCAAATAGTGGTTGTCATGTCAAAATTTCCTGTAAAGGTTACTTTCTTTGAGAAAGCCCAAAATGAGAGAAGGGTCTGTGTGCTCAAACAACGTCTTCAGGTTTGGCACAGTGCCGAATATGGGAGTATTCATAGCAGTCAACGAAAATGAGACTGACGGTGACACCACAGTCACAGGGGATACAACATGGTCTCTCATCCCCCGTGGAGCAAATAAGCGTGGGTTAGGTAAGTGTGACCTATGCGAGCCCTAGTCAGTACCAAATCATGTCTCCGTTTACTGGGGGTTCCATGTCCCGCAGTTCCGACCGTTGGTTTAACTCTGTACAATTGTTTTACAAAGCCATTGATCTTAGGGCCGTAATCGGTGTGAGGCAAGTAGAGATGTGCTTTTTAAGTGCATCGAAACGGCACATACAAACAAAAAACAAAAACTCAAACCGGATCGGACAGGAACATAAAGGCAAAACTATCCACACACCACCAAATCAAACAGAAAATTATGTTCATTACAACAATAGAACCACACACACACAAAGATGTGTGAGGCAAGTAGAGATTGGTGACGTCCATCTTTGAGACGACCTTCAACAGGTTTAGAGCTCCTTGGCACTTCCGCCTGAGGTAGTCGACGTGGGCTTTGAAATTGCGCTTGCTGTCAAATATTAGACCAAGGAACTTAGTCTGGGTAACAACTGGGATGGGGACACCGTTCAAAGTAGGAAAAACTTTTTAACTTGAAGGTTTGGGCGGAAGGAAGGCCCTTTTTGACCGGGTTCTAAGACGTTTTGGTGGTAAATTTCCTTTGAATGTAATTACAACAAAATTGACATTGTCAGTCAAGTCTAAATTTACGACTCCTAGAGGGGTCTTAAAAAGGGGAAAATGGTATTATGAACATTAATTGGAACAAGAGATATTTTTTGTTACCTTACGTAGCTGTTCAAGATACAAAGTCTAATATTTATAATTTCGTTTTATTCATATAATTATTGGCACCAACTCTTTTTCACACAAAATTTAAGTTTAAGGAATCCCTATGTGTACGTTTTGCAATTTTGACACTGGAACCCTCGAGCACATTTTTTGGTCCTGCCGGGTAAGTTAGGAGTTTTGGCAATCTATTTGTGAATAATCTCACCCCAAACTGTGTAAAGTTTGGCTGTTATGATATTAATAACCTGATTAAGTTTTTGGTATTACATGCGAAATATTTCCTCTATTATTTGTAAGTTAAGTAGCAATATGTTAGATGTGGAGTATTATAACTTATGTAAAAGAAATTATGGCTCACGTACCTTATAAATGTATACTAATTCACTCAAAACAGAAATGCTCAGTTCATTTGTTCTTAAACCTTTTCACTACTATAGGTACATTGACGACATATTTTTATTTGGCCCCACGGTTTGGACTCGTCTTTTAATTCCCACGTCAACTCCTTTCACTGTAGTATAAAATCCACCTTGAAGGTTTCTGGATCCAAAATTTCTTTCCTGGATGTCTTAGTTAACTTTCGCTCAAACTCCCTCTCCACATCCGTTTACTATAAGCCCACCCATAACCATCAATTCTTACACATCGACAGTGCCCATCCTCTCAGTCTCAAAAAATCAATGCAGACTATGTGCAGACTCTGCACCAATGAGAATAGTTTATTATTAAAGACACACACACTTTGGCATGGCACCGTAGACATGTGACAAAAGAATAAAATGATTCTTGCATCCAATATAAACGTGAGAAAAGAGAGATAAAGAGCTGCTTTTGAGATCGGAAGGAGAGAGGCAAGAAAGTGGCGAGAGGTGAGTAAAATGCCAAAGAAATGTGACACTGCTCTTAAGAACTTGTTAATATTTGTGTCCTGTCATTCAGTAACACGTTTAAATTCTCGAGCATCAAGCAGGCTAACAATCTTCTAAGAAGCGAACCTCATCAAAACAACCCCTGCAATCACTTCAATTAAGAGGCATGCCATTTAGTTGTTATTCACGCATCTGAAAAACTTTAAACTCAATACGAATTACAGGTGCCGATCCCAGGAAATTTTCTATGCAAATGAAAAAAAAAATTCCCATACGAGATATCATTATCTACCGTGACATACCATGCGAACTCGCCGTACTAAAATTTTGAAGTGAACACGAGTAGTGAAGACAGTAGTATTAGGGAGTGGGGGGATTAAGTCGGGGTATGACGTAGTGATGACGTAGAGGCTAGAAACCTATAGGTCAATTAAGGATTAAGTGTGGATGTGAAGACTAAAAAACTTTAGGTAGAAATTTGAATGAAGAGATGACGATCGTAGGAAAAAAAAAATATTGTACTTGCATAAAAGAAAAAAATACGTTGCATAAAATGTAATGTGCTTATAAATTAAGCTGGAACTGATAAAAAATATGACATGTGAACTCAGCAGTTGTATTGCATACATGTAAGAATAAGATCTGCAGGATTCGAACCTGCCTCGTTAACTGAATAAATCAGCTACGACCACCAGAGCGATCTTTAGAGAAGTTGCAACACAATCTGCCAAGTATCACAGTCACATTTATTTTATTTTATTTTTTATTTGTATTGTTTAATTTGAAAACGAAACCTTTTTAATTTGAAAATGTCAAAATTCAAAAGAAAAAACAAAGTTGTAATCTTGTTCGCAAGTCACGGGGGCTAAGTTTAAGCATAGGGAAAAGGTCAATTTCAGCTGTTCAGAGCATGTTTTAAATTATGTATTGTTGTACTAGTTATAACTTTCTCGTCTAAAATTTGTTAAACAGGTGCCCCCCCCCCCCACCCTACATAAAAATTATGACTATGAATTTTCTTTTTGGATAAATGTCGAGTGTCAATTTTCAATACAGAAAAAAGACAGTATTTTGATTTACAATTACAAATCCAAAGTTTCGCAAGTCTTATTGGGGGGGGGGGGGGGGGGCTAACTAATTTCTAATCAATGACCCACATAATTGTGGATGTTAAACTTTAAACGTTACTCACCGTTTTGTCAGCTCCTACCAGGTCTCTTCAAAAAGTTTTCATACCTTCCGCTATACTTCTTTCAATGTTTTCCAAAAAGTTTTAATGTTTAAGTCACGAAGAGAAATAAAATAAGGCAAGTCCCGACGTGTTTCTTGACCAGACATCACAGGTTAACTGAAGGGCGGTGTACGAATATTTTTCCATGCTGTGCCCAAGATTATCAAATGAAAAAGTCGCGTTAGGGTGTGATAAAAGGCTATTAGCAGGACGTCTTACAAGATCACGTTGAAGAGGTAATCCTCTTCAGTCATCTCAGCATACAAACAAGGAAAAAGTAAAGAAGTCACATACCCCCCTTAGTGGGAGGACGCTACCCTTCTATTGTTATGGATTTCATTATCTCTCGACTGACCACGGTTAAGTTCAATGGCTTAATGAGGTTGGTTTTGTTTAGTCTGAAGTACTTGGTCTCCACCCTGTTATCTCTTTGTTCCTCCGTGAGAGTTTGAAATTGCTTTTAGTTGTGATTACTGGAAAAGGTAAGTAACGAGACGCCTAGCAGATTATTTCTTTATTTGATTGCATTGGTACCTGCAGGTTTGAAATCGAATAAGCTTAAGACTTTTAAGAGAAGTCAAATAAAGGTTAATAATTTTAAACTGTCCATCAAATAAACTGTTAGCTTGAGTGACTAGTAAAAGGTTGTGTAACACCATCAACGCGTGGGTTCATAAAAATGGTGTCAAATGGCTGAAAAAAATTGGTAAGAGGGGCGTGTTTAAAGCGTGATGACGAACACTGTACTGCGCAGACGTACCTCATGCATATTAAATCTTAAGGAAAGCGCCTTTTTTAAAATACATCGTTACTGGGTGTTGTCCAAAATGGCCGAAATGTTCAGAAACGTTGGAAGGACGCGATGTAAGTTTGATCGTGGAGACGTCACTGCGCATGTGTCAAAATTTTTAAGGTGATCGTCTTCCCTTAAAACTACACAGTGTGCTTTTTACGTACGTAGAAACGGGCACGAGGAAACAAAGCAGAACCCACACCTGACCGGACAAAAACACAACTCTGAACTTTTTAAGTACGTAGAAACAGGCACTGACAAACTAAAGGATAATCCCAAACCCAAAGAAAAACCCTGACGGATCACGGCTTAATAAGTACACAGGAACAGGCAAGAAACAAGGCAAACCCAAACCGGACCGGACAAAAACACAACTCGAAAACCACTTACAGGACCACAGCAAACAAATTTTATGTTAACCAAACACAAACAACACTAATCCCTTTCCTTTTTTCCGTTTACCCTACAACCGCAAACTGGCACGAACAGAACAGAAAATCCAAAGAAAAAGGGGACAGATGTGCAACACAAAAACCAAAACCATTCACAACTTGAAAACTCGGGGCCTCGGTACGGGTTTCCCAGAATGACGGGCCCCCGGGTCTGACCCCCCTCCAGAGGCCTGGCTCTCAAGCATTGACTCCGGCCCCTCTCCCTCACCCAAATCAAACCAGCCCTCCCCCGAAGGTGCATCCTTTGGAGGGTGCTCTGAGGCAGGCCCCCCGCCATCCGACATTGCTGAAACTGACTCAGAGTCCGAGGTGAGGTAAAGGTCCTCCTCTACTGTCATCAATTCAACCTCCCCGGGTGCAGTTTTTAAGGATGGCGGAGAGCCCCCACTACCCCCCTCACACAGTTTGGAGGCAAGGAAGTCCTGTTCTACCCTTAAAACTACACAGCGTTGTTTTTTCCGAATCATTCCAATTTTCTAACCAATCTGGGAAGAATCTTTCAAGTTACTCGAAAAAGCATTCTGCAAAGAAGCCGAAAGGATCCATCAGTTACAGTTTGTGAAAAAGTTTAAGCAAGAAACAGGAGTGAAATTTACTGCGTACATCAAGAGATTGTATTGGACACAGCGAGGGGACCCGCGTTCCCGGCTAGTAGACATGGGGTACGAGTCAGAGACGGAGACGGAAGTAGAAATAGCCCCAATTAGTCGTATATGACAAACGGGTCGTCCTGAATGATCTCACAACTGTGCCTTATGGTTATAATTTTGTTAACAAATAAATGAATGATTAAATGAAGAAGAAAGCTTGTCTTTCACAACTTTATTCTAAGCTACTCATTTTTTTAACACACAAAATATTGAAAAAACATGATGTACAATTTAAATGTAAGGAAGTGATAAATACACAATAAAAATGATAAAAAATGAAAAAAAGCAAAAAACAAAGAATGAGAAATGATTGTTTGTGTTTTATTTTGTGTACGTGTCATCTGTTTTAAAATGAATTAAGTCTAAGTGTAAACCTAAGTTTATGATAAACATTAAAATGATTCCCATGAAATTTTTTTTCTTTTACTAGATTTCCCGTTCCCCTTGCGTTTAGGCCTTTCATCCCTGGGGGGCGTGGGTAAAAGTTTAGAAAAGTCCCTTCCAGGTCCCTTCTCTCTAATCTGACGCATGGTTTGACGTCTCTTCAAATTTCCCACGTAAGCCTCAGGGAAGTTTAATTTTGCAAGTCCATGAATAAACTGTTGCCAACCAATAGGATTAAAGTCTTTGCGAGTGTGCAAAACATCTAGAATTAAATCTGTCAAGTTAGTCCCATGAATAACTTCTCCTTGGTAAAGTAATTCTCCTTTTGTGTTCCAATCAATAACGGGGTTCCCCTCTGATTGTCGGTGCTCACTAATCCGATCAATGAGTAATTTAGCTTTACTCTTTAGAGACTTCGGGAAGTTTGCCAATAAAAGATCAGACCTCATAGCTGGTGCTTCTTTGGGAGTGAGGGCGGCATCGTCATTGTCGTCGTTGTCCTCTTTTTTATCGCTAGGAGACTTTGTAATCTTAATTCCAATCGGTTTATTTGCCCTCTGTTTATCCGCATCCAAGTAGCGTTGTAGTGTCTGGTTATACAATTCTACTTTCTCATACAACGATAAATCTTCTCTCTCCAATGTAGTTTTCATGTCCCCGTCCAACTGATTTAGTCTCAATTGAGATTTGTCTTGACTGGTCATGTTCAAAACCCTAGCGACGTCCTGAGGCAGTAAAACCATTTTCTTTGCAAATTGCATTCTGCTACTTTTTAGTCAAAGCCCCTATTAGTAAACCTCCGAGAGATGAGATGATCGGCTTTAAAAGGACGCTTAGAAAGCCACCTTGTTGAACTAAAATGTCTCTTCTCTTCGGTCGACTCAACCGTTTGTCGCCAAGTGCTCTTAGATGTTTCTTGTAACGCGCTAACTTTGATCTCTGAGCTTTTGAAACAGGGACATTGCCTTTTACCACATTAGATACACATTCGCAGAGACTGGTTATCAAACTGTCGTCAGCGTGTCTCAAAAGAGCTTTGCGTTGATGGGGTGAACATTTGGCTAAAAAGCGTAGCTCATGAGCATGTTTTTTCAATCTCCTGGGTGGTGCCATGGTAAAGAATGACGTAGATCACCCTATGAAATCATTTTTATTAGACACGTGGCTATTTAGGCAGGTACACGTACTGCTGTTCTCCTGGAAAAATGTTTGTGCGCAATCTATATTCCTCGGGTGTGTAGGGTTTAAGATCGATGAAGAGGTAACCGTAAGGCTTTTTAGTCGCATCCGAAAAGGCCTCTTGCATAAATTTTACATGACCAGGATACATTTGTCTTGCAAGACTGGACACTTGCGATTTATCCCGTGGGTTTCTAAACAGAACGATGTAATGGGCATTGAGTGTAATATTGCGAGTTTCTTTGGCTCCATAGAAAAAGTTTTGCAAAATGTAGATAACAGAGATATTCCTATGGTGGGACCCTTTAGAAAATAAGTCGGTGATTCGCTTATCATTTCCATGTGATGTCATAATATCATCTAAAATTATCAAAGTTTTGTAAGATGGGTCCAAATATTCTTCCAAATTTGTCGGGAGGCCTTCAACAAAGCGGATTTGAGGGAGGGCAGCAGACATCTCCACAAAAGCTGGCTGATATTCCCCATAGCAGTAGATAATCCTCTCAGGCGCTCCTTCAATGACATCTTGAGTTAATATTTTTTTGACGAATTGAGTTTTTCCGCAACCGGTCGGTCCTGCTATTACACAGGTGAAGGGATGTGTCAGCTTCGGGTTCATTACAGAATATGAGCCCTCTAGATGAAAAGCATCACAATTTATTATTGCTGACAGCAATGGTAGAAGAAATAAATAGGGTGACATATTGATGTGAACAGTTACGTGTGAATCTTTCAGTACAAATGAATCTACTATTACAGTGCTAGTAGTATTTATCAGCTAATTTTCTTGCGATTTGTAATACAATATACTCGTTATCACTCACTGTTAAGTCTAAGCTGTATCTTTTAGTGATAAAATCATTTACTAAACTGTCATTAAAGGTTGAATTCTCAGTAAATTTGCTAATAATTGTATTCATAGATAAATTTCTACATCTGTGAAGCAAAAAGAACAAACAGTATTGACCACAGACGGTAGACATAAATCCTTGCAAACGCTTTTGATTCCATTGGATAATATTGGAATGTTTCTTTAAAAAATGTTCAAAGTACGGGGAGCACTCTTTTGGTGTTCTGCCAAACGAATCAAAAAAATCTGCCTTATTATCGTCAAAGTACATAGCCACCCAGTGAGACCCTGGTTTATCTGCCGTGTCTGTGTTTGCTATAAAAGCACGGGGAAGAGCAAAACATTCACTTGGAAGGCAATCTGAGGGGAAAACTCCATGGAAGTAATTACGGACGACTGCATCCGACTTGACTGTTTGCAACAGCTGTTTGGTATCCATGCTTGCCTTGGCCTCAAAAGTCAATGAACACGTTGCGCGTCTTGTCTATTTCCACGATGGCGTCATACTCTGCATAAACTATGACGTTTACCGTTCTCACTAGTGCACGGTCAAATTGCATTTCCAATCGTACGTTGCCATTTTTGCGTAGATTGAAATGCCCTCCGTTAGCTAGGTCAGGTGTCATGTCAAATGCGTACAAGGTGTAACCATGCCCATAGTCGTTACGGTCAATATGATTTCCTTTATCGCTGAACATGGTATTTAAACCAGAAAAGAGGGTTTGGTACGCCATTATATATTGACCATCTCCAAAATTTGGACGCAGTGGTTTCCATGGTAACTGTTCTCCGTCGACATAAAGTGCTAGAAAATTTAAATCATGGTGATGAAAGTTAAAAGGGTTTCTATTGTAAGATCCATTGAATGCTTCAGAGTCAACGCATCCAATTACTAAACGCTTCGGAAGGTTCCCTAAGAATAAACTTTCTCGTGTAAAAGATATATTCCCCCTAGGGATTGAAAGTGTTGTTACCTCAGCTCTTCGTATCGGATACTTTGCCGTGCCACGTTCCAAAGCTTTAGCATGGCCCAATGCAACCTGGGGGTGCACCTTTACGTGACGCATGAAAATTGACGCCTCAACAATGCGTACTTTAAAGTCGGCGTCCGCCTGACTTGATAAGAGACAAAATTCGTTCTTACTTCGATGCAATTTCAGTTTAAGTTCCACGCCCCCCAACATGATTTTTTCTTGAAAAAATAAATCACAGTGAATGGGTCCAACTAGGTCTACGGTGTTACTGTTTCTCGTGTATTGAGTTCTCGCCCTCAAACCATGATTAACCACATCTGCCACTGCGTTAGGGTTACATGAATCCATTTTACCAGGTGTGTCTTTGTAAAATAGGCTTCCAGTAAGTTGGGATTCTTTCGCATCAGGTCCATATGAAAGCAAAGTCTCTAGTATCGCACGGTAGGGGTAGGTATTAGTTGATGGGGTCACCAAACGGTCGTTGAGAGAAACATCTATTTCCGAAAATAAAGTCTGCAACATCAAGTTCGCTGGGCCCACGTTAGCATCGTTCTCAAGGTCTTCTCCATTAGCCTGCACAATTTTTGCTCTCACGTGTAGGATTGTTTGAGAGAGGTCAATGTAGTCATCAATAGATCCTTGTACAGTGAATTGAATAGGCCCCGTGTCGGTTATGTTGGTGAGGGGGTGGTACTGTATCCAATTTCCCTTGACAATACTTGTTTGGGTAGGAGGTACTGTAAACAGATCCAGCTCGGACTTCGTGCATTCACAGGACGTGTCGTGTAGGAGAGCCATTTTTTGTTCTTTAAATGTCAAAAATATCTTGAGACCTTTTCGCTCGCTTAGCACGTTGTGTTCTGACGTTTTTCTTTGAAGCTTTTCTTTTTAAGGGCTTGCTTCTCGATCGGTTTCCCTCAAGCACACGCTCTGCCATGCGTTGACCTGCTTGACCGAGGCGACGCTTTGCAGCAGTTTTGATGTGTTGCCCTTGTAAAGCATCATTCACTATCTCCGTACCCGTGTAAAGTGCTTGCTTTCCAAGCTCTTTGGCCCCCTTTTTCAGGAAGGGTAAAGCAGAGCGAGCAAGTCCAGCCAATATACCCCCCAGTCCATGTCCCCGTTGATGAGAATATCCCTTGAATACGGGAACACCGTGACCCACTTGGGGGGGGGGGGGGGGGCTTTTTAAGTGCATCAAAACGGCACATACAAACAAAAAACAAAACTCAAACCGGATCGGACAGGAACATAAAGGCAAAACTATCCACACACCACCAAATCAAACAGAAAATTATGTTCATTACAACAATAGAACCACACACAACCTGACCAGAACCCAGATACCCCACAGACTAACCTCCCCCTGGCCACACTAAAAACAAAGCCCCACATAGACCACACACCCAAAGACAACACCACGCCCGACGGCAACACCAAGCCCGAAGGCAACACCACGCCCGAAGGCAACACCACACCCCAAAGACAACACCACGCCCGACAGCAACACCACGCCCGAAGGCAACACCACGCCCGACGGCAACATCAAGCCCGACGGCAACACCACGCCCGAAGGCAACACTAAGCCCGTAGGCAACACCACGCCCGAAGGCAACATCAAGCCCGACGGCAACACCACACCAAAAGACAACACCACGCCCGACGGCAACACCAAGCCCGAAGGCAACACCACGCCCGACGGCAACACCACGCCCGAAGGCAACACCACGCCCGAAGGCAACACCACGCCCGAAGGCAACACCAAGCCCGTAGGCAACACCACGCCCGAAGGCAACACCAAGCCCGAAGGCAACACCACGCCCGAAGGCAACACCACGCCCAAAGGCAACAACACTTAAAAAGCACCGGGGGAAATACAGGTGCACCTTGCCCAAGGGTGCCCCGGAGGTAGTTGTGGCAAAGGGTAACCTCATTACTCCCACGTTTAAACAAACTCCACAACCGGATGCAGTTTAAAGTCCTACCCAGGACATAATTCTCTATGGCTGACATCGTGATAATTTACACAAAGAATGGGGATCTACTCTGTCTAAAATGAAGTTTTGCTATCACTCTACCGTGTTGAAATGGCACTTTTTCGCCGAGATCCGTCCTTAAATCTATTCCGATGGTAGAAATGTGCTTCGATTTAACGGGGATGTAATGAGGCGTATTGTATGACACAGTTATATGTTCCCCCGCTTTCCTAGTACCGATTCGTACCACCCGCAACAGGGGTACATGCGCATCACCCACTCTTTGGTGCTCAACAATGTCAGAATAAACAAAGAAACTCGTGACA
This sequence comes from Holothuria leucospilota, assembly GCA_029531755.1. Lineage (NCBI taxonomy): Eukaryota > Metazoa > Echinodermata > Holothuroidea > Aspidochirotida > Holothuriidae > Holothuria > Holothuria leucospilota. The sequence goes on along the minus strand of CM055961.1, from coordinate 63,594,726 downwards.
CCACTGTGAACGTCGGAGGATATGTCACTCACAGTAAACCCTTCTGTGCATACCTTGTTGGCACTCAAAAAACCAAACATGTGACTCATTCCTTGGAAAGCTAAAGTAAACCCTGGGCCCAGTCTAACTGCGGTCCTTAAATTATGTTTGTGTTGAAAAAGTTTAACATGTCTTCTTTCCTCTTCAAGCAGTAAATCATGAAAAGCATCAGTTACATCCTGTATGGTGTCGTAATATCCGGGAGGAATACATATTTCCCTATCATTGAGTTGCACCCTACAGTTATGTTCGGTCACATTGTGCCAATTGAACGGGTACTGAATTTCACAGAGGCTAACTTCCCATGATCCGTTTAAAACTATTGGTTCAGCTAATTGCGTCTTAAAACTAGCCAGGGTATTTTCAGGAAAATATTGAAAAGAGCTGTTGCTCGGTAACGTGACATAAAAGTGTGCAGCCATTATGCTTTCTCGATGTCTGTTACCCAACTGTTAAATTTAGTAGGATATCCTTTCCATTTAACTAAATATTCTACTCGTCCATTGCGTTTTCTTTTCTTCAATACCTTCTCTACTCTAAAGAGGGCGCCCTGAGCCAAATTAACCTTTTGCAGTTCGCTCTCGTAAAAATTTCCCTCGATGGGTTCTCCACCCCAGTCAGTAAGTTTGTACACAGGGACCGGTTTACCTTTCCTCTTAACAATGATAAATATTTCTTCGCTCCAGTTTGGCAAATATCCCTTTTCAAATTTTAATTTTGATTTTGAAATTCTTACTCTATCCCCAACATTAAATTTAAAACTTGCTTTTATATTAATGCCGGGGTATAATGTTCTCCACACCCGATCTTCGTTATCTTTTGTAACTTCCACTGGGCGCAATTTAATCGATCTGTGATAAGAATGATTGTACCCTTTAACGAGATTTGGGAGGATATCTATGTATTTTAATGTATTGCAATGGGTAAAATATTTCCACATTTTGGACTTCAAAGTGCGATTAAATCGTTCCACCACAGATGCTTTTGTTTCATTATTCGTTGTAAAAAAATGAATCCCTTTGTCTTTCAAATATTTCTGAAGTAATTTATTTACGAATTCCGTTCCCCTGTCAGTATGAATCTGTTGTGGCTTCCGTCCGGATGATAAAATTTTTTTCACTGCCTGCAGCAAGGTTCTCCCTGATTTATTCTTCAGTGGAATTACCCATGCAAATTTGGACAAAACGTCTATGCAAGTCAATAAAAATTTATATCCCTTATTATATCTTGACAAAGAACTCAAGTCAGCCAGGTCCATTTCCCACTGGTGGTCAATTGCATTTACGAGTACTCGGTTCCTAGCAAAGTTTTTCTTAACGGGTTTATGAAGGGTGTAGGTGTTTTGCCCCATTTACCACTCCCGGATGGCATTACGCGAAATATTATATCGGCCATCTCTTTTAACTTCATCGTAAAGCTTGTTAATCCCTCCGAAGCTGGCTGGATGGGAAAGGTCATAATAAATTTTATGAAGAAAAGTATCACTAGTATCTCCCATGTTTCCAAGTTGCTCTGCAAATGGCTAGTGACAATATATTTACTTCTGATTTCACTTAAGTAATTTTAAACATGGTTACACACAAAAAAAGTAGATGACATTTTCTTTCTTTTTTTTTTCAAAGCAAATCATAAACATTAAATTTATTTCACACACATAAAAACTTTTCAAAACGTTTCGAAAATACAATTAAAAAAAAGTCAATAAATAAAAAAATATCGCATGACATTTAACGAAAGAATTACATGATAATAGTTGTTAAATAAAATACAGACAATTTTACAAAAGGATAAGTGAAATATTCATTACAAGTTTTACCATGTCAAACGTAAAATAAGTATAAAAAGTTTCACAGAAACAAAAGTAAAATATTCTTCCAAGTTTGACCATATCAAACAATAACATAAAAACAAATATTACAGAAAAATATAACACAGAACATGTAACGAAAGAATAAGTGAAAAGATATTTTTAAATAAAACAATTAAAAAGAATACAGACAATTTTACAAAAAATGAAAAATAAATAAACTAAGTGAAATATTTCTGACAAGTTTTACCATGTCAAACAAAAAATAAAATAAAAAATATAACAGAACAATTAACGAGGGAATAGGTTACAAAATATTTGTTGAATAAAGTACTAACAGAAGGAATAAGTGAAAAATTCAATACAACTTTTGCCTTTGTAAAAGTTACCATGATTTTTTGTCATGAAATTCATCAAAATAACACTCCATGTTTTTTTCACCGTAAGCAAACTTAGAAAGTCATGCAATTAATCTATATAGTTGGTAAAACATTTGAAAGGGGATGGGGCAGACTAACCCTAATGTAAAATGGGTTCAATTCGTAACTACTTTAACATAAGTTTCTCTAAATAATCGTAGTTTTCCCAAAGTGTTTCGCATACATCCTCATACAAAAGTTTGGCACAAAATGTGGGGATTGCTAAGCCTTCATGTAAATTACTTAGTTGTTTTTCAAAGTTTTGAAATACCTTATCATGGTCCATAGTAAGGAAAACTCCTTCCAAAAAATTATCTATCCGTTCTCCATCTGTTGCCATAAGGCACCAATCATGTTGACGCTGACTAGGGTGATCAACTTCACATCCATAACATGCTTCAGAAGAAAGTTTTCTAATTTCACTCCACAAAAATGAAACAACGGTGTCCTCGGCGCATTTTCGAAGTATACATTTTGTTTTCACCAGTTTAGATTTTCCAAAACTAGACGCACGTTTTTTAAATAACTTTTTAGGTTTACATCCTTTTGGCAGCAGTCCAGGGCTGGAATTAAGGTTGGAGGAGGGCACGGCCATTTGGCCTTGGTCATTCACGAATTTTGGAGGGCACCAAGGCCATCAGGCAGGGCACCAAGGCCAAATGTTTTTGTATGGCAGGGCACGACGGTCATTTTTGGAGGTGGTTGATTTTTGCAGTGAATTGATTAGTGTTTGCATCGGGTACCCGACAGACGCTGTTACTATGTGGGTAGAAAACTCCTACTCGGGTAGCGTTTTTCAATCTTTCCCTTTTGATCTTCACGAAATAGCATGGTTATTGCAACTAACAAAATGTATTTACCTTCATCTCATTCACGATTATGTTGAAATGAGTTGCTTTTGTCAGTTGCCATACGGTACCATGCTTTTGTTAAATTGCACTTTTCACCAGAAACAAGCCGCGTGATGCGTGTTTAACATCATGCCGCCCCTATACTTATCTTATCTCTAGAAATGAACGTCAAAAGACAGCTCATAAATATTTGCACGCGGTGCATGTGGATTGGTAACGTTCCACAACTAGGAGTAGGGCGAAAGACGTATCTTTCCACAGTAAACACCCATATGGATATACGGGCACGTGGCTCGACTTTCAATGATTGCTAGATTTCATACTTGTCAAGTTATCACTAAAATTAACAAGGCGTGATTTCATGATCTAAAGAAGTAAATTTTGGTAATACAGTTATGTCTATATAAGGTATGCACTTATTTCAACCAGAATAATATTCTTTTGTCTCGAATCAATCTCCAAAACTTTGGATTTTTGGCGTAGAAACTTTTTTCTGAAGCAAAATTCCACTCCATCAGATTTAAAATCGTACACATTCTTCCAAGGTGTATTTTGCACTGTGTGCACGAAAAAAATCTTCTTTCCTGTTACTGCTATCCTGGTATTACCTTACATGCTAAAATGATTTCTATTTTTATATTGCTCGTAATTTTTTATTGCTATTCAAACAACTTCCAAAATTTTTACGTCCACAGTTTCCTAAATATATGGCAAAAAAGAGCAAAATATTTTCCCAGACCTTTACGTATCCCCCAAATTGCGAAAAGTGGAACGTGCCAAAGTCACGTGCACTTGCTCCAGCATGCACAACATGTCGAAAAGAGAGATCTACCCAGGCAACGAACGAACGAACGTTCGAACGTGCAGGGTGTCTGCCGTACTACTACAGTACATTTTTAACAGTACTGTGCGGGTGGAATCTCAGCCAGGAGATGCATTCACCAAGGTACAGTAGGTAGTGGATTTTTCACAAGAGTAACAAGAAAGCAGTTTACGAGAAATTTGAACACATGGTTGAGGTACATTACAGTACAGAAGTTGCAGTGACAAACTGGCAGTTATTTTTTTGGTTCCGATGCACATGTTACGGCACACTTGGACACAAAGCCACAGAAGGTAATGATAGGACTTGTTTAAAATTTGTACTACCGGCGCTAAAGTATATGGTCAAATTATTAATTCCCATCTGATTTCTAAACTCACGATGTTAAGAACCACAGTGCATTGTAGATATAGAAAAATGTGACGTATTGTTTTCAACAAATCGATCCGACCAGAGATACTGTAAGGGGCCGATGTCATGTATTAAACTTCGGTTTGATGTTGCAAGGTTTATATTACGGTTGGGTACCCGACGGGTAATGCGTTTCGGGTACCTGGGTACGAATTTTCTACCCAGTGCAAACACTAGAATTGATGACCTGAACGTAAATATTACGTTCGCTATGCGAGGTACTTAAAAGTTGGAATACCAAGCATACATTGACTTTGTGCGTAGTTTTGCAATTATCGAAAATAAACACAGATTCATCGGACCTGCATATTAAAATTTGTAATTAGCGCTGTAAGGAATTTACGCTGACAAGATTTCTTCAGTCGCCCAGTGTTTGGGATTTGGTTGAGAAATTTCAGTGTGGATTCTGCTGGAATTTTTTCATTCAGATGGGAGGGCACGGCGGCCACGTACTTGCGGGCACGGCGGCCTACGTGGCCGTGAGGAATGGTTGTTTTCGTAGGGCACCACGGCCATCCCCTTGGGCACGACGGCCATGGCCGTCGTGGCCGTCGTTTAATTCCAGCCCTGGCAGTCGACGCGATAAATGTCTTTTAACGAATGGTGCTTTTTCATGGTTGGCGTTACAAGGGGCCTGAGCATCTGCTGGAGTCTCTTTCTTGTTAGCCTCCAACCAAGCTTTGACCAGAATGTTTTTTTCAATCTGAGGAAAATGGAGTGATGAAAAACGAACAGAGTTTAGTTTTCTTTATCACTGTCTCTCTCCTCCATCGATGCATCGTTAAGTTTTTCAAGTGCATTGTCAATGGACTGAAATAACTCCTGCAATTTTTCCCATTGGAATAGGGTTAAGTGTATCCCTCTTCCAGTTGGATACAGCTGGCCGCCAGAACTATACTGTGTATACACTCGCAGACTAACGTACGGGGTTCCTTTAAAGGTACAAAAATACATCATTTTAACTTTTCTGCAGTATCCTGTAAATTCATCATCGTCACTGTAATCGGGTTGCAGCGAAAACCGTCTCATTTCATCGGAGAGAAAGAGGTCTTTACTTGATGAAATAATGTAGTTCATATTTGAGGCCACTAATTTGAGTCTATCCCACTCGAGAACATTCAAGTTCAGTCCTTTTGCCCCTGCATGCCAGTATTTGCTTTCTGGTACTTGATAGAACTCTCTTACACAGACATATTCTCTGTTTCTAAATGTCTTTACAGACACTTTTCTGTTCTCTTCTAACGTGAAAAGTACTTGGGGTTTACTCACTGTGTCTGTGCCAGTTTCTCGGTTTTCTTCCAAGGGGGACACGTTCATCATGGAGGATGCCTCTGACGATCCTTCACGGTTCGGCCAAGACGGCTGAGCATTTTCATCCGAAGGCGTTGGTGGAACTGCATCTTCGGACGATCCCTCATGGTTCGGCCACGAAGGCTGGGGAATCTCATCCACATGTGTTAATGGAACTGCAGAATCAGTTTCTTCTTCTTCAAGTTTGATCCTCTTCCTAACGCCTAGATCAAGCGGCACTGCATTGAGTCTTCGCAGCTCTCTGATTTTAGTCTTGATCACGGTTGACATGTTTTCAGCCATTATTGAACAGTTAAAATAATTCAGTTGTTTGTCGAAATATACAGTACTGATAAAGTAGCAGGATGTAAGTTAAGTCCGTGATAACACAGAGTTAACACCAACAGGATTCCAGTAGCAAATATACTACAGCAGAAAGTCAAAAATTTTCTAAGTTTCGAAAATTGTGTGCTTCGGCAATAATATATAGTAAAGCAAGCGGAGTAGCACGATGTTGACTGTTCGAGATATAATTGAAGAATGAGCTTTCTAAGGGTTTTCGGGAGGTCCTCCAACGATCAACTTAGCTCAGATTAAAAATAACACTGACCGTGGTAATTAGTTCTCTGTCCATCAACTTAATTGCTACGCTTGCTATCTTTACGTTAAGCAGGTTTAAGAGGTTTCCCTAAATTTATCTTCCTTTTGAAGCTCTAATGTTAACAATACAACCATCCCCCTCTTTATAACATCTGGCAGTCTCTCAGACTCCAATTTTCTATGTTTCTCTTTAAAAATGAATGATTGGTAAAGCTTATTTTGTCAATTAAGTACCTTTTAACTTATCCCGTCTTCTATCACGAGATTACTTAGCTATTGTTCTCTAATGTGAGTGACATATCTTAATGCAAAACAAGTACTGACTTGATCTCAACAAAGTCTACATATACAAAAAAAACTTTCCTTCAGTGAGGGCGACAAACACACATATCATCTTATACTTCCGTCCAATCACATACCTTTCCAGCCTCTATGTCATCACTACGTCACATCCACACTTAATCCTTAATTGACCTATAGGTTTCTAGCCTCTACGTCATCACTACGTCATACCCCGACTTAATCCCCCCACTCCCTAATACTACTGTCTTCACTACTAACACGGGATATACCCGTGCCACTGACAGGGTTTTGCTGTAATGCTTTCGCATCTGGTAACACGGAGTGACCTTTTACTGCGAAAACAATTTTGCAATCAATATTCTGATGCTACCCCATCATTGCAAGCCTTTCAGGTGTTCATATTATCACCTCTAAAAAATACAGCAGGGCACTTAGACCGGCTGTTGCGAACCGCACACGACGCCATCATAACCAGTCTCAAGCACCTTCCCCTTCCCTCAAGCATATGTCTAAAGGGGAGAACTTGAAACGAATTTATCTAGTTGACACTTTATAATTCGTGTTTATACATTCGTGTTGGTGTGTCGTTAAATACCATCTAACTCAAGCATATGTCCCCGTATTGGATGCACAAAGTCCGCGTGCGTCAAGTGTTTTGGCAGTATGAGTTTGTGGCCCTACTCTGGGACTGGTTCCAAGCCCTGGCTGTCCACCTCACGTTTGGTACACCTGGGCGGTCAGCCAGGACTACGCTCTGTATGGTCTTTCACCACCGCACGCACCACAGATGTTTAAGGTGTACTTATCTTTGTTTCGGCCTCCATAAAGCTGGCCTTATGGAGAGACTGTTGTAATACCGGTTCTTTTAGGGAGTGAGGAGACCTGCGGACGCCCTGGCGTCAGTGATGACGAAGGTTAGGGTTGAGGCCGAATTCGCACGTTTGCCTAGGATGGCGTTTGGTAGGCGGTGGACAAGGTAGACGGTTAGACAAGTTAGTTACAACTATTTACAAACTATTTTACATGAAGCTAGCAGACGAAAAATTGTGTGGCTAACATGTACAATCACCCCCAGCCCGCCCACCCACCACACAGGACTATTTACAAAGGAAAAACTAATGGAAGCAACACAATATTTACAGGTTAACCGTCACACGGACCGTCCTTACCGAAACGAGTGGACCCCACCGCCTGCCGAACGTCGTCCCTGGCAAACGAACGAAGTCAGGCTCCACCCTCAGCTTAATCTCTGTCCACACCGACGCCAGGAGGACGTCCGCGGGCCTCCCCTCTCCCCTAAATACAATATTACACCCGTCTCCCCACAAGGCCAGCTTTATGGAGGCCGAAACAAACGTAAGTATCCCGCGAACACTTGTATTGCATTGCAGGGGTGATAGACCATACAAAGCGTAGTCCTGGCTGACCGCCCAGGTGTTGCAAAACGTGAAACGTGAGGCGGTCAGCCAGGACTTGAAACCACTCCCACAGGAGGGCCACAAAGCCACACTGCCAAAACACATGGGGCACACTCTCCCACTTTGTGCATCCAGTGCGGGGGCAAATGCCATCTCCAAGACGCCACCGAAGGCGCTTGAGGTTCGTAACGATGGCGTCGTGTGCGACCCGCCACAGCAGGTCACGCCGGCGGTGATCGAGTGACCCGCTGTGGACTACACGCCACACTTCCGGCCCTGACGCATAGTCGTTGGGTTGGACCTGACCGTTTGGTCGGGAGAAAACGGAGCTTTGAAGGAAAGTGCACGAGGCCCAATCCCCCCCCCCCCCCCGCCTAGGAACCTGGTCCACCACTTTTCTTCTGACCAGCTCCGTTTTCCCTGACCAAAGAAACCTAAACACGGCCCTCCAGAGTCGCACCAGGACACCCTCTGGAGCGGCCAGAACAGTGCCCGGATACCCCAAGAGAGGGTGCTTTTTAAGTGCATCGAAACGGCACATACAAACAAAAAACAAAAACTCAAACCGGATCGGACAGGAGCATAAAGGCAAAACTATCCAAACACCAAATCAAACAGAAAATTATATTCATTACAACAATAGAACCACACACACACTGACAACCCAAATACCCCACAAACCAACCTCCCCCGGCCACCCCAAACCAATATTACAGTGCCCGGATACCACAAGAGAGGGTAAACGAAACGATTGATAATTGTTACCTTCCCCCAACAGACTACTGTAGCGATCGCCGAAGTCCTTCAACCTACCTTCCAGGTCCACTTTCTCATTCCAGGAAAGTGACTCGGGTGAACCGTAAACCAAACCATACGCCATTGATTTTTATGGCGTCGTCTACCCATGATGCCGCGAAGGGCAGTTGTTTCGACCGCCACTTACCTAGACGGAGTCCTTTGGTCTTGGTGGGGTTCAGTGTGGCACCTGTCGCTCTTTGAAAGGTAGCGTGCCAGTAAGGGCTCTGAAGGACGCATGTGACGTCGTCAGCATACTGGAGGCACTTGACTTCAGCTCCACCGGGTATGTGAAAAGGTCGAAAAAAAGGTTCAACTTGGAAGGCTCTTGCAAGGGATTCACTAAACAATACATAGAGTAGAGGTGACAGGGGACTTGGTTAGTTAGATAATATTTAACGACACACCAACACGAATGTGTTATATAGTGTCAACTTGATAAATTCGTTTCAAGTCCTCCCCTTTAGTCGCCTCTTACGACAGGCGGGGAATACCGTGGGCATATTCTACAACCCCCAGCCCACAGGGGGCCCAACCATGGGGGGGGGGCTTGCTCGGTTTTGTGGCGCCGACAACCCGCCAGTCATGGGGTGAGTAACAACGGTATCATGCGCGCATTTTATAGGCGAGTTGGGAACAAACTACTCGCCACGCACTACCTCCTCACCCCACCTGGATGCAGTTTAACGTCATACCCAGGACAGAGGTGACAGGGGACACCCCTGCCGTACCCCGTGTTGAACTCTGAAGGGATCCGACGGTAGGCCATCAACGATAAACGACTATATACACTATTATACAGTAAAGAGGTCCATTTAACAAAAGCTGGATTCAAACTAAACTTCTTCAAGATTTTAAAGAGGAGTCTGTGATCAACCATGTCGAAGACCTTCTCCTGATCGAGGGAGACAAGCGCACGTGGAAGATCACGGTCCATCACATATTCAACTAAGTCCCGCATCAACCAGAGGTTCTGCTGAATACTGTGTCCCCGCACCGCACATGTCTGGAAAGGCCCTACAAGATCCGGCATGACCGTGCCTAGCCTGTTACAAAGGGCTTTCGCCAGAATCTTGTAGTCTACATTTAACAAGGTAATTGGTTGCGTTTTTCGGTTCCAGGGGGTCTCCAGACTTTGTAACAATGTTATAACGCCTGTGCGCTGCAAGGGACTCCATGAGCCAGCAAGGAAGGCAGAGGCGAATACATCATCAGATCGTGCCCGACGGTACCCCAGAAGCGTATGTAAAATTCCACTGGGATACCGTCGGACCCAGGCGCCTTTCCGCCTTTCATCTTCGCCACCGCCTTCCAGAGCTCGTCGACAGTCGGAAGAACCAAGTCCATCATTCTGCTCTTTTGAGGGGGTCTTGTCAATATTATCTAGCAGGGACTGATGAAGGCCCTCATTGAAATCTGCCTGCGTATAATAAAGCTGTTCATAGGTCTTAAATACCTCCACGATGTCGAGAGGGTCCTTCTGTACCGTACCGTGGACGTCACGGACTGCTCTTACGGCGATCGATGGCATACGTTGTGACATCCCGGTAGAATTTGATAGTTGCTTTTCCTCCGCCTCCACGCAATGCACGCGAGCACGAACGCGAGCTCCGTGTAATTTGTGATCGAGATACTGCTTGATTGCGTGAAGTGCGGAGGAGTGTGCTTTTAAGTGCAACGAAACGGCACATAGAAACAAAAACAAAAACTCAAACCGGATCGGGCAGAAACATAAATGCAAACTATTTACAACCAACTAAATCAAACAGAAAATTATGTTCATTACAGTAATAGAACTATATGTACAGATATTTACATACACATATATACATATACACATATATACATATTTACAACATATTTACAACTAAGTACCTCACAAGCCACACATGTACAAACACAGTCCTATTTACAAATTACAGTAGTTCCATATTTACAAACAAAGTCAGTATTTACAAGTTAACTACCACCCGGTCCGCCCTCACTGAAACAAGTGGACCCCATCGCCTACCGAACGCCGACCTTGGCAAACGAACGAAGTCCGACTCCACCCTCAGCTTAACCTCCGCCCTCACCGACGCCAGGACGACATCAGCAGGCCTCCCCACCCCCCTAAATACAATGTTACATCGGTCTCTCCATAAGGCTTGATTGCGTGAAGTGCGGAGGAGTCCCTGTTCCTCTCCCGACGAGCTCTTGCTACACAGTATTCAACTGTAAACTGTTTGATGCGTCATCACACCACTCTAAATCCGATGAGAAGGCCGGCTTCAATGTTCGCCACCCTTCGTACCTGGCTTTAAACTGTTCACTGTAGTCTACCTCCGTTAGAATATGTGTTCATATTCCAGAATCCCCTTCCTGTTGGCCATGACTCTGGAGGCTGAAAGTCTCCGGCCAGGATACACGGAGCACTGCCAGGAATGAAGGATGACAGGGTCATGAAAAAGTCCCTTCTGTCTGAAGGCCGATTGGGCGTATACACGTTACACAGGAAAAATTTCCCGCTAGGGTGTCTTATTGTAATGCATACCAACTGGCCCTCATGATCAGAATCAACATTTCCGACCAGGGGAGTCCACCTTGGTGAAACTAAAATAACTGAACCACAAGATGTTGTTGAACCAAAGAAAGCATGTAAACCCCCACCCCACTCAAAGGACCAGGTGTGGACATCGTTCTCATTCGTAATGTGGGTCTCTTGGAGGAAAACGAAGTCCACACCCAGTGATTTGCAAACTTGGATCATGAAAACAACACACGCCAGATGGCAGCAACACAGACCCGAAGGCAACAACAAACGCCCGAAGGCAACAACACGGCCGAAGGCAACAACACGCCAGAAGGCAACAACACGTAAAAAGCACAGGGCAAATACAGGTGCTTTTTAAGTGCATCGAAACGGCACATAGAAACAAAAAAACAAAAACTCAAACCGGATCGGACAGGAACATAAAGGCAAAACTATCCACACACCACTAAATCAAACAGAAAATTATGTTCATTACAACAATAGAACCACACACACACTGACAACCCCAAAACCCCACAAACCAACCTCCCCCCGGCCACCCTAAACCAATATTACTACATACCGCCAACGAAAGGCGACACCAGACCAAACCGCCACCACCCAACAACAACCAAAAAACCCAAACACCAGACCAAACAAGCATCACAAACTGCCCCAAGGGGCCACGAGGGGTCCGGGCGGGGTCCACCTGCCACGAGGGGTCCAGGGCTATATTAACAGTATGCTATATTTACAGTATGTACACTATATACACTATTTACACTTTACACAAAAACAAAACCAGTTCCGAAGAGATCGAACGACCCCGCTGAGGGTTCGGGGACGTCCACTCTCCCCGGGACTCCAAACTGAACAAAACTGGGCCAAAAATACAGGCGCACCTTGCCCAAGGGTGTCCCAGAGACAGTTTGTTAAGTACGTAGAAACAGTCACTGAGAAACTAAAAAACCCCAAACCCAAACAAAATCCGTCGGATCACAAACACAATGCCAAACAAACTATACACAAGGGAACAAAAGAGTCTTTTTATTACTAGATTCAGAAACTGCCACTGCAGCCCACCCCAAAACAACAACCTACCCCAAGAACCACAAACCATCCCAAAACAGTCCCACCAGTCAACCACACGCCCAAAGGCTACCACACGCCCGAGGACGACACAACGCCCCTAGGCAACAACACGCCCGAAGGCAACAACGCCCGACGGCAACACGCCCGATGGCAACAACACGCCCGACGGCAACAACACGCCCGACGGCAACAATACGCCCAACGGCAGCAACACTTAAAAAGTACTAGCCAAATACAGGTGCGAGCTTTTTACGTACGTAGAAACGGGCACGAAGAAACAAAGAACTTAAACCTGACCGGACAAAAATACAAAGGTGAACTATTTACAGAATTCTGTACATTGCGCTAGCAAACAAATTTCTGTGAACTATGTACGAAACCACCCCAAACCCAAACTAGTTACATAGGACTATTTACAATCTCACTAGGCAAAACTATTTACATACCCATTTACATCAACAGAAGAGTGTTCAGGTTGAGTCTGTTCAATGCTTTTTTGTAGCTATGTGCTCCGGAACAAAATACTGGACGTGGCATGAAACACAAGGACAACTATATACACCAGGCCAGCATTCATGAGGCCAACCCCCACTATTTTCAATATTAACAATGTGATGTGCTCTTAACATGCTTGTAGCCGGGCGGACCTAATGTGGAACAAAGCAAACCTATTTACACTGAACTACCAAAAAAAAAAACTTTGTGGCAGGCATGGGCACAGACACAAACAGAACAGAAACCCCAAAAGAAAACGGGGACACAAAGCAAAACCATTCACACTAAATACTCTAGACTGGGATCTTATCTTTTTAATCCGTGGGCTCGGTACGGGCGTCCCAGAGTGATGGGTTCTCTTCGCCCGAAGCCGACCTCTTTAGTGCAGACTCTGGCCCCTCCCCCTCACACAAATCAAACCAACCCTCCCCCGAAGGTGGATCCTTTGGAGGAGGCTCTGAGGCACGCTCCCAGCCATCCGACATCGCCGAGTCTGAGGACAGATCGAGGTCCTCCTCTTATGTCATTATTTCAACCTGTCCGCGTGCCACTGCCAACGATGGTGGACAGTCTGCCTCAGGAGTCCCAGTACCCCCCTCACACTGCTTAGAGGCAAGGAAGTCCTGCTCCACCTCAAGTGCCGCTTCCTCTAATTCCTGGGTTGAATATTGTGGGCCTGTTTGCGAGGGTTCAGGTGCCGACCCCACATCGGCACTGACATAAGCGGAGTACGATGTGGGGCAGGAACCAAACACGTCCCTCCTCCCACAGAGGTTGCACCGTACCTCGTTGGGACACTCTGCCTTGCCATGCCCCAACTGCAAACATTTTCCACAACGTCTGTTGGGACACGATTTGGCTTCGTGCCCCTCCTCTCCACATCTAAAACAGGTACGGGGCTAGCAAAAGTACCTAATGTGGGCCTTGGAACCCCCTATGAAGAGGAACGATGGAATGTCCCTCACCAGTTCCTTACGGAACTGTCTCTTGCCATTAAATATACCTTTCAACTCACCCGCAGTATATTTACACCACCGCATTTCAGAGACAGTTCCGTATTGACTAAGAACCCTCGCAACCAGGCGCTGATCGACCTCGAAGGGAAGGTAAAGCACCGTCACCGCCACAGAGCCATCAGATATGGGGTGACAGTGAGCCCCTCTACCCCCTTCAGGCATGACACACCCTTAACACGGGCAGCATCAGACTTAAACTTAAGGTCATACGTGTTGCGGGCCTCAAGCGCCTGCAACATCTCAATTTCTCCAATTTCGACACCACTGTCTTTTAACACAGTAAACGCCTGTGGGGGAGGGACACTCACCCCAGACGAAAACTCCAACTTAACAATTGTGCTATCCCGACCTCCGGGCATAGCAGCAGTTTGTGTGGCTCGAGGCCACGGAATGAAAAGAAAAAACTCTGACCTGGGTTTACAAAGGACAAAATTTAGGATGAAGCACGCTATAAGGTTTTAAGCACAATTGCAACAAATAGTACAGCTATCACACAGTGATACAAGTTGAGCACGGCAAAACGGGGCTTTTTAAGTACGTAGAAATAGGCACTGGCAAACTAAAGAAAAATCCCAAACCCAAACAAAACCATGACGGGTCACAAACACAAATGCTAATCAAAAGAGAGCGGCAAAACGACGAGAGCGAAAGTGTGCTTTTTAAGTACGTAGAAACGGGCACTGAGAAACAAAGGGCGAGAACCCAAACCGGACCGGCCAAAAACGCAACAGCAAACTATTTACATGCACCTACACACAAAAAATTGTGTTGCTATGTACAAAGGACTATATACAAAGGTTAATTACATAGAACAGTTTACAAATTTATTCACGCAAAACTACAGGTTAACTATCACCCGCCCCGCCCGCACCGAAGCAATTGGCCCCAAGCGCCTGCCAAACGTCGACCTTGGCAGACAATGCCAAAACACATGTGGCACACTCTCCCACTTTGTGCACCCAGTGCGGGGGCAAATGCCATCTCCAAGACGCCACCGAAGGCGCTTGAGATTAGTTACGATGGCGTCATGTGCAATTCGCCACAGCAGGTCTCGCCGGCGGTGATCTAGTGACCTGCTGTGCACCACGCGCCACACCTCCGGCCCCAAGGCGTAGTGGCTTGGTTGGACCCGCGAAACGAAAACACGTCTGCTCTCGTCGAAGACCTGAACTGAACTCCACCCTTGCCCAAGAGTTGTGACAAAGGGTAACCTCATTACTCCCACGTTTAAACAAACTCCACAACCGGATGCAGTTTCAAGTCCTACCCAGGACACGGGAAACACGTCTGCTCTCGTCGAAGACCTGAACAGGGTGTGTAGCGTAGTCCTGGGTAAGTGCATAGAAACGGACACTTTTTTTTTTCCTTAAACGTGTTTCGAAACGGACACGTCGAAAACAAAACGAAAAAAAAACCCCTTCCTATGACAAAAACCGAAACGGAACTTGTCAAACAAAAAATACCCAAAATCGTATGCAGTGTAATGTCCTACCGAGGACACAAAAGCACCTGTTGCTTGTGAAATGGATTCTACCAAACCGGTGAACGGAAATTCCACATGGCCGGGTTTCAAATGCTTTAACGTGCCTAGAAACGGGCACAGTCAAACAAAGGCATCAAACTGGACTGGCAAAAACATAACTGTGAACTACAGAATTATTTACATTGAGCTAGCAAATAAAATGTCTCTGGTAACTATGTACAATTATTTGTACAATAGAGAGCTTTTTAAGTACGTAGAAACAGGCACTGACAAACTAAAGGATAATCCCAAAACCAAAGAACCCTGACGGATCACGAACACAATGTCAAAGAGACTACACATACCATGTAACAAAAGAGTCTTTGTTACTACTGAGTCTTTGTTACTACAATTATTTGTACAATAATGTTTTGTTTTGTTTGTGGGGGTGTTGTTATACTTTTACAGTCCCCGGTTTTTGCTTTTTAAGTGCATAGAAACGGACACTTTGAAACAAAAAGACCCAAAACCGGACCGGACAAAAACGCAACCACGAACTATCTACAACTATTTACAAAGTACATTAACCTGGCAAAACGAAAATTTCTGTGGCTAATATGTACAAGCACTCCCCGCCCACCCACCACACAGGACTATTTACAAAAGGACAAGACTATTTACAAAGGCACAGACAAACGAAAAACCCGAACCGGAGCGGACAAAAACGTAACTGTGAAACTTATTACATACTTATCTACTTGGGGCAGTCAACCCCCTCTCGACCACCCCGAACCCAAGCTAATTACACAGGTTATTTACAGTTAATATTTACAAGTTAACTATCACCCGGCCAGCCCGCACCGAAACGAGCGGACCCCACCGCCTGCCGAACGTCGACCTTGGCAAACGAACGAAGTCAGCCTCCACCCTCACCTTAACCTCCGCTTTCACCGATGCCAGGACGACGTCCGCAGGCCTCCCCTCTCCCCTAAATACAATATTACACCGGTCTCTCCATATGGCCAGCTTTATGGAGGCCG
The DNA here is from genome assembly GCA_029531755.1 of Holothuria leucospilota. NCBI lineage: Eukaryota > Metazoa > Echinodermata > Holothuroidea > Aspidochirotida > Holothuriidae > Holothuria > Holothuria leucospilota. Next base: position 63,578,353 of record CM055961.1, on the reverse strand, counting down.
AAACAAAGGTAAGAATGCTGCAAACACTTGTATTGCATGGCGGGGGTGAAAGACCATACAAAGCGTAGTCCCAGCTGACCGCCCACGTGTTGCGAAATGTGAGGCGATCAGCCAGGGCTTGAAACCACTCCCAGAGAAGGGCCACAAAGCCACACTGCCAGAACACATGGGGCACGCTCTCCCACTTTGTGCACCCAATACGGGGGCATATGCCATCACCAAGACGCCATCGAAGGCGCTTGAGATTAGTTACGATGGCGTCGTGTGCGATTCGCCACAGCAGGTCTCGCCGGCGGTGATCTAGTGACCTGCTGTGGACCACGCGCCACACCTCGGGCCCCGATGCATAGTTGTTGGGTTGGACCGGGCCAACCATGTCATCAAAAACGGCCCGGTACTGGTCCCCCGCACTGGACTGCGAAACGTCCCCTACAGTTGACATAATACGTAGTGTTTCCCTCATCTGACAGTATGCCTTCGTTGGCCTCCAACTGTGAGGTACACTGTTGCTAAACAGGGTAGGAAAGAACCAACGGAATGATAATCCACCCCAATAACGGACAAAGTAGGCAAACGGCATCTGACTGTCGACAGCACTAAATACACATTTGGTCAGGAGAAAACGGAGCTTTGAAGGAAAGTGCACAAGGCCCAATCCCCCCTGCCTAGGAACCTGGTACACCACTTTTCTTCTGACCAGCTCCGTTTTCCCTGACCAAAGAAACCTAAACACAGCCCTCTCCAGTCGCACCAGGACACCCTCTGGAGCGGCCAGAACAGTGCCCGGATACCACAAGAGAGGGTAAACGAAACGATTTATAACTGTTACCTTCCCCAACAGACTAATGTAGCGATCGCCAAAGTCCTTCAACCTAGCTTCCACCAGGTCCACTTTCTCATTCCAGGTAAGTGACTCGGGTGAACCGTAACCAAACCATATGCCATTGATTTTTATGGCGTCGTCTACCCATGATGCCGCGAAGGGCAGTTGTTTCGACCGCCACTTACCTAGACGGAGTCCTTTGGTCTTGGTGGGGTTCAGTCTGGCACCTGTCGCTCTTTGAAAAGTAGACAGCGTGCCAGTAAGGGCTCTGAAGGAAGCTAGGTCGGAGACTACGCATGTGACGTCGTCAGCATACTGGAGGCACTTGACTTTAGCTCCACCAGGTATGTAAAATGGTCGAAACAAAGGTTCAACTTGGAAGGCTCTTGAAAGGGATTCACTAAACAATACATAGAGTAGAGGTGACAGGGGACACCCCTGCCGTACCCCACGTTGGACTCTGAAGGGGTCCGACGGTAGGCCATTAACGATAACCCGACTATATACACTATTATACAGTAAAGAGGTCCATTTAACAAAAACTGGATTCAAACAAAACTTCAAGATTTTAAAGAGGAACCCGTGATCAACCATGTCGAAGGCCTTCTCCTGATCGAGGGAGACAAGTGCACATGGAAGATCACGGTCCATCACATATTCAACTAAGTCCCGCATCAACCAGAGGTTCTGCTGAATACTGTGTCCCCGCACCGCACATGTCTGGAAAGAACCTACAAGATCCGGCATGACCGTGCCTAGCCTGTTACAAAGGGCTTTCGCCAGAATCTTGTAGTCTACATTTAACAAGGTAATTGGTCGCTTGTTTTTCGGTTCTAGAGGGTCTCCAGACTTTGGTAACAATGTTATAACGCCTGTGCGCTGCGAGGGACTCAATGAGCCAGCAAGGAAGGCAGAGGTGAATACATCACGGAGATCGTGTCCGACGGTACCCCAGAAGCGTTTGTAGAATTCCACTGGGATACCGTCGGACCCGGGCGCCTTTCCGCCTTTCATCTTAGCCACCGCCTTCCAGAGCTCGTCGACAGTCAGGGGAGAACCAAGTCCATCATTCTGCTCCTTAGAGAGGGTCTTGTCAATATTATCTAAAAGGGAGTCTTGAAGGCCTTCATCGACATCTGCCCGCGTATAAAGCTGTTCATAGAAGGTCTTAAATACTTCCACGATGTCGAGAGGGTCCTTCTGTACTGTACCGTGGACGTCACGGACTGCTCTTATGCGGCGATCGATGGCATACTTTGTGACATCCCGGTAGAATTTGATAGTTGGTTTTTCCTCCGCCTCCACGCAATGCACGCGAGCACGAACGCGGGCCCCGCGCAATTTTTGATCAAGGTACTGCTGGATTGCGTGAAGTGCGGAGGTGTCCCCTTTCCTCTCCCTAGAGCAGAGTGAGAGGAACTCCTCCCTTTTTCGACGAGCTCTTGCTACACAGTACTCAACTGTAAACTGTTTGATGCGGGACTTTACGTCGTCCCACCACTCTAAATCTGTTGAGAAGGCCGGCCTCAATGTTCGCCACCCTTAGATACCTGGTTTCAAACTGTTCGCTATAGTCAGCCTCCGTTAGAATATCTGTGTTCATTTTCCAGAACCCCCTCCCTGTTGGCCATGACTCTGGAGGCTGAAAGGAGACAGTAACTGCATCATGATCCGAAATTGGACATGTCACAACTTCACAGTCACTCGGTGACAGTGCAGGTGGAGAGTACACCCGGTCCAACCTTGAGGCATCCGTGCCATCAGGGCGGTGCCAAGTGAAGACGGACAAGCCGGGATGTTGTGCTCTCCAGACATCAACCATGTCGTGATTCTTTACGAACATGTCCAATTCCGACGTGCCGACACCACAGCCCGAAGACGTACATGTGGGACATTCGGTCAAGCTGTGTGTCGGGGACGCAGTTAAAGTCTCCGACCAGGATACACGGAGCACTGCCAGGAACGAAGGATGGCAGGGTCATGAAAAAGTCCCTTCTGTCTGAAGGCCGATTTGGCGCATACACGTTACACAGGAAAAATTTCCCACATGGGTGTCTTATTGTAATGCATACTAACCGGCCTCCATGATCAGAATCAACTTTTCCCACCAGGGGAGTCCACCTTGGCGAAACTAAAATAACTGAACCACAAGATGTTGTTGAACCAAAGGAAGCATGTAAACCCCCACCCCACTCAAAGGACCAGGTGTGGACATCGTCCTCATTCACAATATGGGTCTCCTGGAGGAAAACGAAGTCCACACCCAGTGTTCTGCAAAATTCGAATATCCTTGACCGCTTCCGACTGTCCCTCATGCCGTTAACATTTAGAGTCAAGAGGGACAGGGGATCAGCCATGGTGTAATGAGTGGCTACGTATCTACCTGGGACCTGACCTTTTTACTTTGTGAACTCGGTGTGGGGTCTTCCGAATGGTGAACCCCCGGTCTAACACCCCACCTGAGGCCGACCTCTTCAATGAAGGCTCCTCTCCCTCACACAAATCAAACCAGCCCTCCCCGGAAGGTGGATCCTTTGGAGGAGGCTCTGAGGCAGGCTCCCCACCATCTGACATAGCAGACTCAGAGTCTGAGGAGAGCTGAAGGTCCTCCTCCACTGCCATCCTATCAGCTTCCACTGGTGTTGGTGGAGAGGATGGTGAGGAGTTCGCCTTGGGAGCCACAGTACCCCCCTCACACTGTTTTGAGGCGAGGAAATCTTGTTCCACTTCTTGTGCTGCCTCCTCCAATTCCTGAGTGGAATATTCTGGGCCTGCTTGCGAGGGTTCAGGTGCCTGCTCCACATCTGCACTGGCATGGGCAGAGTACGATGTGGGGCACGCACCAGAGACATGTCCCTCCTCTCCACAAAGGTTGCACCGCACCTCGTTGGGGCACTCTGCCTTGTCGTGCCCCACCTGCAGGCACCTGCCACAACGTCTGTTGGGACAAGACCTGGCTTCGTGTCCCTCTTGTCCACACTTGAAACAGGTGCGGGGCTGTCCGAAGTACCTTATGTGGGCCTTCGAACCCCCTATGAAGAGGAAGGATGGGATGTCCCTATCCAATTCCATACGGCACTGCCTCTTTCCATTAAATATGCCGGCCAACTCGCCCGAACCATATTTGCACCATCGCATGTCAGAGACAGTTCCGTATTGGCTCAGAAACCCTCGCAACCAGGCGCTGGTCGACCTCAAAGTTCAGGTATAACACTGTCACCGCCACAGAGCGATCATATGGGGTGACAGTGAGCCCCTCTACTCCCTTCAGGCAAGACACACCTTTAACACGAGCAGCATCAGACCTGAACTTTAGGTCATACGTGTTGCGGGCGGCAAGCGCCTGCAACATCTCTATTTCTTTAACCTGTATTCCGTTATTCTTCAACACAGTAAACGCCTGCGGGGGAGAGACGCTCGCCCCCGACGAAAACTCTAACCTAACAATTGTGCTATCCCGACCTCCGGGCATAGCAGCAGTTTGTGTGGCTCGAGGCCACGGGATAAAGGACAAAAAACCTCAGAACTAGTTTACAAAGGATAAAAAATAGGATGAAGTAAGAAAAACACAAGCAACACAGAAACAAGGCGCGGTCGCAAACAAATGGACACGACCAGACCTAATCAACTACAACACAAGCTCGCTATAAGGTTTTGTACACAATCGCAATTTATAGTACAGCTTTCACACAGTGATATAAGTTGAGCACGGTAAAACGACGAGAGCGAAACGAAAACACGTCTGCTCTCGTCGAAGACCTGAACTGGTCTTTCCTCCGCCTCCACGCAATGCACACGAGCACGAATGCGGGCCCCATGTGATTTCTGATCTAGATACTGCTGGATTGCGTGAAGTGCGGAGGAGTCCCCGTTCCTCTCTCTGGAGCAGAGCGAGAGAAACTCCTCCCTTCTTCGACGAGCTCTTGCTACACAGTATTCAATAGTGTACTGTTTGATGCGGGACTTTACGTCATCCCACCACTCTAAACCCGTTGAGAAGGCCGGCCTCAATGTTCGCCACCCCTCGTACCTGGCTTTAAACTGATCACTATAGTCGGTCTCTGACAGTATATCTGTGCTCTGCTCTACTTCAAAATTTAGGTATAACACTGTCACCACCACAGAACGATCATATGGGGTGACAGTGAGCCCTTCTATTCCCTGTAGGGAAGCCACACCCTTCACGCGGGCAGCATCCGACCTAAATTTTAAGTCATACGTGTTGCGGGCCACTAGAGCCTGCAACATCTCGATATCCTTAATTAAAATGCCTTGCTTTTTAAGCAGTGCAAAAACTTGGGGAGGCGTTACAACTGCCTCAGAACTAAACTTCAACTTAACAATCCTGCTATCCCTACACACGGGCATAGCAGCAGTTAGTGTGGCTCGAGGCCACGCGGTGAACAGAAAGAAAAACCTCAGAACTTAAGTTATACAAGGGACACAATTTAAGAGTATAATAAGAGCAATACGAATTACACAAAAACCAGGAGATTTTTTTTCCAAAAGTCCCCTGACTCTCTGGCGAAGAGCCAGGGGCGAAAACCAAACAATACTCCCGAAGGAGTTCTGCTCCCCGAAGGAGTAACAACGTCCCCAAGGGATAAACAGTGACTTAACTGACACCACCTGACAGTGGTCCCGTTCTAGACTGGCTGAATAGAATAGGTCCCAAAAACCAGGAGAGGTCGAATACAAAGGACACGACCAGACCCACTAATCTAATACAGAGCGAACACGCTGTGAAGTTTTGTGCACAATGCAATGGAGTCAGTAGTAATGCTATCACACAGTGACAAAAGTCGAGCACGGCAAAACGACGAGAGCTCGACGAAAACACGTCCGCTCCCGCCGAAGACCTGTCCCCGGTTTTTTGGTTGTTGACCCATTCGCCGGTCAGCCGTGACAATTTTTCAGAACGTAAAAAGCATAACACTTACAGGACCCATTCACAATATAGCGAATACAGGAGTTCAGTTCAGGTCTTCGACGAGAGCAGACGTGTTTTCGTTTCGTTCTCGTCGTTTTACCGTGCTCAACTTGTATCACTGTGTGATAGCTGTACTATTTATTGCAATTGTGCTTAAAACCTTATAGTGTGCTTCATACTAAATTTTGTCTTTTGTAACACCTGGTCAGAGTTTTTTCTTTTCATTCCGTGGCCCCGCCCCGAGCCCCACACAAACTGCTTGCTATGCCGGAGGTCGGGCTCGGGAAGCACAATTGTTAAGTGGGAGTTTTCGTCTGGGGTGGGCCAGTGTCCCTCCCCCACAGGCGTTACAACTGTGTTAAAGGACAAATGAGTGTCGAAAATTGAGATGTTGCAGGCGCTTGAGGACCGCAACACGTATTTATGACCTTAAGTTTAAGTATGATGCTGCCCGTGTTTAAGGGTTGCTCTGTGTCATGCATGAAGGGGGTAGAGGGGCTCACATGTCACCAATATGGGGGGAATGGCTCTGTGGCTGGCGGTGACGGTGCTCTACCTTCCCTTCGCGGTCGATCAGCGTCCCATGGTTGCGAGGGTTCCTAGTCAATACGGAACTGTCTCTCAAATGCGCTGGTGTAAATATACTGTGGGTGACTTGAAAGGTATATTTAATGGCAAGAGACAGTTCCGTATGGAACTGGTGAGGGGAAATTCCATCGTTCCTCTTCATAGGGGGTTCCAAGGCCCACATTAGGTTACTTGTGCCAGCCCCGTACCATGTTTTAGATGTGGAGAGGAGGGGCACGAAGACACGTCGTGTCCAACAGACGTTGTGGAAAATGTTGCAGTTGGGGCACGGCAATGGCAGAGTGTCCCAACGAGGTACGGTGCAACTCTGTGGGGAGGAGGGACATGTGTTTGGTGCCTGCCCAAAATCGTACATGCCCATGTCAGTTGCCGATGTGGGGTCGAAACCCGAACCCTCGCAAACAGGCCCACAGTATTCAACCCAGGAATTAGAGGAGGGCGGCACTTGCGGTTGAGCAGGACTTCCTTGCCTCCAAGCAGTGTGAGGGGAGGTACTGGGACCCCTGCAGGCAGACTCTCCGCCATCGTTGGCAGCAGGCACCCGGTCAACATTGCTGATATTGCATTTCCAATGCTTTGTGTTTTTTGTACTGTTTACTGTTTCTATAGGTGGATGTCAGTGGGAATTAGTGTGACCACACTGGGGAAAAGATATCCAATTTATGGAGAAAAGACTGTTGGACAAATGTTTCTTCATCCTAGAGTTGGTAAAATTAATTGATCAATCCTTGGGTAAACTCACTTCCCAACAGCTGTTGGGAAAATATTAACCAATTTCAGGATTGTCCCATATGTGACCAATATTGGTGAAGTCTTAGCAAATTTTTACCCAACTGTTTTGGGGAAAAGATGCCCATTTTGTAAAAATGCTGCCATTGGGCAATTTTTTTTCATCCTGCAGATGGTGAAATTTATTGACCAATCCCTGGGTAAACTCATTACCCAACAGCTGTTGGGCAAATATTAACCAATTTCAGCATTGTCACATACGTGGCCAGTGTTGGTGAACGTATTGGGCAAATTTTTACCCAACTGTTTTTAGTTAGTTAGTTAGATGGGATTTAACGACACATCAACACAAATGTGTTATGTAGTGTCAGCTAGATAAGAACGGTAAAACTAAAAAAAGAAAAACATTGGGAAAAATCCTTAAGTCTAGACAAAAGCAAATGCAGGAGTCATGTCAAAACTTCCTGTAAAGGTTACTTTCTTTGAGACGTCCAAAATGAGAAGAAAGGGATCTACGTGCTCAAAACAATGTCTTCAGGTCTGGCACAGTGTAATCTTCTGACGAATATGGGAGTATTCATAGGCAGTTCGACGAGAATGTGACCTGGACGGTGACATCGCAATCCCAGGGGATACAATATGAGTCTCTCTTCCCCGTAGAGCAAATAAGCATGGGTTAGGTTAAGTTATGGACCGATTTCGTGGCCCTAGTCAAGTACCAAATCATCTCTCCGTTTTCTGGGGGCTGCATTCCCCACAGTCCACCGACCGTTGGTTTGACCTGGTATAATTTGTTCTCAGGGAAAGAATCCCACCAACTGTTTTTAGAGTGTGCAATGTACTATCTGTGAATTTTCAGAGGCAACCTGCCCTTTTAACTCTATTATCAGATTCCAGCTTAGAGCAGGTTACGTTCTTACTGCAAATTTACAATGAGAGCCTGTATTTACGGCCACAAATCTTCATTTCAAAATCTTTCCAAATTATTGCCGTCATGTTTGCTACTTGGAACTGCTGAAAAGGGTGAAAAAATTTGAAAGAAAAAGTTCATCAGCAGAATGTTTTCGACACAGTTCTTGTCTCAGTGCTGGAAAGCAGTTCCCCGAGTTTTTAAGTTGTGTACTGTTGTTTGGAAAAAATGTAATAGTGAATGTTGTATGTGTGCTTCTCTAGACCACAGCGGAAAGTATCTTCCATCATCTTAGCCGACCTGCTACTGATGGAGAGAAATCGTCTGACATTGAAGGCAGTGTTTGCAGGACTGGTACTGTCCATTTTTGCCTTTCCAGTCTGTTACTGTTTCTTTCGTACAAATTGAAACAATGGTTGAATAAAATATAACTGTGATTTTTGTATGTTGCTGAATGAATAAACATAGGAAATGGAGAGAAGGCGGTAGGCGTGAAAAATGTGGGGTCAGTGACGGAGCGTCCATTTAGTCAAGGGGGCCAATGCTCTCTACCCCCCTCGATGGACTAAAATTGTATGCTGACGCTCTTCAAGTTCTTACCATACTTTTCTTCTGCAATGGTTTTGTGTTCTTATTGAACCCCTTAAAAAGCTTATTTCATTTGGATGTAGCAGGTTTAATCTGCCTATCACTAGTGATGAGAAAAGGATGACAGTAATGGTTAACCGAATAAGCTGCAAACTGTTAAATGTTACTTGAGTAAGATAACGAAGACATTAAGAATGCAGAAAATCAGGAAAGATATTGACGATTTGTGTTTGGGGAATTTAACTTGCAAAGACCAGCATGTTATGTTCTTCAGTTGCATATTTCTTTCACAATAAAATGGTGTTTTGATCAAGTGTAAGAATGAAGGAAGTCATAATACCAGTGCATCTGAAAGAGTGTATTCCCCACTCTTTGGTTACATAATTCTCACTACTTTTCCTTGCTACAACTAAGATTTTCTTTGGTCCTTGAATTGCAGCCTCTGTTTGATGAGAATTCCAGCCGACCCCTTTTCACCTGTCTCATTCGCAGTCATGGTCAGCTTCTCCTGGTTATAGCTTTTGTTTTGAAACATAATTTGACTAGCACTTGTCTTGAAGATCTTCTTGGACTCTTAAATCTTATTGTTCCAGGACGTGTTAAGCTATCCAAATGTCTCTTTAATAACCAATTCAGTTTGTTTCAAAATTTTCAGAGGAACTTTTACTTTCACCACTGTTTTACATACGTAGGCCTTGATGCTAATGTTGAAGAATGTCCTGGATGTAACTCGTTACTGAACTTCATCTTCATTCTTTTTGTATGCACCAGTTGAGCCTAAGTTGAAATATCTTCAAATGAAGGGATTACAGCATTATCACATAGCAACAGTGAAAACTAACAGGACATTCATAAAGGCCCAAAGAACAGAGAACAATTTGAAGATTAATCTGAATTTGATGTCTACAACCGTGAATTGTGATGGGGTTCCACTGTACAAGTCATCAAAACCCTTTTGGACTTAAAAACCTATCACTGATGAATTACCAAAAGGCCAGCGTGCTAAAAATGTTATTCTTCGTGAAGTTTCTATTTTTTAAAGCCGGGAAATGAGGGGTTCCAGTGGCAAGATGAAATAGGTTCACGTACATCTGGAGTGTCCTATGCTGCATTATCTTGTAACGCTGTTGCTAGATTGCTTGTTTACATCAAGGGAAAATTGTTCAAAGTACCCAGTAAGGGGAGTTAAGAGTAATGCGCATTGCAAGAGGTACTGTGCACAAAGCAAATGAAGCAGTGAGAATCGATGCTGTGTATTTTCATTACTCTAAAAATTCCACGTCACTGACGGCTTTATGCCGGATTTCACGGATGCAGTAATTTTATGCGCAGTAAGACAATTTAGCAAACTGTGGTTTGTCTCTCAAAATCATATAGGCCTACAACCTTTCTAAATTGGGTTAAGTGTTGCTGCTGTTTCAAAAATGTTGGAACCTCTTAAAACCACCTAGTGATATGATGAGACTTCCTCGTTGTCTGTATGAAAGAAAATTTTGGAAGGCCACAGAATGGAGCAATATTTTTTTGTTTTTCTCACCATTGGTCTTAATATTTTACGTGACGTTTACTTACGTCACTGGAGGCTTTTCGTTTGTGCGATTGTTAATTTGTCATCTGAAAACGTATCTGTGGCGATGTTTAATAACAGCAGAGCTGCTCTATTAAAATTTGTCACGAACAAGGAAAGTCTGCATGGCACTGAAAAGTTTTCTTACAATGTACATCAATTAACAAACTTGACACAGTATGTACTCAACTGGGGCCCCTTTAGGCGACCTCCGCATTTTCCTTTGGAAGTAATAATTGCCAAAAAGATTTTGTCATGTAGCGATGGCAACAGGCAATCAAATTATGAAGACTGCTTAACATGGAGTCACCTTAATACCATTTGAGAAGACTCGCTCCCACTGGCTGGAGATAATGTAAAAGAGTTTACACAGAATTTTCACAGCATAGGTGCAAACTTATTAACAATGCTTCATCTACTCCCAGTTAATCCACTGCATAAAGTCGTTTAGTTGTACGAGATCTGAAAGACTTGGAGAAAGCTGCATTAATAACAATTATCCGGAATTGTCATATACATAACAAAGCTAGCTCTTTCAATCGCTTTATGCTGAGGATAACATTGATTTACTCTAATGGTTAGAGTGTTAATATTTAAGCAAATGATTCAGTCCTAGCTCTTGGATAGGATATATGTTGCTGTTGTATCCCTTCTTATAATTAAACAAGGAACTCTGCCAACTCCTGCCTTAGTCAGCACGGAATTAAAGGAATTTAATATTTCCATTAGGGACAGTGACATAGATGGGGGATTAACGACATACCAACACGAATGTGTTATATAGTGTCAGCTAGATAAAGGGTAATGGTGAGGTGAAATCATCTAAAAGGATAAAGGATTGGGCAAAATAGGACTTAAAGTGGCTACGACACGTAAATTGGAGTAACGGGAGACTAATTTAGCCTAAAGTACACAACCAGATCTTTCCAAAAGTGTTTTCATCACCCTTACAGCCTTGAGCATTAAAAAGAAATTAATGTTTCAAAAAATTGCACCAAAAAATAGACTGTTGAAAATGAGATTTCAAGCCAACACAATAATGACGTCATTTTAGGAACACCAGCCTCCGTATACCGAACTTGGCGTACAACATAGCCTATACATAAGTAAGAGATAGTAATGATTGTAATTCGCGGCATGTCTTGAATTTGAACTTTATTCTGTCTATTTGGAAAGTGGTGTCGGTCTGTTGTATTTTGGGGCTGCAGTAGGCTATTACTAATAATTACAAATACTCTTGATTCATAACAGAATAACGAAAAAACTCGGCAGTGTACTGTTCGGTTCGGTCTGCAGTAATACGTACAGTGAGTGGACTGGCAGCAGCCAGCGAAACACTGTGCACACTCGATAATAGGTTAGTTCCACGATTTCCACTGACACTTGCACGAAAGCAACCTAAAGTTCATATTTTGACTGCCTACATAAAACTTTCCAAGCTAAAGTCCCTTTCAATTGCTCCAAATGTTTCTGTCATGCTCGAACTGTTGTGGTGTTGTTCTTTTACCTCACCTAATAGTCTCAAATCGATACGGTCCTATGCGCCGTAACGAATTACTCACCCCATCTGCACCACTGACGTCTTGTTCACGGTATCGCCTTCGCCTTTTTGATTTCATATCCAAGAAAACTCACTTTACCGACAGTCCAACATTCCTGTCCGATCAGGGAGTTGCCATTAGAGGGCAACTCCCTGGCTCAGATCCGCCATTCCAAAGAAAGTATTAAATTTGATTTCACATGGTACCTACTAAGAAACAGTTCTGGTGATACATTGTGTAGTATCAGGTATGTCGTGTACTGTACCCATGAAAGTAGTACTTCCATGCTGTACCTATGCTGTTGCGTTGTGAATGTTCGTACATGCAGCTACTTATCATGACACCAAGACGAAAAACCTGCGTGAAATGCATTTTATTGACTAAAACAACTGGTAAGCACGAGAAAAGGGATAACAATTCCAAAATTTACTTTTCTCGCAGGTTTTACATTGTATCGACCTTGGTAACCGGTATAATGGAATGCAAACACTGTATCAAATGTCCGAAGGATACCACGGCAAACAACGATCAGTTCCTAAAGTGACGTCACATGACGTAACAAGATTTTGAAAATTTTCGGGAAGACTAGCTTTTCAAGGCTGGAAGAGGGTGTATTTTTCTCAATTTTCGAGCGGAAAAACAAGTTGTAAACAAACTGAATGGTTGATTTTCGTTGTAGGAAACGTATTCCTAAAGATACCAAAGGGTTTAAACCGTTAATTTACACGTGGCATAGCCACTTTAAATGTCTAAACAAAAGCAAATGTGGGAGTCACGTCAAAATTTCCTGTAAAGGTTACTTTCTTTGAAAAAGTTCAAAATGAGAGAAGGATCTGTGTGCTCAAACAACGTCTTCAGGTCTGGCACAGTGTAATACTTCTGCGAATATGGGACTATTCATAGCAGTCAACAAGAATGTGACTGACGGTGACAGCACAGTCACAGGGGATACAATATGGTATCTCATCTCCGTGGAGTTAGATGGGATTTTACGACACACCAACACGATTGTGTTATATAGTGTCATCTAGAAAAGAAAACGGTGCAATGTTGGGGTTAAAAAAAAAACTTAAAAAGGCGGGGTCAAATTCCACTAAAGGGTCCAGGCAAATGCGGGAATTCTGTCAAAAATTTCTATACAGTTAACTTTCCTTGAGAAAGCCCAAAATAAGGGAAGGGTCTGTCTGTTCAAATAAAGTTTTCAGGTCTGGCACAGCATCCCCGTGGAGCAAATAAGCATGGGTTAGGTAAGTGTTACCTATGCGAGCCCTAGTCAGTACCAAATCATCTCTCCGTTTTCTGGGGCCGCTTTACCCACAGTCCCGACCGCTGGTTTGACCCGGTACAATTTGTTCTCAGGGAAAGAGTACCACAGTTCCTGCCATTTTGATTTTATGTAGTCGTTGATCTTAGGACGAATTTGAAAAGAAACCTTGCCCTTGGGTGAATTAGTTTGAAGTGAGGCTGTTGCTCACTTTACTTTTCACAGATTAATGATTATGTTAGGTCCATCAATAAGTAAATCATAAAACCCTTGTACTGAGCCCCCATTTTATTATTTCCTCACAGCTGTCATCAAGTTGAAGGAAAACAGAAGATACTCGGGGCTCAAGGCCGAGGTCATCTTGGGTTTCTCGGTTTGTGGAAAGGGTCCGTCTTTTTATACACCGGCCAACATCGCAGGGTGGGGGAAGTCCTCGGACATCAACTGGCCCATGACATATGCTGCCATGGAGGTGGGCTTGCTAGGGATGGAACTGCCACCATGTGAAGCATACTCAACATGCCGCCCCTGTGGTACCCAATGCATACAACATTGATGTAAAGACGGTCTCTCGAAGCGCTGGGGAAGCTGAGCAACAAATGAATTAGTTAGATGGGTGATGGGGCTTTACGACACACCAACACGAAGGTGTTATCTAGTGTCACCTAGATGAGAAAAAGGTGCAATGTTGGGTACAATAAATAAAAAAAGGGAGGGGGTCAAAAGTGTCAAATTCCACTAAAAAAAAAAAACTTTCAGGTTTCACAAAAATATCCAAGTAAATGCCGGAGTCATGTCAAAAATTTCTGTACAGTTCACTCTCCTTGAGAAAGCCCAGAATAAGGGAAGAATCTGTTCGCTCAAATAAAGTTTTAGGTCTGGCACAGCGTAATACTTCTGACGAATATGAAAGTATTCATGACAGTGAACCAGAGTGTGACTGACGGTGACAGCACAATCACAGGGTATACAATATGGTCTTTCGTCCCCGTGAAGTAAATAGGCATGGGTAAGGTAAGTGTGGCCGATGTGAGCCCTAGTCAGGACTATATCATCTCTCCGTTTGCTGGGGGCTCTATGTCCCCCAGTTCCAGCCCTCGGTTTAACTCGGTACAGCTTGTTTTCGGGGAAGGAATCCCACAGTTCTTGCCATTTTGATTTTACAAAGCCATTGATCTTAGGGCGGTAGTCAGTGTGAGGCAAGTAGATATTGGTGACGTCCATCTGTAGGGCTTCTTTAGCAAGTGCATCGACCCTTTCATTTCCTTGAATGCCCACGTGGCTAGGGACCCATGCTAGCACAACTGATTTTTGTAGCTGACCCAAATTGGAGTAAGCTTCACGGAGAGTTGTTACTGAAGGGTGCTTTAGCTCATGGCCTTTTAGTGCTAAAAGGCTTGATAGTGAGTCTGTGAACACAATGAACTGGTGATTGTCTGAGCTTTGAATCAGATCAAATGCCATCTTTAGTGCCTGGAGTTCGGCAGTGAATATTGATGCATCATCTGGTAGTATGACTTGCAAGGATGCATCACGGCCCGACGTCGCGGCCGCAACCCTGTTAGTGGCTTTGGAGCCGTCAGTATAGATTGCATGATACTGATGATATTTATGTCTCAGCTCATTAAAGCTGGCACGGAACACAAGTTCATTTGTTGAGTTCTTCAGATATTTTCTTAAACTAAGGTCAACAGCTGGTTCGTCTAACTTCCAGGGAGGAGTGACGGGGAAAGTAAGCTGTGCCACAGAATCAGGGTTGTTGCACACCTGTGATAGAGCTTCCCTAACGCGAATGGCAAATGGCGGGATAGCTGACGGTTTCCTCATGTACACTTCACTAAACTTATGGTTGAAGGCCGTCTCAAAGGTCGGGTTGTGTCTATGGTTCCTCAGTTTGAGGGCAAACTGAAGTGACCACTTTTTCCATCTTATATGGAGGGGTGATTCATTCGCTTCTGTGTAAAGACTCTGCATCGGGGAGGTACGGAACGCTTCCAAACAGATCCTAAGACCTTGTTTATGTATGGGCAGTAGTTTCCTGAGGTATGACTCACGTGCAGAGCTGTAAACAACACAACCATAATCAAGTTTGGACCTCACCAGGGATCTGTAAAGTCGAAGAAAAATGGGACGATCAGCGCCCCAGTCCCTCTTTGAGACGACCTTCAACAGGTTTAGTCCTCCCTGGCACTTCCGCCTGAGATGATCGATATGGGCTTTGAAGTTGAGCTTATTGTCGAGCACTAGGCCAAGGAACTTAGTCTGGGGGACAACTGGGATGTGGACACCGTTCAAACTCAAGTATGGGTCGCAATGGGCACCTCTCTTGTTGCAAAAGTGCATGCAAACAGTTTTGGTCCGAGAAAAACGGAATCCGTTTCTCTCAGCCCATTGCTGGATCTTATTGAGACAATTTTGCATCAGTCTCTCCACAGATCTCATGTTCCGTGAGGAACAGGTAATAGAAAAGTCATCCACCAACAAAGATTTCTCAATCCCAGTGTTCACCACATTGGCGATGCTATTTATTTTCATGATGAAAAGAGTCACTGACAAGATGCTACCTTGAGGGACACCCATTTCCTGATTATGTAACTCTGATAGCACACTTCCCACACGTACACGAAACACACGATCTTTAAGGAAATTTTGAATGAAAAGCGGCATTCTGCCCCTCAGACCAGCAACAGATGAAACAAGCAGAAGCTCGTGCCAGGTCTGCAGTCGTTGGAAGGGGTATCGAGCAATCTGAAGTTGAGGACCTGGCGGCCACATTCGATGGCACCTGGGCTAAGCGGAGACTTACTTCAATTTTTGGGTTAGGTAAGGTTAGATGAGGTTTAACGTCCCAGTTTCCAACCAATTGGTTCAAGTCGAGACGACCACGGCCTTTTTTCCAGTTGTGGCTCACTGGCTTGTGTTCCCTACTCCATTGTTTATGCTGAGCACCAAGCACAAAGGCAGTAGGTTCCATTTTTAAAGTCTTTGGTATGACCCGGCCAGGATTTGAACCCTAGACCTTCCGGCTGCAAGTCGGATGCTCTAACCACTTGACCACTGCAGTCAATTTTTGGGATGGTGGTAATGTCAGTGGACACTGGGGAGGTTTTGGATAGGTAGGCTTTTAAAAAATTTGTTAAGAATGTAGTAATAAGGGAGGGTTTGACAAGGAAACTGATAACAGGAAATGGTGGAAAAGTCATAAAGGGGAATGTACTTTACTGAATCTAGTCCTGCAATGGAAACAGAAGCTGCAAAGATGATCTGGCAAAGGTCTGTTTCCACATATAATGTCAAGTACACCCAGACGGTTTCAGATGTGGACAGTTAAGCTTTTAGTGCAGTTGAGCTTACGTATGGAGATAGTCAAGGGGATAGAGTTGAAAAACGTAATTGTATTGGTTATGTAGGTAAACGTATTTTAAGTTCTTTAGATAAAACTGAGAAAGGAGACAAGAAGGTAGGCTGTCAGATGGGAAATATGTGGGAGGGGATAAGGCAGACTTACAGGGGGAAGTGTACTGTACAGGAATGCTATTAGGAAAAATGTAAATAGTCTGTTCATTGGGGTAAGGATAATGATAGTAGTGTTGGGGGGGGGGGGGGGAGGGGTAGACAGATTATCTGATGCAATATTACAAATGCAGGAGGCAATCATGACTGTGTTATATGATGACACTGTCAAACACCAGTATTGCCCTCCTGATGACTGGTGTGAGTACAGAAACTAGAGCACCAATGGTGCTGAAGCTCATACTCTCAACAAATTAAGGGTCCCTGGCTTCTAGTCTTTGTTAGTACAAGCATCATATGACTTTAAATGATGTCAAATGGCTTATGACCCCAAATCTCAGATACCCTGACGGCACCTTCCTAAATGTCACAAAAAATTTGTCATGCTATCTTTGCTTTGTAAGTTGTTTCATGAATACAATTTAAGAAAGCAAAAGCCCCATAGGGCCCATCTTCGGCCTTGGACCCCAAATTTCAAGTATCATTATGACAAACCATCAACATTGTACAAGAGAATCTGTAGTTGAAGATGCAATTTTGCACACTTCATAAAAATTCCACAAAACCAGAAACAGATCACTAGCCAAGCATCATCACAACAGACCGTCAACTCTGTTAAACATTAACTGGAGGACTTGCAATACTACACAAAATGGACCCTATGGTCCATCTTGTGCCTTGGACCCCAACTTGTTAAAAACCCTGAAGGTACCACTACCCAAATATAATTATGACAAACCATCAACATTGTACAAGAGAATCTGCAGGAGTAAGCAATTTGCAAAATGTCATAAAAAGGGTCATAGGGCCCATATTGGACCTTAGACCCAAACTTCCAGAACACCATAAACAGATCACTAACCAAGCATCATTATGACAGGCCTTCAACTCTGTTTAACATTAACTGGAGGAGGAATTGACCGTTTTGCAATATTTCATAAAATGGACCCTAGGGTACATTGGACCTTGGACCCAAAATTTCTGTACACCTTAAAAGAACCATTAACAGAGGATCACTATGACAAACATACCCACATGCTCTGACAATGCACACACAATGGAAATACCCAATGGAAATCCCATTAAGCAGCTCCCTTTAAACTAACCTAAACAACTGCACAGGATTGACCTCTTCTATACAGACAGTTTTAAAGAGGGTGCAGTACAAAGAAAAATAGGTAGTAAAGTGATTTTGTGAGACTGGTAAAATAGAGGGGTGGCACAAAATTGGTAAGAAAGGTATCAAATGTATTCTTCATCCCAAATTGGAGAAGTAATTTGTAAGGACCATTAACAGAGCTTCATTATGACAAATCATCAACACTGTACAACACAATTTGTGGGAGAAAAATTATTTTGTAAAATTTCATAAAATGAGCCATTGGGGCCCACATGGGACCTTAGACCAAAATTCAAGAACACCTTAATGAGATCACTAACCAAGCATTACAATGAGACGCTGTTACCTCTCTTTAAACATTAAATAGAGAAGAAGTTAATTACTTTGCAATATTTCACAAAATGGACCCAACAGTCCA
The DNA here is from genome assembly GCA_029531755.1 of Holothuria leucospilota. Taxonomy (NCBI): domain Eukaryota; kingdom Metazoa; phylum Echinodermata; class Holothuroidea; order Aspidochirotida; family Holothuriidae; genus Holothuria; species Holothuria leucospilota. Next base: position 63,560,362 of record CM055961.1, on the reverse strand, counting down.
TCTTGGGCCTTGGACCCAAAATTCCTGAACACCCCGAAGGGACCAATAACAGAGTAACATTATGGCAAACCATCAACATTTTACAAGAGAATCTGTAGGAGGAGAAGCATTTTGTAGAATTTCATAAAATGGGCCCTAAGGTCCACATTGGACCTTGGACCAAAAATTCCTGAACACCCCAAATGGCCCACCACCCAAGGAACATTGTGCCCAAGTTTCAAATAAATCCATGAAAGCATGTGGGAGGAGAAGCATTTTGAACAAGTGTGGACAGACAGATAGATAGACAGACAGACAGAGTGACGCCGCGTGATCATAATAGCTCACACCAGCATGCTGGTATGAGCTAAAAATGACACTATGGAGAACAGACTACCAACTTGAGGAGATATTTCTTGATCTCCTCAAGCCTACATTTAAGCGACTTAGTCATGAATCTCTTGTAAAAAGAGCGTAAGCTGGGCAAACGCAAAACAAGAGTTTCAATGCGCTTCCAAACATCTTTGGAGAGGCCCAGTCTGTCCAAACAGCAGTTGAACTGTGGTGCTAGTGAGAGTTGCAACAGAATGATTTCTTTATCTCTACAAAGGGGCTCCCACACCACATTAGCCAATAATAGTAAAGATGAGAGGTTTAGAAAGTGCAGACAAAGCTTTTGATGAAGCAGAAAATAGTAAGATGGGATTTTTACGACACACCAACAAGATTGTGTTATATAGTGTCATCTAGAAAAGTAAAAGGTGCAATTTTGGGGTACAATTAACTAAAAAAGGCGGGATCAAACTCCACTGAAGAGTCCAGGCAAATGCGGGAGTCATGTCAAAAATTTCGATAGTTTACTTTCCTTGAGAAAGTCCAAAATAAGGGAAGGATCTGTCTGTTCAAATAAAGTTTTCAGGTCTGGCACAGCGTAGTACTCCTGGCGAATATGGGAGCATTCATAACAATCAACGAGAATGTGCCTGACGGTGACAGCACAATCACAGGGTATACAATATGGTCTCTCATCCCCGTAAAGTAAATAGGCATGGGTAAGGTAGGTGTGACCGATGCGAGCCCTAGTCAAAACTAAATCATCTCTCCGTTTACTGGGGGTTCCATGTTCCCCCAATTCCGACCGTTGGTTTAACTCTGTACAATTTGTTTTCGGTAAAGGAATCCCATAGTTCTTGCCATTTCCATTTTACAAAGTCATTGATCTTAGGGCGGTAATCAGTGATGTAGCAGAAAAAAGATCAAAAAAGAAGAAAATTACATACAAGAAAACAGGCTTCATTAAATTTGCTATCACTCCATTGACTCAGAATTTTGATATCGTACTTAAATGAGAATTATTTCGCAATTAACTCGTTTAATTAACCTCATTTTCACCCCAATCGAAATGAAATTAAGAAAAGTTACGCCAATTCATGCGTACTGCTATTCTACACATAATATCAAAATTTGAGGACAATCTGTTGTTGCTAACTTAAATTATTCAGGTTTTCGTGCTGACCAATCTGGAACAATGATTGCTCCCTGGGGACCTCCTGTGTCAAGTTTCAATGCTTTACTGGATGTTCTTTTCTCAGACGATCAAGTTGATGTACAAGTTAGTACATTCAAATGTTAATTTGACAGTAATTATGACCATCCCCGCACAAGTATAGTGGTCCCATAACTATTTAATTTCATTATTTATATAAATATATTGACTCCATTTACATAGATTTGTAAAGATAAGCTCTGCGTGGGTAAAACTGGGACGTCCCTCCGTTTAAGATTTAATAACTAATCCGTGACAATGCTCTTGGATTCCCAGTAGCAGAGCACTTTAGCCTTTCCCCGCCATTCTATCAAAAATCTTCAAGTAATCCTCATTGTAAAATAACTATTTGCGCAGAACAACGAAAGCCCACAGAACTTTGTTGGTTTTCTAAACAAAGTTGGTCTTCTAAATCAAATAATGATTAAATAATTTAATCCTTTCTTTCATTACATACAGCTTTTTGTGCGATTATTGTACTCATTTTGCCTTAAGATCTCGCTGACGAAGGTCCCCGGGACCGAAAACTTTGAAATACATTTTGTACCTTTTGTACTCCTAAAATCAACCACTTATGCTCTTCACTGCATTCCTATATCAAATTTATCAAGTCGTCAAAACTTATTACGTCTTAAATATTACTTTAGTTGTCAAAACTTACTGTCTGTTCAAACAGTACGTTAAATTATATTCCGCCGTAACCATTTATGCCGCCTCAATTACTTACGCCTTTAAATCTTATTCCGTTGTCTAAACACGAAACGCCGTCTGAAACCATTACGTCATTGACATTTATTTCGTTGTCAAAAGCGTTTTAGCCACCTTACTATGCACTGAGGTGTAGTAAGTTTTAACCAATCAGAATAGCCAACCGATCAAGATCGATGGACGATCAGCCATCAGATTCACATCTTAAGGGCAAATTTGATGGTGAAAACGGACTACTCTGTTTCTTCCATTCGCTATAATATATTTAGATCACATACAGGGTTAACGTTTCTGAGAATTCGGATATGATGGAATTATTACTGATTGGGAAACAAGGGTAGACTAGAGAGGTCGCCATAGCCTACACCGACTGTAACGTAAGGTCTTTCAAATTCTATCCCCATCACTAGGCCTAACTCCGTTGTGCCCCATGGTGCCTTAGCTTTGTAAATTGTTGCCCCTGTACATGCAGACCAGGACAGGCCTCCGTTAACGGATAAGTATGCATAGGACCTATACTGAAATAAATGCTTTAAAAATGTGATTCTTTTTGGCAAAGATCATGTCTAGGCCATGGTAGGATGACCATTTTGCTTAAGGTGAAAGTGGGGCATTTTGGTAGGACAAGCTGGCTAAGCGAGATGGGGAGGGAGTGGTGCCGATGCTACTATAGCCTAGTTCTCAATCAGGCCCTCCGTTACAGTACTGTGCACCGTGAAGTAAGACCTTAGGCAGTGCAGTGACAAAACGAAAATACATCAACCGTAACTGTGGCGTTGTCACTCCTACGGCCACAAAACGATTTCGTTACTCATCAAACTCACAGATATCAGTTGATAATAACATAAACACTATCACATCTTCAGTATGTTACAAATTATGTAAAATTCACAAATAAATGACATAAAAGTGCGCTTCGGCACTATAACGAACGGTCCGTCTGTTTACACTCACTGCACCTTGTTGGAGTGACCTCTGACTGAAGAAGCGAGGCCTTGCGGCAAAACCTGCGTCACTGGAAAAACGTGATGTGGCATGCACCACTTATGCAACAGGTATAGGCCTTAATAAATTATTAACATACGCAGTTGAGTAGGGTTGTCATACTAAAACTGACAAGCATCGTGGGGTATCATGTCATTTCGTCTGCTGGGGTATGAAGGCGTCACACCACAGGTGAAATGAGGGCGACTTTTCCTTGAAAATTTCAATCAGAATTGCTGTCCAACACAAGTTGACAAGAAAGAGGATATTGTATGACCGAACGTAGTTATGTGCTAGTTGCTGTCTTAAACGACTGTGTTATACTGGAAATATGTGATGTATTGATCATTATCCTATTTTCGAGAAGTTAGAGCTTTTTAAGTACGTAGAAACAGGCACTGGCAAACTAAAGAAGACTCAAAACCCAAACAAAACCACGACGGGTCACAAACACAAATGCCAAACAAACCATACACACCGTGCAACAGGTTCGTTACTACTGAACTCCAGTAACTGCTACTGCAGCCAACCCTAATACAACTCCCCACAACCACATACCACCCAAACAAATCCCGCCCACACGCCCAAAGGAAACACCACGCCCGAAGGCAACACTACGCCCGAAGGAAACACCACGCCCGACGGCAACACCACGCCCGAAGGCAACACCACGCCCGAAGGCAACACCACGCCCGAAGGCAACACTACGCCCCAAAGGCAACACCACGCCCGAAGGCAACACTACACCCGAAGGCAACACTACGCCCAAAGGCAACAGCACCTAAAAAGCACCGGGGCAAACACAGGTGCACCTTGCCCAAGGGTGCCCTGGAGGCAGTTGTGGCAAAGGGTAACCTCATTATCCCCATGCTTTAACAAGCTCCACAACCGGATGCAGTTTAACGTCCTACCCAGGACTATTTTCGAGAAGTGTCTATGTAGAGAGTAAGGGCCCTGTATTCTGAGCATAATCTTTTCTCTTTTCCTGTAAATTGTAAATTATAGTTTTGAGGTTTTCTTGTTCGTGTTCGCGTGGCCTAGTGTCACCCTCACTTGCTGCTATGCCCGGAGGTCGGGATAGCAGCATCGTTAAGTTACAGTTTGAGTCGAGGGGTAATGTCACGCCCAGCAAGTTTTCAATGTGTTGAAGGAAAATAAAGTAGAGGTCAAGGGTATACAGATGCTGCAGGCCCTTGCAGCCCGAAATACATACGATCTGAAGTTCCGCAATGATGCTGCTCGAATCAAGGGGGTTTCCTCCCTCGAGGGAGTGGAGGGCCTCACTGTCACCCCATATGATCGCTCTGTGGTGGTGACAGTGTTGTACCTCAATTTTGAGGTAGATCAGGGCCTGGTGGCAAGGGTTCTAGGGCAGTACGGAACTGTCTCTGACTGGCGTTGGGTAAGGTACAATGAGGGTGAATTGGCCGGTATTCTCAACGGAAAGAGACAATTCCGTATGGAGCTAGGAAGAGACATTCCCTCCGTTTTATTCATTGGAGGTTCGAAGGCCCACATCAGGTATTTTGGCCAGCCCCGCACCTGTTTTCAGTGTAGAGAGGAGGGGCACGAGGCCAAGTCATGTCCCAGCAAGCGTTGCGGCCGGTGCCTGCAGCTGGGACATGACAAGGCAACGTGTCCCAATGAGGTGCGGTGTGGGGAGGAGGGACATGTCTCTGGTGCCTACCCTGCATCATACTCTGCACGTGCTAGTGCAGATGTGGAGCCGGCAGGTGAACTCCCGCAGTCAGGCCCAGAACCAATGGTGAAGGAACCCAGGTCCCCTTCACCTGATGAGATGGCGCATCAGGTGGAACAAGATTTCCTAGCTTCCAAAGAATGTGAAGTGGTCTCTGGGAACCCTGAGGTAGGCCCTTCTGTACCCTCCCCATCTGCACCTGAGGCACCTTCCCCATCAGCTCCTGGGGAGGCCGGAATTTCAACAGTGGAGAAAGACCTTAACCTCTCATCGGACTCGGAGTCTGACACCACCATGTCAGATGTGGGAGGACCTGCCACTGAGCCTCCACCAAAGGACCCACCAACCGGGGAGGACTGGTTTGATTTGTGTGAGGGGGTTGAATCAGATTCTCAGTTAAAAAGCTCGGCCTCAGGCGAGGTGTCAGACCAGGGACTCCATCCTTCTATGCCACCAGCACCAAACATAAATAAAAGGCCAGGTCAGAGACGGTTTTGTAGTCACACATTACGCATGCTATCATGACTGGTCCTCTGTCCCTCATGATCCTAAACGTTAATGGCATGAGGGACAGTCGGAAGCGGTTGAGAATATTCCAATTTTGCAAATCACTAGGTGTGGACTTCGTTTTCCTCCAGGAGACTCACATTGTTAATGAGGACGACGTCTACACCTGGTCCTATGAATGGGGTGGGGGTTTGCACGCTTCCTTTGGTTCCATGTCTTCCTGTGGATCTGTTATTTTAGTTTCACCCAGATGGACTTCCCTGGTCGGAAAAGTTGATCGTGATCATAAGGGCCGGGTGATATGCATCACCATAAAACATCCTTGCGGGAGCTTCATCCTATGTAATGTTTACGCACCCAATCAGCCTACAGACAGAAGGGATTTTTTTACTACCCTTCCATCCTTGCTTTTTACGTACGTAGAAACGGGCACGAGGAAACAAAGGAGAACTTAAACCTAACCGGACAAAAATACAAAGGTGAACTATTTACAGAATTCTGAACATTGCGCTAGCAAACAAAATTTCTGCGATAACTATGTATAAACCACCCCGAACCCAAGCCAGTCACATAGGACCATTTACAATCTCACTAGGCAAAACTATTTACATACCCATTTACATCAATAGAAGAGTGTTCAGGTTGAGTCTGTTCAATGTTTTTTTGTAATCATGGGTGCTCCCCACGTGCTCCGGAACAAAACACCGGACGTGACATGAAACACAAGGACAACTATATACACCAGGCCAGCCATTCATGTGGCCAACCCCCACTATTTACAATATTAACAATGTGATGTGCTCTTTACATGCTTGTAGCCGGGCGGACCTAATGTGGAACAAAGCAAACCTATTTACACTGAACTACCAAAAAAACTTTGTGGCATGCATGGGCACAGACACAAACAGAACATAAACCCCAAAAGAAAACCGGGACACAAAGGCAAAACCATTCACACTAAATACTCTGACTGGGACCTTATCTTTTTAATCCGTGGGCTCGGTACGGGCGTCCCAGAGCAGTGCCGGATCCAGAACCTAATTCTAGGGGGGGCAAAGCATGATCCAGAACCTAATTCTAGGGGGGGGGGCAAAGCATGCGCAAGAAGTATGGATCTTTGGGGCTGATTTTAATTTTTCCCTTGCTCTGAAAATTCTAGGGGGGCAATTGCCCCCTTTGCCCCCCTTGGATCCGGCACTGCAGAGTGATGGGTTCCGCTGTCTGATACTTCGCCCGAAGCCGACCTCTTTAGTGCAGAATCTGGCCCCTTCCCCTCACACAAATCAAACCAACCCTCCCCCGAAGGCGGATCCTTTGGAGGAGGCTCTGAGGCACGCTCCCCGGCATCCGTTATCGCCGAGTCTGAGGACAGATCGAGGTCCTCCTCTAATGTCATTATTTCAACCTGGCCGGGTGCCGCTGCCAACGATGGCGGAGAGTCTGCCTCAGGAGTCCCAGTACCCCCCTCACACTGCTTAGAGGCAAGGAAGTCCTGCTCAACCTCAAGTGCCGCCTCCTCTAATTCCTGGGTCGAATATTGTGGGCCTGTTTGCGAGGGTTCAGGTGCCGACCCCACATCGGCACTGACATGGGCAGAGTACGATGTGGGGCAGGCACCAAACACATGTCCCTCCTCCCCACAGAGGTTGCACCGTACCTCGTTGGGACACTCTGCCTTGCCGTGCCCCAACTGCAAACATTTTCCACAACGTCTGTTGGGACACGACTTGGCTTCGTGCCCCTCCTCTCCACATCTAAAGCAGGTACGGGGCTGGCAAAAGTACCTAATGTGGGCCTTGGAACCCCCTATGAAGAGGAACGATGGAATGTCCCTCACCAGTTCCATACGGAACTGTCTCTTGCCATTAAATATACCTTTCAAGTCACCCACAGTATATTTACACCACCGCATTTCAGACACAGTTCAATATTGGCTAAGAACCCTCGCAACCAGGCGCTGATCCACCTCGAAGGGAAGGTAAAGCACCGTCACCGCCACAGAGCCATCATATGGGGTACCAGTGAGCCCCTCCACCCCCTTCAGGCATGACAAACCCTTAACACGGGCAGCATCATCCTTCGTTCCTGGCTGTGCCCCTTGTATTCTAGCCGGCTTTTTTTCCAAAAGTCCCCTGACTCCCTGGCGAAGAGCCAGGGGCGAAAACCAAACAATACTCCCGAATTAGTTCTGCTCCCAGAAGGAGTAACAACGTCCCCAAGGGACAAACATTGACTTAACTGACACCACCCGACAGTGGTGCTTTTTAAGTGCATCGAAACGGCACATACAAACAAAAAAACAAAACTCAAACCGGTCGGACAGGAACATTAAGGCAAAACTATCCACACACCACCAAATGAAACAAAAAATTATGTTCATTACAACAATAAAACCACACACATACTGACAACCCAAACACCCCACAGACCAACCTCCCCCCGGCCACACTAAGAACAAAACCACCACACACCCAAAGACAACACCACGCCCGAAGGCAACACCACGCCCGACGGCAACACCACGCCCGACGGCAACACCACGCCCGAAGGCAACACCACGTCCGAAGGCAACACCACGCCCGAAGGCAACACCAAGCCCGAAGGCAACACCACGCCCGAAGGCAACACCACGCCCGAAGGCAACACCACGCCCAAAGGCAACAGCACTTAAATACAGGTGCAAATACAGGTGCACCTTGCCCAAGGGTGCCCCGGAGGCACCACCCGACAGTGGTGTATCCTAGCCGGAGACTTTAACTGTGTTCCCGACACACAGTTCGACAGAATGTCTACATGCACATCTTTGAGCTGTGGTGTCGGCATTGCGGAATTGGACATGTTCACAAAGAATCATGACATGGTTGACGTTTGGAGAGTGCAACATCCCGGCTTGGCCGTGTTCACTTGGCACCGCCCTGATGGCACGGTCGCCTCAAGGTTGGACCGGGTGTACTCTCCACCTGCTCTGTCACCGAGTGATTGTGAAGTTGTGGCATGTCCAATTTCGGACCATGATGCAGTTACTGTCTCCTTCCAACCCCCAGATTCATGGCCAGCAGGGAAAGGGGCTCTGGAAAATGAACACAGATATTCTAACGGAGGCTGAATATTGCAAACAGTTTAAGGCCAGGTACGAAGGGTGGCGAACATTGAGGCCTGCCTTTTCAACGGATTTAGAGTGGTGGGACGACGTAAAGTCCCGCATCAAACATTTTACAGTTGAATACTGTGTAGCAAGAGCTCGTCGAAGAAGGGAGGAGTTCCTCTCGCTCTGCTCTAGGGAGAGGAACGTAGACCCCTCCGCACTTCACGCAATCCAGCAGTATCTTGATGAAAAACTACACGGGGCCCGCGTTCGTGCTCGTGTGCATTGCGTGGAGGCGGAGGAAAAACCAACCATCAAGTTCTACCGGGACGTCACAAAGTATGTCATCGATCGCCGCATAAAAAGAGTCCGTGACGTCCACGGTGTGGTACATAAGGACCCTCTCGACATCGTAGAAGTATTTAAAAGCTTCTATGAGCAGCTATATACTCAGGCAGATGTCGATGAAGGCCTTCAAAAGTCCCTGTTAGATAATACTGATAAGACCCATCTAGAGATCAGAACGATGAACTTGGTTCCCCGTTGACTGTGGACGAGCTCTGGAAGGCAGTTGCGAAGATGAAAGGCAGAAAGACGCCTGGGTCCGACGGTATTCCGGTGGAATTCTATAAACGCTTCTGGGGTACCGTTGGACACGATCTCCGTGATGTATTCGTCTCTGCTTTCCTTGCTGGCCCCTCGCAGCGCACAGGCGTGATAACTTTGTTGCCCAAGTCAGGAGACCCCCTATGACCGAAAAATAAACGGCCAATTACCCTGTTAAATGTAGACTACAAGATTCTGGCGAAAGCCCTTTGTAACAGGCTAGGCACAGTTATGCCGGATCTTGTAGGGTCCTTTCAGACATGTGCGGTGCGGGGACACAGTATTCAGCAGAACCTCTGGTTGGTGCGGGACTTAGTTGAATACGTGATGGACCGTGATCTTCCATGTGCGCTTGTCTCCCTCGATCAGGAGGCGGCCTTCGACATGGTTGATCACGGATTCCTCTTTAAAATTTTGCAGAAGTTTAGTTTGAATCCAGTTTTTGTTAAATGGTCCTCCCTATTGTATAATAGCGTATACAGTCGGGTTATCGTCAATGGCCTACCGTCGGACCCCTTCAGAGTCCAACGTGGGGTACGGCAGGGGTGCCCCCTATCACCTCTACTCTATGTATGGTTTAGTGAATCCCTTGCAAGAGCCTTCCAAGTTGAGCCTTTGTTTCGACCATTTCACATACCTGGTGGTGCTGAAGTTAAGTGCTTTCAGTAAGCTGACGATGTCGCATGCGTAATCTCCGACCTAGCTTCCTTCAGAGCCCTTACTGGCACATTGTCTAACTTTCAAAGAGCCACAGGTGCCAGACTGAACCCCACTAAGACCAAAGGACTCCGTCTAGGTAAGTGGCGGTCCAAAAAACTGCCTTTCGCGGCATCATGGGTAGACGACGCCATAAAGATCAATGGCATATGGTCTGGTTATGGTTCACCCGAATTACCTGGAATGAGAAAGTGGACCTAGTGGAGGCTAGGTTGAAGAACTTCGGCGATCGCCACATTAGCCTGTTGGGAAAGGTAACAGTTATCAATCGTTTTATTTACCCTCTCTTGTGGTATCCAGGCACTGTTCTGGCTGCTCCAGAGGGTGTCTTGGTGCGACTCGAGAGGGTTGTGTTTAGTTTTTTATGGTCAGGGGGGACGGAGCTGGTTAGAAGAGGGGTGGTATACCAGGATCTTAGGCGCGGAGGGTTGGGCCTTGAACATTTTCCTTCCAAGTTCCGTTTTCTCCTGACCAAGTGTGTTTACAGTGCTGTGGACAGCAGAATGCCTTTTGCCTATTTTGTCCGTTATTGGGGGCGGGGGGGGGGGGGGGAATTATAATTCCATCGGTTCTTTCCCTCTCTGTTTAGTAACAGTGAACCCCACAGCTGGAGACCCACGGGGGCATACAGTCAAATGAGGGAAACGCTCCGTATTATGTCAACAGTGGGGATGTTTCGCAGTCAAGTGCAAGAAACCTATACCGGGCTGTTTTTGATGAATTGGTTGGCTAGGTCCAAAAAACCACTTTGCTTCAGGGCCGGAAGTGTGGCGTGTAGTCCACAGCAGATCATTAGATTACCGGAGGCGAGACCTGTTGTGTCGAATCGCACATAACGCCATTGTAACTAACCTCAAGCGCCTTCGGTGGCGTCTTGGAGATGGCATTTGCCCCCGCACTAGATGCACAAAGTGGGAGAGTGTGTCACATGTTTTTTGGCAGTGTGACTATGTGGCCCAATTCTGGGAATGGTTTCAAGCCCTGACTGACCGCCTAACGTTGTGTAACACCTGGGCGGTCAGCCAGGACTATGCTTTGTATGGTCTTTCACCTCCGTCATGCAATACAAGTGTTCAGGACATACTTACCTTTGTTTCGGCCTCCATAAAGCTGGCCTTATGGAGAGACCGATGTAACATTGTATTTGGGGGTGGGGGGGGGGGGGTAGGGAGGCCTGCTGATGTCGTCCTGGCGTCGGTGAGGGCGGAGGTTAAGCTGAGGGTGGAGTCGGACTTCGTTCGTTTGCCAAGGTCGGCGTTCGGTAGGCGATGGGGTCCACTTGTTTCAGTCAGGGCGGACCGGGTGGATGGAACTACTGTAATTTGTAAATAGGACTGTGTTTGTACATAGGTGGCTTGTGAGGTACTTAGTTGTAAATATGTTGTAAATATGTATATATGTGTATGTAAATATCTGTACATATAGTTCTATTACTGTAATGAACATAATTTTCTGTTTGATTTTGTTGTTTGTAAATAGTTTGCATTTATGTTTCTGCCCGATCCGGTTTGAGTTTTTCTTTTTGATTCCTTGCCGAAGGCCGAAGGAATCCATGCGATGGTGATGTCGTGTGTGTGTGTGTGTGTATGTATGTGTGTATGTGACGGTTTGGCTTGTAAAAATGATATCTCAAGAAGGGTAACTCCGATGGATCTCATACTTGGCAGTAGATTTCCCATATTGAGTAGATGATCCCTATTGTTTTTGGTGGAGGTCAAAGGTCATTTGGCGCCACGAGAGGTCAAAACCTTGTAAACACGATATCTCAAGAAGGGTAACTGTGAGGGATCTCATACTTGGCAGGTAAGTTGCCCATAATGAGTAGATGATCCCTATTCATTTTGATGGAGGTGAAAGGTCATTTGGGGTCACGAGGGGTCAAATAGTAAATATGCTGGAAATTGCTTGTAAACACGATATCTCCAGAAGGATAAACGTGAGGGATCTCATACTTACCATGTAGATTGCCCATATTGAGTAGATGATCCCTATTGTTTTTGGTGGAGGTCAAAGGTCATTTGGGGTCACCAGAGGTAAAAAGGTCAAAACCTTATAAACACTATTTCTCAATGAGGGTAACAGTGAGGGATCTCATACTTAACATGAGGATTACCTGTAATGAGTAAATGATCCTTAGTTTTTGGTGGAGCTCAAAGGTCATTTGGGGTCACCAGAGGTCAAAAGGTCAAACCTTGTAAACACGATATTTCAAGAAGGGTAACTGTGACTGATCTCATACTTAGCATGTGGATTGCCCATATTCAGTAGATGATCCCTATTGTTTTTGGTGGAGGTCAAAGATCATTTGGGGTCAGCAGAGGTAAAAAGGTCAAAACCTTGTAAACACTATATCTCAATGAGGGTAACAGTGAGATATCTCATACTTAACATGAGGATTGCCTGTAATGAGTAGATGATCGTTACAGTTTTTGGTGGAGGTCAAAGGATATTTGGGGTCACCAGAGGTAAAAAGGTCAAAACCTTGTAAACAGGATATTTCAAGAAGGGTAACTGTGAGTGGTCTCATACTTAGCATGTGGATTGCCCATATTGAGTAGATGGTCCCTATTGTTTTTGGTGGAGGTCAAAGGTCATTTGGGGTCACCAGAGGTAAAAAGGTCAAAACCTTATAAACACTTTATGTCAACGAGGGTAACAGTGAGGGATCTCATACTTACCATGAGGATTGCCCATAATGAGTAGATGATCCTTACAGTTTTTGGTGGAGGTCAAAGGTCATTTGGGGTGACCAGAGGTCAAAAGGTCAAAACCTTGTAAACAGGATATTTCAAGAAGGGTAACTGTGAGTGATCTCATACTTAGCATGTGGATTGCCCATATTGAGTAGATGATCCCTATTGTTTTTGGTGGAGGTCAAAGGTCATTTGGGGTCACCAGAGGTAAAAAGGTCAGAACCTCGTAAACACGATATTTCAAGAAGGGTAACTGTGAGTGATCTCATACTTAGCATGTGGATTGCCCATATTGAGTAGATGATCGCTATTGTTTTTGGTGGAGGTCAAAGGTCATTTGGGGTCACCAGAGGTAAAAAGGTCAAAAAAAAATGTAAACATGATATCTCAAGAAGGGTAACTGTGAGAGATCACATACTTACCTTGTGTATTGACCATATTGAGAAGATGATCAGTATTATTTTTCGTGCAGGTCAAAGGTCATTTGAGGTCACAGAAGGTCAAAACCTAGTCAACATCATATTTTAAAGGAGGGTAACTATGAGGGATCTCATTCTTAGCCAGTGGATTGTTTATATTTAGCATGTAGGTCATTTTGGGTCACAAGATTTGAAAGTTTTTGACCTTATTAACATGATATCTTAAGTAGGATAACTATGAGGGATCACATGCTTGTCATGTGGGTGATTCATGTTTGTTACAATATATCCATATGGCAAGGAATCACTAAGCCTTTTGGCTTTCTGGTTGTTTGTATGTGCCGTCTCGATGCACTTAAAAAGCACAAGATACCCTGAAGACTGAGAAGCGTTCACGTGAAGTCTGTAGCGGCCTTTAGGGGTCATGTAGTTCCTTCGAGTAGCAGACCTCCACAGGGAGAGGGTACGGTTTGGTTGTCTCCATCCCGTTTCGGCAGTGAAACGTACACAAGATGACTGCACGTGACACGCTGTACATAAGCATAGCCTATGCCAGTTCACCTGTCAAGCCAGCAGACCAGTATACTTCAAGCCGCACAGCTAGTTGGCCTTCCCTATCCATTGATATAGCGGTGATTTTTACGTACGTAGAAACGGGCACGAAGAAACAAAGGAGAACTGAAACCTGACCGGACAAAAACACAACTCTGTAACTATTAACAGAATTCTGTACACTGTGCTAGCAAACAAAATTTCTGTGATAACTATGTACAAAACCACCCCAAACCCATGCCAATTACGTAGGACTATTTACAATCACAATCCATTGATATAGCATGAAATCGGCCGGTCCTGATAATCACCATAAGTCTATATCCCTTACAAAAATTCCTCGTGAGATTCTGATTCTCGTAAGAAATTGGGCATATGAGAACTATGAGAATTTCTCGTGCAATTCTCACAAATTCTCACGAGGACCTCGTGAGAAATTGGGTCCACGAGAAATTCCTCGCGAAAATTTTTCTCAAGCATTTCTCACGAGTTCTCATGAGGATATCATGAGAAACTTCTCGTGAGAATTTGCTCAACCAAGTCTCACGAGATCTCATGAGAAATTTCTCATGAGATATGGTAATGACCTTCTAGCGGCATTCCTGAGATTCTGGACACAGAAATATTTTGATGAGATCCCAAAAAAACCTCGTTATGTGCTTTGACCTTTGAAAGGATATTCAGCATGCTCAAAGGAGTTGGGAGCAGACCAGGGGTCACTGCATGGCATTACACAGGACAAACATCTGTTCCGCAACAACTTTTCAAAACAAGTCGATCTCCTAATGACAGCGACAGCGTCATTAGTGCTGAGCACATTGCAATTAAATGTTAAACTCACGTCTATACATACCTATTAAGCATGGACACATAAGACAAAGGGAAAGAGATTTACTCTGATGTGTGAAATTCATGAGAATTACTTTATTTAACATTTAAAAATTACCCACTGACTGAATTAAACCACCACCAAATATTTAAACAGAAATGAATTTAAATACTGCCAGACAAAATCACAACCCTTCCCCTGCAAAAGCTTTTCCGCACATCCCGCGACATCTCCACACGGATCTGACTGGCATCAGCATGTGGAAATTTCTGCCTGACAAAAGCTGCAAACAAAAAATAAAAAAAAAAAAAACCTCACGAACTTAAAATGCATCCACCTGTTTTACAGCATCTAACAAAATGTGAGTTGACTGGCAATAAATTTGAAGCAGACAGATTGTTTCAGTGTTGTATCAAATGGAGTCAGTGATGAGACGAGTCTCAATTTTACAGCCCCGAGTCACAAGCTTAAGTGACTCGACTAATCACTTGCAAACAGACTACACTCGACTTCAGTAAAGCCGGAAAACTTGTCTTGAAATTGAAGGATTATAGACTAGAGCGAGGTTCAGGTCTTCGGCGAGTGCAGACGTGTTTTCGTTTCGCTCTCGCCTTGGCTATATACTATATAATTTTACGTGCTTAAAGGCGGACACGACCAAACGGTACAACGTTATTTCTTAGGTGTGTTGTCTTGTGTTGGCGAGGGCTTGGTCTTGTTGGGTTTCTCCGACCACGCCTGGTTTTTCTGTGTAATTTAGGTTGGGTTTCTTTATTTTTTTCTTGAACAGTGTTTATTATAGTTTTGAGGTTTTTTCCTTGGGTTCGCGTGGCCTAGTGCCACTCTCACTTGCTGCTATGCCCGGAGGTCGGGATAGCAGCATCGTTAAGTTACAGTTTGAGTCGAGGAGGAATGTTACACCCCAGCAAGTTTTCTCCGTGTTGAAGAACAATAAGGTAGAAGTTAAGGACATACAGATGTTGCAGGCCCTTGCACCCCGGAATACATATGACCTGAAGTTCCGGACTGATGCTGCCCGAATCAAGGGGGTTTCCTCCCTTAAGGGAGTGGAGGGTCTCACTGTCACCCCATATGATCGCTCTGTGGTGGTGACAGTGTTGTACCTCAATTTTGAGGTAGATCAGGGCCTGGTGGCGAGGGTTCTAGGGCAGTACGGAACTGTCTCTGACTGGCGTTGGGTCAAGTACAATGAAGGTGAATTGGCCGGTATTCTCAACGGGAAGAGACAGTTCCGTATGGAGCTGGAAAGGGACATTCCCTCCGTCCTTTTCATAGGGGGTTCAAAGGCCCACATCAGGTATTTTGGCCAGCCCCGCACTTGTTTTCAATGTAGAGAGGAGGGGCACGAGGCCAAGTCATGTCCCAACAAGCGATGCGGCCGGTGCCTGCAGTTGGGGCATGACAAGGCAACCTGTCCCAACGAGGTGCGGTGTAACCTGTGTGGGGAGGAGGGACATGTCTCTGGTGCCTGCCCCACGTCATACTCTGCACGAGCTAGTGCAGATGTGGAGCCGGCAGGTGAACCCTCGCATTCAGGCCCAGAACCAATGATGGAGGAACCCAGGTCCCCTTCACCTGATGAGGTGGCACATCAGGTGGAACAAGACTTCCTAGCTTCCAAGGAATGTGAAGTGGTCTCTGGGAACCCAGAGGTAGGCCCTTCTCTACCTTCCCCATCAGCACCTGAGGCACCCTCCCCATCAGCTCCTGGGGAGGCCGGAATTTCAACAGTGGAGAAAGACCTTAATCTTTCATCAGACTCAGAGTCTGACACTGCCATGTCAGATGTTGGAGGACCTGCCTCAGAGCCTCCACCAAAGGTCCCACCATCCGGGGAGGACTGGTTTGATTTGTGTGAGGGGGTTCAATCAGAATCTCAGTTAAAAAGGTCGGCCTCAGGCGAGGTGTCAGAGCAGGGAGTCCATCCTATTATGCCACCAGCACCAAACATAAATAAAAAGGCCAGGTCAGAGACGGTTTTGTAGTTACACATTACACATGCAATCATGACTGGTCCTCTGTCCCTCATGACCCTAAACGTTAATGGCATGAGGGACAGTCGGAAACGGTCAAGAATATTCCAGTTTTGCAAATCATTAGGTGTGGACTTCGTTTTCCTCCAGGAGACTCACATTGTTAATGAGGACGACGTCTACACCTGGTCCTATGAATGGGGTGGGGGTTTGCATGCTTCCTTTGGTTCCTCGTCTTCTTGTGGATCTGTTATTTTAGTTTCACCCAGATGGACTTCCCTGGTCGGAAAAGTTGATCATGATCATGAGGGCCGGGTGATATGCATCACCATAAAACATCCATGTGGGAACTTCATCCTATGTAATGTTTACGCACCCAATCAGCCTACAGACAGAAGGGATTTTTTTACTACCCTTCCATCCTTCGTTCCTGCCTGTGCCGCTTGTATCCTAGCTGGAGACTTTAACTGCGTTCCCGACACACAGTTCGACAGAATGTCTACGTGCACATCTTGGAGCTGTGGTGTCGGCATGGCGGAATTGGATATGTTTACAAAGAATCACGACATGGTTGACGTTTGGAAAGTGCAACATCCCGGCTTGTCCGTGTTCACTTGGCACCGCCCTGATGGCACGGACGCCTCAAGGTTGGACTCTCCGCCTGCTCTGTCACCGAGTGACTGTGAAGTTGTTGCATGTCCAATTTCGGACCATGATGCAGTTACTGTCTCCTTCCAACCCCCAGAGTCATGGCCAGCAGGGAGGGGGTTCTGGAAAATGAACACAGATATTCTAACGGAGGCTGAATATAGCAAACAGTTTAAGGCCAGGTACGAAGGGTGGCGAACATTGAGGCCGGCCTTTTCAACGGGTTTAGAGTGGTGGGACGACGTAAAGTCTCGCATCAAACAGTTTACAGTTGAATACTGTGTAGCAAGAGCTCGTCGAAGAAGGGAGGAGTTCCTCTCGCTTTGCTCTAGGGAGAGGAATGGGGACTCCTCCGCACTTCACGCAATCCAGCAGTATCTTGATGAAAAACTACACGGGGCCCGCGTTCGTGCTCGCGTGCATTGCGTGGAGGCGGAGGAGAAACCAACCATCAAGTTCTACCGGGACGTCACAAAGTATGCCATCGATCGCCGTATAAAAGGAGTCCGTGACGTCCACGGTGTGGTACGTAGGGACCCTGTCGACATCGTCGAGGTATTTAAGAGCTTCTACGAGCAGCTATATACCCAGGCAGATGTCGATGAAGGCCTTCAAAAGTCCCTATTAGATAATATTGACAAGACCCCCTCTAAAGATCAGAACGATGAACTTGGTTCCCTGTTGACTGTTGACGAGCTCTGGAAGGCAGTGGCGAAGATGAAAGGCGGGAAGGCGCCTGGGTCCGACGGTATTCCGGTGGAATTCTATAAACGCTTCTGGGGTACCGTTGGACATGATCTCCGCGATGTATTCTTCTCTGCCTTCCTTGCTGGCTCATTGAGCCTCTCGCAGCGCACAGGCGTGATAACTTTGTTGCCCAAGTCAGGAGACCCCCTCGAACCGAAAAATAAACGGCCAATCACCCTGTTAAATGTAGACTACAAGATTCTGGCGAAAGCCCTTTGTAACAGGCTAGGAACAGTTATGCCGGATCTTGTAGGGTCCTTTCAGACATGTGCGGTGCGGGGACACCGTATTCAGCAGAACCTCTGGTTGGTGCGGGACTTAGTAGAATACGTGATGGACCGTGATCTTCCATGTGCGCTAGTCTCCCTCGATCAGGAGAAGGCCTTCGACATGGTTGATCACGGATTCCTCTTTAAAATTTTGAAGAAATTTAGCTTGAATCCATTTTTTGTTAAATGGATCTCCTTACTGTATAATAGCGTATACAGTCGGGTTATCGTTAATGGCCAACCCTCGGACCCCTTCAGAGTCCAACGTGGGGTACGGCAGGGGTGCCCCCTATCACCTCTACTTTATGTGTTGTTTAGTGAATCCCTCGCAAGAGCCTTCCAAGTTGAGCCTTTGTTTCGACCATTTCCTATACCCGGTGGTGCTGAAGTTAAGTGCCTTCAGTATGCTGACGATGTCACTTGCGTAGTCTCCGACCTGGCTTCCTTCAGGGCCCTTACTGGTACGTTGTCTAAGTTTCAAAGAGCCACAGGTGCCAGACTGAACCCCACTAAGACCAAAGGACTCCGTCTAGGTAAGTGGCGGTCGACAAAACTGCCCTTCACGGCATCATGGGTAGACGACGCCATAAAGATCAATGGCATATGGTTTGGCTATGGTTCACCCGAATTACTTACCTGGAATGAGAAAGTGAACCTGGTGGAGGCTAGGTTGAAGGACTTCGGCGATCGCCACACAAGTCTGTTGGGGAAGGTAACAGTTATCAATCGTTTCATTTACCCCCTCTTGTGGTATCCAGGCACTGTTCTGGCTGCCCCAGAGGGTGTCCTGGTGCGACTCGAGAGGGCTGTGTTTAGTTTTTTATGGTCAGGGAAGACGGAGCTGGTTAGAAGAGGGGTGGTATACCAGGATCTAAGGCGCGGAGGGTTGGGCCTTGTGCATTTTCCTTCCAAGCTCCGTTTTCTCCTGACCAAGTGTGTTTACAGTGCTGTGGACAGCGGAATGCCTTTTGCCTACTTTGTCCGTTACTGGGGGGGATTATCATTCCGTCGGTTCTTTCCCTCCCTGTTTAGTAACGGTGAGCCCCACAGCTGGAGACCCACGGGGGCATACAGTCAAATGAGGGACACGCTCCGTATTATGTCAACAGTGGGGGACGTTTCGCAGTCAAGTGCAAGGGACCTATACCGGGCTGTTTTTGATAAATTTGTTGGCCAGATCCAATCCAGCAACTATGCCTCAGGGCCGGATGTGTGGCGCGTAGTCCACAGCAGATCATTAGATTACCGCAGGCGAGACCTGTTGTGGCGAATCGCACATGACGCCATCGTAACTAATCTCAAGCGCCTTCGGTGGCGTCTTGGAGATGGCGTTTGCCCCCGTATAAGATGCACAAAGTGGGAGAGTGTGCCACATGTCTTTTGGCAGTGTGACTATGTGGCCCTATTCTGGGAATGGTTTCAAGTCCTGACTGATCGCCTAACGTTTTGCAACACCTGGGCGGTCAGCCAGGACTATGCTTTGTATGGTCTCTCACCTCCGCCATGCAATGCAAGTGTTCAGGGCATACTTGTTTCGGCCTCCATAAAGCTGGCCTTATGGAGAGACCGATGTAATATTGTATTTAGGGGGGTGGGGAGGCCTGCTGATGTCGCACTGGCGTCGGTGAGGGCGGAGGTTAGGCTGAGGGTTGAGTCCGACTTCGTTCGTTTGCCAAGGTCGGCGTTCGGTAGGCGATGGGGTCCACTTGTTTCAGTGAGGGCGGACCGGGTGGTAGTCAACTTGTAAATATTGATTTTGTAAATATGAATTGACTGTAATGTGTAAATAGTACTGTGTTTGTACATATGTGGCTTCTGAGGTACTTCAGTTGTAAATATGTATATGTATACATATCTGTGCCCTTACAAGGGGTTGGAAATATTGGTTTGGGGTGGCTGGAAGGAGGTTGGTCTGTAAGGTATTTAAGTTGTTGTAAATAGTATGTAAATATCTATGTTTATGTACAGTTTATCTGTGCCCGTTACAAGGGGTTGTAATATTGGTTTGGGGTGGCTGGAAGGAGGTTGGTCTGTAAAGTACTTATGTCGTTGCAAAAAGTATGTAAATATCTGTATATATAGTTCTATTACTGTAATGAACATAATTTTCTGTTTGATTTAGTAGTGTGTAAATAGTTTGCGTTTTTGTTTCTGCCCGATCCGGTTTGAGTTTATTTTTTGTTTGTATGTGCCGTTTCGATGCACTTAAAAAGCACTTGTTTTCACCTACAATCTTGGACAAAACTGTTGGGACGCTTTGTCATAATATTCTTGAATCTCCGTTCCCAGGTTTACATGAAGCCCCCGCTCCCCCTTCCAAAGTTGCGCAAAGGGAATGACTGTATGCCGTGAAAATGGTCAACTTTGTGAAGGGGAGCGGGGGTGTCCCAACGAGTTTTGTCCAAGATCGTCTGTTTTAAGTGAGCGATTTACAAGAACAAATTCAATAGAAAAATGGTTAATTTTCCGGGCAGCTGTATTCAGTACACTTTTTCGGAGGCTTATAGGCCTGAGGATTTTAGCCAAATGAAAGTATAATTTAAAACTGTTTTTATGTGTTGTTTGGTTTATTTGTTTATACTGATTTATTGTTGGTTGGCGAGATCATAATGGATAGACCGTTTCAGGTATTCGCAGGAAATGCCAGGCAGAAATGTTTACGTTCCGTAACGATGTCTATGGCAGCCATATGCGTTGCATTTTTAGCAAATTAAAAGGAGGATGACAACTCTTCTTAAGTTGTAAGACGGAAAACAAAACAATTTCTTTCATGGATAGATCGAAGAGTCTCACTGCTATTGCAAACTAGTGGTAAGAAGGCAAGATTTTAACTGAAAGAGCGCCACGATCTACCATGAAATGTTAAAGTGGCTATGCCACGTGTAAATTAACGGTTTAAACCCTTTGGTATCTTTAGGAATACGTTTCCTACAACGAAAATCAACCATTCTGTTTGTTTACAACTTGTTTTTCCCCTGCAAAATTGAGAAAAAATACACCCTCTTCCAGCCTTGAAAAGTTAGTCTTCCCAAAAACTTTCAAAATCTTGTTACGTCATGTGACGTCACTTTAGGAACTGATCGTTGTTTTCCGTGGTATCCTTCGGACATTTGATACAGTGTTTGCATTCCATTGTACCGGTTACCAAGGTCGATACAATGTAAAACCTGCGTGAAAAGTTGTAAATTTTGGAATTGTTATCCCTTTTCTCGTGCTTAACAATTGCTTTAGTCAATTAAATGCATTTCACGCAGGTTTTTCTTCTTGGTGTCATGATAAGTAGCTGCATGTACAAACATTCACAACGCAACAGCATAGGTACAGCATTGAAGTACACAACATACTTGATACCCCTGATCGGACAGGAATGTTGGACTGTCGGTAAAGTGAGTTTTCTTGGATTTGAAATCAGCAAGGCGAAGGCGATACTGAACAAGACGTCAGTGGTGCAGATGGGGTGAGTAATTCGTTACGGCGCATAGAACAGTATCGATTTGAGACTGTTAGGTGAGGTGAAAGTACAACACCACAACAATCCGAGCATGAGAAGCATTTGGAGCAATTGCAAGGGTCTTTAGCTTGCAAAGTTTTATGTAGGCAGTCAAAATATGAACTTTAGGGTAACTTTCGTGCAAGTGTCAGTGGAAATCGTGGAACTAGCCTATGATCGAGTGTGCACATATTTCGCTGGCTGCTGCCAGTCCACTCACTGTACGTATTACTGCAGACCGAGCCGAAAAGTACACTGCCGAGTTTTTTCGTTCTTCGGTTATGTATCAAGAGTATGTGTAATTATTAGTAATAGCCTACTGCAGCCCCAAAATATAACATACCGACACCACTCTCCAAACAGACAGAATAAAGTTCAAATTCAAGACATGCCGCGAATTACAATCATTACTATCTCTTACGTATAGGCTATGCTGTACGCCAGGTTTGGTATACGGAGGCTGGTGTTCCTAAAATGACGTCATTATTGTGTTGGCTTGAAATCTCATTTTCAACAGTCTATTTTTTGGTGCAATTTTTTGAAACATTAATTTCTTTTTAATGCTCAGGGCTGCAAGGGTGATGAAAACAGTTTTGGAAAGAGCTTTTTGTGTACTTTAGGCTAAATTAGTCTCCCGTTACTCCAATTTACGTGTCATGGCCACTTTAAAGCAGAACTGCAAGCCAAGCTGGTTTTAGACATATTTTGAAGCGAATTTGATGCCTATGACAACTTTTTTTCATGTTACATGAAGCTGATGACGTATCTATTACGCCTTCTTTTAGCCGATTCAATTTCTTTACATTTTGCTTTCAAATTTGCTCTCAAAACAAATGGTAGATCGTTTTGTTAACTTAGCCTTCACCCCCGGTCTCGTCAAATTAGCATGTATGGCATATTTTCTGTATAGTTTCAGCTATTCAAATGAAAGTTACTGCGTTATAAAGGTGGAATGAATATGCATTCAAGTACTTTTAACTTATTTCTGGTAAATTACTTTAATATAAAGTAATAGACAGGATACAACACGTACTGCTGCTGAATGTTCTTTTTATTTGGTACCTGTTCAGACAGTGTGAGCCCAAAATACGTGACTATTGAAAATGCCTTCCTGAACGAGAGGACGCTTTCAACTTATTTAGTTACCTTCCCAATGCTTTTAGCTTCAATAGTATTATATTAACAAGAAATTCAATATGGACTCAGAATATGCTGATTATTTTTTGTCACTGTTCTCTTATACCTAAAGAAAACACACCTACCCTTTTGCGAATCAACGCAACGCAAAGAAAAACTTTCTACCATGGGCCGCGAGCAGTTCTACCTTCTCGAATTTCTCAGACAATCTTGGACAAAACTGTTGGGACGCTTTGTCATAATATTCTTGAATCTCCGTTCCCAGGTTTACATGAAGCCCCCGCTCCCCCTTCCAAAGTTGCGCAGAGGGAATGACTGTATGCCGTGAAAATGGTCAACTTTGTGAAGGGGAGCGGGGGTGTCCCAACGAGTTTTGTCCAAGATTGTAGCTATGTACAGCAACTTTACTCCAGTTTAACCTCCGCAGAAGCCCTTTAACAAGTCTGTAATCAGTAACTCACTAATCAACTTATTGCTTATTACTTATTGACTTAAATTATGTAATATGCTGCTTACGGACATGAAGGTGAATTGAACCTTAACAAATGCTTAGAATGAATTTACAGTAAAACTCTGTGTTTGTCCGAACTAGCCGTCAGATTTAATAACAATAAATATCCAACACATTGCGGTAGTATCCACCAAGTTTTCAGTGCTTTACAAGGCAAAATTCAATGTGAATTTTTGCAGAAATGCACTAATTTTTCTTCGGACTTTAGCGTCATAAGTAAGATGACTAAAGCAGCAGACAATGTGGGCATAGAAATCAAGCTGTAATCCTATTGTCAAATTTGGAAGAATAATTGTACGTATTTGTTTTGAAATTCTTGTTAGGAGCCTATAGAGTCGGTATAGGCTCAATATCCCTTTATACTGAAATACGTTAGGCTACTGTGAGTGCTAGTTCAGAAATTGAACAGAATCTTGGTAAAGCTATCGAGTTTGAGGCAGTGAGTGCTAATTTCACCAAATCTGAAAACTGAGGATTGTAGTAAGCTTCACACCTAAAAATAACGAAAGAAGACCTTACAAAAACACTGCAAATTGCAGTTTGAGAGTCTCCTACACATGTGTCTCTAACATGTTTGGAAATTTATACAGAATTTACACTCAAGATACCTTTCTACATCATTACAGCTCCCCTTTAGCCCATACACTCATTAAGCATGCAGACGGAGCATAGACTCAAAGTTTAGGAATAAAATTCCTCTGTTATAGACGTCTGATAATTTATTTGTCATATCGTCGGTCACAAAAATAGAAACCAATTTTTTTTTTTTTTTTTTTTTTGGGGGGGGGGGGGGCATTTATTTGCAATTTTGCCAGCCTTTTCACAATTATTTTGGAAATGTGTTTTACTGTAGTCCTCTACTCTTTATAAAAGTGCAGTAAGGGAAATCACATCACAGATATATTTAGGAATTTTCAATAGAGGAGGAAGCAAGCTTCCACTGATTGTTGTCCTGGAGAGGTGGTTAAGGGGAAATTTTTGCCTCTGAAAGAGGGTTGAGATGCAAAACATTTTCTGAAAAAAACACCCTGGAAATTCCTTGTGCTCCCCCATTCACGTAGTGCTAGTATTAATTGCAACAATTGCACAATTTATCGTAACGTCTTCCTCTTATCACAAGATGAACCAACAGTGATACACTAACACAGTGTCTTCTTCTGATTTGTTAATAATTATCTTCGCCTTACCAGTGATTGAATCCACTCTGTCGTATGGAAGCAGTCTTCCCATTCTTCCCGGACAGACATGAAGTAGCCATCTCTCTTCGTGTGAACAGTGCAGCCATCAAATTACAGACAAGCCCACCAAGAGTTGTGGCTGTCCTAACTCTTCTCAATATGCTCTCTGGGATTGCAAAGGGCTGGAAATGAGAAGAAATATGCAGTATGTCATATAGTCCTCTCCCCTCTGCATGATTATCACTATTTATCTGATAAGTAATGCACCAGAAGTGTGATAAATCCAAATTCATCTCTGCTGAATAATGATTTGGTATATTATAGTCATTTCGACTAAAATAATGCCACTGAGTAAGAATTGACTACCAAAGGTAATTTGGCAAGTTTTTTTCACTAGAACATCACCAATTTGCCAGTCATAAAATGTCAAAAGCAAAAAATACTGCTGCAGTTCCTCTTCCTGCAATTTTTCCACTGCCAGAAGCAGCACAGAGGAAAATACAAATTTTTCCAAAAGAAAGAAGAGCATTTTGCTTCCTTTATCATGACAGTCAAAAGGAAATACTTAGTGTTTCCATAGGTAACTCTGGTACCCACCCGACTGATTACTACCTGGTTCCAAAAATACTACCCTTATTCATTACAATAGAACTAATTTATGATATTCAGCTGTTGGAATAAAGAGAGAAGAAATGAATACCCCTATTCCAACAATGGATCATTTAGGGTTCACAATATAGTTCAACACATTCCCAATAGTTATTTCAATGTCAATTCAGTATTCCATGTGTGGACTAAGCAATTTTCAGGCACCCATGGGTATTGCCCGCTGGGTACCTGGTGTAAAAACTGGAAATATCGCCCTTACCGGAGGCAATACTTTCCCTGTAAAAATACACTACATGGAAAAGTGCTGTGGAAAATTAATTTCAGACACAGCTTTCCGCATTTTCTGCTTTTGAAAGTCGTGTAACTTCACTTGCAATAATTAACCACCAATACAACTTGAGGGATTTCGCACATTTGAAAACCAGGCTGTTAGCACTATGGTTGCGAATTAACCTTAAAATTTGCACATTTTACTTACCTTGTCACTGACTTCGTCATCCTCACAGGAAGAATTGCCAGACATGGTGGTCGAGTCTTCCAGTGACCTGGTGGGTGTTGAGCAAAATGAACTGGACTTTGGTGCTGGAGAATTGCTAACCTTTGGTCTCTTCAAGGCCAACACCAACGATTTCAATTCTTGAATAGTCCCAGGAAGAGCTGCAATGAAATAAAATGTTACTTATTGATTAGTTGAAAACCAAATGAACCATATCAATCTTTCTGCTGCACAAATCCTATTCACAGCACTGATCCCCCTCCTCCCTATTAAAACACAAGGCCTATTTTCCAAGATCAAGATATCATTGCGCCCTTGCTTCACACAGTAAAAAATTGTGGGGAAAGGAATAGCAATCTCTGATCAGTCACCCCAACCCCAGGGTTTGTAAAGATTTTACGATGAACTCCACAAACCTCAAAATGCTAATGCAAAATGTTTACACTGTATTTTTTGTTGTAGACAATGAATTAAGGGCCACAAAATCCGAGGAGTGTTTGCATTACAACATGCCATATTGCAGGATTTCCAACTACCTAAATTAAAAAATAAAAAATCTTCAACGCTAGAATCCTCCAAACCTTGTAAACAACCTTTTTCAAACTTAAAAAATCTTTCAGAAATTTAAAACTAATACTGCACAAAAATTTTGGGAATGGGAGATAACTATTTCGTTTTCTGACACTGACACGGTTTCCAGGGTAAGGCTAATTAGGCAGAGGATGCATACTTGTACCTTTGCTTATGTAATGATTGCTAAAGTATATATTTTTGGTATCACAACCTATGAAAGATTAACAATCTGATATCAATATTTTCAAGAAAATGAAATAATTTTCAAAAAGTTTGATAGCATTAATGAATTTATCTATGATTACATGACCATTCATAAGTTTAATTGTAATTTTAATTCTTATATATATATATATATATTTATATATTAATTTTAATAATTTTGACAGTATTGAACAGTTTCTTGGCCTGTGCCTTCATATTATTCAATATTTCCTAAAGTTATGTTGCCGATAGCAATGAAGTTGCTATCAGATTGTTAACCTTTCATATCCAAACACACTGTCTCTCTTTTTTGTGGGATATAATTGTATAATAATAACTTAAAAGAATTGTGCAGACCCAAATTTTATGTTTGGTATGTTTAAGATGAACATATTGTAAGCATTCTGTGAAATTTTCCTTAATTCCCCATGTTCCGTTCTCGAGATACTAGCAATTCAAGTTGACACATTTCCTACCAAAGTGAACTTGAAGCAAGCAGGCGTGACGTCATGGCTTCACACTGAAGGGCAATGTTTTGTTTTTCTTAAAAATGGACTAGAAATTTCATGCAACAAATCTCTAAAATATTCAAACGATAAATGCATCCTGAGCAGTTGAAATTTTAAAACTTTATATGCCTTAGGGGCAAGATAGCACCCTTATCAATAAAGAAATACAAAACAGTCCTCACGGTTAAGACATGACATCATACCTGTTTGCTACAAGTTGAAAATGTTATAACTTCTTTTGCTAATATCGTGAGAACCAAACATGGAAACTAAACGAAAATTTCACCAGAATGCATAGAATTAGTTTCTCTTTATGATATAAAAATAAATGTAGGTTTGTACTATCCTTTTAAATGAAACAGAAATTATTTGAGAGCCTTGCTACCTCAAAAATTTAGGAGTTTAACACACAGGTACTTAACAGCTACACAAAAATATTTTGTACAGCTGCTAATTCATAAAGGTTATTTAAATTATTTTTTAAATGCATACCATTTTGCAAAAGACAATTCTGCTCTTCGACCTACTTGACTCTGGCTTTAAGCTGTTCTATCTCAAGCCTCAGTAAGGCGATCAAGCTCGCCTGAACAAAATTCTCTGCTTCTTCAGTGACAAGGAGAACAGGACAATCTTCCTCCTTTTCATTTTCTTGGAGCACCCTGGCAAGAATTTCATCTCCTGCAGCATCTCTAACTTTCCTCTTTAATGACTTCTGGAATAAAAGGGAAAAATGTTTACACTGTATTTTTTGTTGTAGACAATGAATTAAGGGCCACAAAATCCGAGGAGTGTTTGCATCACAACATGCCATATTGCAGGATTTCCAACTACCTAAATTAAAAAATAAACAAAAATCTTCAACGCTAGAATCCTCCAAACCTTGTAAACAGCCTTTTTCAACCATGAGGACAGCAGAAACACAGGCTCAAACTTAAAAAATCTTTCAGAAATTTAAAACTAATACTGCACAAAAATTTTGGGAATGGGAGATAACTATTTCGTTTTCTGACACTGACACGGTTTCCAGGGTAAGGCTAATTAGGCAGAGGATGCATACTTGTACCTTTGCTTATGTAATGATTGCTAAAGTATATATTTTTGGTATCACAACCTATGAAAGATTAACAATCTGATATCAATATTTTCAAGAAAATGAAATAATTTTCAAAAAGTTTGATAGCATTAATGAATTTATCTATGATTACATGACCATTCATAAGTTTAATTATAATTTTAATTCTTATATATATATATATATATATATATATTTATATTAATTTTAATAATTTTGACAGTATTGAACAGTTTCTTGGCCTGTGCCTTCATATTATTCAATATTTCCTAAAGTTATGTTGCCGATAGCAATGAAGTTGCTATCAGATTGTTAACCTTTCATATCCAAACACACTGTCTCTCTTTTTTGTGGGATATAATTGTATAATAATAACTTAAAAGAATTGTGCAGACCCAAATTTTATGTTTGGTATGTTTAAGATGAACATATTGTAAGCATTCTGTGAAATTTTCCTTAATTCCCCATGTTCCGTTCTCGAGATACTAGCAATTCAAGTTGACACATTTCCTACCAAAGTGAACTTGAAGCAAGCAGGCGTGACGTCATGGCTTCACACTGAAGGGCAATGTTTTGTTTTTCTTAAAAATGGACTAGAAATTTCATGCAACAAATCTCTAAAATATTCAAACGATAAATGCATCCTGAGCAGTTGAAATTTTAAAACTTTATATGCCTTAGGGGCAAGATAGCACCCTTATCAATAAAGAAATACAAAACAGTCCTCACGGTTAAGACATGACATCATACCTGTTTGCTACAAGTTGAAAATGTTATAACTTCTTTTGCTAATATCGTGAGAACCAAACATGGAAACTAAACGAAAATTTCACCAGAATGCATAGAATTAGTTTCTCTTTATGATATAAAAATAAATGTAGGTTTGTACTATCCTTTTAAATGAAACAGAAATTATTTGAGAGCCTTGCTACCTCAAAAATTTAGGAGTTTAACACACAGGTACTTAACAGCTACACAAAAATATTTTGTACAGCTGCTAATTCATAAAGGTTATTTAAATTATTTTTTAAATGCATACCATTTTGCAAAAGACAATTCTGCTCTTCGACCTACTTGACTCTGGCTTTAAGCTGTTCTATCTCAAGCCTCAGTAAGGCGATCAAGCTCGCCTGAACAAAATTCTCTGCTTCTTCAGTGACAAGGAGAACAGGACAATCTTCCTCCTTTTCATTTTCTTGGAGCACCCTGGCAAGAATTTCATCTCCTGCAGCATCTCTAACTTTCCTCTTTAATGACTTCTGGAATAAAAGGGAAAAATGTTTACACTGTATTTTTTGTTGTAGACAATGAATTAAGGGCCACAAAATCCGAGGAGTGTTTGCATCACAACATGCCATATTGCAGGATTTCCAACTACCTAAATTAAAAAATAAACAAAAATCTTCAACGCTAGAATCCTCCAAACCTTGTAAACAGCCTTTTTCAACCATGAGGACAGCAGAAACACAGGCTCAAACTTAAAAAATCTTTCAGAAATTTAAAACTAATACTGCACAAAAATTTTGGGAATGGGAGATAACTATTTCGTTTTCTGACACTGACACGGTTTCCAGGGTAAGGCTAATTAGGCAGAGGATGCATACTTGTACCTTTGCTTATGTAATGATTGCTAAAGTATATATTTTTGGTATCACAACCTATGAAAGATTAACAATCTGATATCAATATTTTCAAGAAAATGAAATAATTTTCAAAAAGTTTGATAGCATTAATGAATTTATCTATGATTACATGACCATTCATAAGTTTAATTATAATTTTAATTCTTATATATATATATATATATATATATATATATATTTATATTAATTTTAATAATTTTGACAGTATTGAACAGTTTCTTGGCCTGTGCCTTCATATTATTCAACATTTCCTAAAGTTATGTTGCCGATAGCAATGAAGTTGCTATCAGATTGTTAACCTTTCATATCCAAACACACTGTCTCTCTTTTTTGTGGGATATAATTGTATAACAATAACTTAAAAGAATTGTGCAGACCCAAATTTTATGTTTGGTATGTTTAAGATGAACATATTGTAAGCATTCTGTGAAATTTTCCTTAATTCCCCATGTTCCGTTCTCGAGATACTAGCAATTCAAGTTGACACATTTCCTACCAAAGTGAACTTGAAGCAAGCAGGCGTGACGTCATGGCTTCACACTGAAGGGCAATGTTTTGTTTTTCTTAAAAATGGACTAGAAATTTCATGCAACAAATCTCTAAAATATTCAAACGATAAATGCATCCTGAGCAGTTGAAATTTTAAAACTTTATATGCCTTAGGGGCAAGATAGCACCCTTATCAATAAAGAAATACAAAACAGTCCTCACGGTTAAGACATGACATCATACCTGTTTGCTACAAGTTGAAAATGTTATAACTTCTTTTGCTAATATCGTGAGAACCAAACATGGAAACTAAACGAAAATTTCACCAGAATGCATAGAATTAGTTTCTCTTTATGATATAAAAATAAATGTAGGTTTGTACTATCCTTTTAAATGAAACAGAAATTATTTGAGAGCCTTGCTACCTCAAAAATTTAGGAGTTTAACACACAGGTACTTAACAGCTACACAAAAATATTTTGTACAGCTGCTAATTCATAAAGGTTATTTAAATTATTTTT
The DNA here is from genome assembly GCA_029531755.1 of Holothuria leucospilota. Classification (NCBI taxonomy): domain Eukaryota; kingdom Metazoa; phylum Echinodermata; class Holothuroidea; order Aspidochirotida; family Holothuriidae; genus Holothuria; species Holothuria leucospilota. The sequence goes on along the minus strand of CM055961.1, from coordinate 63,529,948 downwards.
TAAATGCATACCATTTTGCAAAAGACAATTCTGCTCTTCGACCTACTTGACTCTGGCTTTAAGCTGTTCTATCTCAAGCCTCAGTAAGGCGATCAAGCTCGCCTGAACAAAATTCTCTGCTTCTTCAGTGACAAGGAGAACAGGACAATCTTCCTCCTTTTCATTTTCTTGGAGCACCCTGGCAAGAATTTCATCTCCTGCAGCATCTCTAACTTTCCTCTTTAATGACTTCTGGAATAAAAGGGAAAAATTTTACCTCAGAACAAACTTTGCACAACATAACAAAATCTTCCAAACTTATTGCTAAACAAAATTTTATTTAAAAAATTTCCTTCTGAGTGTGATTGACACAGCAGTTTTAAACTCCAATTTCTCTGCAGGCCAACCTCCAATGGTATATTCAGAATTAGAAAAGAAAGTTTAACAAACACAGAAATAAATTTAAACAAACAATGGATAATGTAAGAATTTTTGTGAGGTACTCTTCACACCGGGGTAGGAAATACCAAAGGGTGACTCGCTCTCACCTTCCTCAATAGTGCCCACTAAGAAAAATGGATAAGGGTGAAAAACAATCAATCTTGTCAAAAATTGCTCCCTCATGTGCACCCTTACAAACACCCACTGCAGGGGCTTGCTTTTTTTGGTATAAATCAATATGTGAAAAGAGCCATTGTCAAGCAAACATTAAATCCTAGCCTGCTCTTTACACATCAGATTTAAAACAAGGGGGTAATGTTAAATGTTCATCATCAGCATCATTGGTACGTTGGTGCAAAAGAGTGGAAGTAAGGGAACATTAGCACCATGCCAGACAATACATGAAGGTGTCCAGTGTCGATGCGAGTTTACTTCCTTGTAATTTAGCTTGTTCCAGCCAAGTATATAGCTGTGGCGAAGAGTGCGGGGGGGGGGGGGGGGAGAGTTAAAACTCATAATGGGAGTTTTGCAAGGAATATGCTTCAGAGCTCAGTAATCTTGGTTTTCTATTACATTACTTGGTGAAGAAGACACAAAACAAAAATATATCGCCTTAGATCAATACAAGTGTCTAACCTTTGTTGGCACCTTAGAATGCTCTGAGCTTTCTCTGCAGGCCACTGCTTCTGATCCTTCCACAAAGTCATCTCCAACAATTTTCTTAACTTGACAATGACCTCTTCCTTTGGGGGAATCGCTTCCTTCATTTGAGTGTGCAGTCTTTACTGTATTCCCTTTCTCCTGCTTTGAATCCAAATCTGCAGGAAAGACAAAGTGTGAAGAAAGGTATTTATTAACGATTCTAACCGAAAATTATAAGGGTCAGGTGGTTGTCAATTGCAGTGGTTCCCAACTAATGATATACAGATCAGTCTGCCCTCACAGACTCCCGAGTACTTTTGAGGGCCCCTAAGGCCTAGGGGTTCTGTGGTCCCAGAAACAATAGGGATCATCTTCTCACCATAATGCACCCACATATCAAGTATGTAATCTATCCAAGTCTCCTAACTCAAGATATTATGTTAAGCTTTTTTGCTTCACCATAGGGCATCCACTGGAGAATTCGCTCCCTTGAAAGTTGGACAAACTTATTCTGTCATTGAAATCCTTCCTTGTTAAACGGCTCACAAAAAAGCCACATTCTTGCAGATTATATGATCCAGTGACTGCCTACAGTATACCTCTAAGGAAATCTAAACCGCCAGTCTTTTGGGATCATTTCACCATAATGCATCCACATACCAAGGATGAAGTTTCTTCCCCAAGGTATCGTGTGAGCAAGGCTTTTCAAATAATGACCCCCGATGACCATTCATTTCCACCAAAAGCAATGGGGTTCTTTTTGTAATCTTAATGCATCTACATAGCAGGTATGTTATTTACCCAAGCTCCCTAACTTGAGATATTGTGTTAACAAGGATTTCAGAGTTGGACTCTAGGTGATGATGTTCAGTGTCTTGGCAAAGTTGACTGATCATTGGCCGGGCCCACAGGCCTGCCTTAAGTATTTTACTGCCTCAGCTCGAATGGGCATCAATAGTCGATGGACAGGGGCATGTTCCTAACTTCTGAAAGTGGAGGGGATTATTTGGCGCCCACTCGGCACTTCTTCCCCCCCCCCCCGAAAATCAAAAATTTGAAAAAAAAAACTTGAAAAAAAAAATAAATAAACCTTCATATATCATTACTTATTACTATACATGTGATTTACGTACCAATTTGCTGTTACTAGGTTTGCTAAAGAATTGAACTTACTCCGGCGGTTGATTTGTATGTACATGGATAGCCGGGCTACGTTTAGGTAGAGCCGGGATAGCCAGTTGAACCGGGATACAATTAGTAGGACCTTGAGATATAGTGTTAATATGGTTTTAATGAGACAGGAGAGTAAACAACAAATAAAAACCTTACAAAGAATATGGATCTATGTCTACAAATCTACCATAAAACTATAAATGATTCAACCATAAGGCGTTTTGGTGCATGGACAATTGACGGGGAAACTATGACCAACACCAGGGACGTTTTGGTAAAAGGATGTTATAACGGTATCCAGTCAAAACGTCCCCGGTACCCCGTCAAAACGTAAGCTGTGTAAGCCATGATATGGGCATGGGTGCACTCACAGACACCTCCTTAGCGGGTACACCCGCGGCTCGTAACTGGCGTAGCTGCCCGAAAATTCGGCCACTGCAATGAGAAGTCTCGCGCAGCTGCACGTGCCTGCCTTGGCAAGCAGCCCGCCCTCCAGACACGTACGTCTGCTGGGTTAATTGGAGGTCAGCCAGGCTAATGGGGAAATCCCGTCAATTCCTTACCGGGTCCTGTCCTAGTACCCCGTAAGGCAATGAATGTGCGTATGGGTGTTATTACATATGTAATACAAAAACGTCCCCGCCTTATGAATGATACATATAATAAAATCTTTCAATTTTAATAGAGAGAAGTTTCAATTGTAAAATAATTTATTACAGGTAGCCTAAGCCTACTTGGGAAATCCATTTTTGGTTCGGATCAGTAATATCACTAAAGTTAGCACCACGCTTACCGTACGTAGCTATCCACTCACATTCTCACTGCAATACCTGCATGCAGGCTATGCACAACACGTAAAGTTTTTAAAGTATTTCGGCCGTAAGGTGTAAAATAAATTGCCATTAGTAGGCTTATTTCATTTTCCTTTAAGAAACCCAGGACGTTTTGGTACGTGGACGTTGTGACCTCCATGAAAAACAATGGGCTTTTTCCTCGCACCATAACACATGAACATACTTAGTATGAAATCTATCCAAGATTCCTACCTTGAGATATCGTATAAGGCTTTCAGAGTTTGACCCCTGGTGACCCCAGATAACCTTTGACCTCCACTAAAACAATAGGGTTCTTCCTCTTACCACAACACATCCACACACTAAGTATGAAATGTATCCAAGCTTCCTACCTTGAAATATCGTGTAAGGTTTTCAGACTTTAACCCACGGTGACCCCAGATGACCTTTGACTTCCACCCAAAACAATAGGTTTCTTCCTCTTGCTATAACACATCCACATACTAAGTATGAAATCTATCCAAGCTTCCTACCTTGAGATACCGTGTAAACAAGGTTTTCAGACTTTGACCCCTGGTGACCCCAGATGACCTTTGACCTCCACCAAAACAATAGGTATCTTCCTCTTACCATCACACATCTACATACTAAGTATGAAATGTATCCACACTCCCAACCTTGAAATATCGTTTAAACAAGGTTTTCAGAATTTGACCTCCACCAAAAACAATAGGTACCTTCCTCTCACCATAACACATCCACAAACTAAGTACGAAATCTATCCAAGCTCCTCCTATCTTCAGATATCGTATAAACATGGTTTTCAGACTTTGACTCCTGGTGACCCCAGATGACCTTTGACCTCCACCAAAAACAATAGGTACCTTCCTCTCACCATAAAACATCTAAATACTAATTATGAAATGTATCCAACCTTCCTACCTTGAAATATCGTGTAAACAAGGTTTTCATACTTTGACCCCCGGTGACCTCCACCCAAAACAATAGGCACTTTCCTCTTGCGATAACACATCCACATACTTAGTATGAAATCCATCCAAGCTTCCCTTGAGATAACGTGTAAACAAGGTTTTCAGGCTTTGACCCCTGGTGACCCCAGATGACCTTTGACCTCCACAGGGTCTGTCTGTCTGTTCAAATAATGTGTTCAGGTCTGGCACAGCATAGTATCGACCGTTGGTTTAAATCTGTACAATTTGTTTTCGGGAAAGGAATCCCATTAGTTCTTGCCATTTCGATTTTACAAGGCCATTGATCTTAGGGCGGTAATCAGTGTGAGGCAAGTAGAGATTGATGACGTCCACCTGTAGGGCTGCAACAGTGTCGGGTAGATGCAATAACATGTGCACATTGTATGACATGTTTGTAACTCCACATACCTGCCAACTATTACGATTTTGGCGTAATTTGTACGATTTTTTCCGCCCGATTACGAATTCCGAATTACAGCCCCAAAATTACGATTTTTTGTATTTCCGAACTACCGTGGCAAACACAGCATGTTTGCACGTTTGTATGATCAGTCATTGACAGGCAATAATGCACGGCTCATGCATGGTTCAGTAATACACTCACTTAGCACTGTGCTCGCAAGCCTCGCATGCATGCCGTACTCATATATCAATACAGCATGGAGTTGCGTACTACACCGCGGAGACGACTCTGTTCGCTCCTCTGTTTCCTAAACCATAAGGTATGAATCAACAAGGTTACAAGGAATATGCTGTACAGCCTGCTACGTAGGCGATTAGCGTACTGTATGCGATACAGGTAGTAGTACCACGGACTTCTTATGTATACGTATATGGGACGTCCGTGGCTACGTACAGGTACGGCGCGGTATACAATGCAGCTTTGCGCACCGCCATATCCTGTGCATGTGCACGTTAAATGTTCATAGTGCTTTTCATGGTAGTTGTGATCGTTGTTCGTTTGAAGCATTCCAGCCGAAACATTTTCATAATCATTCGGAATAACTGAGACTGTTCACTAGTGAACTTTCGTGGATAATAACCCGTACGTATATCAGTTACAAAACTTTTTCAGCGAGGCCTAAGGTTAGGCTACTGTGTGTTTGGACAGGTACTGTAAGGTGATAAAGTCTAACGTTATACTAACTTTAACACTAACGTTAGGCGTAAGTATGCTCTAGCCTAACGTTAGGCTAAGTGTACAATTATATCGAAGCAACTTTAAAGATTCTATGGTAGTCACAGACTGGATTGTCGGATGGTGTACGGAGCTTGTGAATTGAACACTCTTCTCACCTTCCAGTATTTCCAGTATTTCCAAACTCAAGTCCCCGGCAACTGGCAGTGCCAAGTATCCAGCATTAGTTAAGTTAGCTAAGGTGGTCTTAGTTATGTATCATAGCAATGCTGATTGTGAACGCATTTTTAGTCTGGTGAACAAAAATAAAACTGAATTCCGGTCTAGCCTGTCAACCAAAGTGTTAGGGAATTTAATGACCAGGAGGATGGTCATGGTGGCCACAGGAACAGTGTCATTCAACACAACACTCCAAGGAACTTCTTAAGCAGGTAAAGCAGGCTACTGCAGCTGGCTTAAGATCCTAGAGTGGGGGCCTTGTCCTAGGTAAAACTTTATTTGTAACTCATTTTGAAGAGTTGAAAACATGAAAACTTGGAAGAAATGATCATTTTCATGGGATGTTCCTTAATGTTGGTGGGTGGAATCAGCTACTGGTGACTCCACTTCCTTGCATATTAAATTTTTATCACATAGCATTCTAGATCACCCCCATAAGATCTGAGAAAGAATGTTTCACCAAGCAAGAAAATTAAGAAAGAACCCTTCATAAAAATAGGGTTTTTTCAAGATGTATGCCATTCAAATCTAGCATCAAATGTTGCACCATTTTGCATCTAGCCATTCCTACATAAGCCCCTTAGACCCCTCCCCCAGGACGGCATTCACTACTTACAGTCACAGTACTTGAGGCAGCTTCTTGCAGTCGCTAAATCATTAACTGTGACCCTTTGATTTTGTAAGCAGCCATATACTGTAGCCTGGACAAGAAGGAGGAGATGTTGCAAGAATTGCAGAGGAAGAATCCCATTCAGAAGAGGAAGGGCGTAGAAGAACAGCCAACAGCGAAATTCTGATGCTTCCATTGGGCTTTGGCAGTGGTGATGACGGCAGCCTGGTTATTTCTGAGGGAGGAATTATGGTTTGAACTTTTATTTTCAACTGCAGCTAAGCTTCTTCCAATGTACCACTCTTCCTGATGATAAACTGGGTCAAACCACAAAGAGAGAAGTTTTCTGTGACTCCTTCACAGACACAGTGCGTTAAGTCAACAGGAAAGTCTCTGACTATGTCAAAATGTCTTAACACAAGAAGAGGGTATAGATGAGGTTTCACACCACTGCAATTTTGCCTAGAAGCTGTAGCTTGTATTGCATTTCTAATGAAACTGTCCTTTGAACGAGAATTATGAGCATGTTCTTGAAAGGGAAAGGTATGCTTGATACCATCATGCCTTCTTCCTGGATGTAAACACCAGTGTTGTAACGAGTCACCCTTAGGTCGAGTCACACGTCAAGTCAAGTCAACGGTGGTCGAGTCGCAAGTCAAGTCATTCGCCACATTGCTCGAGTCAAGTCAAGTCAGGCACATTTTCAAGTCAAGTCAGGACAGAAGGCAAGTCAAGTCAGACATTTTGGTCGAGTCAACTAGAGTCAGTTGCTGTGTCACATTACATGCAATGTAATGTTTGTTTTCACATTACATGCAATTGGGTGGTGGTTTGGTCTGGTGTTGTCTTTCGTTGGCGGTATGTAGTAATATCGGTTTAGGGTGGCCGGGGGGAGGTTGGTTTGTGGGGCATTGGGTTGTCAGTGTGTGTGTGGATCTATTGTTGTAATGAACATAATTTTCTGTTTGATTTGGTGGTGTGTGGATAGTTTTGCCTTTATGTTCCTGTCCGATCCGATCCGGTTTGAGTTTTTGTTTTTTGTTTCTATGTGCCGTTTCGATGCACTTAAAAAGCACCACTGTTTCACTGGTCATTATTTGATGTAGTCATGATTGGAGATTGGGATAGATTCAAAAAATCAGTCTCTTCTGAATTTGTTACTTTATTTGAATCTGACTCGGAGCTTTCCAGTGGAACATAATCTGATACTCAGCAGTACATAATCTTGAGTCATCTACTTCAGACCCAAAGCAACCAGCTTCTCCCTCCATGTTTTCCTGCTCTACCGTGCTTTCAGCATCACTGATATAGAGTTATCTACATCAGATTTAGGGCAACCAGCTTCTGTCTACATGTGTTGCTGGTCTGCTGTGCTTCCAGCTGTCAATTAATCTTGAGTCATCTACTTCAGACTCACGAGCAACAAGGTTCTGCCTCCATGTGTTCCTGCTCTACTGTGTTAAGACTTCACATGCTTTACTCAGAGTGATGGTTAACACTCCGGTGATTATTTTTTTGCTGGCACTTTAAGTGTTACCAAACCCAGTAGTACCACTTGACACAGAAGACCTATCATCACCTATATAACACATTCGTGTTGGTGTGTCATTAAACCCCCATCTAACTAACTAACCTATCTTCATCAGCAAGTTAAGGGTTTCTTTGTCCTTCCTATGTGGGTAAGAGAACGCCATATTGGGTATATAACTTCTTTTGTACTTTCAGGTTGGTTGAGTTTGTCCATTGAAAGGGTCTGGGCAGGTCGATCTGGTTTGTTTTTTGGCAATCCCCTCACTTTTGTGAAAATCAGGTCCGTTTGTTCAACATCACTCTGAGGAACTAGATTGTGAACAAGATTCTGAAATGAAGTGTGGAATGCATCTGTGTGGTGGTTAGCAGGTGACACCTTTAGAGAGACTAGCCTGGGGTTCTATCACCTTGTATGCATTTAGATTTTTTGGATTCATTTGACTAGTCGCCTATAGCATTTGCGTTGAACTCTTTATTGGAGTTGTCATACACTGTTGGTATGACTTCAGGAATGTCTTCAAAGGGGTTTGAAGAACTTGGGTTGCAGTAGTCATCTTGAACTCTATTAGAATTGTTCTCTTATCGGCCACTTTTATTTCTAGGTTCCCCAACAAGTGAGACCTTTAGAAAGACCTGACTGGAGGTTTCATCATCCTATATGCGTTTCCTTTTTAGTTTTACCTTTCTCATCTAGCTGACACTACATAACACATTTGTGTTGATGTGTCGTTAAATCCCATCTAACTAACTCCTATATGTGACTCATCATCTCCAGAATTTGCTCTAGACTCTTGGTTGGAGTCTCCCTTTAAAAATTGCAGTTTGATAAATTGCCGGTGCGACTACAGGAATGTCTTCAAAGGGATTTTGAGAACGGCCTGTATAGTCATCTTGAACTTCATACTCCACCAGAACTGTCTTACAAACCACTTTATTTGTAGATTCACCAACAGCTGAGACCTTAAGAGAGTGCCGGGCGGTTGGGCTTTAATCAGTCTTGAGTACTTGGCGCAAATGACCAGTCCCGGGCGGGCCCGCCCAGCGCCGCCCGCCGTAGCTACAACCGTGGTCATGAAAGATGTATTTCTGAAATAGGTCAAAGGTCATTTAGGGTCATAGAGAGGCCAAAGCTGGAATCACAAGTCCTCATCTCCTAGGGGTTAAAGCCAAATCTTATCAAAGTTGGCTAGTGTTAAGTAGATAACAGGTTATCATAGATGTATTTTGGAAGTAGGTCAAAGGTCATTAGAGGTCATACAGTAGAGGTTAACACTGAGAATCATACAGAAGTCTTCATCTCCTACGGGTTATATCCAAAACTTATCAAAGTTGGCCAGTGTTCAGTAGATGATTGGTCATCAAAGATGCATTTTGAAGTAGGTCAAAGGTCATTTTGGGTCATAGAGAGGTCAAGCACTGGAATCACCGAAAAGTTTTTTCAACTCCTATTGGTTACATACAAATCTTATCAAAGTTGTCCAGAATGTTCAGTACATGATGAGTCATCATAGTTGCCCTTTTGCAGGTTAAAGATCATTTGGGGTATTAAATGGTTGAACAATGGAATTATGCAATAGCCTTCAATTTTACGGGTCTGTGTCTAAATGTCAGTTTCCAAGACAATTCAGTAGATGGTGGGTCATTAAAGTTGTACTTCTGAAGGTCAGTCTGTTTGGGGTCAAAAAGAGGTTAAATAGTACAATTAATGAAAGCCTTTAGATACTACGCGTTGGAATCTTATCAAAGTTGGTCCGTGTTCCATGGATGATGGGTCATCATAGATGTACAGTACTTTGTGCTGATGTTTAATGCCATTTAGGGTCACAAATGGTCAGATGGTGTAAAATCCATGCCAGCGCTTTTCCATATGAGTTTTGTGCGATATATCGACAGAGGAATAAGTTTTGGATGGGCCTGCCAAATTGGGGTATAAATACTTCATTTTCATTGGCAGAATTATCAACAGTATTGCGCCCACAAACCTTAAAAGATATCCCAGGATGGGCAACTCTGAAATGCTGTGGTCATTGACTTTACATGGGTAGCACTGAAGGTAACTAGATCATAACTGACCCATGCATGACCCCTTGGTTTGAATCTCTCTCGCTCTCGCTCTCTCTCTCCTCTCTCTCCCCTCTCTCTCTTCTCTCTCTCTTCTCTCTCTCCCCTCTCTCTCTCTCCCTCTCCCCTCTCTCCCCTCTCTTCCCCCCTCTCTTCCCCCCTCTCTCCCCCTCTCTTCCCCCTCTCTCCCCTCTCTCCCCCTCTCCCCTCTCTCCCCCTCTCCCCTCTCTCCCCCCTCTCCCCTCTCTTCCCCCTCTCTCTCCTCTCTCTCCCCTCTCTCTCTCTCCCCTCTCTCCCCTCTCTCTCTCTCCCCTCTCTCCCCTCTCTCTCTCTCTCTCTCTCCCCTCTCTCTCTCTCTCTCTCTCTCTCTCTCTCTCTCTCTCTCTCTCTCTCTCTCTCTCTCTCTCTCTATATATATATATATTCATCACTATTTTTCCTATAAAAGCTCCTATATTTCTGTGATAGACCACTCTGAAGCCTGCCATAGCCCCAGTTAATTGTACTTTTACCCCCAAACCATGATTTGGTGGCGAAAAAACTTTCCTCAAAATTGTGCTTAATTTCGTAAAAACATTTTTGAGGCTACAACATGCCCATACTCGTAATCTTCACACCTCAACAGTACAGTATATTTGTAACCTTTCATGAAGTGGATAAAAGCAGGTTGTGATGCCATCTCACAATAGGCAATGATTTGCTGTCTTTTCTTTCCAATCTGTTACTTTGGTATTGGACAAATTAAGAATATGTGCTTCACATACGAAATGAGTAGTTCATAAACCAGTGCCTCTCACAGATCACAAATTCAGAAACAAAAGTGACCCGGTTCGCTTTTACCAAAATATCCCACTTCTCTTGAAAAATTTCATCCAGTTCATGCAGGTTGCAAAGCCTGTAAGAATGCACAACCCCTGGTGCTACCTGGATACTCAATCCTGAAAATGTGTAAATCAATGTGAAACTGGCAAATACCCCAAGAGAAAACCTTTTTTGGAGCAATGCCCTGTAGTGTTGATATGAGTTCTTTCTTGACAAAAACTCTAATTGAGTGGGTTCGCTCACTTTTTTGGGGCTGGAAAAGAGGATGTAATAAAGTTATTTGCAGTAACAAAGGTATCATTCTGAGTTAAAAGTTTTGCAGTAGCCCTTGGAAGATTGACACTGACTCTTCTCACCTGGCATGAGGATGCTGTAACAGTGATACCATCTTTCGTCTACCGTTGTCGGGCCGGTACAACAAATTCGCAGGGTTTCCGCAGCGGAAACTTCCGTTCTACGCCTTGGTAACTAATCGCAGGATTAGTAGTAGAATGGACAGTTCACACCCACAAGTAGAATGAAACTTCACTGACAGGTCTTCTGATAAACAATGATTATTCGTGTGTTGGGAATTACAGCCGTTTCGATTAATTATATCTTCATTATGTATCGTCTCATTCTTTGACATTCATTCTCATTCCTTTCACTGCATAACAACCAGCATACGTAAACACAACGTTCTTCCCAAACAAACATGGCGTTTCATATCTTCAACCTCACACCACTCACTCTTCACACATTCAACTCAGCATTCAAACCATCTTTCAGGACGTTCAGAGAATACAGCGATTAGGGAAAACAACGGATTAAAAACGATCGATTACAAAGTCAATATAGTATAAAGAAGAATTTATGGTTGTCTTCGACACCATTGTTGATGGCTCCATCATCATTACATCCAACTGGATGACCCCTCTCTGACACTCCATATATTGCAAGTACAGCAATAGGAAGAGACTGCATATCTTGAACCTCCACAATATCTCCACAAGAAAATTCAACATTATCTTACCAAATGGCTCGAAAAAGCTCTGCAAAAAAAAAAAAAAGTTTGATCACATTACATTTTCCTGTTGATAAGGTAATGGAAGTACAGTAGCTATTTTTTCCCCCATTTTCAAGGGTTTTGCAATATTTTAATCATGACACATTGCGGCAGGGATAAAGATGCATGAAGTTCCTTTTTTGTTTTGAATACTAAAAGAGAAATACTAAATAAATACTACACCAGTAATTATATCAAGCATCAGTACTTGTAGTGCACCTAACTGTCTTCATTATTTGTCATGGATGAACATACAGGTGAGATTCGCCTTCTCTTTGTGATGAGCCCGAGTTCAGAGAATTTCGATGCAAGAGTGAACTATAATCGCATATCCTACTCCCAAGACCGTCATCTTACCTTTTATCATAACAGCTCAACAGCAGTATCGAGCAACCTGAAGTGGAGAAGACTTAAAGCAGACGACACAAACCAAAATTTAATCGCCAAATTTAAACCTCAGCACTGCAGTGGTCCGACTGCAGTGGTCAAGTGGTTAGAGCATCCGACTTGCAGCCGGAAGGTCTAGGGTTCAAATCCTGGCCGGGTCATACCAAAGACTTTAAAAATGGAACCTACTGCCTTTGTGCTTGGTGCTCAGCATAAACAATGGAGTAGGGAAAACAAGCCAGTGAGCCACAACTGGAAAAAAGGCCGTGGTCGTCTCGACTTGAACCATTTGGTTGGAAACTGGGACGTTAAACCTCATCTAACCTAACCTAACCTAACTTAAACCTCAGCACCACTATGAATAGATTGGCCAAACAAGCACTGTCTTAATTCAGTCTGCACTAAATTTCCAAGTGGTTCCACACGGGTTTCAACAGGGGACCTCGAGAATAACAGGTGTACACTAACCACTCTGCCACTTCCACCATGCTTGGGAGAGATTTCCTCACACCTCTGTGCCAAAGATGGAGGGTGAATTGTGCCACTATAGAGCAGGAAAGCATAAATATGGAAGGTGGTTTGCTGATACCGTTACATTATCCCGACCTTTATCCGCAAGCCCGAACTTGACACTAATGGATAGTAGTTCTTTGGTCTATGTAACTAACCATCGATCTAGTGGATATGGGGAGGGGAGCAATACCAATTTTCTGAGGTAAACCCATGAATCCTACCCCCTGCATGGCTTAGGTCATTTCTGCAAATGATAGTGGTGTTGGGTACCAGCAGCTCCATTCAGTATTTGACTTAAGATTCATTATTTTGTACAATTATGATCTTAAGAGTGCTAATATGGTCCAATCCTTATAAAACATGTAGGCTATTGCATAGCTCAGATGCCATCTTGTTGATAGACAATATTTTTTAAATTTTTCTGAAGGTTAGCAATTCTCCAGCACAAAAGTCCAGTGCATTTGGCTCAACACCCACCAGGTCACCGGAAGACTCGACCACCATGTCTGGCAACTCTTCCAGCTGTGAGGATGACGAAGTCAGTGACATGGTAAATAAAATGTGCAATTTTAAGCCATAATGCCAACAGCCTGGTTTTCAAATGTGCGAAATCCCTCAAGTTGTTTTTTGTGGCTAATTATTGCAAGTGAAGTTACACAACTTTCAAAAGCAGAAAATATGGAACGTTGTGTCTGAAATTAATTTTCCACAGCACTTTTTTCCATGAAGTGTTTTTACAGGGAAAAGTATTGCCTCGGGTAAGGGCGATATTTCCAGTTTTTACACCAGGTACCCAGGAGGCAATACCCATGGGTGCCTGAAAATTGCTTAGTCCACACATGGAATACTGAATTGACATTGAAATAACTATTGGGGACGTGTTGAACTATATTGCGAACCCCAAATGATCCATTGTTGGAATAGGGGTATTCAGATCTTTATTCCAGCAGCTGAATATCCTAAATTAGTTCTATTATAATGAACAAGGGTAGTATTTTTTGAACCAGGCCTAATCAGTCGGGTGGGCACCAGAGTTACATATGGAAAACTAAGTATTTCTCTTTTGACTGCCATGATAAAGGTAGTAAAATGCTCTTCTTTCTTTTGGAAAAAATTGTAATTTCCTCTGTGCTGCTTCTGGCAGTGGAAAAGTTGCTGGGAGAGGAACTTCAGCACTATTTTTTGCTTTTGGACATTTTATGACTGGCAAACTGGTGTTGTTTTAGTGAATAAATTTGCCAAATTACCTTTGGTAGTCAATTCTTACTTAATGGCATAATTTTAGCCAAAATGACTATAAAATATCACATCACTATTCAGCAGAGATTAATTTGGATTTATCACGTCTGGTGCATTACTTATCAGATAAATAGTGATAATCTTGCAGAGGGGAGAGAACCATATGACATCCTGCATATTTCTTCTCATTTCCAGCCCTTTGCAATCCCAGAGAGCATATTGAGAAGAGTTGGCACAGCCACAACTCTTGGTGGGCTTGTGTGCAATTTGATGGCTGCACTATTCACCCGAAGAGAGATGGCCACTTCGTGTCTGTCCGGGAGGAATGGGAAGATTGTGCTTCCATACGACAGTGGAGTCAATCACCGGTAAGTCGAAGACAATTATTAACAAATCAGAAGAAACTGTGTTAGTGCATCACTGTTGGTTCATCTTGTGATAAGAGGAAGAAGTTACGATAAATTGTGCAATTGTTGCAATTAATAGTTCCACTATGTAAATGTGGAAGCACAAGACATTTCCGGAGTATTTTTTCAGAGAATGTGCACGATCCTATTGACCGTCTTGAATGAAAAAAGGTGAGGCAAAAAAAAAATTGCTTCAACATGTGTCACCTATAGCACTATTTTGCATCTCAACCTTCTTCCAGAGGCAAAAATTTTCCCCTCAACCACCCACCCCCCCCCCCCGGACAACGATCATATGAATTCCTTCGTACGGTCAAAACGGACATGGGAAATCGGCTTTATTCCAGTGACGAACTGGCCAACGTACTGTACGTAGAGGCTTAACCGCAAACACGATAGGTCTGTGTGAAGACTGATAATCCCTCTTTGGAATTGTCCACCACAAAATAGGGGTGTTTAGAATGCTTCGTTATTGCTACTTTCATGACAAATGGAATAAGCACAGTGAAAGCACAGCTTTTCCTTTTGAATTAAAACCTGTATTATCTAATACCTTATGAAAATTTCTTGTACGTACAGTACATGATGTAACCATATACATGTCAAAGAACTGAAAAAGGTGAAGGTTACAAAAGTGGTAACAAGAACATTTCTTTGTAAAAAAGAAGTGCTTCAATTTTAACATATTAAGCAAACAGGAATTAAAGATTGCAAGGTAAAACCCTTCTTTACAACCACAGTCAAATAGAACAAAGTTCGTATGTGCAACATTGAAATGAGCAGAGGACTGGTTATTATCCACTCAATAGCAAAAATCTTCAAAAAACCTCCACTTCATGTCGCCTGCCCTCCCACCTCCTCAAAAACAAAATAAAAAAAAAAAACTTCTTTTTGTGCTGACAGCATTTTGTAAGTCAGCCATTTAGGGGAGAGGGGTTGGCATTATCTGAACCCTCCACACTGCAGATACATTGCATGCCTTCATTGTCACTTAATCAGGTGCCTTGAGCTGGAACAACTTGATTTCCCACTGTACCCACTCCTGTTTGCATAGTCATTTCACAAGTTCCATTACTGTTACAAGTTCTCTTATTATGCCCAACCTGCTGACAAACTGAACAGGTGATCTGGAAAGCCAAATCTCTTTAACACTTTGGTCTTAAATATTCCACCATATTTTGTTTAAGCATGACTTGTTTTAATGCCGTAATACCTTTAAAATTTGATGAACGAAAATACCATGAAGTTACTGTGTCATTAAGTTTTTCTGTTGTCTGTTGTGAAAAAGGAGTTAAATCCCCACACAGCTTAATTGCCTCAGGAATGTGGTTCATAAGCACATGCATATAGGGAGTTACATTTTTGCAGAGGTACACATCCTTATACAACAAAACCCACTCCCTTGCCTGCAAACATATAGCATTAGCATCTGGTTCTGGACAAGAAATAGCAGTCATCAGATTGCTAAAATCAGTCCATAGCTTTTCAACAGATTCAAGATGCTTTTCATTTTGAAGAAAGTCTCTGATAGCAATTGCTTTTTTAATTTGTTGGTGTTCAGGTCCAGTAAAATCACGGTACTGAAACAAACCACTTTTCTTATCACAGAAAAACATCCAGTCTATACCCAAACTTCTTACAAAATCTTCAAACTTTGCTATACTTTTAGCTTTTGTTTTGTCAATACATTTTGAATTTTTCTTGATACAGTCCCGTGTCATTAACGTTGTGATAAGCATATTAACCAACTGATCAGATATGCGCAGAAATAGATGTTACAGGTCTGGTACAACACGGGTTTTAGGTATTGAAGGGAACAGTGGTGTACCTACACAATTGAAGTTGTTCCTCTTGAGAAAACTTTGCGATGTCCTCAATTGTTCTTGCACCCTGTTTGACATTTACCATAGACCACACTCTAGCCGTATCATGTCTCTCTGAAGATGGGCAGGTACACCATAAACAACTGTAAATTGATGAGCATGAACTTATACCCAACACAGTGTTCAAAAACTTCAGATCAGCACCCAGAAAATATTCAATCTTGGCTTTTCTCCCATGTACATCAACACAATTCAAACTTTCAATTTCTGTGTTGCAAATGTTAAGGTCTCACTCAAACTACAATAGTTTTCTTCAAATTTGGCAACTGCTATTAAATATTCAGTTTTGTTCCAACCCTTATTAAGTATTTTAAAGGTGATGTTGACCACATGAAGCCTCTTGCCAATGTTTGTCCCGTCCTTACTTATCTCTATCTTTAACGTGTTGTTAACCAAGATTTCAGTCTTTGACTCCACTTCAAATTCTTGTATCAGTGGTATTATCCTTTTAAGTTTATTCCCAATTTTCTCATACACACCTTTACCATTTTCCATGGCAATGATGGAAAATTTATCATTTAGTGTCTTCATTTCTCTCCTCACAAGTTTAAGTGATGGATATGGTGGGGAATGTGAGGCAATATCCTGATAAGCTTTATCAGAAATATTGTGCTTGTCCTTATGAAACAGAATTTCATTGATGTCAACATGTGTGGTAGTATTATTTGAATAAATTTCTGTTACTGGCAAGGACCAATCATTTTCAAATCTAAATCTATCGCCAAAGCCATTACGTATATAATCATTACTTCTGGTTGAAAGCCCTCACCCTTCAGGACAGCCTTACAACTGTTAACAGAATCAACCAACTGCTTTTTGTGTCTACGTAGTTGACGTTCAGAATATTGAGCCTTTCCTTTCCAGTTTCGTTTTATTAACTGCCTTTCAGCAATTTTATTGACAAATTTTTTTAGCTTTCTATTGCCCCCCTCCAGTGTTTTAACTTCTTTTTCAGCAACTTTGCGTTTCTTCCTTTCACTTTCAACTTCGCGTTCAAGCTTTCTTTTCAAAGTACCTAAACAAAGTTTATACTCACTTTTCTTCCATCTGTCAATCAATTTCTCTCTTTGCCTTCCACCCTTTGACTTTTCAACTTTGAAACTTTGCATCAATTTGACAATTTTGAACGAATATTACTAGTGATAATCGGTACATCTATAAAACTGAACTTGATATTCTCCTTAGTACATACTTGCACCAAAATATCATAGGCTAATGTTTGGTCATGCGGCATTTTACCAGAATTGCTTATCATTTCATATAATGCATAGTTATTGATAATAACAAACCATTTTTCATCATTGCCATCAACGACATAACTAGAACATATGATATGAAAGGAAAGGATGAACGCCAGGATATTACATTAAGTAATGACCTCCATCTTCACTCAGACTTCTACTTCAGGAAAGGAAAGTTAAAACATCTACTCAGTTACTGTTGGCCAAACACTTCTAGCATATCCTTCCTACTCGCTGACTTTCTGACAAAGCGGCACACAAAGTTAAAACCTCGAAATCGTAAATAGGGTATTAACGGAGTATTGGTTCAGACAAGAACGTTAAGAGCCAAAACTGGAATGTTTCACCAACAATAAGTGACGTATCACCTGAAGCATTTAATATGCAGTAGTCAGCTCCCCTGGAAATGTGCACAAACGCAAATGTCCTGTATTAGAATCTACTTCTGGTTTTCGCGTGAGATTATCACAAAAAGACTGAAAAGTCACTTTCTGAATAGGTATATGGAGAGTCACCTCTGGGTTGGTTTTTCTAGAGCCATTTAAACTTTCTTTAAGTTCTATGGCAAGAGTGTTCACAAAGTGACAGTGCATCCGATGAATAAAATTCTTTGGGCCTGTCCACGATTTCAGTACTGTCTCGCCACTCGTCGAACCGATTCGGCCACCCCACGTAGTGCACCTTTACTTGCCTCTTTCCATTGATAATCTTTTCGTCTGAAATAGTAAGTTCAAACAATTCTTTTGTGGACCACTTGTCCTTAGCAACCAGGCTCTGCAGCTTCTTTAGTGGTATGCCATCATTCAGGGCCTTGTACTTTACAGGTTAGCAAAATCATAGCTTTCGTCCAAATTGTCAGACGTCACTCTCCCATAGGCCTACTTAGTTTAATATCTATAAAATAATCACGGTTAGAATGGCATAAGCTTAGCGTAGCACTTCAATACATTGCCTGTAATTAACTACTTTAGGTTTGGCATAAGTTTTTGCAAATCATGATATTCCCTGATTTTTTTTTTTTTTTTGCTGTGTTTTCTATATTCATTGACTTGGGATAGGCCTTCCCTACTTTTTATCACGAAGTTAAGGAAATAATACTGTTAAACAACTTGCTTTTCATGTACAGGCGTGTTGAATACTCCTATGCCTAGTTCCACACAAATTAATAGGAGATATTCTGCAGTATACAAGTACTGTGTAATCACCCCCTATCGTACATAGTATGTTCCTTCCCCAAACGCAGCGTGTGCTACCTAGCTCACTGTGCTATGTGACCAACTAGATTTTTCCTGCTGAATTTTGACACTTTTTAAACCAAAATTGTACATGAAATTATAAAACAATTGTGGAAATCATAATTAAGTATTATCACATATGTATAACTTACCTTAGGCAAAAAATATGTAGGATTTCGAGTGTCGTTGTCGGCAAGCTGTTGTGTAATTGTGCGATACTCTATGTATACACTCTACTGCACACTGTAGTACAGTCAGCTGTGTATAGAACGTACGGAAGTCTCACCTGTTAGAACGAGTCCTCTGATTTGTCGGTGGAAATAACGGTGGAGAGAAGTGACCAATCATGAAGGATTTTATATGACTAGTTTAAGGAGAAAACGTTCTTGCACAACCAGTTTGAACCTAATGTTTTCAACAAATTACTTGAGCACGGTGGCAGTTAGAAGATAGCGTTTCAGTGTAAACTTCAGGTTCCATGTACAAAAGTTATCGAAATTCACATTTTAACATTCATTTTGACGGAATTTTTTATCTGTAATGCAAATAAAAATCATATCCATTGAAAGCTTATTTTTTTCAAGAGCAATAATCTGAAAGGACCTAAGTACTTTATCCTAGAACTAATAAAGTGCAGCGGCATAAAGACGAAATGAGCATGTAAAAAGAAATTCCAAGTACGTAAAAATACTCGGTGGTGACCACTGAAACGTAAATGTCCGCTCAGGAATTCATATGAGTGGAAGCTTGCTCCTCCTCTATTGGAAATTCCTGAATGCATCTGTGATGTGATTTCCCTTACTACAATTTTACAAAGAGTAGAGGACTACAGTAAAACACATTTCCAAGATAATTCTGAGAGGGCTGGCAAAATTGCAAATAATTGCCCCCCCCCCCCACCAAAATAAAAATTTTTGTGATTGATGATATGACAAATAAATTATCAGACATCTAAAACAGAGTCTATACTCCGTCTACACACTTAATGAGTGTATGGGCTAAAGGGAAGCTCTAATGCTCTAGAGAGGTATCATGAGTGTAAATTCTGTATAAATTTCCAAAAATGTTAGAGACACATGTGTAGGAGATCTCTCAGACTGCAATTTGCAGTGTTTTTGTAAGGTCTCCTTTCGTTATTTTTAGGTATGAAGCTTACCAGTGGCGTAGCCACGGGGAGGGTTTTGGGGGTTGAATCCCCCCCCCCCCCCATGACCCAACCTTGAAAAAAAAAATAATTGCAAAAAACACATGATCACTATAAACTTTATTTCATTTGAGGCACAAACATTGCACCATTTTGCATCTGGAGACCTAAAATAGCCGTTTTTTCTCCCTCCCCTTGGACCTTTCCATCATGTCGTACCTCAAAACCCTCCCCATGACACAATCCTGGCTACGCTACTGAAGCTTACTACAATCCTATCTTTTCAGATTTGGTGTAACTACTCACTGCCTCAAACTCGATAGCTTTACCAAGATTCTGTTCAATTTCTGAACTAGCACTCACACTAGCCTAACGTACTTTAGTATAAGGGGATATTGAGCCTATACCGACCATAGGTTCCTAACAAGAATTTCAAAACAAATACGTACAATGTTTCTTCCAAATTTGAAAAAAAGATAACAGCTTGTTTTCTATAGTCTTTTCAGTGACGTCATAAGCCCCGCCCCCTTTCTTGACTGCCGGGCAAAATAGCAGCTTTTTAAGTACATAGAAACAGGCACTGAGGAACAAAACCCAAACCGAAATTTCTGTGTTAACTTTGTATAAATCCATCCCGAACCCAAGCCAGTTACACAGGACTATTTACAATCTCACTAGGCAAAACTATTTACATACCCATTTACATTAACAGAAGAGTGTTCAGGTTGAGTCTGTACAATAAAACTTAATAAAACGGGCAAAATAAAACTTCCAGTAAGACAGCAACGGACGGACGTCTTATGAAGATGAAGTTTCATATTCAACATACTCACTATTTTTTTAGAGACTCATACCCGGTAAGTGATGAACAAAGAGCAAAATGCTGTCAAATTTAGTGACATTTAAGTTACCTTGTTATAACAGGAACGTTGAGATGAAAAAAATAGGGGTGAAGCTACGTGCTAACCGGTTCCGCGATGGTTGTATTATCATAGGCTCTTCATTGTAAGCAGGCCTATGTACCGTTAACGTGTGGAACAGTAAACAGTGTAAAGCCAACTTTACTTTAAAATGTGGGGGTCTGGATCTTCAAAAATAAAAATTTGGGGGAAAATTTACTGACAGTCTGAGATAGTAACACAGTTAGTCTTGAAGCATTACTGAGTAAGGTGGGAGCCCAATAAAGGGGAGGCTAAACCACAGGCGCTCGGTACTAGTATAGGCTGGCCAACACTATACATATGTACAGTGTTGGCCAGCCTATACTAGTACCGAGCGCCTGTGGGCTAAACAGGGGTAAAGCCCTCGACAAGTAAACTTGTTAGAAAATAGGCTTATTGACATTTGTTATGGTTTATAGCCTGGAACAGTTTACTGATTCCTGATATTGATCAGGTTTGGGAATACAGGAAGCCTTGATTCTCCCGGTAATGTAATCAATTTGTGGTGAAATGGAATGTAGACAGGCCCGGTATCGCGTACAGTCCGTTAGGGAAATATTACATGCCTCCCCAGGCTTTGCTAAGAAAGCCCGGGTGATCCATCTTGCTTCCTTTCAAGCGTGCTAATTGATTTGCTTGCTTTGCTTAACGCTATTAATAACATGCAATGCCAATTTCAAAATGACTGAAGCCAGATCTGGTGCTAGTGGTCGCTGTGTCCATCTCCTCTGAAGAAGTTATGCGAATAATCGGCTAATTAGCCATGCCCAAGATTGTTGATCAAAGAGATTATGTTCGGTGATTAACATGGAGAGCTTTGTCTTCATACTTTAACCGACGTGTTCACCTTATGCATAGTCAAGGGGGCGAAGCCCCCCTTGGAAAATTGTTCGCCCCCCCCCCCCCGATGAAAAATTTGTATTTCCGTAATGCATTTTAGTATGTATTGCCCCGTGTAAAAAAATTTTCACCCCCCAGAAGCTTTTTCTTCCCCCTTCAGCACCTTGTCTGGCTACGGGCCTGAATGTAGATGAGTCTTATCAGATGTATTTAATCATTCCCTTTTCAATGATGAAACATCAATAAAACCATGGAAATGCAGTAGCAATGGGAAATTTCTATGAAGAAAATGATTTTAATGAAATAACTGTTTTATATTTTTCAGTGAAGCTGCAAAATGCAAGTGGAGCATACTTCTGTCACCCTAACTTGTGTTAGCTCACAATATACCAATCGTCTTTCATCTGAGGAGCTAGAAAGATATCAGGAGAAAATTAACAAGCCTGGTATATCAGATCCCTATACTTCACCACAGATTTTGTTCAGTCCCATTGCTGCAGCCAGTGTTGATACAGTACCAGACTGAGAGTACCCTGACATAGTGAACTACCTTATCTTTAATCCTTCACCATATACTGGGAAAGTTCTGAAAGCTTACAAGAGCACTGATGCCTACAAGTACTTTCAGTCCAGTTGGGTTCAAGACCTCTTTGTTTGGCAGTAAGAAGGACATAACCTTTATGTTATTAAGGCAAAAGGTAAGTTATTATGTTATCTCATTAATGTAGGAAGCAGGGGAGGGAAAAGGAGAGGTGGTTAAAGTGCGCTTAGGAAAAATGTGGTGGGGCAGAAGTATGCTAAAAGGATTAAAACCCATTACTAGTTCCCTCTGTAAAATATGCCAAAATTTTGCAGTAATTTTTGTCTAGATCTGAATTTACAAGATTACTGCACAACACTCTTGTTAGAGTGTGTAGGGTATGGTATGCACAAGAAGATCCTCCTGAGCCTCAAGGTGGAGTTTTAAATTGCTTCGGGTCCTCAAGAAAATTTGCTCAATATGTTGGACAAAATAAATCTCAAATATTCAAAAATAATTTAAAAGGGAGTATGTACAACAAAGTCACAAAAACATGGGTTTAAAAGTTAAGAGGGTTGCCTCACTTCTTAGAGAAATTACCCTTTATCTCGTGCATCAATCATAGAATCATTGTTTGAATTCAAACAAATGACCATCCGTCCAAAATTCGAACATGTTTTATTTACTTGTCTCTTCAGATGCTGATGCCTCAGTCCATGATCTCACAAATGATTAGAAATTATGAAGCATACCAGGTCAAACATTTAGAACTGTGGTGGTTATCATTCCACAAAATATACCTTAATAAGAATAAATCATTTTGCTAGAAGATATGGAGATTGTACATTGGCTTTCACAGTTAACCGATTATTATATCGATACCGGTTTTAAGTGGTTTCGATTAGGTATGATTATTGCAAGAGAAAAAAATCGAAATAATCGTGAAAATCGAAGTAGTCGTGAAATAATTGAAAAAATTGTTTGGAAGCTCACGCAAATTTGGGGAACATGTAATGCCATAAAATATCACATCAAACTAAAGAACATAATATAAGCTGGATTTGTGACAGTTTGCATGGCTATACTGGCCCTGATTTGGTGCTCATGTACAGGTCACATACAGTACACACTGTTTGGGGAAGCTCCAATCGGCGCAATGGGTTACTTTAAGCAAGTAAAGTATGTGGGGAAAAAACCGATTATAATCGAATTTCGATTATAAGGGGTCCGATTATATCGATTGTCTTTTCTGGAAAAATCGTGAAAGCCTAATTGTACATGCCAACTCGGTGCTTCTGAAGCAGAATATATAATATAGTAGGAGCTATAGGGAAGATTTAAACATTTTATTCAGTATACATATGATTTTGAATAATGCTCATATTCTTTTTTCTGCTTAGTACGGCATTCTCAACGACTGAGTGATCCACTACTACATAATTGTATGGCTGGCTTAGGAGAGGCATGCTCTCATATAGCTGCTCCACTCTTTGCTGTATCAGCTGCCAACAGTACACTTAAAAATCAGAGCTGTACATCACTGAAATGTACTTGGAGTGAACCAAGCAATGAATCAAAGCAGGTAGCTCCATTTGAAAGAGGCAAAGATATTACTTTCACTAATACATCTAGGAAGCGAAAGGAATCACAATCAAAAGCAGCTGTTTCAAACCCTATCAAAAATAATAGGCTGGACTTTTATCAGTGGCAGGTCCTGGATTTTGAGAAAGGGGGAGGGGGCGCACACATCGCCGGGAAGGCCGACGAGCACAAAAACAAGGTCTTCAAAATGTTAAAGACTTTTTTTTTTTTTTTGCTTTTACGCATCTGGGAAGCATATGTTCCATGTCTATTTGCTCATTTTTTTGCTGGTGAAAAAAAACATTGGTCATCGAAAAAAGGGGGGGGCGGGCGGGCGCCGGGTGCGCCCCCTTCTGGATCCCCGCCTCTTTATAAAGCTTTACATGAATCAGAAGCCTTAGAAAAAGTGCCATGCAAGTCAGCCATGCTAGCACGTATACCAGAGTATTCTGACGAATACATAGCAAAGGCTGTAAAGTTCAAAATACCTCCCTCCCTTGCTGAATTGTATGAGGCAGAGAATTTACCACTTATGCTCCAACAACTGGTAGAGAAAGGCAAAGCTGTTATGCAGTCCATGAACATCAGTAACGAACAGGTAAACAGTTTTCAAACCCCATTGGTTCAGTCCATTCCAATTCATTTCTTAGTGTTATGCATTTTTCTTTCTTTTTTTTTTGTCAGTGAGCTGGGATTCCTTGAGCAAGACATGTCTGTGGTGCTGCTGGGTTGGTAGGGGTCCAAGGAGGTTTAAAGTTTGGAGGACTGGGAACATTAAAGTTTATATTAAAACTTGTGACTTAAGAAAATTCTCCCTCACACTATACCTTCTGTTGAGTACACAATTACATGACAATGGTTAGTGGTTACCCAAGATGCAATAACTTTTGAGCTTATTCTTACATTCCTTTGTAGGCTGATATAATTGAACACCAGACAAAGGCACAGGCTGGCTGCAGACAGTAGTTTTTGCAGAGGGCAGGAAGAATTACTGCATCTAACTTTAAAGCAGCTGTGAAAACCAATCCAAGCAATCCTTCTGTTGCTCTTGTAAAGAGGATATGCTACCCACAGTCCTATAAGTTCAGCACAGAGGCTCCAAGGTGATTTAAAAGCAAATAATAGCCCCAAAGCTAAGTTCGTAGAGTCTTTTTGCTACTATTAGTGTTGGGAAATAGTTTGATCCCAACCACCCAAGAAAGGTGTAATATTAAGTTGAAGCTTCAGTATTTTAAATGGGGGGGGGGGGGGGTTAGAGCCAGAAAGTCATATTTCACTATGTCATCAGGTTCTAGTTCTGACTTTAGAGAAACTGCCAAGAGGAATAACAACTGAGGTCTTATATATGGACAGGAAGGCACATCCACCTTTTGGCAATTTATGCTGCTGCTATTACTCTCTTTCCTTCAGTGTTATGATCTCATTGGGTAAAGTATAACTACTGCATCAAATGTAATAGGCTAAATAATTCTACTTGCTATACTACCAGGATGATGTGATACCTCAAAAAGGAACCAAAGAAAAACATCTCCAACAGAGTTGTAAGTCTACTGTAGGACTTACCTTTTTTATTTTATTTTTTTCATCCAGTACAAAAGGCTGACTCAAAAAGGGTGGTAATAACTTGGTTTACTAGGATCTGAGCTACTTAACATACTTTGCATGATCATGTACTGAATTCTTAAATTCTTTCAGCAGGCATCAATCAATACACAATTACAAATGAAACATTTTTTGTAGGCCCTATGCAACTGTTGCTATTGTACAGAATTTCACACCAGTTTGAACTTTGCAGTAGACTGCAAGTGTACTCCAGTAGATTCTCCAAGTAAACAACAAACAAATAAACAAATAAATAAATAAATGAATAAATCTGTATAATATTTACTTCAATTTATATAAGTCTTTCATGGTGTGAAGGAAGTAGAACAAAAAAAAAAAAAAAAAAAAAAAAAAAAAAAACCCTTGTACCCAAATCCCTACTCATGACCTGATGAGTGTTAATATATTAATTTCATTCATTGCACTTTTTAATAAATAATAACAGCTGAGAAAATATCCAAATTTGTAGTGAACTCTTCTTCACAAACTACTTTTCAGATTGCATCATACAATATACCTCAGTTATATCTGCATCATTCATAAACACTCAACATAAAATATTGGGAATCGACAAAAGCATTGAATTTTCGACAAAATTTTCAGATCAAATTTTAATTCTCCCAGCTAACTTAGGACTCTATTATGACGTCATGTTTAGTTTCTTGCGATAGTAGCGAACAACTTCAAGCCAAAAGAAAGTGGACAACCACGCAAATATTTTCACTTAACATATTGTTTGGAATCTCAATTCATCGAACGAAATTTAATTGGATTAATTTAACGCAAAATCGTTTATCTCTGAATTATCATACATCGTTGTAGAGATGAGGCTGAGCATTAAAACAAGGAAACTAACTTCTAGCTGGCTATTGTTTACAGTGAAGTTCTAAAGTTACTCCACGAAAGTTTCACAGAGGTAAATATACAGTGCTGTGCAGTTACGGTCTATGTAATATATTGTGTGCATTGCAGTGCAGCATTCAACGACATATGCATTGGGACATTTGACTGCAAGTAGTTAACGCACAAGATCGTTCAAGATCCATAAGTAAGACGGTGGTTTTAGGTGTCTTAAGCCTTTTTGGAAAAG
Organism: Holothuria leucospilota; assembly: GCA_029531755.1. Lineage (NCBI taxonomy): Eukaryota > Metazoa > Echinodermata > Holothuroidea > Aspidochirotida > Holothuriidae > Holothuria > Holothuria leucospilota. The sequence goes on along the minus strand of CM055961.1, from coordinate 63,503,879 downwards.
GATTATAGTGTTGGTAACTTTGAAAATGTGTTCAAGTTTTGAATACAGATTATGCAGGCCTAACGTTAGGACTAGCTTAAACTATTTACAACATTAGTTCATAAGAAGCCTAGCTCGGCGTAGAACTAGAAATGAAGACCGTGCTGGCCTGTTATGTCTGTTAGTGTTAGCGGAATTGGTTCAAACGTAAAAACCTGACAGTGACACAGTAAAACCTGTTTACCATTGCTCTGCCTGTCATAGTTATAACAGAGGCCCCATGCTGGCATTAGCAGCACAGAGACCAAATTCACTTTTCTTTACCATGCAGTCCAACTTAGGAAAATAAGGAGTGGAATATTTGTACCAGGCAGACCGTTAACAAAATGTACCCATGGCATATACTGTAAGGTTATATACGCTCTTTTAGCCATACCACTGCCAGTATCCAAGAAGATGAATATAGTTTCGCTAGCATTCATTCATGGGATGAAATGAGCATTATGCTTTGGAATGGTTATAGCTACAGGGGTGCTAACAAGTGTAACAAGATAACAGTGTAATACTACAGTAGTTTACAGTAACTGGTTTACTTACTCAGATGTTATGGTTTATGTTGCTATGGTAACACATCATGGACAAAGCATAGTGCACAATGCAGTAGTAACAGTGATATTCAATTCACCTTGAAAAAGTAATTCTCCTAAACTGGCAAAGACCAGTCTCGAATGCGATTCGAGACTGGTCTCGAATGGTTTTCAGCCAATCAGAATGCAGGAAATCAATAAAGGTGTTTATGAATTATTATTCAATCTTTTTGTACAGCTTGAAACATAGTGAATAATACTTTTGAGTCAAATATGTGGCGATCTAAAGATTCAGCACATTTGGAAAACATTGGGCAACTGCTTTCTCCCTTTAAGCACACCTGAGTACACATCAATGACTTAAAGATAATAGTTTGATACTGTCACCTATCATTACCTGTGTCAAATCACAGTCTTCTGAGCTATCATTTGAGTCAGCATCTGATGCACTGTTTGAAGGAGGGGACTGGGTGTCACCAGTTTGCTACAAATCAAAAAAGAGAAAAAATCTTCAAAAACAAGCTATAATTATTTTTAAAACCAGAAAATGTATCAGAAACAGACAAATTATTCACTTTTTTCTTCTATTACAAGTCTTCATTAGCCACCAGTTTTTCGATGTCACGTTATTTCTTTTCACATTCTGGGAAAAACCCTCTTTTTTCACTTTTCCTCCTTAACATCACTGAGTTAAATCAGCAAGTCACTGCATCAAAATCACGTCATACGGACTTAGCTGAAACACTGGCAAGTATCCAATTAGCACCTGGGAGGAGAGGAGCAATCGGGTAAAGTGCATTGCCCAAGGACACAACATATGTGGCAGTCCGACCAGGACTCGAACCCGATAAATATTGATTACAAGACCGAAGCCCTATGAACTACTTGGCCACCATGCCTCTAACACTTGTGAACAATGACAGAGATCATCCAATTGCACGATATTCTTAAGCATTGTTACCTCTCAAATCTTGAGTGGTTTTAATAGATACATATTCTTACTGCAAGATGTATCGTTGTTCTAAGACCTCACTTTACACATCACTGGAAGGTCTTCATTGGGTGAGTTTTAAGCGAGAGAAATTACACACTAATTAAATCCCCATCAATGTAAGAGATAGCCATGGGAAATACATGGTAATCAGGCTTGCTTTAGTCAATTTTAAATGAATATTTATGATTTGTGCTTGTGACCGTATAGCGTACAGTTTTTACGCAGATTACAGAAGAATATTTACATGAAAGAAGCAGTGACAAAAAAGACATTAAAAGGGCAAAACTGCATATAAAGTTCATTACCTGTCCCTGTTCTACATCATTGCCTTCAATTACAGATGAGGTTTCTTCATCAGTGGCAGGTGGGTCAAAATGATGAGAGAAATTGTCAGCTGTAGTCTAGAAAGGAAATGTAACATTCACTGTACACTTGCATTCAAAAACATTACACCCTTTCAAAATATGGAGGAACTTCTTTCTTCCAATGAGACAAGAATGACTTTGAAATGTAATCAACTTTTTCTTTCACACTCTTTACTCCATGCATGATGACACCATTGCAACAATTTGGCAAGTTTTTTACTGAAATGAAAATTTAATACGGCTGTGAGAACATGTAGCAAAATAATAAAACGTTTAACCGCAAAAATTTGCAATCGTTCAGCGATTAATCGCGATTACCTTATCACAACAGAAAGACTCGGTGTGTGTTGAACTGTTGATTGACGTGATAAATAGGCCTATTCAAAATGAATCAGTAATCCCCTTGAACCCCAAACACGATTCCTGTAAAGGCTTGTTCATAGTCGAAACAGTGATCACAAAATGTCATACTACATACTAGGTAGGGGCCAATATTATGCACCCTGCATTCACAGAGTATTCAGATGGATGGAAAACGGACGAAAAACAGGTTTTGGGATTAATCGCTTAGAACCTTGTACTAAACCTTTATTCCACATGGGATCTTTAGCGATTAATCGCTTCACGGTCACAGCTCTAAAAGTTAAGGTCTTAATTCCAGGCTGTCATTGCAAAGATGCAAAAGAAAGGAAACTGCTCTTAGCTGGAGGAGGGACCTGATAATAAGGTTAAAGAGGACAGTGTCTCTCTTTCCTTTGAGAAATCACAGGTAGTATGTTTAACATCATCTATCAAATGATATCATAATTACATAATCTCTCGTACTTTCATGATAAAAATGCTTTACCATTCACAGGTCATATCATAATCACACTGATCTATTATTTTGTTCATATTATCAAAATTTTCATAACACATACATATAAACGTGGATAAACTCGAATTTAGAAGGTGCGGTTATTATTGCACATTTATAGTATATCATTTACATCAATATATTCCATAATGAGGCATTTGATTTGCTCTTTTCAGCCACTTCAAGCACTGTTTTACACAACAGACGTACATGATGCACATTAATGAACATTATTTACCTGTTGTGATGTAATACTGCCTTCATCATCAGATGAGTTCCCTTCATTATAAGATTGGCAGATGTGTTGGTAGATGTTTACAGAAGTAGCCTAGAATAAAAAATATTAACATTCTGTTAACCTTTGCTTTTACCTACTTAACAGTTACAACTTTGGGCTTTGCGTTCACTTCATTTCTCAAGCTTTTTCCAAAATGGATCGTGCAGGAACGTAAAATTTTAACATTCCCAAAATTTTATATACCTACAAAAAACAAGAAAAGGCACATTTCAACAATACATACTGCATCTGTCAAGTAAACTGACAGGGTGAGGGTTTGAGGAGGAGAGGACTATCCTTCATGACATCATAATCATCTGCTGAGTGTCATGCACACCCATGCACAAACAAACTCACACAATATGTAAACCGCCATCTCATATGCATTGGTTTGTCATATCATAGAAACCATAAAGGAAAAAAAATTACCCTACAATTAACTCATAGGTTTCCTGTAAAAAGCTGTTCCTGAAGGTATATAAGTTGAGAAAGTCTTCGTAACCAGCTAAACAAGAACTTTATGACCATTACAATGGCAAATACCTATTTGGTGTATGCCCTCCACGCCCAAAGGTGGCCCTTGGGACTTTGCCATCACAAAGCTTAGACTAACAGACTGGATCTATTTGATGGTGCCAGTCTTTCATGGAAGCTATTTCTGAGACAAAAACATTAGTGCAGCTCTATACATTTGGTATAAGCACCAGATCAAGTTAAATGTTTCATCGTAAGGGCAGGAGGAAAACACTCTCAATTCCTGGGTAAGGTGGTTTGTGCCCTGCAGCATACTGTATTTACTCTAATAAACACCTCAGGGCCGTGAAAGTTTCGTGAAGGGGGCATGTATTAGAGTCAAATTTATCGGCAAGGAATCTTACCTTAATATCAGCATTACAGAAGCTTACACAGACACTGTATTAAAGATTGTGAGAAACAGAATGTCAGTTCACAGGGGACCTCTAAATTTTGCAGAAACAGCATTCTTTTTGCAACAGGAAATGGGACTTCATGAGAATTTGTGGCAACATATAGGTAGCTAGAACTATTTCATTTTTATTTTACTCTGTTATGTCAGAAATTCATAACTTCACTACATTCAATGTGATGAAAAATTAAAGGGGGCGTTTATTAGAGGGGTCGTTTATTAGAGTAAATATGATATATGCATTATTAATTGCATACTGGCACAATACAATATATGAAGTACAAAATGTCCTCCAGCCTTCTGATTACCTATACTTACCTCAGGCAAATCATTGTTCTGCTCCATTTGGGTATAAAGTGCACCATCAGATGGGGAAAATGTTTGATTTTCCAAATTTGCTGAGCATGAAGACTGCAAGTGATGAGTATCATAAGTGTCATCCCATCTCTGAAATGACAAAAAAAAAAAAAAAAAATTGAAAGAAAATCTTTGAAGTTTGAATATGGAACTGAGCTTTTATGTCAAAAGAGTTTAAAATTTCAGACATCCATGGACCGGCAGGATGTTTGTTCATTTGGTGGAGTCCAGAGACTAATGCATAAAAGTCAAGAACAAAATTTTCTAAGCCATTTAAAATTTCTGTACAAACTGCTTCAGCCTGCAGGACTTGTACACTTACTTTCAAACTAACTTGCAAAGTCGGGCAAGCAACCACTGGAATCCATTTGCCCTGGGATCATCAACACTCTGAAATTGCTCTCCTGAACAAAACTGTCACTATAAAGCACAAAATACTATTTTGCTTTCTTGGAGTCTTTCAGGAGAGCAATTTGCTCTCCTCAACATTTGCACAACACGTTCTAGTAGTTAGAATATAAGACTGAATAGCTCCCAATGTATATACTGTATGCAGGATATTCATATCGTTAAAAAGATAAAACACATTCAAAAACAGACTATTACCTATATAGTATTTGTTAAATGCAATCATTCTGTTTGAAGAATGACAGAATACTCTTAGGAAGTTTTAAGTTGCAGGGACTGCAGGGCTCAAAATAAGAATGAAAAAGGGCACAGCCAAATGGCTATCACTTTTTGTTAGTTTCAGATGGCACTATGTATGACCAAAAATTAAAGAGAAATGGGCACAAATAGTCAATTCTATTTTCAAATCGGAATCTCATCATATTGAGGTTTTATGTTTGAAAACTGGCCAAAAATAAAAGATTAAACAACAGCCTAACACTTAAGTAAGTTTAGTCCTGCTAGAGTCCGACTACATATCCCAATATGTTTTTTTTTTTGCCCTCTTGGAAGCATCCCCAACCACCCCAACCACTCTGTTACAAGTTGAAATAAAAGTCTAGTGTATAGCAGATGCTCAACATGTCTTCCAATGTTTCTGAGCATGCCCTTCACCCAGCTGCTAATTTCCCCAAATCACTTGATGTACAGTATGGGGACAGGCACTGCAAAGCGGATTTCATTAACACAGCTACAGAGAAAGTGGCCCAATCCATCACCCTTGAAGCGAATCTAAGCAAATCTAATTTCATGGGAAAGTGTTTAAATATTTCCTGTTTCCCTCACACACAGTCTCTGTCATGTAGTCCAATAAGGGATCCAAACCCAACAGTCAAAGGTATCGGTTGCTTGTCAAGTCGCCCCCCAGCAAAGTCGCCCCTCACAAAGTCACCCCCTGACAAAGTCGCCCCTCAGTGGTCCCGGCAAAATTTCTTAAAACAATAATAATAGATACAAAGGTACAGTAATCGTTTTATTAGCTGTTATGAAGTGCCTACGCACTTTTGTTGCTGATTTGACGTCAGGCTTTAGCCTTACGCATAGCCTACAGTGTTTTTGAAACCAACATCTAATTGCAATTTTTTCCTTCTTTGAAGTTTAGAAAAATTAATCTTGTAATTTTAATTACTTAAAGGGGAAATGCAGTCACCCCAACTTGAAGTAGTGTAGTAGACTGTCCTGTTTCATGATTGGCTCTTGAGAGTCATGTGACAATATTTTTTCTCCTCAAATGTGAAATTTACAAGAAGTAACTGATTGGTTTACCTTGAATATGCAATATTAAAGTCCTAACATATTACGAAAGATACTTTGAAGAGAAATAAGCAGACAATTGTGAGATTTAGCTGTTTCTTCAAAGTAAGTTTGGGGCGACTGCTCTTGACCTTTAAAACATTAACTCTTTTATACCGAATGTTACTTAACATTCAATTAGAGGTGTAAATTTGGCGACAATTCTGTGAAAAGTGTACATATAGGCTATCGCTCGAATGCTGTCGATCCGATCAGTTTCATACAAAATGCGGGAGTACGTAAGTACAGTAGGTATGGGAACATAATATGTGATTCTATATCCCTGTACGTATGTATGTACTGTCGTATTACCGAGGCATACGTAAGTAGGCCTATTGCACATAAATGGTGCATGAACATAGATTGAACGATTATCTTTTTGTTTATTATTAATTTAATTGAATCACTTTTGATGAAATTTTGACGGTGGTGACGAACTGAGGGTGCGACTTTGTCAGGGGGAAACTTTGTCACAGGGCGACTTCGTTAGGGGGCGACTTTTTAGTGGGCGACTTTGTGAGGGGCGACTTTGCTAGGGGGCGACTTGACTGGCCCCCCAAGGTACAGTGTATCTCATTTTCCTTTTTAGGAGCCCCAAGAAAATTTCAACAATAGCAGTTTTTGCGAGATACCCAAACGTATTACCACAAGATTGCTAGGTATGAATTGGTACAAGGATGATGTTTATAAGGACAGGTAACATGTCCCAAAGTGCCCACTAGATGGCCATTGACATTAAATTCCCCATCACCCCTAATGTAATGAAGCAGTTACACATGAAACTGGAATGCAGCAGTGAACAGAAATCAACTTTCAAAAAAATTCACCAGAAGTGTCCGTCCATTATTCAACTGTCAGTCTGGTCACAAGCATCGATAATGTGGGAATGATGCCGCAAGCCCATAAGTTGAGCTGTGCAGTAAATTTCTACTTCTAATCTAGGCCTAGGCTTAGGCCTAGGCCAAACTAGTCCTAGCCTTAGTACTGAGTGTAGTAACGTTAATGTGTAACGTTTGGCATTGGTTCATATCAACAAGTTGAACAACACTTACATTAAAACTTGATTTGCCTTCTGCATTTTGCACTGTGGTTGCCTATGCTGCTCTGCATGAAGATGCAGCCATTTTTTCAGATTATGATATTCATGCTATAAGTTTCATTGATTCCATTTCTTGATGATATTTTTCCCATTCAACGACAGTCAAATCGAATGTTGGGCTAGTCTGCCAGCGCCATATGGTCTCTGTAGACTACGTTAGATCTGGCCGTCGCGGCCGGCTAGCTGCGCTAGCTGGCTAGGGCTATGCATGTCCAGCGATAGTACTTTCACCCACAAACTAGCTTTAACATAGTTTCTGATTGGTTGAAAGTGGATTTGTTTACAAATGATCAACCAATGACATGGCTTCAAACTTACTAACGTACGGATTAGTATTTTATTTGCCCATTTTAGATTCCTTCCAAAGCATTGTGTGTTGTGTACAGCAACCAACATTCATCAAAATTTAGCACAATAATATAAGATAAACACATTTGAAAATATTACTGCATAAGTTTCATTCATTTAATTATCTGTTTCTTTCGTTAAGTGATTGACTCATGATTCCGCAACATACAGTGCGATATGAGCGCGGGTTTACTGAAAACGTTCAGTATTGGCCTAGGCCTACTGAAATTTGATGGAGGGCAACTTGGGGGATAATTTTTGGCCAAATCCTTCTTAAACTGAACAAGCCTTTGCCTAGGGTGTAGTCGTTCATATGAGACGGTCATGGCCGCTACAAACAATAGCCTTCACGCCGGCCTAGACCTAGCACCAGCAACAAACAGTAATTTGGAGAGGGTAGCTATAGCATATGATGATGGTACCACGAGTCGAACAATCAAGGGAATTTTCACTAAAAACATACACATAAGGTAGAAATATGTAATTTAAACTCATCCATTATTCTCATGAACATATTTCTCTTAATCCTGAAAGTCTGTGTGAATTTCGTTAACAAACTTAAACGAGATGGAGAAATTCCCACCACAGGTTTCAAATGCCTTATTTCTAGGTTCAAGAACGGTAAGCCTACCTTGAGTCGGTCACCGAAATATTATGAAAGCCCGTAAGAGTGGTATCAAAGTATATTCCATGAATGATATCATCATTATAAAAAACAAATCATAAGATGTTGGGAGGAGACCTTTTGCAGTGATTTGGAGGATTGTTTGAAATATTTTGGGGTCATTTAAAGAAGGTTTCAAGCCACCTTTACGTAACACTAGATGTAGGTTAGGCTGGGTGAATCTCTTCAAAAAATGGGAGTAGGCCTAGTGCTAAATGCTTATTTTTGACAGAGTATGAGTTGTGGTCATGTAGTGCTGGAGCTTCCTCACTGTCGTATGTTAATTTGTTGGCCATAGCTCGCCTGTCTTACATTTTGTATGCAGTGGCCTACTCAAGGTACCGACCGACTCAAGGTACACTCACTATATAGGCCTATAGGCCTAGTCTAGCCTAATTTCGCGAGTAAACCCCCTCGAAAAGTTTGTTAAGTCACTAGGCCTAGGGCTATGCCTAGGCTAAATTAAAGAAAGTGGTGATTAAAAAAAATACGATTCTACATCTTTTGCGTTCCTAATTAATTTAATTTACGTTTTTAGAGAAGTTACTGTCTCCAAAAGAAGATAATATAACTAACAATTTCGGGTATCTTTCGTATTCAAAAACCACAAACATCAACAACGTAACGTTACACCTGGCTAAGAATAGATTGCTTACCATCTGCAATAACCATCTTTTTTTCGTGTTTCTTGGAACCTCTTCGTCTTCATTTTGAAGGAAGCGCTTGTAATTTCCACGAGGTCCACGTTTTCCTTTATTGACTGTCGTCATTCTGTCTTTTGGGCTACTTAAAGTTTCTGGTATCTTCAGTCAAACGCGAGACCAAATTAACGTGCATGGAAACTATGGCGAGTCAAAGCGGTATGCCGCGCCGCCGTATACACATCGTACATCATACACGGTACATATTATGCAAGTCAGACGGCCGGGCCGGCAAGGTTGGGGCGGGCGTGCGGTCGGTACTATTTCACCATGTCTTCCGACAATGCGTCAGCCCATCGAAGCAAAGACGCGCAACGAGAATTGGTCAAAAAAAAGACGCTCGCGTATTAACGAAAAACAAAAATAATTTGTCTGTGTAAAGGCAAAGATTATGGAATCGTTTAGTAGCAGGATCATACGTGATCCGGTTCACTTTTAAATACAAACCATAAAAAGAATTAGTAAATTCGAAGTATAATCTCCTTAAGATGAAAGAACTATACCTACTGCACATTAACAATGAAAACAATGGTAATCAACCCCTCTTTGTAAAGTTGACATGTCCCAGTCAAGGGTAGAAATATGAGATACCCTTACATACTAAGCTATGTATGAACGAACATGGAAATTTGATTGCTTTTTCCGGGTAATTACATTTTAAATGATAGTCTTTCTAATTTTTTTAAATCGAAAAAGTGTAATAAAAATGATAGTTTTCTCTGTTGCTACGCTACAATTGTACCTACATTACTTAAGCTCATTTAATAATTATGACCGGTTTACATTATAGTTGTACGCGCTAACGTTTGAATTGCACGCGCAATCGAATTGAGCAGGTGTACGGGGCCCAGCGGTATACGGCAACAACAAAGCTCCGCTAACGTTAATCAAAATTCTTATTTCAGTAAAGACAGCAGCAAACTTTGAGAAAATGACTTACGTACTGTTTGATTTTGTTGGACGAAACGAGATCGGAATTGGGAGACAATCGTGGATTGTGTCGTATTACGAGAAAGATGAATTTACAAACAGTCGCTGGGATAAAAAAGATATCGTAAAAGTAGGATGGCCAGCAAAGGGGCTTGTGTCAAAACACAGTGGGTCAGCGGTATACGACGCGAAAGTGTTATGGATTTCAGGTTCGTATTTCAACTTCAATTTCACTGATAAGCATAGAAATGCCTGATTCCCTTCATGAAATTTTTTTTTATTTTAACGCATTTAAGTTCTAGAGCTCTTAGTGCTTATTTTAACTTTTGATCATACATAGCCTACGTTCAATAGAGGAGCAAATAATAAAATATGTGTTCCTATTGGCAGGCTAGTAACTTGACAAACAGGCCTACTAGTCCTAGACCTAGTCTAGCAACAGTAAGACGACGGTGCCGATCGGCGAGTCCGCATAATCTGTGTAGCCAATAACCATTTCATGTTCTTGAATTTGCCAATTACTGATTAGCCTATTTTTTAGTATTTTAGCTGCCTCTTTTCTGTTGTGATTGACTAAAGATTCCCTCATTAACGCTGTGTTGTGTTCTGCTGCAGCTTCAGTTCAGAATTTATTTTATATGAATTAGGGTACCGTAACTCAGTCGAAACAACACCAAAATAGGGTGCAACCGACGAGGAAGTCGGATTAGGAAATATTTCTGTTAAAGTACAATTTATTATTCCTCTCACCTCCGGAAAACTACTTAAATTATCCGCTTTATTTCTGCCTCAACAGACGATAAATCCGAATTGGAAAAGATGATGTCAGACATAATTGAAAGTTCAAAGCCTAACAAGGCAAACAAGTCTAACGAGATGATGGCTGATTTGGGTCGTGGCAAAAGATTAAAGAAAAGAAAATATCCTTCAGATGCTGTGAGTTGGGCAATAATATTGGAAACAAATATTTCTTAAACATTTTTCAATGATTTCACTGCTAACTTACATACTCCTGTTAGTAGGAGAAATTTACTATACTTCTACAAAAGTCTCTACCCTATCTTACATAAAGTAGGAAATAAAGTAGTTATACAGAAGCCTGTTAATTGATATTAAACATGAAGCAAAATCTTATCAACTTTTCTTATACACCAATCATACTAAATGTTTCTGAACAACCAAAAATTATATGAACATATACACATTTTATGAAACCTTTTCAAATTTTAGAAAGATTTTTGCACATTCAGAAAATTTGGATAGGTTTGAAAAATTTCTAAAAAGAGAACAGCATTTTTCGTACAAAGGTTGTATGCATAACTGTGATGTCTTCTTTGATTGAATCTATTTGGTGGACCTTCAGACCTTCACCAAAGTGGCACAAATGCACTCTTTGTATGATGTATGCATATTTTTATAACCTGCACTTCATGAATCAAATTTGAAAATTTCAGCATTATGTAAGAAGGTTATTTGAAATTTCTTATTTTGTGAAAATGAATAATTAAAAAAAAATATTTGAACTGAATTTCAGGATGACACACCAAAGCAGCAAGTCTCTGCAAAATCAAGTAATACAACAGGACCTACATACAAAGATTTAATGGAAGAAATTTTCTAGAAAGAAAACTTGGAAATGACTTATAACCAGGTATGATGACATTTATCATAAAATGCACCCTCTCCCAGGCGTGATGGCTCTAAAGTATTAATTAGAAAAATCCTTGCTAGAGTTCACAATTTCAATAGAAGAACAAAGAGTTTGAAAACTAATCAGATTGCCAATGTACATTTCACATGATTTGTACTTTTTAAACTGTGTAATAAATTTGAAATACCCAAACCAAAGAAATAAGTTACTGTACACATTAATGTGCAAATGAATGTTTATTTTAAAACAGGATGAAGTCATAAAAAAGCTGAAAGAGGAAATATCCACACTGAAGGAAGACAAGAGGCAACTTCGGGCAGAAAACAAAAATTTGAGGAAGAGTATGAGGCTGATAACCAGTGAGTGTTCTCATGTATTTTCTCTGCTGGCCTACAAACATTGGAGCCCAGCTGTTCTAGCCATGTTCTTATTCAGCATTTTGATTTGTAGGTGTGGTATGCCATTATTTTGTAACAAGATGCTACAGTAAACCACATAAAAATGCCTCGTCTACACTATTGCAGTTGCTCATTTTACCATGTCCACTTGTTGATATAAGCATTGAAATTAGATGTTTTACACTCATCACCTGTAGGCTAATTTAATTATCCTTAAAGCCAAAATTCACTTGCGTTGAACTTAGTCTGAATTAAAACTACATTTGTGTATCATGTCTTCAGCAATGTCAGTATGAACATGAACAAAACCAAACGTTAGGTCTTGCCGACAACTTGACAGATAAGCAGTATAGGCCTGTTGTAGTTGCTGAGTTCCTCGGAATAGTCTAACGTAGATAAGAGGGCCCACACGCTATTTTGCTTCTCAGTTCCAACTTGAACATAGTGCTTTTCAATGTTAGCATGTGCTTGTATGTGCCAATATGCAAAACAAAAAAAAATGGTTCTGACGACCCTTTTATGCCGGCTAAGACTTACTGTAACCAGGGAGTTTCCTGTTCGTATAACAACTCCCTGCTGTAACAGCCTCCACAATAAGGTATATGTAACCATAGTTAATATACATTAACTAAGATGCAACCGATGTATCCATAACATTAGACTAAGAGTTCTGAGCAGCAGGATAGGCCCTACATATTACGTACCAAATGAAAGCCTACAGAATGACTGGGTTTTGCAGGAAAAGACAATCACTGCCAACCTACCTTGACGAAGAAAGATCCTATGAATACAGGCATCACGTATTACTCCAAAAATTCGGCTGTATTAATCCCAAAATTTGATGATAGAATCCCCATCGACCTGGAGTCAATAATGACTGCCCGGCCGTTCAGGTACAAAGCATGACTACTACTGCATGATATGATATGATAATTATTTACTTGTACAATAATTGTATATGCAAAGTCATGCATTTCACGCCGCGCCAATTCTTGTATTCGCGCGTCAGTACACGTCACAGGCACAGGTGATCACGGTTTTAGGTGTATAAATTTAAACTTGTTGTATGATAGAATTATAGTGCATACAACAATTTCATACTGCACTGCAGTTAGCTGACAGGGCCAGGAGGCCTCATTTTTTCCCACGAGGTTATGGGCAAAATTTTTCAAATTTGTTTCAGAATCGTGGTTATGGTTATTTTTAGGGTGAGGTGTGTAAGTCTAATGGTTATTTGGCCTGTTCTTTCATAATCCGGTGTCAGAATTACAATAAAAGGGCCGGAAAGCTGTCATTTTGGAACTAGGGGTGTGGCCTATTTCCAAAGGGCTGATTGGTCCATTGGCGTGAATTGCCCATAACCTCGTGGGAAAAAAATTGTGCGACCGGGCGAGGGAGGTTCGTAGTGGTACATGCAATCATTATGGTGTGTGTGTGGGGGGGGGGTCTGGGGTGGTAAGCTTTAGCTCTCATAGTAAGAAATATGGTGGAACGCAAGTGGTTTCTGTCCCTTCAATTCAAGGAAGAAAACACCTTATTTGTTCCATCTAAGCTATAAAAAAATGAACATTTGCCTAATATGTTGAACCAAATTGCATGTATGGACCTCACAATTCTTCAAAATGATTCTCAGCCCATATGCTTACATGGATTTGTTTAAAACTTGGACACAATGTTTGTTGGGTTATGGGCCATTCGGAGTGTTCAGGAATTTTGGGTCCATGGTCCTATGTGGGCCCTGTGGCCTAATTTATGAAATTCTGCACAAAAAATGCTTCTTGTCACACATTCTCTTGTACAAATGTTGGAGGCTTGTCATCATAATGTTACTCTGTAATTAATGGTAGACTGAGTTGATGGCCTGTTGAAATGATGCTTGGCTAGTGATCTTTTTATGGTAGGCCTATTCTGAAATTTTAGTGCAAGGTCCTATGTGGACCCTATGGTCCATTTTATGTAAATCTGCAAAATGCTTTTTCAACCACAGATTCTCTTGTCCAATGTTGATGGTTTGTCATAATACTTGGGTGGTGGTTCCTTCCTACAAAAAATTATGGCCAAAGTCCATGAATGGGCCATAGGGTGAAATATATTGCTATATGGTTTTAAACCAAGTTTCCTCAAGTTAATGTTTAACATTAAGTTTGTTGACAATTGACATTATTTGACTGTCTTTCATGATGATCAGTGATCTGTTTATGCATGATTTTCAGAAAGTCTTGGTCCAAGGTCCCAAGCAGACTCTATGGCCTTTTTTATACAATTCTGCAAATTGCATGCCTACAGATTCTCTGGTGCAATGTTGATGATTTGTCATAATGATACTCTGTTAGTGGTACCTTCGGGGTGTCCAGGATCCAAGGCCCAAGATGGACCATATAGGGTCCATCTTGTGAAATATTGCAAAATGCTTCACCCTTTCTACCAGTTAATGTTAGACAGAGTTGATGCCTGTCACTGATGCTTGGTTAGTGATCTGGGGTGGAATTCACTAACATTTGTGTATTTCCATTAGTCAAAATAAGAACTACATAAGAATGTTCTGCAGTACGTGGTATTCACAGAAACAATAAACAATTTATAAAATGAATATAACAGGACACATTTTTGTGGCATTCCAGAAGCTGCCTTTAAAGTATTCAAGATTTGGAGTCACAAGTCATTTGAGGTCATTTTAAGTCATATGAACCTTGTAATTGTAAAGACTAGAACCCAGGGACCCTAGGTTGAATTAGGTACTGTGTGAGCTTCTGCAATGTGGCCAGGTTAAACTCTGAAAATCTCTTGAACATGATATTTCCAGGTAGGAATTATAGCTTGGATAATTTTTATACTTAGTATGTAGATTCCTTATGGTAAAAGAAAAACATTTTAGTTGTGGTTAAGAACATTTGGGGTCACCAAGGGTCAAGACTGTTAACATTATTGATATCAGCTCTCTGAGATTTGAAAAATGAATTATGGTGAGATCAAGTAGGCTTTGGGCAGAGTTGTCTGGGACTTTCTTGGGATAAGACTTAGTCTGCCCAAATGATATTATCTGGTTTTCATAAAAAAAAATTATTGTTTTCTTCTGCTTTGAAGATTTACCAGAACTTCTGACTGGAATTTCCAGTACACTGGAAAAAATAAAATGTTTGCATTGCCCAACATCTGCAGCTGATGAAGCAGCCACAAAAGCACAAAAGGTAATTTAGGGCCGGACATCAATTTGTTTTCATCACTTTCACAAGAGTACAAAACTTCTCTAACTTCAATCCTAGCGTTCAGGACAACTTTGAGAAAATGAGAACATGATTGTCTGCAAAAATGCAGTATTTTGAAGGTATACATTTTGACCCATTTCCTCCTCACTTACCCAGATCAGGGTGGTACTCCTTTGAAGAATGTGAAAAAATAAATTATCCTTTAGGCGTGGATCCAGGAGGGAGGTTTAGGAGGTCTGACCCTTTCCTCTGCTCTTGGCCAAAAAAACTTTTTGCAACCAGTTTTTTATTCATAAGGAGAAACTGGGCCAAAATTGGCTAAAAAGCTTCAATATCAGACCAAAGTGTGTCCAAATTATAACACATTCGTGTTGGTGTGTATTTAAACCCCCATCTAACTAACTAACCAAATTGAGGAGGTGTTCATTCATTCCTAAACCAGTTTGTATTATAGCTCAAAACATGAGCCAACCAATTGTCTCAGTGAGACTATAGCTTCAAAAGAATTAGAGAGAATGGTCGGCTCTGCAGAACTCAGTGACATGACGTAAGTAGTGATAAAATAATTTGATGTTAGAGTAGTCAATCATTACCTCTTGGTAAATAGGAGTAAATTTTCAGGAAACCAGGGGTACGTCTGGTTTTATGTCCTTGGGTTGACTATAGGTAGTTGTGACAGTGGCGTACGTAGCTAGACATTTTTTGTGGGGGGGCAAAAGCAAAAATTTCCGGCAGATTATTATCTCGGGACCTTTTGTTTTTTGCTTTCCGGGCAATTTGTGACCGAAATTTGATTTTCACGTTGACATTTCGATGTGTAATTATCAGGGGACCCTTTTTTTTTTTTGCTTTCCGGGCGATTTGAGACCCAATGTTGATTTTCACGTTGACATTTCGATGTGTAATTCTGCTTAAAAAAATAACAAGTGTTTCAAATGGATTTTTTTAATTATTTCCGACAGACACTAGAAATTTCCGACAGAGGCCTTCAAAGGCTTTATGGGGGGGAGGGTGGCCGCCCCCCCCCCTCTAGCTACGCCACTGAGTTGTAAGCTATCGGTTGTGCTATTGTTAAATGTGTTTTGAATGTGGAAGATTAGTAATCGGTCTCATTAGTGGGGACATGTTGATATTTATAAGGGTTTTTGGTTTCGATGATAAGAGAAACCTATGCATTCATGATGGTGTGTGTATGTGTGTATGTACATGTGTGTGAGGGTGTATGTATGTGTGTTTGTGACACTCCCTGTTAACAAGGATATCTCAAGAAAGGAAAGTTGGATCTCAAACTTAGTACATAGATGCCCCATATTAAGAGAAAGAACCATACTGTTTTTGGTAGGGTCAGAGGCCATATGGAGTCATGAGGGGTCAAAATCTGAAATCCTTGTTAACACGATATCTCAAGATAGGAAGCTTGGATGAATTTCATACTCAGTATGTAGCTGTGCTGTACGTAGTAGGAGGAAGAACCCTGTTGTTTTTGTTAAGGGTCGTACTAGGTCATCTGGGGTCATGGGGGATCAACTCTGAAAACCTTGTACATACCATATATTATGCTGATGTAGAAAGCTTGGATAAGTTTTATTTTTCAGTATTCAGATGTAAGCCTATTATGGTGAGACTTACAGTAGTACCTATTGGTTTTGGTGGAGATCTAAGGTCACCAGGGGTCAAACACTAAAAACTGAACTCTTTATCTGGAGTTACCAGAGGTCAAAAGGGAAAATTTCCGAAGAATAATCTTAATTTGGGTACCGTAGTGGTTTCTTCTAGGGGCACGATGGTGCTTGATCACATCTGACCTCATGAAGCCTGTCCTATAGCTAGGTTTTCACTGAGGTGAAGAAATGTTTCAAAACACACTCTACAATGTAAATTTGCCTCTGTAGCTTCTCGTTCCCTGCCAATTATGTCGCCAGTATGGGGAGAAAGGTTGGCACCCAAACCAAACAAAATTGCAGGAAATTGCACACTTTGTTAATTGTCATTAGAATTCCACTTCTACCATGCATGGGTCACTGGTACAGGAGAAAGATGACATCCCAAATGCAGCTCTAGCTTGAAGGAAATCCCACTTTTAGCATAGGGTTTTAGTAGACTTTTGCATCAACCATATGTAAACCTCCAGTTGGCCTATGGGAAATGTGGCATCTATATACTCTAGATAGCACTCTTTGAATCTTCCGCGGGCCACATGAATGGGCATTGTGCACCGTCTTTTGAGAAGCTAGGACTTCAAGGAATCCAAAACTGCTTATCTGTTTAATCACTTGTTGTAAGTTTCACCTTCTGAAAATTTATGTATAATGTCCAATAATTTCAACTTGTTTTGCAAATAAACAGATGAACTTACAATTTTTTATCCATCCTCACAGGAGATTGACACCCCCTCAGATAAGGTATCACAAGTAGTTAAACGCTGCAACACTACAGAGCCAGCCAAGCTCGTGAACGATCTTTTGACGGGCTTGTTTGATGAGAGGTACATCGCAACACACACTATAAGTGGTGCAGTCATAAAAGCAAATGGAGGGGCCCAAAAGGAAGGCATGGACCCTGTGATGGTGAACGAAATTATCGGTAAGCAAAACCCTTCTGTTCAGGCGTAATATGATTATGATAAAGTTTTAGAGAAAACTGCATTTGTGGTCATGAAGGGAAAGGTGTAATTAAATACAAAGTTTTGTAAATTAGGCAATCTTAATATTAAAGTGTACAGGACTATACCAATTTGAGGCAATGCATTTTCTTCCTGAATGGCAAGTCTCTCCCCCCCCCCCACCCCAGCCTTGTACACTTATGTATCATTTTGAAATATGAACTGATCCAACACTTTGAAAATTAAATTTTTGCCCACAAGGAATAAAAAAAATTTTCAAACAGTGCAAGCCCATAATAATCCTTGTATGTTGATGGAATGGCTAACTGCTTTTACTTAAAAATCATACAACTTATTTTAAGGCTTTTCTGACAATTGGCTAATGAGGATGTCTAGAAGCAGTACGTCTTGCAATGGGTGAAGCAAACTTACTAGGACTCCTGCTAGTTTGTTGCCTCTCCTAAACAGTAATTAACTCATACAATCTCAGTTGATTCGTGAAAATTAAGCTCAACTCTCAAGCAATGGTGATTCCAACATATGAGCTGAATTTTGGCCTATTTTATGTAGGAACATATCGTTTCTGTGATGCAGCAAAAACTAATAATTAATGAACATTCTGGCAAGAAAAGAATCAGTACTTATCTGCTTCCATCAACTAAATCCCTACTTTTTCTGGGGGTCCAGGACAATAAAGCACCTTTGATTTTTGGCTCTTTGAAAGATGCATAATCACAACTGATTATCCTACAGTACTGTTGCAAAGTGGTCACATGCAAATCATAACAAACTTTCCCTTTAAACTGCTTCTCTAAATCAGTGACGGTGTACTTATTTTGATTGCCATGGTCAGATTTCAGGTACTTTGATATATAATTTTCCCTGGGACTGGGAGGACTCTGTGATCCTAATGAAGGCCTCACACCTAAGATGTGCATTCACCAAGTGATACCCCCCCCCCCCAACCTCATACTGTTGCATGTAATATATCCAAAGTAATATAAAAACCTCTGCATGTCTTTGAGGGATTCGGGCATTGTAATCCTGTTGTTGAAAGAAGGTAACGTGGTGCAGGTAAGGAACTCCTGACCAACTAGCGGAATGTGCTGGTAGGAATTCAGGGTCAATCTCTCTATATTCTAACAAGACAACGTTAAGATCAGTGTGAGGATAGGAACAGGTCTAATCTACTGTAACATATTTATCTTAGCAGTGACCTTGATGTAGACTTGTTGGAATATAGAGAAATGTCAGAACAAATTAGGGACATTCAGGACAGAGAGCAGATCCCTGTTAAGAAGCACCTACCCAACAGGCCAAAGGTGGCACAACCCTGTCTGTCCCTTGCAATAAATTTGACTTTTGCACTGTTTTTTGGTCCTTTGTACTGTATCTTTTCTAGCTCAATTTTTGGATATTGGTACTTGTTTTCTTCTGTTGCTTCTCAGGGACAGTGACTAGGCTTTTTTTCCCCGAAAAAAAGCCAATCAGTAAGTAAAGTACTATACAATGCTGACAAAAGTTAGCTAACGCATGCAAAAACATCACGCAGAAGAAAAACAATTAAATGACACCCATTCGAAATTCTGGAGGAGGACATGTACCACCAGGAGGCATAATTTATCTTTGATTCAACATTTCTGTTAAGAATTTCAATTAAAACTCTGGTTTTTTTAGATTTTAATAGTTTTATAACAATGCATATTTCATATTATTCTTTTTTTGGATGCCTTCTGTTTATGACAATTTAAATTAATATTTATGTAGTCCTTTAGAATCATATGTAATTCTGTTCTAATGAGAATTTTATTGCAACCTGAAGAAAAATAATAAACAAATGAAAAGTTAAATGAAATTGTTCTTGTAGCTTTTTGTGTGTTTTCAAATCATTCACCATGAGCAGCTAGGTGGCCAACATAAGGGAGTGGTTGGTGGTGTTTAATATCAGCCATGTACTTTTTATTTAGAAATAAATTAGAAACATTCAAGGGGCAAAAAATGTACCCAGACTGGACAAAATACACCCTCAGTGTGCACTTCCTATCCTAAATTTAATTTTTAACAGATATTTTATAACATGGTAAATACTAGTAAATCTGTGGTATATGGCATTTTTGATGTAAAAGTGTTGTAATGTGAGCACTTTGCAATATGAGGGCTATGGTCAAGCTGTGGTAAAATGGTAGTAAAAGTGTGGTAAAATACTATAAATGTACCGTGGTAAACCGTGGTTTACCATGACCATAGGGAAAAAATACCATACCATGCAATATTAGGGCTGTGGTAAAATGTAAATCTGTGGTAAAATGGTAGTAAAAGTGTGGTAAAAGATGCCTACCAAATGTGACCGTGGTATAAAACCCGCAGTTTTAACCATGACCAATAGAAGGGCCCAAAAATACCATGGTATACCATGGTACAATACATTTTTACCACACTTTTACCATGGTAAAAGTGTGGTACAAATGTGGTATTGTACCATGGTAAAAGTGTGGTACATTTTCAGCTGGGCGAACGAGCCCGGCAGGGGATCGGGAACGTCCACTCTCTTCGGGAACCCAAACTGAACTGGGCAAATACAGGCGCACCTTGCCCAAGGGTGCAGTCGGAGGCAGTTGTGGCAAAGGGTAACCTCATTATCCCCACGCTTAAACAAGCTCCACAACCGGATGCAGTTTCAAAGTCCTACTACCCAGGACAGTGTGGTTCTTTTTTACGGTACGTAGAACGGGTCACGAGGAAACAAAGTAGAACTTAAAACCTGACCGGACAAAAACATAAACTCTGAAAAACTATTTATCAAGAATTCCTGTGACTATTGCGCCTAGCAAACGAAAATGTCTGGATGACATAACTGGATGTACAGCTAAGCTTTTTTTAACGTACGTTAGAAACGGGCACCGAAGAATAACACAGGAGAACTTAAAACCTGGACCGGAACCAAAACTGCAAAGTGAACTCTGTTTACAGAATTTCTGTACAATTGCGCTAGCAATACAAAATTTCTACTAGCGATAACTATGTACAAAAACCCCCCGAACCCAACCAGTTACAATAGGACTATTTACAATCTCACTAGGCAAAACCTCTGTTACATAACCCATTTACATCAACAGAAAGAAGTAGGCTGGGGACCGTTTAAACTGTGCATCCGGTTTGTGGAGCTTGTTTAAAGCGTGGGGATAATGAGTTACGCCCTTTGCCACAACTGCCTTCCGGGACAACCCTTGGGCAAGGTGCGCCTGTTATTTTTTTTGGTTGGCCCAGTTTTTGTTCAGTTTTTGTTTTTGTGTAAATAGTGTATATAGTGGTACATAGTGTAAATATAGCACAAGTTTTGACCTGCCCACCACCGGACTCCTCGTGGCAGGTGTACCTCCGCCCCGGACCCTCAGTACCCCCTGTTTGTTGGTGTCTGGTTTTTTGGGTTTGTTGCGGTAATGTAGTAATTTATTGCTTTAGGTTGGCCGGGGGAGGTTGGTTTGTTGGGTATTTGGGTTGTTTGTCAGTGTGTGTGTGGTTCTATTGGTTGTACGATGAACATAACTTTCCTGTTTGATTTTGGGTGGTGTGTGGGATAGTTTTGCATTTGATGTTTCCTGTCCGATCCGGTTTTGAGTTTGTTTTTTTGTTTGTATGTTCCGTTTCGATGCACTTAAAAAGCACACACCATTTTACATCAACAGAAAGAGTGCTCCCTTACGTGCTCCGGAACAAAACACCGGACGTGACATGAAACACAAGGTACAACTATATACACCACAGGCCAGCATTCATGTGGCCGAACCCCCACTATTTACAGTATTAACAATGTGAATGTGGCCTCCTTTAACCATGCTTTGTAGACCGGGCGGACCTAATGTGGAACAAAGCAAACTCTATTTAGCAAACCCTACCCAGGACAAGTTGATTTGAGTTTGAATTGATGTACGTACTTGTGCTGTTTGTTTGTCATCTAGGTTTGGACTTCGTTCGGATTTCTCTTTCCTCGTTCGTGTCCGTTGTGTCTGAGCACAAATGAAAAAGATACAAAAATCAGTTTAGGTTATGGTGTTACCAATGTTCGTTCGTCCATTTCCATAAGTTTGAACGGGTAATTGTGGATGAATATCTAAGGTAACCTGGGTAGGACTTTAAACTGCATCCGGTTGTGGGGGTCGTGGGAGTAATGAGGTTGCCACTTTGCCACAACTGCCTCCGGGGCACCCTTGGGCAAGGTGCACCTGTATTTTGCCCCGGTGCTTTTTTAAGTGCTAGTTGCCTTCGGCGTGGTGTTGCCTCAGGGCGTCGTGTTGCCACTTCGCGGCTTGGTGTTTGCCTTTCCCGGGCCTTAGTGTTGCCTTTGGGCGTGATGTTGCCTTTGGTTGTGTGGTGGATTTGGGTGTGTGGGACTTTGTTTTGGGGTTGTATTAGGTGGGTGGGCTGGAGTGTTGTTTTTGGGTTGGCTGCAGTGGCAGAAATGCCCAAATTAGATTTCCATAACTCTCATTCATTTTTCTGCAAATATCCATCAAAAATTAGGCTTGTTTGTCCTATTTTTTGGCCTAAAATTCTAATTACATATTCATTTGGCCGTAACTTGGCCAATTTTCCATCGATTGTGATGATTCAAACTGTTTTGAAGAGTTGGCAGAATTCTAAACACAGCTAGGTTCAGTTTCTCTTTAATTTTCTTTGACAAAATTTGATTGGTTCTCATTTGTCCTAAAAGCTGAGATTTTGAAAAATGGACCAATCAGCATCAGTCTTACATAGCTCTTAGGTGTGCAAGGATGGCTTTGTATTTCTTTGTCTAGGCCTGTGCAGCACTGTTTACATTATCACTGTGGTATTTGTGCACACTCATTACACTAACATGGATTCAGAAAAACGAAGTTTTGAGCCATCAGAAAGTGGTGATTCTTCCAGTAAAAGGCCAAGGAGGGAACCAAGGAGAAAATTTTCATCAAAGAGGGTCAAATCTAGAAAAAGAATTATGAGGAATGCAAGGAAAGCTTTGAAGACTTCACGTGAGTTGACAGCAAGCTAGGCCCTTCATACAAGCCTATGTCATACTGATGGACCACTTCAAGCATGGAGGTGACCCTGGCCCAGGTAACCGCCTATTCCGAAGGAAAATGAGAAAAAGAGTGCCAGTGCAAAGAAGTTAGAGACATTGCAGCCTTCTATGATGGAAGATGCCCCATTTAGCCATGATGAGGGTTTTAGGATCGTGGACATTGGGATCCTAAAATCAATAATTGGGGATGCTCTCTGCCCAGAATGCAAGGCGGCTAGTTTGACACTTTCAGATAGACCTAATGAAAGGAAGGGGCTCAGTCATAGATTGTATGTAATATGCGAACAATGTGATTATGAAAAGAAATATTACACCTCACACCGTGTTGATACTGATGAATCAAAAAAAGGAGGAGCACCATTTGAAGTGAATAGCCGCTTTGTTTTAGCAATGAGGACAATTGGCAAAGGTTTTGCTGACATCATTAACTTTTGTGGTGTTATGAATATGCCTACACCAATGAAAAAGGAAACTTACACTTAAATACAAAGTGATCTGTACGAAGCTTCATTGTCTTGTGCTCATAGCAGCATGTCCAGTGCAGCTCTAGATTTGAAGGAAGGTAAAACAGATGAACCCACTGAATGTACCGTAATGCTAGATGGTACCTGGCAGAGGAGGGGTCACTCCTCATTGAATGGGGTTGTAACAGCAATTTCCATGGATAATGGAAAGGTCCTGGATTTTGAAGTCTTGTCAAAAGCTTGTAAAGGTTGCGAGCGTATGAAAGATTGTGATGAAGACTCAGATGAGTATTTGCAGTGGAAGATCAAGCATGCTAAAGTTTGCAAGAAGTCACATGAAGGGTCAGCACCGAGCATGGAACCTAAAGGCGCTGTCAATATCTTTCAGAGGAGTGAGAACCTACATAAGTTGTACTATGTTGGGTATGTAGGTGATGGGGACACCAAGTCCTATGATACATTCCCCTCCTTCCCCCCCCCCCCCCCCCCCCCCCCCCCCCCCCCCCCCCCCCCCCCCCCCCCCCCCCCCCCCCCCCCCCCCCCCCCCCTCTCCCCCCTTCCTCCTCCCCTAAAACTTTCCCCCCCCCCCCCCCCCTCCCTCCCCCCCCCCCCCCCCTGTGTTTTGTAAAATCAAAACCATACCAAGGAAAAACTATCGAAAAAAAGGAATGTGTAGGCCACGTTCAAAAACGTATGGGGTCACATTTACGTAAGTTAAAGCAAAGAAGTGGCAAAGTTAAACTTTCAGATGGCAAGACTATGGGTGGCAAAGGAAGGCTTACTGACAAAGAAATTGATGTGTTGCAACTTTATTATGGGTCTTGCCATTCGTCGTAACATTGGGGACCTTGTTGGTATGAAGCAGAGCATTCAGGCTATCCTGAAACACAAATCATCGACAGATGACCAGCATGACCATTCCTTATGTCCGCCAGGTGAAGACAGCTGGTGTGGCTGGCAGCGGGATCAAGCAAGTGGGTCTACAGACTATAAGCATGCACATGGGCTTCCTGCAGCCATAATTGAAGCTATCAGACCTACTTTTGAACAGCTTTCCAAAGATGATCTGTTGAAAAAATGCTTAGATGGGTATACGCAAAATGCTTGCGAAAGTTTTAATGCGCTCATCTGGAAACGCTGCCCGAAAGAGGTGTACTGTGGCAAGCAGACCCTAATGACTGCAGTTGCTATGGCTGTTAGCCATTTTAATGATGGTGCTGGGTCCACAGAAAAGATTTTGGGAATATTAGGTGTCAAAAATGGGACTCATACACACAGGTGGAGCCAGAATGAGGACACCCAAAGGCTTCAAGCAAGCGAAAAAAGGATTCAGTTGACTGAAAAGAAGATCAGGCAGTCTTTAAGACAGAAAAGAAAGGGAGAAGAGGAGGGCCACATAAACAAGGAGGGGGTTACATATGAAGCAGGGGGGTTTTAAATGTAATACACTGCAAAAACTGAACTTAAACAGTGAATATGAAAGGTAATTAAAGGACAGTTGTTTGAAGTATAGCCTGGGAAACAGCTTTACGGACAGTTATTTACGTTTTTGTTTATTGCAATCTTACCATTTTGTGTCATATATTTCTTCACAGTGAAGTAAGCAATTGTCATGAAATTTAGGCTACTTGTAGTGCACACATTTCTCTATGCACTAATAAGTGAGAAAAAAATGATTTAGGTTCCACATGACTGCCTGTTGTGAACATGAATATGTAATTAGCTTATTCGTAATTAAAAATTCAAATTTATGCAGATTATTTGATGGTCACCATAGATAGATGAAAAAGCTCTCTATAACTGCATAGAGCTAGCCAAGAAATAGCTGTTTGCAAAATTTCAGCTTCATATGTATCTGTATGGCTGAGAAATTTGTGACACAAGAGTTGCCTTATGTAATCCTTTATTTTCAGTTACCATAGCAACCGACTGTGCAATATGTTCGAAAGTGTAGTTTTCAAAAGTGGCACTTCACACGCTAACATCATATTCAAATATCAATACCAAATGGTTGTCTGATGACTACATAGTATTTTCTGTGGTCCTACCCCCTTAAAATAGAAACATGCTCCAACTCTTTCTTATCTTAGTGTCAACTACATTAAGTTGCATTAGCTCCTTCTGAATGGTACTGCCAGTCAGTGCCTTAGCACATTACAGATCACTTTGAGCACAACCAGCAGCTGCTGTGTTCTGTACTCTTCTCTAGTGTCTCTTCTAATGTTAATCTATTGAGCTGAAATAAAAAGCAAGAATACCATGATAGTCTTTGGTATGAGTGACTGACTGATTCAGGGCTCAGTCCTTGAAATCCTGGCTGGAACACTTCTCTCGCTCAGATCAGGAATCCTGCTAATGGTTGTGGGCTCCCAATATGTGTAAACCAGCTGTCGACTCTTAATAACTTTGTTAATTTCAAAATGGCCTTGGTGCCCCTTTGGTTTACACAATTTGGCCTTGGTGCCCTCTTGGTTTGCCTTGGTGCCCTACAAAATTCCTGCCAACCGAAGGCCATTTTGCCTTGCCCTTTTTTGTTCTTATTTCGAGCCCTGCAAGAGAACCCCAACACCTCCCGAACGTCGACCTTGGCTTAATCTCCGTCCTCACCAACGCCAGGACGACGTCCGCAGGCTTCACCTCTCCCCTAAACACAATATTACACCGGTCTCTCCACAAGGCCAGCTTTATGGAGGCCGAAACAAAGGTAAGTATCCCGCGAACACTTGTATTGCATGGCGGGGGTGACAGACCATACAAAGCGTAGTCCTGGCTGACCGCCCAGGTGTTACAAAACGTGAGGCGATCAGCCAGGGCTTGAAACCACTCCCAGAGGGGGGCCACAAAGCCACACTGCCAAAACACATGGGGCACACTCTCCCACCTTGTGTATCCAGTGCGGGGGCAAATGCCATCTCCAAGACACCACCGAAGGCGCTTGAGATTCGTAACGATGGCGTCTCTGCTTTTTAAGTACGTAGAAACGGGCACTGGAAACAAAGGGCGAGAACCCAAACCGGACCGGGCAAAAACGCAACAGCAAACTATTTACATGCACCTACAAACAAAAAATTGTGTTACTATGTACAAAGGACTATATACAAAGGTGTGCGTTTTACGTACATACAAACAGGCACGCAGACACAAAAGAACTCAAACCGGGCCGGACAAAAACATAACAGTGAACTATTTACAAAATTTCTGTGTTAACTATGTACAAAACCACCCAGAACCCAAGCCAGCCACACTGGACTATTTACAATCTCATAAGGAAAACTATTTACATACCCATTTACATCAACAGATTGTTCACGTAGAGTCTTGTACAAGGCTTTTTCGGTAACTATGGGTGCTCCTTACGTGCTCGGGAACGGACGTGCTCCTGAACAAAACACCGGACGTAACATGAAACACAAGGAAAACTATATACACCAAATATATCTTTTTTTTGTTTGTATGTGCCGTTTCGATGCACTTAAAAAGCACTATATACACCAGGCCAACCCCACTATTTACAATACTAACAATGTGATGTGCTTTTCACATGCTTGTAGCCGGACGGACCTAATGTGGAACAAAGGCAAACCTATTTACACAGAACTACCAAACTTTGTAGCATGCGTGAGCACAGATACAAACAGAACAGAAACCCAAAAGAAAACCAGGGCACAACGGCAAAACCATTCACACCACATACTCTGGCTGGGACCTTATCTTTTTAATCCGTGGGCTCGGTACGGGCGTCCCAGAGTGATGGGTTCCCCTGTCTAACACCTCGCCCGAGGCCGACCTCTTTAGTGCAGGTTCTGGCCCCTCCCCCTCACACAAATCAAACCAACCCTCCCCGAAGGTGGATCCTTTGGAGGAGGCTCTGAGGCAGGCTCCCCGCCATCCGACATTGACGAGTCTGAGGACAGATCGAGGTCCTCCTCTACTGTCGTTATTTCAACCTGACTGGGTGCTAGGGATGGTGGACTCTACCTCAGGAGTTCCGGTACCACCCTCACACTGCTTGGAGGCAAGGAAGTCCTGTTCCACCTCAAGCGCCGCCTCCTCTAATTCCCGAGTTGAATATTGTGGGCCTGTTTGCGAGGGTTCAGGTGCCAACCCCACATCGGCACTGACATGAGCAGAGTACGATGTGGGGCAGGCACCAAACACATGTCCCTCCTCCCCACAGAGGTTGCACCGTACCTCGTTGGGACACACTGCCTTGCCGTGCCCCAACTGCAAGCATTTCCCACAACGTCTGTTGGGACACAACTTGGCTTCGTGCCCCTCCTCTCCACATCTAAAACAGGTACGGGGCTGGCAAAAGTACCTAATGTGGGCCTTGGAACCCCCTATGAAGAGGAAGGATGAAATGTCCCTCACTAGTTCCATGCGAAACTGTCTCTTGCCATTAAATATACCTTTCAACTCACCCCCTGTATATTTACACCACCGCATTTCAGAGACAGTTCCGTACTGACTAAGAACCCTCGCAACCAGGCGCTGATCCACCTCGAAGGGAAGGTAAAGCACCGTCACCGCCACAGAGCCATCATACGGAGTGACAGTGAGCCCCTCTACCCCCTTCAGGCATGACACACCCTTAACACGGGCAGCATCAGACTTAAACTTAAGGTCATACGTGTTGCGGGCCTCAAGCGCCTGCAACATCTCAATATCTCCAATTTCGACACCATTGTCTTTTAACACAGTAAACGCCTGTGGGGGGGGGGGGGAGACTCACCCCAGACGAAAACTCCAACTTAACAATTGTGCTATCCCGACCTCCGGGCATAGCAGCATTTTTGGTAGCTCGAGGCCACGAAATGAAAAGAAAAAGACTCTGACCAGGTTTTACAAAAGACAAAATTTAGGATGAAGCACACAATAAGGTTTTAAGCACAATTGCAACAAGCAGCAAAGCTATCTGTATTCTCTGACCATGATACTGTCGTAACAAAAATTTCAATGAGCTTTTTAAGTACGTAGAAACAGGCACTGGCAAACTAAAGAAAAATCCCAAACCCAAACAAAACCATGACGGGTCACAAACACAAATGCTAAACAAACTATACATACCGTGCAACAGGGAACAAAACAGTCTTTGTTACTACTGAATCCAGTAACTGCCACTGCAGCCAACCCCAAAACAACTCCCACAACCAGATACCACCTAAACAAATTCCGCCCACACGCCCAAAGGAAACACCACGCCCGAAGGCAACCCCACACCCCACCGCAACAACACGCCCGAAGGCAACACTACACCCCAAAGGCAACACTACGCCCGAAGGCAACCTACGCCCCAAAGGCAACACTACGCCCGAAGGCAACACCACACCCGAAGGCAACACCACGCCCAAAGGCAACAGCACTTAAAAAGCACCGGGGCAAATACAGGTGCGCCTTGCCCAATGGTGCCCCGAAGGCAGTTGTGGCAAAGGGTAACCTCATTATCCCCAGCTTTAACAAGCTCCACAACCGGATGCAGTTTAACGTCCTACCCAGGACGTAATGTAGTCACATTGCAGCACAACCGTGTGCTTTGGCTTTGACGTAACGATGGCGTCGTGTGCAGTTTGTGTGCAGTTTGTGCTGCTTAAAAAGCAGCACAATCACTTACAGTTTGGGTTCCCGAAGAGAGTGGACGTTCCCGATCCCCTGTGTTCCTGTCCGTTCCGGTTTGAGTTTTGTTTTTTGTTTGTGTGTGCCGTTTCGATGCACTTAAAAAGCCCCCCGCAGTTTGTGTGGCTCGAGGCCATGGAATGAAAAGAGGAAAAACCTCAGAACTAGTCTTTCATTTTTACGTACATAGAAACTGGCACGGCGAAACAAAGGCGAACTCAAACCGGCCGGACAAAAACATAACCGCGAACTATTTACAGAATTCTACTAAACAACATTTCTGTGTCAGCAATATAAAACAACACCCGGAACCCAAGCTTATCACACAGGGCTATTTACAATCTCACAAAAGCAAAACTGTTTACATAAAACCTCAGAACTAGGCTAGTTTTAGGTTAGTTCTAAAACCCTCACGACCCCCACACCCAAACCCACACCCAAACCCACACCCAAACCCACACCCAAACCCACACCCAAACCCACACCCAAACCCACACCCAAACCCACACCCACAGCCATGACGTAACACAGCCTAGCAAAGTCGTGGGGGTTTTAGAGATTTAGCGTATGATTTTTTCTAAAACCCCCACACCCACGACCCTTAAACATTGTAGCGGATGCCACTTTTGCGAAAGTCGTGGGTCTTGGGGTTTTAGATATTTAGTGTATGATTTTTACTAAAACCCCCACACCCACGACCTTAAACATTGTCGCGGATGACACTTTTACCAAAGTCGTGGGTCGTGGGAGTTTTAGAAATTTAGCGTATGATTTTTACTAAAACCCCCACACCCACGACCTTAACCATTGTCGCCAATGACCCTCTTACCAAAGTCGTGGGTCGTGGGGGTTTAAGTAATTTAGTACATGATTTTTACTCAAACCCCCACACCCACGACCTTAAACATTGTCGCAGATGACACTTTTACCACTATTGAAAAGGTCTGTACACAAAACGATCATTTGCTCATTTTATACCAAAACTTCTAAATTGTTCCGATTAAGGTAAGTTTAATCGGCTAGGCCTATGCTTCGAAATGATATGTCTAGGTAAAAGCAACTCATGAAATTCGAGAGGATTTTCATTCGACGAAATACATGATTTTTTACCAGTTTCAAAATTTTGTGAGGTCATAATTTGGGAGAATTTTCCCCCAAATAATGGGCGGCCGACGGCAATCTGCACAGTGTCGCCCCGCAGAGGTTGGTGATGGGGGGGGGGTGGTGGGGGGGGGGGGGAACGATAGAAGATGTTGTTATTGTAAGCCGGCCGCAGATAATCCAGAAAGCCGATGTAAAATGTGCATAAATGTGGATACTTGCATCGGGGGTAGTTTGAGCCTGGAGGGAATCCTTCCTTTGTCACCTTGTGCAGGTGATGTCCTGGAGGAGGGGCTAATGGGAGGGGTGTCCCCCTCCCCTTTGAGAATTTTTTGTACATTTAAGATGGACGCAAAATGGTGCTATATCTTTGATAAATTTTCGAACTGATCACATACTCGGCTGGAAAACTTTCTCAATTAAGTGAATTTTCACTTTTGATTGACTGTAAAGGACAGGTGTAATAGGCGTAGGAAGTGGAGGGACTGGGGGAAGCTTTACTCCCCCCATCAAAAATGTGGGGGCTAAATTATGGTTCTGCCCCTCAGGATCCAAGGCTTAAACCCCTTATTTGTCTCTTCTGTAAGAAATGTCAAAAATTTGCAATAATTCCAAAATGTTGCACCAAATTGCATCTGAGGACCCTAAAATACCCCAGGTTTCCGGCGATTCAAAACAAGGTTCAGCCCCCACAGTCTCGAAAAGCTTCCTACGCCTATAACAGGTGTGTTGTCTAATTAGAGGAGTAACTCCTCCCCCTGAAAACTTTTGTTAAGGTAAGGTAGCCTAGATGCAAAATGTTAAATCTTTCAATTAATTACATGCTTAGAAACTATCTTTATTTTGTGATGTTTTGGCTGTGGAATGCATGGCACTGGCTGTATAAAAAATGAAAAGACAAATACATGTTACAAATGTTGCCGTGTATACTTGTGCTGTTACATTGCTTTAAGATTCCCTACTGATGCGAGGTCCCTGCTGAGGTCGAAGATGTACTTTTTCGTAAAAGGCTTTGGTCACAATAATGTATTATTGCCCCAATAATGGTTACAACATGTGGGGACAGTAATTTAGGTGGGACAATGCGCGCGAAGCAGACCGAAACTTTGCATGTTGCATCTTAGCCAGTGATCATCATGGGGACTCGAGACTATATTCAGACCGAATGATACATTTTCGTACATGTAATGTTTTTGGACACTCAAAATCCTTTGGGGGGGTGGGTGGGTGGGTGGGTGGGAGGGTGACAAGCTTTCATGGGGGGCTGTCGTCGCCCCCACGCTTCCCCGTGGCTACTACGCCACTGAATCCAATAAATTGATGATTTACGACGAGAATAAGGGGTGTGCCTAATCAAAGAAGTATTCACTGAGTCATTGCGCCGACCTCGGGGGACATGTCCCCTTTATTTGAGAAATCGCCCATTGACTTTGATTTTTTATAGTAAATTATTTGAAAATGGGGTCATGTCCCCCTTATATTGAGAGCAAATCGCCGCCGCTGAGTGTGTTATACTACTAGTAACATCACAAATCCACCTTAGCCAGAACTTAACCCCGAGTACATAAAGCGAAAAACCTAAAACTACACCATGCCGCCCCGCACACTGTAACGCATTTGTGAAGTTCATGATCGCAACTCTTCGATATGAAGTGTGGGTCGTGGGGGTTTTAGAAATTTAGTATATGATTTTTACTAAAACCCCCACACCCACGACCTTCAACATTGTCGTGACTGTACCGTTGTACTAGTGGTGGACCGATAATATCGTTGTTATCGGTCCATATCGCCCATTTTCGTCCAGTATTAAACTGTATCGGTAAAATTTACCTTATTTGCCGATACGGCCTTAGCGATCATTCTAATCTTTCAGTGTGTGAGCAGACAGTTTTTGTTGTACAAAGTATTGTGTGCTGTGAGCTTTTTAAGTACGTAGAAACAGGCACTGACAAACTAAAGGATAATCCCAAACCCAAAGAAAAACCCTAACGGATCACGAACACAATGTCAAACAGACTACACATACCACGCGACAAGGAACAAAAGAGTCTTTGTTACTACTGAGATTTCGTACTGCCACTGCAGCCAACCCAAAAACAACACTCCAGCCCAACCACCACAAACAACCCCAACACAAAGGCCCACAATCCGCCACACACCCAAATCCGCCACACACCCATATCCACCACACAGCCAAAGGCAGCACTAAGCCCGAAGGCAACACTACGCCCGAAGGCAACACCACGCCCGAAGGCAACACCACGCCCGAAGGCAACACCACGCCCGAAGGCAACACCACGCCCGAAGGCAACACCACGCCCGAAGGCAACACCACGCCCGAAGGCAACACCACGCCCGAAGGCAACACCACGCCCGAAGGCAACACCACGCCCGAAGGCAACAGCACTTAAAAAGCACCGGGGCAAATACAGGTTTTCTTTTTAAGTACGCAGAAACGGGCACTAGAAACAAAGGGCGAGAACCCAAACCGGACCGGGCAAAAACGCAACAGCAAAATATTTACATGCACTTACAAACATAAAATTGTGTTACTATGAACAAAGGTTAATTATAATTTATTCACGCAAAACTACAGGTAAGCAGCTTTTTAAGTACATAGAAACAGGCACTGAGGAACAAAACCCAAACCGAAATTTCTGTGTTAACTTTGTATAAATCCATCCCGAACCCAAGCAAGTTACACAGGACTATTTACAATCTCACTAGGCAAAACTATTTACATACCCATTTACATTAACAGAAGAGTGTTCAGGTTGAGTCTGTACAATGCTTTTTTGTAACTATGGGTGCTCCTTACGTGCTCGGGAACGAAAACACCTGACGTGTCATAAAACACAAGGACAACTATACACACCAGGCCAGCAACAAATTTTTATGTGGCCAACCCCACTATTTACAATATTAACAAGGTGATGTGCTTTTCACATGCTTGTAGCCGGACGGACCTTATGTGGAACAAAAGCAAACCTATTTACACTGAACTACCAAACTTTATAGCATGCATGAGCACAGATACAGACAGAACAGAAACCCAAAAGAAAACCGGGCACATATCATTCACACCAAATGATCTGGCTGGGACCTTATCTTTTTAATCCGGTGGGCTCGGTACGGCGTCCCAGAGTGATGGGTTCCCCTGTCTAACACCTCGCCCGAGGCCGACCTCTTCAGTGCAGGCTCTGGCCCTCCCCCTCACACAAATCAAACCAACCCTGACCCGAAGGTTGGATCCTTTGGAGGAGGCTCTGAGGGCAGGCTCCCCGCCATCCGACATTGCCGAGTCCGAGGGACAGATCGAGGTCCTCCTTTACTGTCGTTTATTTCAACTTGACTGGGTGTCGATGCTAAGGGTGGCGGAGAGTCTACCTCAGGAGTTCCAGTACCCCCCTCACACTGCTTGGAGGCAAGGAAGTCCTGCTCAACCTCAAGTAGTCCGCCTCCTCTAATTCCTGAGTTGAATACTGCGGGCCTTTTGCGAGGGTTTCAGGTGCCGACCCACACATCCGCACTGACATGAGCAGAGTACGATGTGGGGCAGGCACCAAACACATGTCCCTCCTCCCCACAGAGGTTGCACCGTACCTCGTTGGGACACTCTGCCTTGCCGTGCCCCAACTGCAAGCATTTCCCACATCGTCTGTTGGGACACGACTTGGCTTCGTGCCCCTGCTCTCCACATCTAAAACAGGTACGGGGCTGACAAAAGTACCTAATGTGGGCCTTGGAACCCCCTATGAAGAGGAAGGATGGAATGTCCCTCACCAGTTCCATACGGAACTGTCTCTTGCCATTAAATATACCTTTCAACTCACCCCCAGTATATTTACACCACCACATTTCAGAGACAGTTCCGTACTGACTAAGAACCCTCGCAACCAGGCGCTGTGTGCTGTTTGAGACACCGTACGAGCTCTAAATCTGATATCGGGAGCTAGCTGTGTACATGTAGCATGTAGCATGCATATCATGTTGTCATGCACAGTCAGATCACACTCGAACATACGTACGTGCAGAGTTAGTTAACTACTGTGGGCTAGGTCAACACACAGAGAGAAATATTATTGGCATTCTGTCTGATGTCGTTAATTGGGGACATAATTGTCCATTCATTCTTGTTCTGGAGTCAGAAGCCATCCTCAAGGTAATAACTAATTTCATTTCAGCTTAACGAAGACTGATTGTTGTGCACCTGTGCGTAACGTTCAACCTCACGGTAGGCCCTTGGCCTAACGTAGGCCAGAGAAATTTCTCCTGATGTAGCCTAGCATAGGCCTAAAAGTTAGGTTCAACCCAGGAAACGTTAAAATTGTAGTAGGGCGTAGGCTAACAGTTAATGCACGAGAGTGCCTAATCCTAGCCTACACTTCGGTTCCTACCTGAGAAAGTTTTTCTGACATCTGTCCAAAAATTGTGTTAGGTAAAGGCCTACGTAGGGCCTAGGCTAGTCCTCAGTGTAGTAACGCCTAAAGGACTGCAGTCGTGCGCCTACAGCTTACTATACCGTGTACTATCGGCGAGCGGCTTTAGGCTAGACGGCCTTTACTGAGGACTAAGCCTAGGCAACCTTAGGCCGTGTTATGGGATAGGAGTGATGTATGAATAATAACAAGTGCTTGGATACTGTGTAGGCTAGTGTTCGAAACCTATGTAGGTCTAGGCCTAGGCCTAGCCGAAGTTACCTTAGACTATTTATTTACTACTTAGCAAAGGCCTCGGCCTTGCGTTTCTCGTTGGGGCCTAGGCCTAGCCTAGCCGCTTACCAGTTAAAACGTCCCCGCATATTTGTCAAAACGTCCTCGTACCAAACGTCTGGGGATTGAATCGTTGTTGATGTTTGTTTTATGATAAAGTTTTCAACTAAATTTGTAGGCCTTGATGTTTTTGTTATTGTAAGAAAGCTATTTTCTGTTTCTTAAAGGAAAATGAAATAGACCTACTTATGGCGATTTAATACTTTACAACTGACGGCCACAATTATTAAAAAACTTTACATGTTGTGCATAGCCTGTATGCAGGTATTGCAGTGAGAATGTGAGTGGTTAGCTACGGTTTATACTGGTTAGCGTGGCACTAACTAAACTTTTGCGTGTTGTGGTTGACTGAAGTCAAGGTAGCCTAGCCTAGCCTCATAAAAACTTTTGTGTAGGCTAGGCCAACTGGTACTAGGCCTAAGTTAATTAGCCTAACGTTAGGCGACTGTAGGCCAAGCTGCCAATTTTAATTCCAAACAACAACAAAATATAAGTTGGGGCTAGGCTAGGCCTGGTCCTCAGTAAAGGCACGTGCATAGCCGGCCACCAATTGCTCCCTGCCCCCTGTGGGCTGGGGTTGTAGAATATGCCCAGGGTATTTCCCGCCTGTTGTAAGAGGCGACTAAAGGGAAGGACTTGCTCCGTATTTTAACTTTGCTTGACACGATATAACACATTTGTGTTGGTGTGTCGTTAAGTTTCATCTATCTAACCAATCGCTCCCTATACACGGTCTAAACACTGACGCATTGAAAACCCGGGGTCTTCGACCTGCACAGTGCTGATTGAAATTGATTTTCTTCTTATAGCAAAGCTAGGACCTAGATTCTAAATTTACTACCATTCGCTTTCCATTCTAAATCTTACAGTACACGTACATTGCAGTTGTTTTTTGTCACTTTCCGAAAATTTGAAATAAGATCATCAACTTCGCGACATCGTAAAATTTACTGTAGCGTTCGAAATATGTGTTGACATCAGAATGCCGTATGCATAACATTGTGACATCACGCACATCATTTTGATAACTGTAGTTCCTATACATACACATGGCAACTGCCTCTGCAAACGTTCTGTACTGATGTGACGATATAGCATATTAGCATACTGATGTAAACAAAGTTCCACAGTTGCACAGTAAATTTTACGGCGCGAAAAAGTTGCTGCTTTCATTTCACATTTTGGCACTTTCCGGAAATTCACAGTGATCAAAAACAGCTGCAATACTCCTGTAAGATTAGGAGAAGAAAGTTCATGATCTAGTAAATTAAGATTTTACTTTCAGAATTTGCTGTGAGAAGAAAGACAAGTTCAACTATCACATAGACAAAGCCTATCCCCACTATTTGCATAGGTTGGTGTAAGGACTGTGTATAGTGAGCTGTAGGCGAACGACCACAGTCCTTTACTGAGGAATCGGGCTAGACCTGCAGTTGGCCTAACCTAGTCTGCAGTCTGCTGACCTAGTAGTACAGGTGTAGGCCTCAGGCCTGTTTGGGTTGCTTTGGAGCTTCCCTTCTACTGTAGTTCAGAGATGAAAGTGTACGTGAGAGCTTATTTCTCAGTAAAGGACTGTGTCGTTCACCTAGAGCTCACTATACACAGTCCTTACACCGACCTATAAATAGCGAGGGGATTGGTTTGTGATGGCTGTAAATGGCTGATCTCTTTTCAAACTTTTAGTGTTTAACCTCCACCATTGTGATTTGTTTGAAGGGTTGGTTATGTTTGTGATTATTAAAAAAAAATAATGAATCTAGTAAATTGATATAAATCATGGTTTTAATCATGATTTTAATCAGCTTGATTTAAATCAGACAACCCTGCTTGTATGCTCTGTACAGTGTATTAAATAGATCTTTTGATCTTTCCCACATTCCATTGTTTCAGCATTAGCCTAACTGTCCCAACGAAATCAGAAGGGGGAACTGCAGGACAGCATAGCAGCTCATCAGTTTTGACGGTTGTGCAAATTTACGCCTGAAAAGACACAGACTAGGTCTGCCAAAGAAGAGTGCAAATTATCACATTAAAGACTGGTGGACTTCATGGAGACTTCTTTTGCATTGAGCACAGTTGGTCACGAAAACTAGTTGAAGTTTCTTATGCACCGTCTGAATACGGCAACTATCATTAGTGCTTATATTCATGCACCTCTTTGCAGAAATTCAAAGTCATTTCAGCAATTTGAAAGCTGTAGTACCCATGACTTCGAGGATGTTGCACGAAAATCATTGCCTTCTCATCTAGGATAAAAGTTTGCAAGGAGTGTGTGGTATTCTGTTGTTCGTCACTCTACCTTTATACATATTGTGCTGAAGCAAATGGAAAAATGAGAGAAGGCCTGCTTTCTCCATTTTTGTCAAGTTGGCGTATGTATGTGTGTGTGTGTGTGTATGTGATGCCATTGGAATGTGAGGTATGTGGTGCAATGACTCAATAACCAAGTGATCAATTTTTCTCAAACTTGGTGTATACGTGTATCATATTGAGTAGATGTGCCCTATTGTTTTTGGTGGAGGTCAAAGGTTACTGGGGATCACCAGAGGCAATAAAGTGAATTTCCTGTAGTAGCTATTACTCGGTGTCCGTTGTTCAAACTGTGACATACAGTAATTTTAGGATAAGATAGATTGGTACGAGGTGGAAATATTGTATTCACATTAACCAAAATAACTCAATAACCAAGTGACATAGGGGGATGGCATAATTGGACGTTGTGTTCATCTAAGTGAAGACCTTTGTGCCTTTTGTGACGCCTGGGTTTGTCTTGTTGAGACGAACCAAAAAGGCAGTTTAACTACCGTCCTAGGATGCCCCAAACTCAAGTAAATGACATTTTTGTGAATGATCAGGAATGTGCGTATGTGATGCATGGGAATGGTATGTGGTGCGACAACTCGATACCCAAGTGATCAGTTTTTCTCAAACTTGCGAGTACATGTATGATTTGAAATATGTGCCCTAATATTTTTGGTGAAGGTCAAAAGTCATTGGGGTTGAAGGATCACACACCTTCCCTTGCTACTTCATTTCTACAAAATCATCTTAAAGACAAGGAGCCATGGTGCCCTTGGGCTCTTCTTGTTCATGTAACTGATCATAGGAGACAAGTGTTAAAGAAATGCTATTCTGTGTCTATGGTCACAAAATCTTGTGTTGTCACTTTGGCTCTGAACAACTCTGATTCTGTTCCCAAGTTCAAAACATGCAGACAGCATTTTAATTATAAGTGACTCACATATTGTGAGACTTTGTAAGAAACATGGTCCACATTGATGATTTATAGCAAAGTCGAACTTACTTAGGATCATAGAATTTATAGAGGGTTCATTGAAAATGGCAATAGGATGTCACAATTTATTGCACATTGGATGTAGCCTAAATATTCTTGAAACAGACATTTTGTTTTGAAAATGATGAGTGCATGTATCATCCTGACAGAATGGGGGTTCCTACTCCCAGTGTTTCCTTGCAGTTTGCAAAAGTAAGTGCATAAATGCAACATGGTGCTTCACGTTTCTGTATTTCATTACCCCCTGGACCTTTCAAAACCAGTTTTCTGGTTTGTTTCTTTTGAAAATAATAATATTAAAACAAAGGTTGCAAAATGATTTGAGGATTTCATGTAATAAAAATTAGGAGAATTAAATAAAATACATAGAAACTTATTTAAAAGGTGATAAGACATTTCCCTTCCACCCCCCCCCCCCACCCCCATATCTACACTGTTGCACTAATATGCCCATGCATATTGGTAGGTGTAAGTTTAAAGTTGTACTATTCAATCGTTGCAACGTATATTTTTGGTCATTAAAAATCGTGGACCAACTAAGAGGGACCAAGCAAGCAGTCATCCCAATTAAATTTTAAAATTGAATTTCAGATACATCTCTTAAACTCTCTTATTTTCCTAATACATGTATGTGGTGTTTTCAGGTGCTAAGTTTGAATATTAATGGCAAACTAAGTAGTTTTCATGCATGACTGAAATAATTCCATTGCAAATATACTGACATATATTTCTAAAGCTTAATTCATGAATCAGGATATTTGTCACTATTTCAAATTTGGGTGACTGCATTTTCACTTTAATAAAATTTAGGTGCAGTCACTAGAAACTATAAAGTATTTAGCACAGTATTTTTATGTGCAGTTGATAACATGCGATGTGGTTTTTTTAAGTGTCAAGGGAAGTTAATTTCAGTTTACTTTAACAGTGTTTTTTCTCTTCATATTACATATCCATCATATTTCTTTCATTCTAGATTCTTTACTTTAAGGGGGAGAGTGGGATAAGGGTTCAGGTGCATAGCTATGGGGGTCTTTGGGGCCTAGGCCCCCAGATGTTTGTTAGGCCCCCCAAACTTTTGGTGTCCTAATAAAATGTGTAAGAATTAAGGACGGCGATCAGTGCCGTGACCTCTCATTTGATGCCTAGACCCCCCCTAAAAATTTTATCCTACAGTAGCTATGCCCCTGCGAGGGTTAGGGGAGGGGGAAGATGAGATTTTTTGGGAAATGAGGAAATTATCCCAAGCTCCTTTACTTTTATGTAAACACATCTAAGTGTATGAATAACTGATAATTTTATTTTGTAAAACTTAGAAATTTTACTTTTCCTTTATGTCCCATTAAGACAATGGCCTGGATTCCTTTGCACCAAATTGTCATGTTTATTCCCATAGAAAACCAGCTTTTAAACTAAAAGAGCTTACCAGACCACATGAATGTCCCATAGAAATAAATGGGTTCCAAAAGAGTCCCATACTTCCTTTCGGTCCCATTTATTCCAACAGGGAATTTTTATAGGATGTTATGGTGGTTCCATTGAAATGTTCTCTTGGGTAAAGTCCAGTTAAGATAGTCGGGAAGAGTTGGAATTTCCAACTGAAGTCAACTGGAATACAACAAGCTAGAACTGTTTCATTTCCAGTTAAAATGCACTTGAAACAGTCGAGACCCATTAGAAATTCCAACTCTATTACAGCAAAGACAAGTTGAAAGTGGTCCATAACCAGGCGAAACAGTTGGAACCATTAACGAAACCAGTTGAGACGAGTCGAAAATTTCAACTGGTTTTAACCGGAATTTGCTAATGGGTTAGGAAAACATGGGGCTAGCTTGGAGGGCGAATCTGAAAAGAAATGTAGTTTTTAATTTCATAGCTGTTTTAGTTCTCATTTTCTTTATCATATCATTCTGTAAGATGTGTAGAATTGGGGAAAGGTTTAAAAATACAAATCTTGGTGCAGTGCTTAACGATATATATCATGTTATTCTTGTTTTCACGTTGTTGCTCGGTAAATTGTAAACTGTACTCATGCGGAAACTCAAGTAAGGTATAAAATACTTCCCAGCCTTTAGTCTTTCATCTAAAGTAAGACTGCAAGCCTTAGTGCCTTTTGGACAAAGTTCGAAAAAGCGAAATTAATACTTTAATTGACAGTGAGGTTAATATTTATAGCAATTTATACAAGTAAAAGTAAGGGATGTTTTTTCAGATCGAAAATGAACATCTCATATATTAACAAATTTATCCTGCATGTAAAAGACGATGCTTTTTGAATAAAAAGCTTTCTGAAAGGTAAAGTTCCACCTTTTGACCAGGACCAACACCTGAGGTACGCGTATAATACCTCTGCCGCCGGCGGACCGCCGTTTATCCGGTCATATCCCTGCGGTTGGCAGACCCTCGGTCCGACGGTGGGAAAGCGGTGGCAACCGCCGACGGGCCGCTGTCTTACCCACTCAATGATCGCCGGTGGCCCAATGTCGGGCCGCCGCCGGACCGCTGGACAAATCTACGTCGGACCGCCGGCGTGGTTGCCACCGTCGGCTTGCTATCAGGATATGTCTAAGACCCTTCATTCTTAGAGTACTCGCACTTAGTATCCAAAAAGAGACCAAAAGTTTTGATTTACAAGCAATCCTGTTTTGTTTTTTGATTCCTTGCCACAGGCAGGCAAGTAATGTATGCATTCATGATGGCATGGGTGTGTATGTGCGTGGTGTATTTGTGACACTTTGCTCGTTAACACGATATTTCAAGAAGGGAAACTGACAGTTCTCAAACTTGGTACCTAGATGCCCTATATTGAGAGGAAGAACCCTGTTGTCTTGGTGGGGGTCAAAGTTCATTTGGGTTCACCGGGGGTCAAACACTGAAAATCTTATTAACACGATATCTCGATATAGGAAGCTTGGATTAGTTTCATACTTACTATGTAGATGTGTTATGGTGAGAGAAAGAACCCTATCGTTATTGGTGGAGGTGAAAGGTCATTTGGGGTCACTGGGGTGAAACTCTGAAAAGCTCGTTAACACGATGTATCGAGGTAGGAAGCTTGGGTAAATTTCATACTTTGTATAGATGCATTATGGTGAGAGAAAGAACCCTATTGCTTTTGGTGGAGGTCAGTGGTCATCTGGGTCACTGGAGGTCATACCCTGAGAACCTCGTTCACACGATATCTTGATGTAGGAAGCTTGGATAAATTTCATATGTTATAGTTTCACGGTGGTCAAACTCTTGAAACCTTGTTAACACGATATCTTGAGATAGAAAGCTTGGATAAATGACGCTTTTCATACTTTGTATAGAAATTTGTCATGTTTAGGAGAAACCCTATTGTTTTTGGTGGAGGTTACAAGTCATTTGAGGGCACCAGAGGTCAAAAACTGAAACTTCGTAAAATGACAGTGCAAGGGAGGAAGCACAGACAAATCCCTTGTAAGACATATTTTGTTTTTTGTTTTTGTTATTTGTTGTCATTTTTTTTTTGTTACTAAAGTTTTGGTGGGATTCAAAGGTCTGTGAGGTCGGCAGGGGTCAAAATGTGAACACGTCGTAAAAAAGGATGTAGAAGAGAAGTATAAATTTGAGGGATGAACCTCGTTGTAACAAAGTACCCCCCCCCCCCCCTTTCGGCAAGGTGTCACTAAGCCTTTAGGCTTTCTGGTTTAGACATTCTATCAAACTGCTAAATCTTGTTTCTAGGACGTTCACACTTCTGTTTCCTAACAGCATGCATTGCTGTTCAGTTGTGACATAGTCCATAGCTATGGTTACGTTCTTACAGGCACATACGCGTACGTAGCACCAATCACTGCAGCAACGCACACAGACAACTCTCACAGTAACAAGCGGGAAAAACTTTGAATGGCGATAGCCTAGGCCTAGTTCAGGGAACAAAGTGTACGTGAGAACTAGGCGCATGTACCCTAGGCTAAATCTAGGCTAGGTATAATGTGAGGGTAACTCAACTTAACGGCCACTCGCCACGATTTAAATTTAACGTTACTCGTCTTTTTTCCTAAATAGGTCTGCTCTAATTATATCCGTAAGGACGTCATAAGCGACAGAAGGGGGATGGGGCAGGGGAGACACGTTTCCCTTTAAATTTTTCAGTAGGAGGGAGAGGACGGACCACCATAAAAACGTAGGTGAAAAACGGACGATTAAAGCCAAAGTCAAATCAACACCAAACACGTATAACCATAATTAATGATGTACGAAAATTTAGAACATGAAGGACAGTCCTCCGTAGAAACTAAATATTGTCCGTTTAGAAAAGAAGGAAATACCCAGAACTTGTGTGAGATCATCCGTTTCAGAGTGATACTTTGTCGGCAACCTTCTTAGTTTGGAATGCTAGATGTTTCTCTTATACTGCAAACCGAGGCTTGATAGTAAATACCAAAATGGTCCCACGCATGCTAGACGCAGAATTGAAGACGGGTGCAACAGATGGGGAGTGTTCAAGGGGACATGAGGCCATGAGCCCTATTGTCGGGGAAACTCCATTTGCGTCGGGAGCCTTGATTGGTACGATAAAGTATGTAATCCCCCCGTCGACGACCAGCCCCATCAACAAACGTCTTGAGTAGGGCATACTGCCGAATAAAGACTACCATTTCATATTTTCTTCAATAGCCACCTCAAAATTTTCGGCGCGCTTCAGGCGCCATATTTTCACGTTTGCCATTCCTTCGGAACTCTGCTCTTCCGTCGGGGGGGGGGGGGGGAGCTTAACCTCCACCAGAAGCTACCCCTATTTGAAGAGGCAAATTTGTGGTGAAGAGTGCCATTTCCTGCAGTCTAGAGTGCCTGCATGGAAAGTAAAATTTTCTGACCTCAGCCCCAACCATGGTGGGCTGAGGTCAGTGGTACTCCCGTTGGACACTGCAAAGTGCAAACTGCCCTCTCAACAGCTTAAGGGGCCGCTTATGAAACCTGTGAACGCCTGCCTCTATTTGCCGTAGACATAGCTAGCCTCAGGATTTTTTAAGTATGGATTTTGCTCTTTCCAAATGTCCTCTGTCTCAAAGCTTGAGATCCCCTTTGTGGCCCTTTATCTCTTTCCAGCCTCTCCATTTGGCGCTCACCCTCAAAAAGTTTGAGAACCCCTAGTCTATACCATAAAAAAAGTTTTGTTTGTCTTTCATTGATTCCATTTCTCATTAGAATTAATAAAAAATGATCCCACCATGGGACAAAGATAATATAATATAAATTCTCGAAAACTATTTCACTTCCAAAGATCACAAATTCAACATCAGATTGCATGTGTAAGGACACTGAATACACCCCTCCTTTACATCCCTCCTAGAACGATGACCACATAATTTCCCGCATTTTTTAAATACCTAATCAGATTTTGGTTCGCTCGTCCCCCCCCCCCCCCGGAATATTAATGCTTCCGCGTCCGCTGTGTAAGGTACCTTCGCTAAGAATATTGTTCAGTATGCATTATAAGAGTCACAACGATAAGGATGAGTG
The DNA here is from genome assembly GCA_029531755.1 of Holothuria leucospilota. Taxonomy (NCBI): domain Eukaryota; kingdom Metazoa; phylum Echinodermata; class Holothuroidea; order Aspidochirotida; family Holothuriidae; genus Holothuria; species Holothuria leucospilota. The sequence goes on along the minus strand of CM055961.1, from coordinate 63,460,409 downwards.
ACTTTTCAAAGCCGTACGCCATGCACCGTGCGTCCATTTTTCGCGACGCTTTCTCATGTAAATCATTTCATATATACTGCATAGTAGAAGTTAGTAGTAGTGACATGCAGCGGTTTTTCTAACATTCCCAGGATCTGAATGAACATTTCCCAATAATTTCCTTTGTTATTTACACTCACATATGACTGCGTATTTTGGAACTATACGACACTCCTTGTCGAGCGAGTTCTAAAGATGGGCTCAAGGCGCCGGTCGGTAGTTGTCTACGAGAGTCAGCCGATTGTAAAAATTCATTAATTTGTATTTTGTTCTGCAAATGCATGAAAATCGCTAAACGTCCCAGACCATTCTGCCAGATCTCCAAGATATTCCTCAAATAACTGATATGGTTTTCCAGTGTTCCCAGGTTCTCTTGCGAAGTCGAAAATTCCCAATATCTTGAGAAAATTCCCAAGCGTTAGTCCTAATGATAGTACAGTATGCAGTTATCCTTCCACCTGATGAAATCCAGTTAAATAAAATACACAAATTCCTAATTTCTGTCAGTTGTCCTTTTTACTTCACATTTCTCACCCTTCATTCCTGTTTTGTACAAAGCATCTCATTCCTGATGAAAGTTTTACCTCTGTACAAGGATTTCTGGAAATTTCTTCAAGATTTTCTGGAGATTTCCTCTACATCAGGAAATACATTTGTTAGCGGAGGTAGTTACTCGCCACAAAGATTTAGGAACAAGAAAGGTGTATCCACTGATACCAAGACGCAAGAGAACGGTTTTGATACTTACATTACTTCCATAAACAAGCTTTTATTTCCTTTGTAGTTCCTCATAAACACTTTGTTTGATAATCAAGTTCCTATTTCTGACTTTAAATGTTTAAGGGTCGTGGGTGTGGGGGTTTTAGTAAAAATCATTCACTAAATTCCTAAAACCCCCACGACCCACGACTTTGAAGAAAGTGTCATCCGCGACAATGTTTAAGCATGGGCGCCCGCAGAAAAAATTTCAAGGAGGGGGCAAAATTTTTAATTGATCAAATCAGACTGAACTTTTCTCCCCGAAAAGAGCTTATATGCTAAATGATGCACCTTTTACTGAGGGGGTAGCCAGGAATTTGTAAAGGGGTGGTACGCAGGCAAATTATGTAAGCGTAGCGCCAAGAAAATTTGGAAAAACATGCCTCCCAGATCACTGAAAATGGCACTTCCCAGGCCTTCTAAACTGCATCATTTTCTATTTTGAAATCTCATGTTCTGGAAATTTTCAAGCGATATCATTTAAAAAAAGTTGATTGGGGGCCATATTTTGGCGCGAAGCGCCAAGAAAATTTGATAAAAACATGCCTCCCAAGCTGCTGGAAATGGCACTTCCCATGCAGGCCCATTGTAAGTTGCATTTAATTATTTTCTATTTTGAAATCTCATGTTCTGGAAATTCTCAAGCGATATCATCTAAAAAAAAGTTGATTTCGGGCCATATTTTGGCACTAAGCGTCAAGAAAATTTTGGAAAAACTGCCTCCCACGTCGCTGGAAATGGCACTTCCCAGGCCTTGTAAGTTGCATCTATATTCAGTTTCTATTTTGAAATCACATGTTCTGGAAATTTTCAAGCGATATCATCTAAAAAGGTTGATTTGGAGCCATATTTTAACATTTTGGCAAAAATGCCTCCCAGATGGCTGGAAATGGCACTTCCCATGCGGGCCTTGTTAGCTGCATCTTATCATTTATTATTTCGAAATCCCATGTTCTAGAAATTTTTATGCGATGTCATCTAAAAAAGTTGATTCAAGGCTATATTTTGGCGCGGAGCTCCAAGAAAATTTTGGAAAAATTTGCCTCCCAGATAGCTGGAAATGGCACTTCCCAGGCCTTTTAAGTTGCATCTATATCATTTTCTATTTTGAGATCTCATGTTCTGGAAATTTTCAAGCGATAGCTTCTAAAAAAAGTTGAATTGATTTATTCTTCACGTATTTTTTCACGTTTTTTATTTTCCAGGGGGGCAAGTGCCCCCTTGCCCCTCCTTGCGGACGCCCATGTGTTTAAGGTCGTGGGTGTGGGGGTTTTAGTAAAAATCATACACTAGATTTCTAAAACCCCCACGACCCACGACTTTGAAGAAAGTGTCATCCGCGACAATGTTTAAGGTCGTTGGTGTGGGGGTTTTAGTAAAATCATGTACTAAATTTCTAAAACCCCCACGACCCACGACTTTGAAGAAAGTGTCATCCGCGACAATGTTTAAGGTCGTGGGTGTGGGGGTTTTAGTAAAAATTATACACTAAATTTCTAAAACCCCCACGACCCACGACTTTGAAGAAAGTGTCATCCGCGACAATGTTTAAGGTCGTGGGTGTGGGGGTTTTAGTAAAAATTATACACTAAATTTCTAAAACCCCCACGACCCACGACTTTGAAGAAAGTGTCATCCGCGACAATGTTTAAGGTCGTGGGTGTGGGGGTTTTAGTAAAAATCATGTACTAAATTTCTAAAAACCCCACGACCCACGACTTTGCTTAGCTGTGTTACGTCATGGTCGTGGGTGTGGGTTTGGGTGTGGGGGTCGTGGGGGTTTTAGAACTAACCCTAGTTTTACAAAAGACAAAAAATAGGATGCGGTCAAGGTGCAGTCGCAAACAAATGGACACGACCAGACCTACTTATCAACTACAACATAAGTGGGTGTTTATTTTAATTAGGGTACCAGACTGTGACATGACATTTATAGCCCTAATTTCATGCATCATAATTTTTGATGTGAAACCATGGGTGGAATTGTTATATTTACTTGTTCATTGTAGGCTTAGGCCTAAATGATGTTGTACAAGTTGTTTTATGAATGTTCAGATGACGTTTGACCTCAAAATAGCCCCATTGCACAGAAATTTAGGTTTCACAGTGTAACATGAACACCAAAAATATGTTTGTCCCACTAAGACTACTTATTGAGTTATTTTATATCATTTATGGGTTTTCTATAGTTAATCTGAGCAGTCTGAAGCTAAAACCTCTTGTGATTACTTAGTCAAGGGTTTCATTTCAATTCTGTGGTACAAACAATACGTTCCACGTGTAACCTAGATTGGGAGAACACCAAAGTAATATTGTATGATATTTCAAATCATAAACAAGGTGGCACAGTTTTACTACCTGTAAGTTAAAAGCTATGTTAAATACTATAGTTCAGCTAAAAATGACAACATATCAAGTTTAGGAAGTAGTAGTATTTTAACTGCAAAGGTTCACTATGTAACATATTTCCGTGACACCAAAGTGGCCTGTCAAAATGCAAAATGGCTATGTTTTTCTTTTCTGTACAATTGCTTTTGTCCAAACCTATATATGCATTCAACAATTGCACAGGCTTCAATCAACCACTAAAACAAGAAAGATTTAGTATTTACTGTAGGTAATTTTTGGAAAATAAGATACTGAAATTTCACACTGTAACGGTAACACCAAATGTTACACGTGGAACCTCTCTTTCGTCAAATCCCAGGAAAGAGAAAAATGTCAGTTTCTCATAAAATATGAGTTTCAAGGGTACAATTGATACCTCATCAACCATTTAAGTTAAAATAACTGAGCAAGATAAGTGTAAAAATAAGGGAAAATCTAATTTCTGCTATGGTAGTTTAAATGTCACACTTTTTGCCCCCCAAATTGCTAATTTTAGCCAATTTTTTCATCAAAATTGGGAGAATTCACTACAATGATACATATTTTTTGGAAGATATGCACTTACATAAATAGTGAGGACAAAATGAAAGCATAGCAAAGAGAGCTTTTTAAGTGCATCGAAACGGCACATACAAACAAAAATAAAAACTCATAGCAAAGCAAAGACCATGTGGATTAAAATAGCAAGACAGTTGCCTTTAAAAGCATATTTTACCATTGGTACCCTTATTTAAATAATCACCCAAGTACGCTGTAAGGTTTTCTGCACAATTGCAATAAATAGTATAGTAAGTAATCATGAGTCGATCAGTATCATGAGTCGATCACTGCATTCTAAATGCCAGTACAGCGTGAAGGCGCGATGTGATTGCAATGTAAGCATGACCTGCATTGCATTTTCTTCATACAACATAAAAAACAACTATTTGCCTTATTATTTTTGATGTCCATGGCAGAAATGTTACTCACGGCCAAATTTTCAAGTTTTGGCATAAGTATGAACTAGAAATTTGCAAAAATTACCAAAAATGGTGACCGAAGTATCGTTGATGAAGCTCTGATTAAAGATTTTGATAGAAAAGACATTATTCTCTATGATTATTTGTTTAACTGTTCTTAAATGTGGTAATTTAGAGCATTTTATTTGCATGTTTTTTGTAGCGATTGACTCAAGATTCCTTCATAAGCATTGTTGCATGTACTGCCATCTACATTTCAAAATTCATTTTCTACGGATTACACAATCCGAACAACACCAAAATAGAGCACAACGAGGAAGACATACAACAAAATGTTACAGCAAAGTTTTATTGAATTTTGTAAATGTTTTAATATTTTTATGGTCACAATGTTCCTTAAGTGATCGACTCATGATAAGCCCAGTATACAGCTATCACACAGTGATACAAGTTGAGCACGGTCAAACGACGAGAGCGAAACGAAAGCACGTCCGCTCTCGTCGAAGACCTGCTGAATTGAACTTTATTTTCCTTTAACGTGTTTCCAAACGGACACGATCGAAAAGAAAATCCGTCGGATGACAAACACAATACCAAAAACCATTCACACGCTGCAAAGAAAACGAGTCTCTGTTACCACCAACAAACAGAGCCAAAAATGCTGGACGAAACTTGGAACAAATGTTCATGTGGCCAACCCCGACATTGTGTTCGTGATCCGTCAGGGTTTTTCTCTGGGTTTGGGATTATCCTTTAGTTTGTCAGTGCCTGTTTCTACGTACTTAAAAAGCTCTCCAACCCTCAATTTACAATGAGAGAGAGCTTTTTACGTACGTAGAAACGGGCACGAAGAAACAAAGTAGAACTTAAACCTGACCGGACAAAAACATAACTCTGAACTATTTACAGAAATCTGTACATTGCGCTAGCAAACAAAATGTCTGTGCTAACTAAGTACAAAACCACCCCAAACCCAAGCCAATCACGTAGGACTATTTGCAATTTCAATATTTACAAATTAACTATCACCCGGCCCGCCCGCACTGAAACAAGTGGACCCCAACACCTGCCGAACGTCGACCTTGGCAAACGGACGAAGTCGGCCTCCACCCTCAGCTTAATCTCCGTCCTCACCGACGCCAGGACGACGTCCGCAGGCTTCCCCTCTCCCCTAAACACAATATTACACCGGTCTCTCCACAAGGCCAGCTTTATGGAGGCCGAAACAAAGGTAAGTATCCCGCGAACACTTGTATTGCATGGCGGGGGTGACAGACCATACAAAGCGTAGTCCTGGCTGACCGCCCAGGTGTTACAAAACGTGAGGCGATCAGCCAGAGCTTGAAACCACTCCCAGAGGAGGGCCACAAAGCCACACTGCAAAAACACATGGGGCACACTCTCCCACGTACCCTGTGCATTTACAATGATGTGCTCTTCACATGCATAGAGCCGGACCAAACCCAATGTGGAACAAGGGCAAACCTAAAGGCACACTAACAACTCTTGCTGGGACTTGATCTTTTTAATCCTTGGGCTCGGTACTGGTCTTTCAGAGTGACGGTCTCCCCACTCTGACACCGAGGCAGACCTCTTTAGTGCAGACTCTGACCCCTCCCCCTCACCCAAATCAAACCAACCCTCCCCAGAAGGTGGATCCGAGGCAGGCTCCCCATCATCCGACATGACAGAAACAGACTCTAGTCTGAGGAGAGATGGAGTTCCTCTTCTACTGTCATGATTCCAGCTTCCCTTGGTTCCGTTGGCAAGGATGGTCGAGAGTCCGCCTCAGGAGTCACAGTGCCCACTTCACACTGTTTGGAGCCGAGGAAGTCCTGTTCCACCTCGTGTGCCACCTCCTCCAATTCCTGAGTGGAATATTTCGGGCCTATAGTTGCGAGGGCTCAGGTGCCTGCCCCACATTCTCACTGGCATGGGCAGAATACAATTCGGGGCATGAACCAAAGACATGTCCCTCCTCCCCACAAAGGTTCCCAGCTTGAAAATGTACACTTTTACCATGGTACAATACCACATTTGTATTGTACCATGGTGTTTTGGCCCTATGGTCATGGTAAACTGCGGTATACCACCGTGCACTTGAAGGACTTTACCACTCTTTTACGGTTACAGCCCACGAGACCGAAGGTTCACGAGACCGAAAACGAAAAAGGGTTCACGAAACTGAAGGTCCGCGAGACCGAAAATGAAATAGGGTTCACGAGACCGAAGGTCCGCCAGACCGAAAATTAAATAAGGTCCGCAAGACCGAAAATAAAATAGGGTACGCGAGACTGAAAATGAAATAGGGTCCGCGAGACCGAAAATGAAATAGGGTTCACGAGACCGAAATTCAAAATCCGCTCGCGAGACCGGAACGTTCATACCAGAAGGGTGGAGTTGCAAGGGCAACGCAATAGTTTGCAAAATGTAAATACTACAGGGTGCCAGTTTAACTTTGAGCGGAGCGTAGCAGTACGGCGGACTGACACTTCTGTCGGTCTCGCGGACCCTTTCTCGTTTTCGGTCTCGCGGACCCTTTCTCGTTTTCGGTCTCGCGGACCCTTTCTCGTTTTCGGTCTAGCGGACCCTTTCTCGTTTTTGGTCTCGCGGACCCTTTCTCATTTTCGGTCTCGCGAACCTTTTCTCATTTTCGGTCTCGCGAACCTTTTTTCATTTTCGGTCTCGTGGACCCTTCTTGTTTTTGATTTTCGGTCTCGCGGACCTTCGGTCTCGTGGGATGCCCCCCTCTTTTACTACCATTTTACCACACTTTACCACAGATTTACCACAGCCCTAATATTGCATGGTATGGTATTTTTGCCCTATGGTCATGGTAAACCACGGTTTACCACGGTACATTTATAGTATTTCACCACACTTTTACTACCATCAAAGTGCTCACATTACAACACTTTTACATCGAAAATGCCATACCACAGATTTACTACTATTTACCGTGTTATAAAATATCTGTTAAAAATTAAATTTAGGATAGGAAGTGCACACTGAGGGTGTATTTTGTCCAGTCTGGGTACATTATTTTGCCCCTTGAATGTTTCTAATTTATTTCTAAATAAAGCACATGGCTGATATTAAACACCACCAACCACTCCCTTATGTTGGCCACCTAGCTGCTCATGGTGAATGATTTGAAAACACAAAAAGCTACAAGAACAATTTCATTTAAATTTTCATTTGTTTATTATTTTTGTTCAGGGTGCAATAAAATTCTCATTAGAACAGAATTACATATGATTCCAAAGGACTACATAAATATTAATTTAAATTGTCATAAATAGAAGGCATTCAAAAAAAGAATAATATGAAATATGCATTGTTATAACTATAAATCTAAAACCAGTTTTAATTGAAATTCTTAACAGAAATGTTGAATCAAAGATAAATTATGCCTCCTGGTGGTACATGTCTCCAGAATTTCGATGGGTGTCATTTAATTGTTTTCTTCTTGATGTTTTTGCTGCGTTAGCTAACTTTTGTCGCATGTAGTACTTTACTTCTGATGGCTTTTTTTCGGGAAAAAAGCCTGTCACTGTCCCTGAAAGCAACAGAAGAAAAAAGTACAATTCCAAAATTGAGCTAGGAAAGATACAGTACAAAGGACCAAAAAACAGTGCAAAAGTCAAATTTATTGCAAGGGACAGACAGGGTTGTGCCACCTTTTGGCCTGTTGGGTAGGTGCTTCTTAACAGGGATCTGCTCTCTGTTCTGAATGTCCCTAATTTGTTCCGACATTTCTCTATATTCCAACAAGTCTACATCAAGGTCACTGCTAAGATAAATGTTACAGTAGATCGGACTTATTCCTATCCTGACACTGCTCTTAATGTTGTCTCGTCAGAATATCGAGAGATTAACCCTGAATTCCTACCAGCACATTTCGCTTTGGTCAGAGGTTCCTTACCTGCACCACGTTGCCTTCTTTCAACAACAGGATTACAATGCCCAAATCCCTCAAAGACATGCAGAGGATTTTATATTACTTTGGATATATTACATGCAACAGTGTGGGGGGGGGGGACGTATCACTTGGTGAATACATCTTAGGTGTGAGCCCTTCATTAGATCACAGTCCTCCCAGTCCCAGGGAAAATTATATATCAAAGTACCTGAAATCTGACCATGGCAATCAAAATAAGAACACTCATGTCGCCAGAGAGTCCATTAGCCTAAAGTTGCACCTATGCAGCCCTGTCCACCTGTGCTCAGAGATTAACATCTCTATTTTATCTCTTTAGCAAACAAGCCATCAAGGAAGTGCTAACCACAAGTTTCCCATGCATCAATAACACCATAATTACTTTCTAGTGACCACTAGGCTGTCCATTGTTTGGAGTCTGCATGCACCACAGCACAACTTCACTGAACCAGGGATAATTGTCATTAACTGGTAGGAGAGGATGACTAATGCTCTGATAAACTAAGTCCAAAAAACCTGCCCAGACAGCCACACGGCGGGATTTTGAGTTTTCAGAAGGTGCAACTTTACAGTAATGGGGGAATTAGCAGCATGCTGTCACTGATTTAGAGAAGCAGTTTAAAGGGAAAGTTTGTTATGATTTGCATGTGACCACTTTGCAACTTAAAAGTACTGTAGGATAGTCAGTTGTGATTATGCATCTTTCAAAGAGCCAGAAATCAAAGGTACTTTATTGTCCTGGACCCCCAGAAAAAGTAGGGATTTAATTGATGCAATCAGATAAGTACTGATTCTTTTCTTGCCAGAATGTTCATTAATTATTAGTTTTTTGCTGCATCACAGAAACAATATGTTCCTACATAAAATAGGCCAAAATTCAGCTCATACGTTAGAATCACCATTGCTTGAGAGTTGAGCTTAATTTTCACGAATCAACTGAGATTCTATGAGTTAATTACTGTTAAGGAGAGTCAACAAACTAGCAGGAGTCCTAGTAAGTTTGCTTCACCCATTGCAAGACTGCTTCTAGACATCCTCATTAGCCAATTGTCAGAAAAGCCTTAAAATAAGTTCTATGATTTTTGATTCCTTGCCGAAGGCAGGCAAGGAATCTATGCGGTGGTGATGTCGTGTGTGTGTGTGTGTGTGTGTTTGTATGGCTTAACGCCAGAGGACTATGACTTGACTACACACCTTTCGTCCGAGGACTTATTTTACTACCGAGGACCAAATCCCAGGTCCTCGGACGTTTTCATCATTAAACAACGTGAAAGGTATTTTTATGACCCCTGATGCACTTTTAGCGACGTCCTCTAACTTACGATAATACATGAAACCGTGTGAGGCTCTGCACACATTTTCACTGGACTGTCACACACACTGCACTACTAGCTGCAATGAGCAACACACATTTTGCCAGATATGTTTTCAAATTATGAAAATGTTTGATTTATTTTACCCAAAACAATATGCTCTTTCCAAAACTGAATAATATTAGTACTAAAAGATATTAATTCTCCTAAATTACATATTTACCTTAATTAAGTATTGAAATTATTACATTTACAAACGAAAATGAGGGTGGCTTTGGGTGTATACTACTTTGTTGAGCAACAAATTTCCCGCGCAGCAGCTTGCGTATGCTATACTTTACAACACTATTGAATATTTACGTACTGTTCGCTTGTACGATGCATGTCTATGTGCGTACGTAATCTTTCGACGGATTGGATTGTCAAGTATTACAGTTAGTATGCGGACGTCAGAAAACTGAAAATCCGGCGTTTTGTTTCACGTAAGTTCTCGTTGTTATTGAGAGAAAAATTTTTCTCTTGGTGTTGTGATGTATAATTAATTTCAAAGTTCGTATAATACTGTCCTGTCCAGTGATTGAATCATTCGTTGGCCCCGAATTTGTCCGCCTAGGCCTAGGCCTAGTCAACAAGACAGTGCTTGCATTGCACTGTGGACTAGCCTATATGACTATCACTATTCGCGAAAATACTTTCTAGCCTAAATAAGTTGCGAAAAATTTGGTCGAATAAATATTTTTCATGATCGATGATACAAGGCTAGTTTTAATCGTATAGTCGTGAGGTAGTCGTAAAATTTGAGCCAACAAGAGCTCGCGTGACTACTCACAAACGTTAGGCTAGCAGTAACGTTAGCACTAACGTTCCTAAGTGAATGTTTAGCCTACATTTGATATGGTTAAAATTTAAGGTCGGTCGTCTAAGATTCCAAAATAATCGAGTTCGCGTACATTTTTTAAAGTATGTGGAAGGGCATCGGCAAGCTTCGGCTACGTTTTAGTAATTCCTACAGGCCTTGCTTTGAAGTTACTTTGATCGTCAGATCTGTTGGGCAAGGCTAATCGACACTATCCTATAGCCTAGGCCTACATTATACACATTGTATACAGTATATATAGGGGCACATCGAGCCAATGCTGTAACAACCCATGGCACTGTGTGGAACTTTAAGCAGGTGTACACCTGCTACTTCTAGGAAGAGTTCGATATCAACTGTGTGAAATCTTTTGCCCAGAAGGCTAGAATTATTTTTGTGACAAGATGAGTGCTTTTAAATAGGGAAGGGGCACCATTTGGAAGCATAGCCTTCTTTTTTCTTTCACTAGAGAAGACTGCAACTCTTCAGTCTTTCAGTACATTTCAACAGAAACTGCTGTTGAGTTTTGCTCAAAATCACAGTGGTAAATGTAGAGAAAGCTTCGAGATGTCCTGCTTACCTTTGTTAGATATCTGTTTGGTGAAATCTCAAAAGCCAATTAATGTTCTCTTCCATCAGGGTTGGGGGTTGGGAAAAGGGTGGCCCTAGCTCCAAAATTTAATTTTAGATGAAATCAATGGACCAAGTGTTGTATGTATATATCCCTTCCCCCTCCCCTTCCTTAAGACAAATGTCTTATTTTCCTCAGTACTCTAACTATGGGCTTAGCTTAATTTTTTGAGTGGGATATAAGGAAGGGGTAGAATAAAATCTTACTTTTATTGTAGGTCATTCATAGGCTCATTTTCGATAACAACCATAATAAAATGTACTCAGTTTTAATGACAACGTCACGGCCCAATGTTTGCCACATGCTTATAGCTTAAAGGCCTACAGTATAGGCTAGGCTTCTCCATAATGGGAGTTTAGAGTAGTAGCTATGGGTGGGGGTGGGCCAGTTCTATAACCAGACTTTTTGATACAGGGGGCTATGGGGGAAGAGTAGGAAGAATTGCCTGCATTACTGTGCTGTGCTTTTGCCTTAGTCTACCAATTTCATTTGGAGAAAGATGGGGGGGGGGGGTCCTATCCCCTATCATTCTCTGGTGAAACATATAGGGTGGGCAGAGAGGGAGTTAATTTTTATCTCCCCCCTCTCCAAATTTTTTTTGTTTTTTGAACAAAATATAGGCTGAGCCATATTGACCAAGTATATCAAGTTATTAACCCTCTTCTTCCTGCAGAGAAAATATATCTCAGGCCAGGCTTACAGGCCTGGCCTGGATTAGCATTTTTGCATCAGGGACATTTGTGGGTATGGGTTTGCTTGACTTTCTTAAACTTATTTTTTGGAAATGTGGAGCGGGGGGGTCTAATAAACTAAGTTTTACTGTACAGTAGGTATGGTTTACTCTCTCTCCCAAAGGAGATAATAACCAGCAATAGTCACTTAATGAAATCATATGATTGGAGCATAGATTTATTAGTTCTAGGCTTCTGTAGGCTACTCAATAATGTGGACTACGCCCAGGGCTGTAGCAGTCCTGGAGGGGATGGTTAAACTTTAAGGCAGTGCTCTGCCATGGAAAAGTTTGTTTGCCCCCTACTGTAGGTTATTTTTAGGAGCAACAAATTATATTGATTTACCATGCCTCTCTCCTGCTGGAAAACATCCCCCCCCCCTCAGAAAAATATCTTGCCATTCAAGGCCCCAGTCTGGCTGTGGCCTGGCTTAGCCTAGTTCTGTTGGGGGTATTTGAAGGTGGTGGGTTGAAAAAACGGAGTCTTATTGTTGATGAGTCATATGCGTAGTATAAGGCAGAATTTTTTCATTAAGAATTTGTCAAAACTGCATGTGATTAACAGTGTATTATCAAGCCCTAGGCTAAGCTTCTAATTTATGTGGGCTTAGTTCAGGCCTGTAGATAAGGGGGAGGGGAAAAAGAAAGGTGCCAACCCTAAAGAAAAACTTGGGCACCCTAGAAAATTTTTGAGAACAAAAATTGGAGTCTTCTCCATATCTGCTTATCTGAAAAAATATTTTGTCCCATCAAAAGGTCCATCTTTCTATTGCCTAAGTTAACTTGTGATTTATCTTTAATTCTGATTATTCATATTTTTAATCTCCCATGTACAGAAAGATGTCTCGCCGGAGACCACGTATTAATCCACTAGCAAAAGCAAAAGAGTTTGTTACAAAGGGTTTAGACCCTCCAGGATTTGTCATAAAGCATGTCTCCAAACAAATTGGTGAGTAATATTTAGCTTACAATGTGTTCAGGGAGTACAGTAAAACCCTGTTTATCCCAACACATCGGTACGGAAGGCAGTTCGAATAACGGAAGAATTGAGATGAACAGGGTTGCAAGTTTTTGCCTCAATTATGGCACACAGTGTCCATAAAAAGGAGTGTCAAAAGATTTCCTAAATAATTTCAAAAAGGCAAGCAAAATTGCAGACAAAATCCCCCCAAAATATTTGGTAATTACTATTTGTGACATATGGTGTGACAAATTAAGTTTTAAACTTCTAAAACACTGAGACTTTATCCTCAAAATTTAGCTTATGGTCTCCTTAATGACCCGTGCTTTGTACACATGTGCTAAATGAGTGCATGTGCTGAAGAGAAGCTCTAATGATCTGGATAGCTAAACAGAGTATAAATTCAGCTCATAGACTTTTAAAAAGATTAAAGATACATGTGTAGGAGACTCTGAAACAGCAATTTACAATGTTTTTGAAATGTCTGCTCTAGTTAATTTTGGGTATGAAGCTCACTACTATACTAACTTTTCAGATTTAGTGAAACAAGGTCTTACACTAGCCTAACGTATTTAAGTGTAGGTGGATATGGAGCCTATACTGACTCATGGCTCCCAGCAGGAATGTCAAAACAAACACCTACGATTTTTCTTACAAATTTGACAAAGAATTAACAGATGTTTTCCTTGCCCACATGTTAGCTTTTTTAGCCATTGTGACATCTTACATTGCATGGCTTTTAAAGTCCTGGGAAAAAATAGTGCATTTCTGCTGAAATTTATGTTGAGTTTTGCCTTAAAGCACTGAAAACTTGGTGGATACTTCTGAAATTGTGTTGAATACTATTGTGGTTGTCCAATGGCCAGTTCAGTTCAGTTTTTGTGCAAAAGTTTAGTTGAGCAAAGAACCTTAACTCCTTTCCCATTTTCCATCCCCCCACTGTATTGCTCACCAGCTGTTAGGTTTGTTTTAAAGTCATATTGAATGATGACTTTGAGGACTGAATGTATAATAACATGTAACAAAGTATTATATTAGTTATTTCCCTAAAATCCAATCTTTGTATTCAAACCTGCCAACATCAACGTACACAACTGCAAACCATGTTTTCATAATTGAAATGACTTTCCAATGACAGTTGGGACACTTTAGATTTTCATCGGGAAGTGAGCTAAAAAATGATTCTCAATTAAAATTCTTTTAGCATTTCTGCAAGGCATTAAAATACTTGGTCAAATGTGACAAATTACTTGTGATTTTGAAGAATCTAAACAGGAATAACACTAACAGTTAATTTACCCTTAGGAAAATTTGACACTGAATGTCCTGCACAACTTGAGTGGTAAGTCTATGCACCATTTACATTTATGGCAAAATGCAGAATGTGCTGACAAAGACAGCAGGTGCAATAAAAAAGAACAATACTTAAACCCCCACCCCCCCCCAAAAAAAAATAAATAAACACTGTGTTAGTGGCTCTGATATTGCAAGGTACAGTATAGCTCTGCCATATCTGAATCATATTTTTTATGACTTACTTGTTCTTTCTTGCTCACAGGTAAAGGGGTATTTGCATCCAGACCCTTCAGTAAAGGAGATTTTCTCCTACAGTACAGGGGACAAATTCGTAAAACCGTGGAAACAGAGAATGATGATCAAACTTTCATCTTTCACTTCTTTATCGGAAGGAATAAAGTTTGGTGAGTTGAAACACCATTGAAACAGTGGTTGGAAATGGAAACTGTGTTTAATATCCTCTGAACAGTAACACCACTTTCTTATGGTAATAATTCCTGTCAACAGCAGAATTATTTGAACTAAACTTGAAACTAAACTCCTACATAAAATACCAGCTCTGCAGTTGCAAAGCAGTATCAATTATCCTTTTCTCAAAGGAACTCAATAATTTTGTTTTTATTAGCCCATAGCAGCCAAGTTGGTGTCATTTTAAGGATCAAGTTAGATCATTTCTTCAGATATCTTTTTCCTTCACAAATCACAGTGGATCATGGCTTGAAATTTTTGGGGTTTATTACTAGCCCATGCAGCATTTGGAAGATCATTTGCACAAGCCCCAAAAAGTATAGGCTGTAGATAACTTTACAACAATATAGTTTTTTGTACTAACTGAATGGCTTCTTATTGTAAACTCACTGTACCCCAAGTGAGGTTTGAAGTAACCCTGGGCTAGGAGGCTTAATGAATTTTTTGAGTGGTGCAATTGATCTCCTTAAACTTGATCACTGCAGCAGCTGGATAATGGCTCAGTGCTTTCAGGAATTTTCATTTGTACCTGTCCACAGTAATTTTTAGTAAAGTTTAAGCAGCATCTTTCAGGGAGCAAGAGCAGTACTTTAAACAGCTGTCACAGACCTGGATCAAATATTGTGAAAATTCATTGTGGTAGTGTACCTGTAGTACATAATTCATCACCACACATGATGTGCAATTCAAATCATCATGGGTGCATTTTACAGGGCCCATTCAGTTAGCACCATTTCAGTTAGCATACTCCCTGTGATTATAGTTTCATGACTAATTTATGACCATATTTTTCATGATATTGTGTTTAAGCTTAGCAAGTCTTATAAATGCCTTTTTTAGTTTTGCAACGTAATGAGTGGTACATATTTGGCTGATATTTCAAAAATTTCAAAGAAAGGTTGACTCCATGAAAAAGTTCCTTGAATTCATGGTAATCCAGCCCGATCTGTTTATAGCCCAAATAAATCAGGATCATTTGGGGATTATTCAGGGTCATTATGTGTAATTTCCTAAGTTGTTGTCTCATCATTAACAAAGACTGAAGGTACTTTATTTCATAAATTGTAATGAGTAAAGATTGGATTCACTTTTCTTTTCCACATTCTGGTATGACCTGCTCCACCACTTAGTGCTGTTGCTGATACTATACCCTTCTGCATATTATAAATCAAGTATTTATATTTTACTTTCTACAAGTCCTTTTGTATACATTGCAGTATTGATGCCACATCAGATCAGTGCATGGCAAAAATGGTAAACGATGAGTGGAACAATCCAAATTGCAGAGTTAAGCAGGTAGCTTTTGATGGCAAGGTATCACTTCTCTTGTTTGCAACCAGAGATATTCAAGCTGGGGATGAGCTTAGGTACGATTATGGAAAAACAGATGCACCATGGAGAAAGGTTTGTGAGCAAAATATTTTCTTCTAAAATAGATGCAAATTTTCTTGGATGATTTTAGGCAGTAACTTTTGAAATTCATCTACATTCATGATGCAGTTCAACTTGAAGAAAATATATAAAAGGCAGTGACTGGGTGGAGCAAATACAGCAGTTACATTTTCTCTTTGTGAGGGTATGAGTGTATGGGTCTTCTGACTAGCTGACTGAAACTTACTAGAGCTGTATTGCTTATGCATGTGCTTTTGTATTGTTTTTTGATCCTTATCTGTTGATCATGATGTATTTTTCTCCGGAAGAATTGTGTTTGCTTTGCACACAGGCTCATTACCTGTAAATCTATCAACAACATAGAAAACATACTCCTGGTTTATGTGTGAGTCACAAGCAGAGTGACAATTTCAATACTTCACATTTGGTGAGGTGCTCATGCACTGATTACCTCAAAAACATTACACACATACTTTAAAAGTCAATATTTAACTGATATATTTAAGCCTGATCAAAATAAAGTTAATATTAAACAAGACTTAGAAGGCCTCAAGAAATGGTATTTTTGTAATGTTACAGATCTCACTTAGTATTCTCCTGTCAGGTTCGAATGATTTCACTGTCTCTCTTTGAATGAAAAGTCTAAGTTTCTTCATCTCCAGTCCTGGAAAAGTTTGCTGTCAAAACGTATCTTTTATCTAAAGTTAGTTTTATAGAGGATAGGTCTGTAAGCTGGAGCATACCTTTGCTGAGTCCCTCTCATACTTTCATATAAATTTAGATGCATAAGAGGTGAATGCTGTATGTAACAACTAAAATAAATCTATTACTTATGAGTGTCTTGGAATGTCTAGTGAACGTGTTCATTGTAGAGTAGAATGGTTGCTGTTTTAGCACCTAGTTACCAAGAGCCTTACAACCTCTGGTTAATGATAATTCATTTGATGGACATCCCCCTACCCATACAGCTACAGTTGCATGCCAGGCCAAATTACAGGCTACATCACAGGTACCATTTAATCCCTGGTTGACAATTGAGATTAAGCATCTTGCCCAAAGACACAGTGTAATGAACTAGCCAGTTTTAAGGGGAGCAATCCCTCTAACTAAAAGTCTATGTAAGTTTTAATGAAGACTTTGTATTAGACCTCAGACAGACAGTCAAACCACTCCCTTCCCTTTAATGTGTACATTCTCAGTGGTAAAATGAAACCTGATTTCTGTTTGAAGAGTTTGTTTACTCCTTTCCTGTGTTTGTTTGGTTAGGAAGCAAATCTGATCTTCCTTTGTATCAAACTCATGATCTTTCTGCCAATTAACTTACCTCAAAAGTAGTTTCATAACCTTAGCCTGCCCTGTTTAACTACCAATTTGAAAAGTCATAAATTTTCTTTGACCTTAGCATGGTTGGAGCTAATTCATTAATCTGGTAAGTAATGTTATTGATTTGTCTTTGCTATTTCTCTCTAGGATTGTGATGACACAACTGTGCATGCTGCTGGAGAAAAAGAAAAGGATGAGGATATGCCCGGGGAAGAGGTGAGCTATTTGTTTGTATGAAAGTCCTCAGACAGATAGGGAACAATAACTGGATCCTTCTTTGGCACACTAGTTTTCCCCAATAATGATGTATGTGCTTCTACTACTTATGTGCCCTATTCTCTGTAGTTAGTATTTCAATGTGAGTTGCAATGATACACTCATTTAATGGTTCAAATAAAGATGTATTGTAAGTCCCAGTTAACAATCTGAGCAACTTTTAGAGCAAGGGTGTGCAACTAGCAGCATGGTTGCCAACTCTGGCCCTTGGCTCCCTTTTCTGTGGCCTGTGAAGCATTATCAAATCCCCTCTGTAGCCATTGACTCTTTTATTTTATTTTAGACCACTGTTTGAACTCAACATTGTCATGTCTATAATTGATGACAATAAAAATGAATGTTCAGATCTATCAAGTAGGCACCATTAACCAAATGTTGTCTATAATTTCCTCTTTGAATCAGTTTACAAAACTAAACTATTTCTCACATTTCTTGGATGCTCTTGACAGTGTATGGTGAACTGTTATAATTAATGAATGCAATCCAGGTGGAGCTTGACCATCAGTAGTCCACCATTTTTTTTGGGGGGGGGGGGGGATGGGGGGCAGGATTTAAAAAAATCAGGTACTCAGTGGAATTTTTCTCATCCAGTTCTGATAAAAAAGCTGAAAATGTCACTGTGCAATTAAAGGTCTTCATAAGCCAGGAAATCATGAATTGTGAGCCTTTATGGGAGCTCTTTTTTCCATTTTGTTTTTCCAGGGATTCCCCTGCACACCTGCCATATAGCTGGATGCACCTTCAGCAAATTTAATGAAAGAGTCCCCCACATTTGCCCAGCGTTGGCGTAGCCGTATGAACAGGGTTATTAAGGATTTTGTTTTGCATAGCAAAACTGCTAGGCATTTTTTATGTTGTATAGCAATTAACAGTAATTTTTTCAATTTTTGTATCACTACTGTGCTCATTTGCATCGTAAAACTGCGGTGCGATTTGGCGGACCATACATATATATGAATCTTTTTAGCTGCTTAGAAACTTCATATTATGGCACCATTTGCCTCCTATTAGAACTTTACACTGTTCTTGAGTTCAAGATAAATTTGAAGCTGCCTCTTGTTTTAGACATACCCAGATGTGCTTCTCACATGTGGCTCATCAACATATAACATAGATGCACTGTTGCCCAGTGGCCAAAAAGACTACACGCCTGTTTGTAGAGGGTCCTCAGAAATATTACTATCCTAGAAAATGTGTCGAAACTAAAATAGTGTTGTTAGTGCTATATTGACATTCATTGTCCCATTTTTCATGCCACTACATTTATCAAAAATGCATAATGTATCAACGGGTGGAACTGTTTTGCCAACTTTCATGCATCAGTGAAAGCCTTGTGTATCTGACTGCACGTAGAAAGTCAAACTTGATGTCATCCTTACTATCTTAACTGTATAAGTCCTCAGTGATATAGTGAAACCTGATTTTTGTTTCAGGAAGCCTCTGGTGTATATATTTTTCATTTGCTTTCTGACATGAATGGGAAGAGTGCTTTCTTGCATTTTTCCCGCCTACTGCCATGAGGCATTATCGACTATTCCTAAGGAATATGTATTGTATTTTTGCTTAAATCAAATTTCCAATGTGAAAAGTCATTAGCATTGACCTCAAAACGTTCTAGTTTGGATCTGGTGCATGAATCTCCTGAAAAACGTTAATGCATTATCTAATGTAATTTTTTTTATAGGTTTGTGATGACACAAGTGCTTCTGCTGCTGGAGAAAAAGGCAAAGATGAGGGTGTTCCTGGGCATAAGGTGAGCTATATATTTACATTATAGTGCTCAGACTGATAGGTAATAACTACTGGATCCTTCATTGACATGCCAGCTTTCTCCTCCATAATAAGTTACATACAAACAAACATGTATTGTGAGATTCAGTAACATTCTAATCAACTTCTTGAGGGTCCTCAAAAATATTTCTATTCTAGACTGTGTGATTAGTCTTCAGTGTTCACAGTGTCATCATGACATTCATAGTCACTTCTTTGAGACAAATGCATTTACTTAAAATGCATAAGGTATTGGTGGAACTGTCTTGTCAGCTTTGTTATTTCTCCTTCAATGATGTCTTTGTATACCAGATCTCACATAGACAGTCAAACTTGAGTTTGTGTAGAAATTGAAGATAATTGTTCTCAAAATGCCATAGTGACATTTTCACTTTCATGAAATCAGTAAGTTGAGTCAGTGGGAGGAATAGTCATACAGATATGTGAGTTTCATAATGAGTGAGTTTTAAAGAGGACTTTTTGTTGAAGCCCTTAGGTAGACAGTCAAACTTGACTTCATCCTTAACTGTGTACATCCTCAGTACTGCACTGAAACCAGATTTCTGTCAGAGAGTTTGCATACTTATTTTTGTTGTTTATGTCGTTGGGAAATAAGTTTTGTCATGTTTTTGTCCTCTTTTGCCATTAGGCATACCTGCAAAATAGTTCCATGGGAGGTTGCCTACCTCATTAAAATTCCCAATCTGGGAAATCGTTGGCATTGACATCAAC
The DNA here is from genome assembly GCA_029531755.1 of Holothuria leucospilota. NCBI lineage: Eukaryota > Metazoa > Echinodermata > Holothuroidea > Aspidochirotida > Holothuriidae > Holothuria > Holothuria leucospilota. Next base: position 63,440,576 of record CM055961.1, on the reverse strand, counting down.
ATGATAGTTTTCCTCAGATTAATGGATATAATTGAAAAAAAAATGACACTGACGTTTTTCTTTGCTATTTCTCTCTAGGATTGTGATGACACAACTGCTGCTGCTGCAGGAGAAAAAGAAAAGGATGAGGAGACTCCTGGGGAAGAGGTGAACTAAAGCACTCTTGGATTATACCAATATGAAATATATTCTAGCCAATCAGGGCTCACGAATTCTCCATTGACATAACCATATGTGGCACTGCTACATTAATTATTTTGGGAGGTTTAGCCGTAAAAGGGGTGAAATAACTGTCAGCATGTAACGCACACAGTTCCCACGGAAAACAAGTTTTATCTTCCTTTATTGTGTCCTACTTAGTTCTAAAGGATCTTCAGGTATATTGCTGTGCTAAAGTTTGTGTAAAAGTTAAGAGTAGAGTCTTTACACCAGGGTAGCATTGATTTCCACCTGTATGGTAACATTCAATTGAGTGAATATACATATATCATATAATATCATATATATCAATAAGAGGAATAGCCATGTGTAAGTTTTAAAGATGAATATTTGTTTGAGACCTCAAATAGATAGTCATATTTGACTTCATCTTTATTGTGTGCGTCCTTGGTGATATAGTGGAAACGGATTTCTATTACAAGACATTTCTTTGATTTTTTTCTTAATTTTATTTTGTTATTTTGTTGGGAAACAAGTTTTATCTTGCTGTATTGTCTCCTACTGCTATCAGGCATGGTTCCATAACCTTCATTGACTGCAGTCTACCTAATGAAACTTTTCGATCAGAAAAATCATTGACACAGCCCTCAGTGTGACAGTTTGGATCTAGTTTATGAAACTGTGTGGAAAATAAAGTTAATGATTTCTTTTTTATTTCTTTGCAGAATTGTGAAGACAAATCAGGCTCTGTTGGAGGAGGAGAAGGAAAGGACGAGGATATCTCCGGGGAAGAGGTGAGCTTTTTATTTACATTATATTCCTTAGACAAATAGACAAAGCTCACTGGATCGTTCATGGACATACCAGTAGTTCTTACTCCCTACTCTTTTATACTGTAATGGTACATACAGAGTGAGTTACAATGTATTTTCTTTATGTTTCTAACAAGTATGTGTTGTGAGATTCAGATAAAACCTAATCAACTTCTAGAGGGTCTTCAGAAGTTTTATCCTAGAATGTGTGTAGAAATAAGAGTATAGTGTACAGTGTTTGCAGTGCCGTAGTTACATTCATTGTCCCTTTTTTGATGGCAGTAACAGTGACCTAAAATTCTAGGTCTGTGAATGTTTAGCAAAATTATTAAACGTTTAATCGCAAAATTTTGCGATCGTTTAGCGATTAATCGCAAGTACCTATGATCAACATAGAGACTTTAAACGTGCTCTTGAATATGATGAATAGGCTATGTGAAATGCATTAGTGATGTCCGGGGGACATAGTTTCCATGAACTTCAAACACGGATCCTCATAGAAGCTCAACTTTGAAGTCGTATGTTTACGTGTGTGTCATTTGTATAATTATGTATTTCACTTTTTCAGAAAGAATTAAAGTGATCATCTAGTTTTCTGTAATGACTGCAGATTGTTTTTTATTTGGTACAGAAAAATGGGTTGTGCGATTAATCACTGGTAGCTTTGTACTAAACGTTTATTACACTTGCGATCGTTTAGCGATTAATCGCTTAACGATCACAGCCCTATAAAATTCACAGTAGGTTGTTCTGTTTTACCTATGTCAATGTATATTAGGGCAAGGTCAAGCGGTAACGGAGGGACATTTGACAGTAATCCTTACACATTTCATCTCTGTTTGCATTAATTTGAAAGACTTTCCCAATTCTTATGTGGTTATGTAGGCAAGGACTTGCTGTCTTCATTACCATATCACAAATTGTTATTACTGTTACTAAGAGGAAACTATGGTACAAAAGACAACATGGTAACGGAGGGACGCAAAATTAACATGTGTTTTCAGACTTTTCCTGAAAGAAGTCAAACACATGGTTCTTTAATAACATTTATTAAACATATATCATAAGGTGGCTAGTACATTGATTCATACTTTCCATGAGAAAACTAAGTAACGGTGTATCATATTACCAGTTGAGAGTCATTTTTTTTATGGTAACGGAGGGACAATTTCGACAGTAACAGACCGACAAGTTATGTTCACTTCCATAGCTGTGATGCATAAAACCTGTTTTGGCAGCTAAAGAAGGTGATCATATATTATGTCATTCACACAACTGAGAACTGAGAAAGAAAGGAAACGATGATTACTAAAAACCACATCACTGACACAGCACACTGTACTTAATTAAAATACAGTGAAAAACTATACAGTACACTATAAATGAGAATCTTCTACTCATAGGTCTGTGAATAACAAGTTTCCTACTCTTCAGTTCATAGTAAACAGAAGACTTTTAGAAGCCCCCACAAGTACAGTTAAAGCAACAAAGTACTGCTGTCTTGAATGACAGCTCACACTTGCATACTGTACGTTGCAACAACTTTGCATTGGTGGTCATGAAAAAGTAAGCCACAAGAGCCGCTGAAGTTTCAAAAAGCTGGACTCCCATCAAGACATTTTTAAGTAAAGCAGGTTACAATAGTTAGACCTTCATTGGTACTAGACTTTACAGTAATTATAAAGGGTTTATTTCTCACCCAGAGACATACATACACAGGGTTATAGCTAGCTTTTGTGAGTGGTGGTTATATTGTCTGAAGTGGTGGTTGTTTAAATTGTGTGTCCTGGGAGAGGGATATAAGGAGAGGGGAACCCTCCTGTTTAGAAAATTTTTGCATAAGTGGTAGTGCTTAGATGCAAAATTGTGCTATATTTATCAATATTTTGATAAATATATATTGAATATTTAGGAAAAGTCACAACAACTGTAGTAGAATCAGTGATTATTAATATTATTTTACTTTTAGCTTGGACTAGAGTGCTGGTCAGCACAAGTCCACAAGTGGTGGTCAGTAGTATGTATTTTTTTCTCTAGTAATGGTCGGCACTTTTGAGTGCCGGCTAGAACCGATCGCACTCCTCTCCAGAACTGCAGATAAATTCTTCATCCATTGAAGCTGCAGATGAACATGTGCAAAGGATGTTGAGTGAGCTTTCTGACTTGAGGAAAGATCAAAATGGAAGTTCCGCTCAACCAAATCAAAAAGAGAAACGAAGGGAAGGTGGAGCAGAATCATGATAGTGCTGACCTTTACGGCTTGGTTACTGATAACTTTCAAGGCAGTCTTTTAAGTTTTGTTACTTTTCTCAGAACATCACTGCCAACCGTCATAGCTACATCCCTGCACATACATTATCTATAAGATGAAGACATGATTATAAAATGCAGTACAGAAGGAAGCTGAATAGCAGTGATCATCACATTCAACTGAAAATCACAACTGTAAAATATAGGCCTATAATAAAGTTCCTTTTTTAAGGAATGCACTACTGAAAATGCAAGATATATATTACTTTTTTGGTGATGCATAAGTATGTGAAAGAAAAGTTTATGTATTCAGTCAGTTGAAGAAACTTTATGCTAATCTTCTCTAACAGTAAACAATATCACACATGATTGTAACCCTTGAAGATTAACATGTCTGTAACATTGCGAATATTTATGCTAGTTTAACCCTTTTCAGAAAGCTTTGCTAAATTAGACAAAGGAAGGGGAAAATTTTAACAGAAAATCCTTACTATTGAAGTATCATTTACACAATGTACTGGTATGTTTTGTAGTAAATGGCTGTACAAAACACAACCAACTTCCCAGTATTTAGTGTATTTTTCCTTGTAGTTTTTTGGTTGTCCTACAAATTTGTTAAAGACTTTTGGCAGACCTGTGTGTAAGACAGTGCAAATAAGTGTAAATAATGTACTGTACTGTACGTAGGATGTTCAGATCAGTCCGATATTTGCATGATGTTTAATTGGTGAAATTATTTGGGACTGAATTCTGGAAGACTGTCTACACAGCAAATTTGGTAGAAGCAGTTTTAAGTTTCTAGTTGTCTCCCTCACAACCATTAACACCTGATATGACAATCTTGGGTTGCTCCGTGCTGGTTTTAGCATTCCCTGACTATACTGTACACGATGATTGCTACCAATAGTCACTGCACACTGCATTGACCTGTTACCATCAGCTGATATCTGATGAATGATTGAAAACTTCTACTTTGGCTGTGGCATGGCTTACCAACAAGTGCACAATTCCAAGAAAACTGGCACTATACTGTGTACTGTAAGAAACCAGCAACACACTTGTCCCTCCGTTACGGGTAATGGAGGGACACCTGTGTGAGTGTTGTTTTGTCTAGTGTAAAAGGAGCCAAAGGGCATGATTTGACATTGGTTTAAAGGTATATCCCTAGGACATGTTTTATACAAAATTATAAATTTTTCTTTCCTTGGATAACTGAGAAATAGAAAAATATGCACTTTTTAGTAATAGAGGGACAAATCAGGCAATTAGTAATAACTGCTAATTAACAACTTAAACACATTGAGTAGGAAATGTGGCCATACTATACTTGGTATTAACTGTGACTACCAGTGTCAAAATGTTTTGTCTCTAAATCATTTTCAAATGAGGAAAAAAGTCATTTTTGAAAATATTCCAATAATTCTGCAGCAGTTGCAGTAAAAAGCTAAAAGTCAGCACTAAATTCAATTGGGCATAACTTTTGAATGAACTGGAATATTTTGTTCTGTAAACATCATGTTAAAATTCAACTTATTACCTGTCCAGAAATGCCTCATATGACTATGCTCAATGTACTCCATGTTTTGACCCAAATGTGACGTTCCCCTTGACCCTGCCCATAAGCTACAGTGATGACTTTCTGTATCAGACCTCAGATGGATGGTCAAACTTGACTTCATCCTTATTGTGAATGTCCTCGGTGATATAGTGAACCTTGATTTGTGTTTCAAGAGGTCTCTGATATATCATTTTTGTTTGTTGCTGTTCGTTCTTGTTGCATTTGAATGAGGAAAGGTTTTCCTGCTTCTTTGTCTCCTTAATCTATCAGGCATTATGGACCATTCCTAAGGCTGTTTAACTTTAATTTGATTTCGTGAAGCCATAAGCACTGGCTTCAGTTTGACCCTTTGAATCTAAGTCATTGTCTGGTTGCAAAATAATGTAAATTTGTTATTTCTTTCTAGGAATGTGATGTCACAACTGCTGCTTCTGCTGCTACTGGAGAAAAAGAAAAGGATGACGACATGCCTGGGGAAGAGGTGAGGTATTCGTTTGTATGATAGTCCTCAGACAGATAGGGAACCTTATCTTGGATCCGTATTTCATATTCTACTGTTTTCCTCTGAATTTATTTTTGGTACCACTTGGTGCATGTATATTCTCAAATTGAGCTTCAGATATGTATTACTTTAATTTTCAAACAAATATGTACTATGATTTTCAATAATGATCATTTGGAGTTTTAAAGGATCCTCAGATATATTGCTGTGTTAGCGTTTGTGTAGAAACTAACAGTTAAGTCTGAACACCAGGGTAACATTAATTTTCACCCATATTTTATCATTAAATGGAGTGAATATAGACACCATTTTATATCATATATGAGTAGGAGGAATAGTCCTGTAAATGTCATGTATAAGTTTCAAAACATGAATATTTGTTAAAGACCTCAGATAGACAGTCAAACTTGACTTCATCCTTATTGTTCATGTCCTCAGTGATATAGTGAAACTGGACTTCTATTTCAAGAAATTTCTTTGAAATTTTTGTTCAATTCATTTTGTTGGGAAACAAGTTTCATCCCCTACTGCTATTGTTCCAAAACCCTTCATTGACTGCAGCCTACCTAATTAAACTTTCCAATGAGAAAAATCATTGACACAGACCTCAGTGTGACAGTTTGGGTCTAGTTTATGGGACTGTTTGGAAAATAAATTTAATGATTCTTTTTTGTCATTCCATTCCAGAATAATGATAATGGTACTGGTTCTACTGGAGAAGGAGACGAAAAAGATGAGGATGCCTCTAGGGAAGAGGTGAGCTGTTGTTTACATCATAGTCATCAAACAGATAGCCAACACATACTGGAACCTTCATAGACAAGCTAGTGTTTCGTCCATAATAATGTCCATACTCTTTTATGCTACAATAGTGCCCTAATTTCTGTAGATTGTACATAACAAAAAGAGTTACAATGTATTCTTTTAATGTTTTTAACAAGTTTGTGTTGTGAGATTCAGTTAGAAACTAATCAACTTCCAGAGGGTCCTCAGAAATATTGTTATCCTAGAATGTGTGCCAAAATGAAAATTTAGTGTTAAGTGTTCACAGTACCATAGTTATGTCCATTGCCACTTTTTTGATACAAATAACAGTGACCTAATATTCACAGTAGGTGGTACTGTTTACCTCTTTTTGTGTATAATGGCTACAATGATGAATTTATGTATCAGACCTCAGATAGATAGTCAAACTTGACTTCTTCCTTACTGTGTTTGTCCTCAAAGATGTAGTGATACTTGATTTGAATTTCAAGAGGTTTCTAACATTTGTTTTTGTTTTGTTCTTTCTTGTAATATTTGAATGGAGAAATGTTTTCCTAACTTCTTTGCCTTCTTAATCCATCAGGCATTATAGACCATTCCTAAGACTGTCTAAACTTAAATTTGGTATCATGAAGCCATAAGCATTGACTTCAATGTGACCGTTTGATTCTGAATCATTGATGTGGTTGTGAAATAATGTAAATGTGCTATTTCTTTCTAGGAATGTGATGTCACAACTGCTGCTCCTGCTGCTACTGGGGAAAAAGAAAAGGATGACAACATGTTTGGGGAAGAGGTGAGCTATTCATTTGTATGATAGTCCTCAGACAGATAGCGAACCTTACCTTGGATTCGTATTTCATATGCTACTGTTTTCCTATGTATTTATTTTGGTACCACTTGGTGTGTGTTTATTCTCAAATTGAGTTACAAACAGGGTTGGGTTTTTGCCGGAAAAAACCTGTTTTTACCAGGACAGTGGTAGAAACTGGTAATAACTGGTTATTACCGGTAAAAACCAGGAGAAAATGGAAAAAACCTCTTCTGGCAATTAGAAGAGTGCAGTTGTTGTACCCCATTGCACATGATGGATAAACCAGTTGAGATAAAATTATTTACATTCATTTACACTTTCTTTTTGCCTAAAAAGTGAGCACTAAAACTTGTCAAACACAGAATAAAGAGTGAAATATTCTCAGTTATTACAATAGTACTGTAAGCCCTAACATGTTAAGTGTAACCACAAACAAAGCAACTACATGCCAACAGGAATAGTCTGAAAATTACAGTTGATTTGCAAAATGACTAGATTTATCAAGCAAAGTTTTTCAAAATGAGGATTAATAAAATTATGTGTAAAGTTATGAAAGTTCTCAATATAAGTTCAGTCACAAATTTGGCAGGGCATATCTGTTACACATATTGAGTACAGTAGCAGAATGAGGCAGATGAGCAACTTCCTTTATCATGTCAGAAACTTCAGTTTGACACAGCAGAGAAGCAAATTACAGTGCCATACATGCTGACTAAGCAGCAACTTGAAGTAAATGAGTTTCATCAAGGGAGCTTCTCTGGGTATTTCAAGTCCACCATACTGAGAGATAATTAAGTAAAAATTTATCGACAACCAAACAAATACGAAGAGTCTATTTTTTGACTGAGTAATCTTCATTGAAAAAAATTGATAAACCACAAATAGTAATGTTAGAATGAAAGAAACTTAAGTGGATAGCCAGCACTTTATTTCATAAAGAAAGTAGAAATGTTGAAGGAAGGTGGATGGTTCAATTATAAATGAGACATTCACTACTGGAGGTCAATGTACTGAAAGACACTGAGTTATCGTAGGACCTACACAGATGCAGGATCCCCTTGAAAAGGTATACCCAAGAGTGGAGTTACCAACTTGCCAGTATGCTCAGGAAAGCTTCCCATCAAACTGAAAATAAATCCTTAAATTATTCCATGATTTTCCTTCCCATTTTTCTGCATTAAATATATTTAGTGTATGTATACTTAACACAAAACAGTGTAAATCAGACAAAAAGTGGCCAAAATCACATTCAAACTCTAATATGGTATATATTGTTGCCTAAAATGATTAATCTTGATGTAACAGCATGATTTTCTTCTTAAGACTTTGAAAAAAAGCATAAAAAGTCCTTGTTAACAACATTTTATTCAATGTAGCAGAATAGGTTTTTGCCGTTTTTTCCATTTTCCGGGACGGTTTTTACCAGTAAAAACCACCGGTAAAAACCGCCTGTGGCAAAAACTGCCAACCCTGGTTACAAATATGCATTCTTTTAATATTCCAAACAAATATATATTATGATTTTCAGTTATGATCATTTGGAGTTTTAAAGGATCCTCAGATAAATTGCTGTGCTAGAGATTGTGTAGAAAAGAAACTAACAGTAAAGTCTGAACACCAGGGTAACATTGATTTTCACCCATATTGTATCATGAAATGGAGTGAATATAGATATCATATTATATCATATATGAGTAGGAGGAATAGTCCCGTAAATGTCATGTATAAGTTTCAAAACATGAATATTTGTTAAAGACCTCAGACAGATAGTCAGACTTGACTTCATCTTTATTGTGCACGTCCTCAGTGATATAGTGAAACCCGACTTCTATTTCAAAAAATTTCTTTGAAATTTTTGTTTATTTTATTATGTTGGGAAACAAGTTTTATTTTGCTTTATTGTCCGCTACTGCTATCATTGCAAAACCCTTCATTGACTGCAGCCTACCTCATTAAACTTTCAGTGAGAATAATCATTGACACAGCCCTCAGTGTGACAGTTTGGATTTAGTTTATGAAACTGATTGGAATATAAAGTTAATGATTTCTTTTTTGTTAATCCTTTGCAGAATAATGATGACAGTACTTGTTCTTCTGGAGAAGGAGAAGAAGAGGACGAGGATATCTCTAGGGAAGAGGTGAGCTATTCGTTTGTATGATAGTCCTGAGCCAACTAAGGAACCCTGACTTGGATCCCTATGACACATATGCTACTTTATTCCTGTACAATCATGTATTTACTTTTTTTGTTCTACATGGTGTGTGACCATACTCTGATTGATGTACAGTTATGCATTTTTTTAATGTGTTTAACAAGTTTGTGTTGTGAGATTCAGTTAGAAACTAATCAACTTCCAGAGGGTCCTTGGAAATATTGTTATCCTAGAATGTGTACAGAAATGAAAATTTAGTGTGAGGTGTTCACAGTGCGATAGTTGTGTCCATTGTCACTTTTTTGATACCAACAACAGTGACCTAACATTCACAGTAGGTGGTACTTTTTACCTTTTTTTGTGTGTAATAGCTAAAATGATGACTTAATGTATCAGACCTCAGATAGATAGTCAAACTTGACTTCTTCCTTACTGTGTTTGTCCTCAAAGATGTAGTGATACTTGATTTGAATTTCAAGAGGTTTCTGATATTTGTTTTTGTTTTGTTCTCTCTTGTAATATTTGAATAGAGAAATGCTTTCCTACTTCTTTGCCTTCATTATCCATCAGGCATTAAGGCCCCCATACACGATCAAATTTTTCGTCAATTATTTGATGTCAAATAATTGATGTTCCCCACACACGATCAATGCTGTCTTCAACTTTCTGTCAATTTTCATTCTGATCAAAATCTTCGAAATGAAGGGATCTATCGCACTGGCACTAGTTCTTGCCTTGGGGGATGCTCCAAAGCGAAATAGGAGGAGGAAGTGGTCGAAAAAATGGTTTCTCCGTCGAAATCAACTCGGACATGCCCAATTGCTCAGAGAGTTGAGGGACGATGAACCGGACGATTACAGGAATTTCCTGAGAATGGACGCTGCATCATATGATGAGCTTCTGAACATGGTGAGGCCAATAATACAGAAAAAAGATACCATCATGCGTGAAGCCATATCAGCAAATGAACGGCTCAGTATCACACTGCGGTTTTTGGCCACTGGAAATTCTTTCGAAGATCTGAAATTCATAACCAGAACGTCACCACAAGCGATCGGAAAGATTGTTTTTGAAACATGCGAAGCCATCACACAGTGTCTCCAGCGCCAGCAAGCTATCAAGGTAAAAACAATTGAGTGCCTCATAGCAATAGCCTAGGCCTAAAAACTAACATTTTTACATTTTGAGAATATTAAAGTATTCTATTCATTTATTGAAAATCACTGGAATGCAGACAAGAAGATTTTTGCTAATTTTTTGCAAGGTTAAGATTGTATCCATTTATTTGAAAAAAAAAAATTTTCTCAATTTGAACGTGCAGTGGTGCACTGCCCATCGGCGTGCATCATGATGAGCGGAGGGACGCGTCCTCCTCACATTAGAGAATAGAGACCTTTAAAGGGCAAATTCAGCCAAATTATAGTTTTGGCAGGTTATAGAGGAAAAAATATCATCTCAATAGAACTTTGTTCCAACTTTATGGTATGTTTGGTTATGAAGTTATGACTTCAGGAAGATTGGTAATTTACTACATGTAGAGCAGCAACACTGCATTTTGATGACATCATTTCTACTCACTGTGAAGAGAAAGTAAAACAATATTTCTTTGCTTTTCCTTGAAAACGGGTAGAAATGACATCATCATCATCATGCAGTGTTGCTGTTCAATTTAGTGCTAAATTGTCAAATTCGACTAATTTTCAAAAATCCATAACTCAATAACCAAAAATGCTACAAAGTTAAAAGAAAGTTCTACTGGTAAAGTATTTAGTGCCCGAAAACATACAATATTTTATTTGAGTATTTATTTGGTTGCAATTTCACTTTAAATTCCACGACGCCGACGTGAGCGGCGACGTGGCTGCCGAAAAATCAAGCTTGCTGATTGGCTGCGCGATAATCAGGGAGCCAATCAGCGGTCTTGACTTCGGCAGCGGCGTCGCCGATCACGTGCGCTTCGTGAAATCTAAAGGTCCCTACTTTTAGAATTCACTACGCGGACAGGATAGGTGACACGGCTGTTGAAATCGAGCCTGCTGATTGGCTTCGATAATCAGGGAGCGTCGGGTCGTCACGAATTCTTAAGGTTCCTATTTTTGGAAGACGGATATCGACAAGAAGTCCCCTCCCCCACTTTTTTCGAAAATGCTGAAAAGAAACTGAGATTAGGAATTGACACTACATTAAAAACCTAAGTTTTGCCCAAATATGGCATTGATTGCCATGTGGTCACCTTCGAATTTGATTTTTTTTTTTCAAAAGGGAGGGTGTAGACCCCCAGGACAGCGATCTGTAAATGGTGAAATTCGGCCCCCCCAACTTTTGGAAATGGATCTACGTCCATATCAGTGCCCCAAAACTCTTGGCAAAAGTTAAATTTTCAATGTGACGACTAATAAAAAAAAAGCGATCATTGTTTTCACCATTTTATTTTCATGAAACAATTAACAGTTAATAAAGAAAATATGAAGAGTTTTGGCTACTTTCCGATCTGAATACAGGTCAACTCTGTTCACTTCCAACTTGGCCCGGTCAAAACAATTTGGATTGGATTGGTTCTTCAAAAAAGGTAACCCAACGCTTTACCCTGTGCTAGAAATGAAAACAATAGTCGACATTCGACAAGTGGCTTCTTGTTAGCCATACAGGTAGTAATTACAGTTAGTTTTCACAGAGATAATTTCAAGTAAATAGGCAACTTTTTACAGAGAGTCTTGTAGATATGAAACTCAATGGGCTGGAGGTTCAAAATTTTGAAAATAATGAGCAAGTGGATTGGCTTCAACAAAATGGCCCCCCATTTCCTGGGTATTCACCTGAAAAACAGGCGACGGTTGGGGTGGGGATGAGGCACTGCTGTGAGTGCTGTACGTGCTGTGCGGTGTACTCGATCTGGCTGCAGAAACCGTATGAAACACATTTTGAGTACAGTTGATTTGAACTGAGTTTCTGGTCAGGGTGCCACAGCGACCTTCGAATAGCACATCGTTAATAGCTTTCTTAGCAAACAGCTGCTGCCTTGGATCCATCCTGCGTAGTTCGTTGGCCCACGTTTTCGCCTGGCTGTCGTATTCGTCTTCCGACGATTCTTGGAGAAGACGAGCTTTTGCAAGTGAAATGAGTTCGCTTCTTTCTGCTTCGACCCGGCGTTTCTTCAAGGCTGAGCTCCTAGGTGTAGGTGGTACTGCAGACCTCGTGCCGGAGTCAGCACTACTGGTCGACGGCAGTTGTTGTCGTGACTTCTGGGTAGATCCGGTATGAACCGACTCAGCGGGAGCTTCACGCATTTTGACTGAGTCCTCATCCTGGAAAATGATGCAAAGTACATTATTACCCTGTGATGTGTACCTCATTTATTTTACAATATGTTTCACAAAACATATTATGTCTTTAGCATAGTCACGCCATTGTGTTTTATTCCTTTCCGACAGGCCGGCAAGGAATTTAAGTCGTCATGTTTGTGCGTTTGTATGTCCGTGTGTGTGTACGGTCTGTGTGTGTGCGTGATCACGATAACTGGCGAACGAAAGGGTCGATCAAGTTTAAATTTCACATGTGTATTTGTCAAATAGAGAATAGTGTTTTGTGCGCATTTAAGGTCATTTGAGGTCAACAGAGGTCAGAGTCTGAAAATCGTTCTAAACGGTATGTATATATGTAGAACGAGAAAGTCCACATAGCTGATATTTGGCATGCTGGTTGCAGGGTTCGTACAGGTCCTTAAAAACCTGAAAAGTCCTTAAATTTTGATGCTTCAAAATTCAGGACTGAAAAGTACTTAAATTTCACCAAAAATGGTGTGTGGTCCTGAAAAGTCATGAATTTTCTTGTGTTTTTAACAAAAATATATCTGTTGAAGCAGTTTTGATGTAGGGCCGCCGATTTTTTGCGATCGCAAAAATGGAATTGAACTTTCTGCACGAAACTTTACAGAAAATAGCAAAAATTATCAATCTCTTGATACATATAAATTTTATGACAGAAAATGGAGTATAGTTACCCCAGACCATGTTAAATGAATGTTTGCATTTATCAAAGACATATTCAGACGTTTTTCCTTCCGAAATGGTGGCAAATTCACCTTCAAATCATCAAAATCTTTTAAAATTACGATCAGAAAAAAGTAAGAACTTTTCGGAAATCGGGAAAATTTTGTCGGTATAGGCTCCAATTTTGCCTATACTGTAGTGTGTTAGGCTAGGTCGCTTGTGTGTGAGAAGTAAACGCTGGGTACATGATCGTAACCAGGTATGTTAAGCACTTCTTTTCAACATAATTTCCACTGGATAAGATGACTTTGACCAAGAAAGGTACTTTTCTGCCCAAAATGTAAAATTCATCCATTTTATTACATGTAGTTCACACCAGGATCTGGTGTGAGCTACTGTATTGTGATTACATCACTCTATCTAGATCTATCTGTTCACAATTGTGTAGAATGCCACTCCTCCCACATGCTTTCATGGATCTGTTTGAAACTTGGGCACAATGTTCCTTAGGTGGTGGACCATTTAGGGTGATCAGTAATCTATGGTCCAAGGGTCCCATGTGGGCCCTATGGCTCATTTTATGAAATTCTTTAAAATGCTCCTCCAACAGATTCTCCTGTGCAATGTTGATGGTTTGTTATAATGTTACTCTGTTAGAGGTACCTCTGGGGTGTTTAGGAATTTTGGGTCCAAGACCCAAGATGGGCCCTAAGGTCCATTTTGTGAAATACTGCAAAGTGATTAACTTTTTTTGCATTTAATGTTTAAACAGAGTTGACAGCCTGTTTTAATGATGGTTGGTTAGTGACCTGTTTATGGTAGTCTTGAATTTTGGTCCAAGGTCCTATGTGGGCCCCAGTGGCCTATTTTATGAAATTCTGCAAAATGCTTTCCCGCCTACAAATTGTCTTGTAGTATGTTGATAATATGTCATAATGATGCTCTGTTACTGATTCTTTTATGGTACATACAGAAATTTTGGGTCCAAGGCCCAAGATGTACCAAAGGGTCCATTTTGTGAAAGATTGCAAAATGATCATCCGCTCCTCCAGTTACAGTAATGTTAGAGCTGACATCCTATCATAATGATGCTTGGTTAGTGATCTGTTTATGTTTTTTTTTGGGGGGGGGGTCTAAGTTCTCATGTGGGCCTTATGGACCTTTTTATAAAATCATGCAAATTGCTTACGCAGATTCTCTTGTACAATGTTAATAGTTTGACATAATTATATTTGGATAGTAGTACCTTCAGGGTATTCAGAAAAAAGGGTCCAGGGCGAAATGAACCAAGCACCCATTCATTGAGAAGTCAGGTGCTTATGCTTGAAATGGTATTTTCCAAAGTTTTGAAAGTTGAAAAGGGAATTTTGTTATTTATGAAGCTTAAAATCAGTGGCCCTATTGATGAGCTGTAAAAAACAAATGTTCCGTACTGTTCATAAAGTTGCAAGATAGACTCAAATGATATAAGAGGTGGTTATCCCTATTTAATACTATACTTTTAAATTCTTTCTGGTCAACATTAGTTTGAGAAGTCCTTAAAAAGTTCAATAAAAAGTCCTGAAAAGTCATGAAAAAGTCATGAAAAAATAATGTAAGAAACGAGTGGGAACCCTGGGTTGTCACTGACAAGGACACGAATTGTGCCGTCGGGGAATATTTCATGATTCGTCGGGGAGCTCCACAACCAAAAAATGGGGTGTGGTTAGAAAATCAAGGGCGTCGGCATGTAGAATCGCATTTCAGAAGGGTGAAAAGCAAAAAAACAAAACAAACAAAAACAAAAAAACAAAAAAAAACGGTCATCAGAAACGTGGACGATGTAATATAGCACCTTTGGAGAGGCGAAAAGCAAAAAAAAGGTCCTCAAAACCGACGGCGGGCAGAAAACGTGCTCCATGGTGGGTTGTCGGGGAATCTTTTCGGTCGTCGGGGAAAATTTGCCGCTCGTCGGGGAGGGTCCTGGCGCCACCACTGGATGTTGCTGACACAGCTTGAATTAATTGTCTTTCACTTTTCACACTTGGGGAGAAATACACCAGAGTCCTTCAAATTCCGAAATCTTGAGCGCAGACCCACACTTGACTATATCGTGAATAGTCATGAATATCCTTGTATATGAATTAATATCTGAAGGAAAAATGTACAAAGGAAATGTTTAGTGTAGATTGACATGCCCGAGCCATTGTTACCATATGAATGTGTGCAGTGGAGACCTATCATCCTGAAAAAAGGCAAGGAATCACACCACAGCATTGTGGTCTTGTTTGCACATAGATTGAAGTTTTCTTTTTTTTTTTGCAGATTCCACGTACCCCCGAAGAGTGGAGAGAGATCAGCAACGCTTTTGCGACAACTTGGAATTTCCCACATTGCGTAGGGGCAATCGATAGAAAGCATGTTGCGATCAGGAAACCGCCAGAGTCTGGGTCGTTTTATTTCAACTATAAGAAGTTTTTCAGTATAGTCTTGATGGCTGCCGTTGGTGCCGATTACGAGTTCATTATGGTAGACGCCGGCGTGAACGGTCGAGTATCGGACGGTGGTGTTATTGCTGTGACAGAATTCGGGAGACTTCTCGATGATGGCAGCCTGGGGCTCCCCGAACCTGCCCCCCTTCACCAAAACGATGTTACAGCCATGCCGTACGTTTTTGTTGGCGATGACGCCTTTGCTATGAGCGAGAATCTCTTAAAACCATACGGAGGTGACAGGCTAGAGTCAGATCAGAGAATATACAACTATCGACTGAGCAGAGCAAGGCGTGTGACTGAAAATGCATTCGGCATTCTGACAGCTAGGTTTGGTGTATTCCAAAAGGCCATGCAGTTATCGCCAGAAAAAGCTACACTTATAACAATGACATGCTGTTATCTACACAGTTTTCTCCGTAAAAAATCAAGATGCTACATAGGCCCAGGCGCTGTAGACTGGGAAGACGCAAATCATGAGATGCATGCTGGAGAATGGAGGGCATCCCAGAGACAACTGGAAGGACTTCGGGCAACCATGAACCGCAACGCCGGTAATACTGCGCGACTGGTCAAAGATGCTTTTCGACACTATTTCTGTACGCAAGGACAAGTTCCGTGGCAAGACAGTATGTAGCTCAAATGCCTAACGACTGACGAAGGCCATACACTGGTCCAGTGACTAGTTATGAAATATGTATGGTTATAAAACCTGATGTGGGTCTTTAATCACTAAGCGCAGACGAACAATCAGAGAGACGCACTTTCTTTTGAATTCACAACATAAATACAACATATCTCGCGCGTCCCCAAAACAAGCTTGAATATGACGCAGTATAGTAGCTGACCGACTCAAGGTAGGCTACAACCAACCTATGCTTGTTGTACACTGTAGTGTATGATTAGTCTTGGTATTTTACGTACATAATACGCAATTGTATGGTTGTTTCTTTGTTGTAAATACAAGGTTTGCAAACATTTTTTGGTTTCAATGGTTAATTTTTGTTCAATTTGTGGAATAGATTTGGGTTTTTCATAGTTTCAAAACAACTAACCTGAGTTGAATCGTCGTCGTCTTCCTGACTACCTTCGTCGACAACAATGGTGTTTCTTGAAGGGGCGGTAGTCTCCTGGTCCCTCAGGAACAGCAAGGCGTCAAAACACCACAAAGTCGAAACATACAGGTCCTCTGTGCCTGCTCCTGATTTAGCACTACGCTCCACTTTGCGCAGTTCAGATCGGAAATTTGTGCGCAGGCTATTTAACTTTTTTTTCAGTTCTTCAAGAGTCGCTTCCGGAAAATGTTCCTTGTATTTCCGAAGCAACACATTGTATGCATCAGCTTTTTTGTCTCGATTCATATAATCATCGGATTTGATTTTCCATAATGCTGGTAGAGATTCGTAAATTGCTATGACTTCCAGCAAGAATTTGTGCTCGATGTCTCTCTTTTTGTCCCCCATGTTGTCGCTTCGACAGTCCAACGGATAATGAATCATTGATCAATATATTGACGCTTCGCCCACACACGGTCACTTTCATTGATGAGCCTTCAAAAAATATCAACGGAGCTTTGATCCGTCAAATATTTGCTTCAAATAATTGATTCAAATAATTCGCCGTCAATGTCCCCCATACACGATCAATTTTGTCATCAATTAATTGATATCAATTATTTGACATCAAATAATTGACGAAAAATTTGATCGTGTATGGGGGCCTTTATAGACCATTCCTAAGACTGTTTAAACTTGAATTTGGTATCGTGAAGCCATAAGCATTGACTTCAATGTGACCGTTTGAATCTGAATCATTGATGTTGTTGTGAAATAATGTAAATGTGCTATTTCTTTCTAGGAATGTGATGTCGCAACTGCTGCTACTGGAGAAAAAGAAAAGGATGACAACATGTTTGGGGAAGAGGTGAGCTATACGAGCTATTTGTTTGTATGATAGTCCTCAGACAGATAGGGAACCTTACCTTGGATTCGTAATTCATATGCTACTGTTTTCCTATGTATTTATTTTGGTACCACTTGGTGTGTGTTTATTCTCAAATTGATTTACAAATATGCATTCTTTTAATATTCCAAACAAATATGTATTATGATTTTCAGTTATGATCATTTGGAGTTTTAAAGGATCCTCAGATATATTGCTGTGCTAGAGTTTGTGTAGAAAAGAAACTAACAGTAAAGTCTGAACACCAGGGTAACATTGATTTTCACCCATATTGTATCATGAAATGGAGTGAATATAGATATCATATTATATCATATATGAGTAGGAGGAATAGTCCTGTAAATGTCATGTATAAGTTTCAAAACATGAATATTTGTTAAAGACCTCAGACAGATAGTCAGACTTGACTTCATCCTTATTGTGCACGTCCTCAGTGATATAGTGACACCGGACTTGATTTCAAAAAATTTCCTTGAAATTTTTGTTAATTATTTTATTATGTTGGGAAACAAGTTTCATTTTGCTTTATTATCCCCTACTGCTATCATTGCAAAACCCTTCATTGACTGCAGCCTACCTCATTAAACTTTCCGTGAGAATAATCATTGACACAGCCCTCAGTGTGACAGTTTGGATTTAGTTTATAAACTGATTGGAATATAAAGTTAATGATTTCTTTTTTGTTAATCCTTTGCAGAATAATGATGACAGTACTTGTTCTTCTGGAGAAGGAGAAGAAGAGGACGAGGATATCTCTAGGGAAGAGGTGAGCTATTTGTTTGTATGATAGTCCTGAGCCAACTAAGGAACCCTGACTTGGATCCCTATGACACATATGCTACTTTATTCCTGTACAATCATGTATTTACTTTTTTGTTCTACATGGTGTGTGACCGTACTCTGATTGATGTACAATTATGCATTTTTTTAATGTTTTTAACAAGTTTGTGTTGTGAGATTCAGTTAGAAACTAATCAACTTCCAGAGGGTCCTCGGAAATATTGTTATCCTAGAATGTGTACAGAAATGAAAATTTAGTGTGAAGTGTTCACAGTGCCATAGTTGTGTCCATTGTCACTTTTTTGATACCAACAACAGTGACCTAACATTCACAGTAGGTGGTACTGTTTACCTATTTTTGTGTATAATGGCTACAATGATGACTTTATGTATCAGACCTCAGATAGATAGTCAAACTTGACTTCTTCCTTACTGTGTTTGTCCTCAAAGATGTAGTGATACTTGATTTGAATTTCAAGAGGTTTCTGATATTTGTTTTTGTTTTGTTCTCTCTTGTAATATTTGAATGGAGAAATGCTTTCCTACTTCTTTACCTTCTTAATCCATCAGGCATTATAGACCATTCCTAAGACTGTCTAAAGTTAAATTTGGTATCATGAAGCCATAAGCATTGACTTCAATGTGACCGTTTGAATCTGAATCATTGATATGGTTGTGAAATAATGTAAATGTGCTATTTCTTTCTAGGAATGTGATGTCACAACTGCTGCTCCTGCTGCTACTGGGGAAAAAGAAAAGGATGACAATCTGTTTGGGGAAGAGGTGAGCTATTCATTTGTATGATAGTCCTCAGACAGATAGCGAACCTTACCTTGGATTCGTATTTCATATGCTACTGTTTTCCTATGTATTTATTTTGGTACCACTTGGTGTGTGTTTATTCTCAAATTGAGTTACAAATATGCATTCTTTTAATATTCCAAACAAATATGTATTATGATTTTCAGTTATGATCATTTGGAGTTTTAAAGGATCCTCAGATATATTGCTGTGCTAGAGTTTGTGTAGAAAAGAAACTAACAGTAAAGTCTGAACACCAGGGTAACATTGATTTTCACCCATATTGTATCATGAAATGGAGTGAATATAGATATCATATTATATCATATATGAGTAGGAGGAATAGTCCTGTAAATGTCATGTGTAAGTTTCAAAACATGAGTGTTTGTTAAAGACCTCAGACAGATAGTCAGACTTGACTTCATCTTTATTGTGCACGTCCTCAGTGATATAGTGAAACCGGACTTGATTTCAAAAAATTTCCTTTAAATTTTTGTTAATTTTATTATGTTGGGAAACAAGTTTTATTTTGCTTTATTGTCCCCTACTGCTATCATTGCAAAACCCTTCATTGACTGCAGCCTACCTCATTAAACTTTCCGTGAGAATAATCATTGACACAGCCCTCAGTGTGACAGTTTGGATTTAGTTTATGAAACTGATTGGAATATAAAGTTAATGATTTCTTTTTTGTTAATCCTTTGCAGAATAATGATGACAGTACTTGTTCTTCTGGAGAAGGAGAAGAAGAGGACGAGGATATCTCTAGGGAAGAGGTGAGCTATTTGTTTGTATGATAGTCCTGAGCCAACTAAGGAACCCTGACTTGGATCCCTATGACACATATGCTAATTTATTCCTGTACAATCATGTATTTACTTTTTTTGTTCTACATGGTGTGTGACCATACTCTGATTGATGTACAATTATGCATTTTTTTAATGTGTTTAACAAGTTTGTGTTGTGAGATTCAGTTAGAAACTAATCAACTTCCAGAGGGTCCTCAGAAGTATTGTCATCCTAGAATGTGTACAGAAATGAAAATTTAGTGTGAAGTGTTCACAGTGCGATAGTTGTGTCCATTGTCACTTTTTTGATACCAACAACAGTGACCTAACATTCACAGTAGGTGGTACTGTTTTACCTTTTTTTGTGTGTAATAGCTACAATGATGACTTAATGTATCAGACCTCAGATAGATAGTCAAACTTGACTTCTTCCTTACTGTGTTTGTCCTCAAAGATGTAGTGATACTTGATTTGAATTTCAAGAGGTTTCTAATATTTGTTTTTGTTTTGTTCTCTCTTGTAATATTTGAATGGAGAAATGTTTTCCTACTTCTTTACCTTCTTAATCCATCAGGCATTATAGACCATTCCTAAGACTGTCTAAAGTTAAATTTGGTATCGTGAAGCCATAAGCATTGACTTCAATGTGACCGTTTGAATTCTGAATCATTGATATGGTCGTGAAATAATATAAATGTGCTATTTCTTTCTAGGAATGTGATGTCGCAACTGCTGCTACTGGAGAAAAAGAAAAGGATGACGACATGCCTGGGGAAGAGGTGAGCTATTCGTTTGTATGATAGTCCTCAGACAGATAGGGAACCTTACCTTGGATCCGTATTTCATATGCTACTGTTTTCCTATGTATTTATTTTGGTACCACTTGGTGTGTGTTTATTCTCAAATTGAGTTACAAATATGCATTCTTTTAATATTCCAAACAAATATGTATTATGATTTTCAGTTATGATCATTTGGAGTTTTAAAGGATCCTCAGATATATTGCTGTGCTAGAGTTTGTGTAGAAAAGAAACTAACAGTAAAGTCTGAACACCAGGGTAACATTGATTTTCACCCATATTGTATCATGAAATGGAGTGAATATAGATATCATATTATATCATATATGAGTAGGAGGAATAGTCCCGTAAATGTCATGTATAAGTTTCAAAACATGAATATTTGTTAAAGACGTCAGACAGATAGTCAGACTTGACTTCATCTTTATTGTGCACGTCCTCAGTGATATAGTGAAACCGGACTTCTATTTCAAAAAATTTCTTTGAAGTTTTTGTTAATTTTATTATGTTGGGAAACAAGTTTTATTTTGCTTTATTTTCCCCTACTGCTATCATTGCAAAACCCTTCATTGACTGCAGCCTACCTCATTAAACTTTCTGATGAGAATAATCATTGACACAGCCCTCAGTGTGACAGTTTGGATTTAGTTTATGAAACTGATTGGAATGTAAAGTTAATTTCTTTTTTATTATTCCTTTGCAGAATAATGATGACAGTGCTTGCTCTTCTGGAGGAGAAGAAGAGGACGAGGATATCTCTAGGGAAGAGGTGAGCCATTCATTTGTATGATAGTCCTGAGCCAACTAAGGAACCCTGACTTGGATCCCTATGACACATATGCTACTTTATTCCTGTACAATCATGTATTTATTTGTTTTTTGTTCTACATGGTGTGTGACCATACTCTGAATTTTGATGTTCCAAACAAAAATGTATTGAAAGTTCTCAATTATGCTCAGGTGGAGTTCTGAAGGGTTCTCTGAAGTATTGCTCTGCTAGAGTTTGTGTAGGTATTAAAAAATGATGGTTTTCATTGCTATGGAGACATTCATTCAAATTACTCATGGGATACAAAATGATGAATTTCTTCCTTTCAGAACCTTGTTTCTTGAAAATGAAGTTACCTAGCTACCTTATTTTGAACTGCCCATCATTCCACACTTATTAGACATCTTTTTAAACATAAGAAAATTTTCTCCCTTGTAAACACAATATTCTCTTTAACTGTGTATGTCCTCAATGATAAAGTGAGACAAGATTTCTGTTTTAAGAATTTTTTTTGATATTTCCCTTTATTTTATTTTATTTAGTCGGGAAACAAGTATTATCTTGCTTTGTTGACTCCTACTGCCTTTTAGAAAAATCATTGACAAAGCCCTCAGTGTAACTTTGGTTCTAGGTCATGAAACTGTTTGGAAAATGATGTCAGTGACTTTTCGTTCATTCCCTTCTGTAGGATTCTAATAAAATAACTGCTACTGCTGGAGGAGGAGGAGGAGAAGAGGAAGACCAAGACATGCCTGAGGGAGAGGTGAGCTATTCGTTTATGTCATTGTCCTCAGACTGATAGTAACCCTCGCTGGATTCTCTATAGATATACTTGTTATTCTTAAACATTTATGCATTTGCTTCTTTGTACTAATTGTGGTTCCTTATTCTCTGTGTCAATTATCTTACAGTGATCTACAAATATGCACTAAAAATGTATTGTGAGTCTCAGTTATGGTCTGGTGGATTTCCAGGTCATAGAAATATGGCTTTGCTAGAGTGTGTGTGGAAATTTAATTACAATTTTGTGAATGCTAAAGTGACATTGTTTGTCTCCTTATGATCTCACAGAGTTGATTGAATATGCATAATTATCAGTTGGTGGAATAGTCCAACCAATTTCCTGACTTAATGTTTCAGACCTCACATAGAGCTGACTTGATTAGTGCTGTGATCGTGTAGTGAAATCACTAAACGTTGAATTGCAAAAATTTGCGAACATTTTGTGTTTAAACGCGATTACCATTTACTTGGAAATTGCCCCAAACAGTATCAGTAACAACCACATGTGTATTGGATATATCAATGTTGTCTTTGCCCAAAAGAAACACACCTTCAACCTTTCGTACCGACATGCTGTAGTGTGTGCTACATGTCTTTTAAAATGACTATCTATATGGGCATCAAAAGGGGAATTTATGTTTGGATAACAGATGATGAGAAGATGAATATTTTCAGTGATGTTTCTGTAGCAAAAAACAGGGTAGCAGGGATGGTGGGCTAACAATGGAAGAGGAGGGGTTTGCAAGAAAAACCAGCTGTGATAAATCGCTACACGATCACAGCCCTAGACTCAATCCTTATTGTGTATGTCCTTGGTAGTGTAGTGGAACCTAATTTCAATATGTCTGTGGTATATTTTTGTCACTTATTTTGTTTTTAAGGGGAGGTGGGCATGGTTAGGTTTGTATTTATTTTTTTTTTCATGTTTTTTTTCTATCATAATGCATAGCTACTAACTAGATTAAGTCACATTGTAACTTTACCTTCATTTTTAAACCAATTGGTTAGAAACTGAGCCGTAAAACCTCATCTAACTCTAATTTGATAAGCCATTAGACATGGCTAGTCTTAAAGTTAAGGATTGTTTACATATAATTGAACTTTACCTTAGGGATTTGAATTTTGATTTGAATCTTGCTCTTGACCATGTTTGTGAAATAAAGTTATGTTATTCCTCTAGGATTTAGATGATGGAACTTCATCTGTATCTGGAGAGTCTGATGAGGAAAACAGTTGGGATGAGGTGAGCTCCTATTTGTTTATGTCACAGTCCTCAGCCAGACAGGCAATCCTCACTGAAGCCTTAATACATCTGTTAGTATGCTATTACAGAGTAACATTTTGTCTTTTTGGTGGTCCTGTTCTCTGTTGTTATTTCGTTTATCACCCCAAAGGGAGTTACAGTGTTTTCTCTTAATGTATTTCAGGGTTTCCCCTGGCATTCTTTTTGTGAGGCGGCCACCTCACAGCTTTTGGCTACCACCTCACAGAAATTTGCTATAACTACTACCTCTACTGTACTAGCTATAGAAGTATTGATAGTTCTCCCTCCAAAGCTGGCACCATATCACTCCATGGACTAACACCACCTCACACTCTCTAAAACCCAGGGGAAACTCTGGTATTTAATAGATATGTTATCTTTTAATTTAGTGAGGATTCAGAATATGTCAGTAGGC
The DNA here is from genome assembly GCA_029531755.1 of Holothuria leucospilota. Classification (NCBI taxonomy): domain Eukaryota; kingdom Metazoa; phylum Echinodermata; class Holothuroidea; order Aspidochirotida; family Holothuriidae; genus Holothuria; species Holothuria leucospilota. Next base: position 63,416,741 of record CM055961.1, on the reverse strand, counting down.
AGCACAGTTACCTTTTATGATGTCTCTGTGAATCAGACCTTAGATAGCTGCAGATTGTCAAACTTGACTTTATTCTTACTGTATATTTCTTGAACGATATACTCAAATCTGATTTAAATTTCAAAATGTCCCTGATTTATTTTTGGTATAATAATCTTACAGTCCGGAGAGTTTAATGCATTCATTATGAAGGAAAAGTTTCCTGGTATTTAAAATTCACCTCCAGTGAAGATGTTTAAAGAGTGTTCACACTTTATTATTTTGTTTCGTTCTCACAGGAGTCATATTCGGATGTGTCTCACGTGTCAGAGAGTGATTATGACTCGGATGTTTTTGACCCAATTCCAATGCCAACTTCAGATCAACGCAGACAAGGAACAGGTGTGGAAGTTCTTACAGCCAATAATGGAGCTGGGAGGAAATGGGACAAGCACCAATATTGTGTGTATTGTGGTACATCTGTTGCCAAGCTACCAAGGCACATGGAGGCAGTCCACAGTCAGGAGACTGAGGTGGCTGAGGTATTGAGTTTGGACAAAAAGTCCAAGGAAAGGTCATTAAAGTGGGAGTTGCTTCGAAACAAAGGCAACCATGCACACAATGTTCAGGTGCTGAAGGAAGGGCGTGGCTTTCTGATTCCTGTGAAAAGACCTTCACATCCAGTATCTGCAGATAGTTATTTACCATGCAAACAGTGCCTGGGTTACTTTGTTGGTACAGACATGTGGAAGCATCTGAAACAATGCCCTTTGACCGAGGGGAAAAATCCACAGACAAAGCACCTACAAGCTGAGTGTGCAATGCTGCTGCCTATGGCAGAAGGTAGCAGTAGTGTCTTTAAAGATAAGGTTCTATCCAAGATGACAAGAGATGAAGTGTTCATAGCTGTCAAGAATGATGCAACTATCATTCAGTTGGGAGAAAGAATAATGGGAAGCGTCGACGATGAAACCCATTTGTTCCAGTATGTAAGCCAAAAAATGCGAGAAGTTGGCCGACTACTGCTCACAGTCAGAGCTAACCATCCAGAATTGACTTCTATGAAGGACTGCATAAATCCCATTCACTTTGACAAAATAATCTCAGCTGTGCAATCAGTTGCAGGATATGATGTTAACACCAATGCATACAAGATCCCATCACTTGCATTGAAGTTGGGCCACTCTCTGAGGAAGTGTGCTATGATTGTAAAAGCAGAGGGGATTAAGACAGGAGATGCCATTCTTGAAAAGAGAGGGGATCAGTTCAATGACCTTTGCTCTATTGATTGGTCTTCCAAAATTTCAACTCGAGCCCTTACTACTTTAAGCAAGCGTAAGTGGAATAAACCAAATATGCTTCCACTTTCTGAAGATGTCATGAAAGTTCAGCAGTACTTGAACACAAAAGCAACTGATCTGATGAAGAAGGTGGAGGCTAATCCACAAGCCACTGACTGGGGTGAACTTTCACAGGTAGCTCTTGCCCAAGTCATCATGTTCAACCGCAGACGAAGTGGTGAAATAGAAAGGATGAGTGTGGTTGATTTCAACAAAAAGAGCATCTCCCATAATGATGATGTTGTAAAAAGCTTAACGAAGTGGGAGCAGCAACTCTGTCAGAAGCTTACAAGAGTTGAAATTCGTGGGAAGCGAGGTCGCAAAGTACCAGTTCTGTTGACAGGAAGAATTTTGCAAACATTAGACCTGTTAGTGCAGACTAGAAGTAAAGTGGGAGTGTTATCCTCTAACTCCTTTTTGTTTGCACGCCCTGCTGCCCAGAGTGGATATCGAGGTGCAGATTGTCTTCGCAAGTTTGCTTTGTTATCAGGAGCTAAAAACCCTGAACACTTGACCTCAACTCAGTTACGGAAGCAAGTTGCAACCATGTCGCAAGTTTTAAGCTTAAAGGGAAATGAGTTGGATGTGTTGGCTGGCTTTATGGGCCATGACATCAATATTCATAGAGAGTATTACCGCCTCCCCGAAAGTACTCTGCAGACAGCAAAGGTTTCCAAAATTCTCATGCTTGCTGAAAATGGAAACATGGGTGACTTTGTAGGGAAGAGCCTGGATGAAATTGATGTGGACATGGATGGTGAGTTTATGCTTTTAATTGTGTTACTCTTTTTTGGATGGGGCACAATATTATCTGTGCGATGCTTGAAGATAAAACCCAATTAATGCTGGAAAAGGACTACTTCACTGATATATAATTAGCTGGTCAAAGAATTACTAGTATAAATGTAGATTTTGGTTATTACCAGTAAAGGGATATTATGGATGTGATTCACTGTTTCATTTCACAGATGTTGGTCCCTGTGATGAGGAAGAAGAAGAAGAAAGTGATGAAGAAACAAAAGATGATAGTGAGGATAGTGATTATTGTCCTGAAGTGGTTCAGAAGAAAGGTATTTTTGTGTGTGTGTGTTTTTTTTTTTTTTTTTGTTTGTTTGTTTTGAATCCCTTCACAGGAAATGTGAGTAGAATTTTCATGAAAGTGCACATGTTACTAATATGTTGCCTTGACTTCTGTGTATTTCTTTGAGAGAAGACAAAAAAGAAAGTCAATCTCTGGAATGTTAGAGAGAAAGGCACAAGACTTTTGTCATGGGATGTACATCTTCTTGGTTATCTTTCAAATCCCAATATCCTAATGCATCTATTTATTTGACAGCGGTTAAGTGAATAAAGTATCAATCCAGTAAAGCAATGTACCATTCTCTGCACATGCATGAATGTCTGCACTAACAAGAAAAGGCTCAATCAGATGGCCAATCAGATCGTAAACATTGCTGACCAGCACAAAACAAAGCACAAAATCTCCATTTTGTGAAAGTGTTGGTCTGCCATCTGGAATCTCCCATGAGAGTTGGGAGTTGAATGTATGATTTTTGCCATATGTGTGTTTAATGCTGTATGTAGATTTCATGATATATGTATACCAACCTTAAAATGATTGGATTTCATGCTACACTGCAAATCTTCCATGAAGTATTTTCTTTTTTCTTGTAGCAAGAAAGTCACATATGCCCCCTTCTAAGGCTGGACCCTCTACCAAGAAAGGACCCTCCACCAAGAAAGGACCCTCCACCAAGAAAGGACCCTCCACCAAGAAAAGATCCTCCACCAAGAAAAGACCATCGACCAGAAATAAGCCTCTGAGCCAGTCTGATATCTCTAAGATAGATGAATTCTTCGCAAAGCATGTTAGATTACTTAAGGTACCAAGGAAGCATGAAGTCCTAAGGTGTCAGAAAAAGGAGCCATCTTTACATACGTATGACTGGAAAACCATCAAGTACAGGGTGTACAATTCAATTCAGGCGCACAAAAGAACAAACTCGAAATAATGCGTTTGGGAGCCTGTGGAGAGTATTTCTGTATGTGTTCCATTAACCTCTGATGTCTCTTTTTTTCATTTGTGGTCACACCAGGTATTCATATGTGTAGTCAAAACTTTTTTAGAATCAGTCCATCCAAAAACATGTATTCATTGAGATGTCTTGTATTTTACAAGTTTTTAGACATTTCAGATTGAGCAGTGGCTTCCAACTTTATTTTTGTATTTACTTTGACAGAGCACCAATGAAAAAGGGCCCAGTGATGTTGTTCACATGGAAATCAAAATGTATTCAGCCTTAAATCAGTACAGCAATAAGTGAGCAGATATCATGGAAAACTATTGATCTCAAACAATGGCTAAGTTTGTACTGGATTCACTGAATTTCCTTTTTGTATCATATCCAGATCCACACAGGGTAACATGATTTCAGCAGGCATGTATGCAGAAAAGATATCTGTGAATCACAGTTCAAAAATATCTTTTATCTTTAAATAATTTAGTTATCCACGACTATTTTCCTTCATTTGCATGTGTATTATGTGTAATAACTTGTAAAAATGATATTATGTGATGGGTGATCAGGCAGTTTTTACATTTCAAGTACAACTGGTCTCCCTTTTCTAAATCTGTGTGTGCTATTCAAAAGCAGTGCTTTTTGAAAGACTTTGGAAGTAAACTCTGAAAGGTCTATTAAGAGATGTCCAGTGTTGACATTGTCTTGACAGACAAACCTGTGTGAAAGACAGACACAATGTTTGATCACTTCAGTGCATCATTTTTCCAGCAACACATATTAATTTTCACATAACTGCCTATGTGTGCACAATAAAGAAAAATATTTTTGATCTGAAAAGTGAATCTCCAGTGACTATCTTGAGATTGAAGAGGCAGCTGGGTTAGTGGTTAAACAACTGAACAGCAGACTCTCTAGTGCCCTTGCTCACTAATTTGAACACTAAACAACATGTTACTGTATGTGAGATAACTGAACTGTATGAGCACTATGCAATACATAGTTGAAGTGTTATTTGTTACTTAATTAGTGACCTTCATAGATTTCTCAAAAACTACATCATCTTTGTTTTGCTACAATTCAAATTTATTTTTCACTTTAGTGCCCCACCTTTTAAGAAGATGCTTCATTTGGACTGTTCATTTCCCTATTTTATTTTTTGTAGGTTATGATAGATAAATGCCAACTTTTGTTTCATTCTTGCCATTAACAAAAATTGATTTTATTTTGGTTTAATTTTTGGTTTTATTGTATAGTAAAGAGCCTGTTAGTCAGTTTTTCTTACTTCAGTTTTGTGGTTTGTTGTAGATTAAAAAAGCCTGTTTGACAGGAATTAGTGTTTCACTCTGGCCATGACCATGCAAAGCATCTGTAATAGATTTTGTAGAATTTTGCATTTTTCTTAGAAATGTAGCTTAAATAAAAATTTTGTTATACTACCTTCCTTCTTTTGTTGTTTTTGACCTTTTTATGTGAAGGAAATTCACCAGAATTTAAAGACAATTAGGCTGGCATAAACATAAACCTCTGCCACTGATACCACTTACAAAATGCAAAGAGTAGCCAAGTTACAGTTCCCCACCACCACACCCCTCCCACATTAAACAGATGCTATATGGGTCCTTAGGGTTATTAACTGTCAGAATACCTTGTATTATTAACAATATTGCAATCAATCAGTTTTTTAATCACCTTTGAAATCACCTTACCAGTGGGCTCAAAATGGTACACAAACAGACACTATTCATGCATTCAAATGAATCGATTGGATGCCACTGGTTGCTGGGGTCCAAGCACGCAACTAATCAAAAGCTAACTAGAATTTAGTACACCATTCTATGGTGAAAGCAATACAGGACAATCCTTGAAAATAGTCCTCAGATGAGGAGTATCCAACTTCCTTGTATGTGCAGGAAGGCCTCCCATGCATGAAGTATGGTTAACCATAACTTAACAAATTGTTTTGTATGAAAATATACTCGTGCAGTTGATAACATTGATTACTTACTTGATAAGAGTCTCATCGGTGTGCCTTGCTATTGAACTCTGGCAACCAGTACAATTTTTTGTATTGAAACTGATCAAGAGCAGTACCTTTAGAAGTAGTCCTCGGAGGAGTAGTGGTCAACTTCCATTCAGAACACAGAAGTCCTCACATGCATAGCAGGTGGGTCCTCGGACAGGTAGCATTAACCATGAACTTCAAAAATGAACTTTTTGGGAAACTCTCTAGATAGAGTTGATGAAAGGGCTTTTTTGACACAGAGTGAGATAGCAATTTATCCTGCTCGTATGCTATATAGGGGTCCTCGGAGGAAGGTCAAGTGTCAGAGTCCTCACACATAAAGGGCATACAGGTATGGGTGTGTGTGTGTGTGTGTTTGTGACACTTTGCTCGTTAACACGATATCTCAAAAAGGGAAACAGACAGTTCTCAAACTTGGCATGTAGATGCCTGTATTGAAAGGAAGAACCCTATTGTTTTTTATAAGAGGTCAGTGGTCATCTGGGGTCAACGGGGCTCAAACTTTGAAAACTTTGTTAACACGACATCTCAAGGGAGGAAGCTTGGATAAATTTCCAACTTGGTATGTAGATGCCTTACGAAAAGAAAAAAACCTATTGTTTTTGGTGGAGGTCAAAGGTCATCTGGGGTCACCAGGGTTCAAATTTTGAAAACCTTGTTAACACGATTTCTCAAGGTAGGAAACTGATAAATTTCATGCTTAGTGTATATGCCTTATGGTGAGAGGAAGAACCCTGTTGTTTTTGGTGGAGGTCAAAGGTCATTTGGGGTCACTGAGATCAAACTCTGAAAACCTTGATAACACGGTATCTCAAGATAGAAAGCTTGGATGAATTTCACACTTTGTATGTAGATGCATTATAGGAAGAGGAAGAACCCTATTGTTTTGATGGAGGTTAGAGGTCATTTGGGGTCACTGAGGGTCAAAATCTGAAAACCTTGTTAACACGATATCTCATATTATGAGCTTGGATAGATTTCATACAGATTGTATGGATGCCTTATGGTGACAATAAGAACCCTATTGTTTTTATGGAGGTCAAATGTCATCTGGGGTCACTGGAGGGTCAAACTCTGAATACCTTGTTAACACGATAACTCAAGCTAGAAAGCTTGGCTGAAGTTCATACTTAGTATGTAGATGTGTTATGGTGAAAGGAACAACCATATTGTTTTTGGTGGCGGTCAAAGGTCATCTGGGGTCACTGGGGGTCAAAGTCGGAAAACCTTGTTTACGCAGTATCTCAAGTTAGGAAGCTTGGATAGATGTGGATGTGTTATCGTATGAGGAAAAACCCTATTGTTTTTTGTGGAGGTCACAAGCCATTTGAGGTCACCAGAGGTCAAAAACTGAAACCTTGTAAACATGTCATTACAAGGGAGGAAGCACAGATAAATCCCTTCTCATACGTTTTATTTATTTATTTATTTTTTTTTTTTTTCATTTTTTTGTGGTTATTCAAGTTTCGGTTTAAAGGTCATGTGACATGAGCTGATGTGAGCGGGGTCAAATTGTGACCACATCATAAAAAATGATGTAGAAGAGAAGTATAAATTTGATGGATGAACCTCAGTGTAACAAAACACCCCCCTTTCGGCAAGGAATCACTAAGCCTTTTGGCTTTCTGGTTAAGTAAAAGCAGTTCGCCATTCCATCAACATAAAAGGATTATTACTATGGGCGCCATTCCATCAACATACAAGGATTATTATTATGGGCTTGCACTGTTTGAAAATTTTTTTATTCCTTGTGGGCAAAAATTTAATTTTCAAAGTGTTGGATCAGTTCATATTTCAAAATGATACATAAGTGTACGAGGCTGGAATGGAGGGGGGGGGGGGGGGGGAGACTTGCCTGTACCAATAGTACCTATGAACTTTTAACCAAGCAACAATTCAAGGTAAATGTCATTTCACGGGAATAAGAATATAGTTTCATGACTTGAACATCAAAATTACTTTGGTGTAGCATATCAAACGGCTGTAACAATAGCATCAATCCACGTGTGCAGCTTTGTAAAAAAAAGAGGGATAGGGATCGTTTGTTCAAAATGGATATCCAAAGATATTCCTAGTGGTTACCCTTTTAAGAAGTAGACCACTTTTTACAATCGGTGCTACAAATACGCATTCACTTCGGTACATGCACATCATGTCACCATCGCATAGATTCCTTTTGTCTATAGCAATGATTGAAAACAAGCAGAATAAAAACATAGTCTTGAACCTCTTCACGAGGAGTTGTGGCATCTTTATTTCCCTCTCATTCCAAAACAATATGTTCTGTTAACGCATCTTCTCTTCCTGCCATGTACCGAAAAAGACAACTGTAAGGTATTGATAATTTTCGAGTGAAAGTAAATATTGGCAAACTTCAACAAGATCCGGGTGATCTCCGTACAAGTTGATCACAACTGAACTGAGAATAAGTGATAGGCAAAGCTTATGACTTCAAAGATAGGCGGATCAGTTTCCCCCAACTGCCGCCATGCTAATTCTGTTTTTTTGGGGGGGGGGGGTGGGCTCTGGGGCCATGTTTGAGCCCCAACTATTTTGTCATGGAAGTTGTTTAAGGCATATAAGTGTGTTAGAGCAGGAGTCGGCAAACTAGAGGTTGCGACCCTTGTGAGGGTCGCGAAAATATTTCGGAGGCTCGTGAAAAGGATTCACGGGTGAAAAAAATTGTCAAATTTCTCATTAAAAATAAGCAGTGGGGGTGATTCTAATCTAAGAACCAGTGATCTGCTTTATCAACAGTGCCTAACCAAGTAAAATCAAACTCCTCTCACCGACCCGTCAATTTGAGGGCCACCAAGATTCCAGAGTAGAAAATTGGAGCCACCAAGCAAAAAGTTTGGAGACTGCATTAGAGCAAAGTGCGCCCACAAGATATTGCATATATGGAAAATGAGTTTACCTGTTAAAAGTTGGTTGAACAACAGGGGTCTAAATACCAAAAATCTCACACACGTCAAAAATGAAATGGAATGTTTGGAACCTTATATCTTCGTAATTTAGCCAAATAGTCTTTTTGATACCAGATTCTAAAAGGTTGGGCACAAAATACCCTAGCAAGGCATTTTCGGCATTTTCAGCATTTCAACTCTATTCCTTTCGGCCCTCAAAAATGACCGGTGGTAAGCATGCGAAGAGGGGGGTCGGGGTCACTTCTCCAAGGACCATCACGCCCAAACGGTTTGGAATCTTGACCTAAAATTTTTGGTGTCTTCTTTCTATACGTGGAACTATGCTTCATAAAAATTCTCAGCAAAGTCTGAGATGGTTCCGGACCGACCCATTTGTTGAGTTGGCAGAGATGAACCAGCATGTTAGTGCATATTACACTGCATGCTGTGGCAACTTGTATACCCGAGGGCATGAAGTAGTGTTCTGAGTACCGATTTCTTCCTGCTTTTCGCTTAATTGTTGACATATTGCAAAAATGAAAGCTACATATTGGTTGACTATGGATGGATTTTGGGAATTCTAAGAAAGGTGTGGAGTCCTGCTGGCAACAATCCATGGCTGTGTGATTCTTTGAACTATAATGGACAATTGGGCCCAGGATTGTCCGTGCCTAGTGCATGCTACTAATTTTGTTTACTTCTACTCTTCTATGGAATGCAGTTAGTTAGATGGGACTTAACGACACATCAACACTGATGTGTTATGTAGTGTCATCTAGATAAAAAAGGTAAAGCTAAAAAGTAAAAACGTTGGGGAAAATCTTTAAATGTCTAGACAAAAGCAAATGCGGGAGTCATGTCAAAACTTTCTGTAAAGGTTACTTTCTTTGAGAAAGTCCAAAATGAGAGAGGGGTCTACGTGCTCAAATAATGTCTTCAGTTCTGGCACAGTGTAATACTTCTGACGAATATGGGAGTATTCATAGCAGTCGACGAGAATGTGACTGACGGCGACATCGCAATCACAGGGGATACAATATGGTCTCTCTTCCCCGTGGAGCAAATAAGCATGGGTGAGGCAAGTGTGGCCGATTCGTGCTCTAGTCAGTACCAAACCATCTCTTCGTTTTCTGGGGGGTTGCATTACCCACAGTCCCGACCGTTGGTTTGACCTGGTAAAGTTTGTTCTCTGGGAAAGAATCCCAAAGTTCCTGCCATTTTGATTTTATATAGCCGTTGATGTTAGGGCGATAATCAGTGTGGGGTACTTGGAGGTTGGTAATGTCCATCTGTAGGGCCTCCTTAGCTAGCGTGTCTGCCTTTTCATTTCCGTGTATGCCCACGTGACTCGGAACCCGCGCGAGCACAACTGACTTCTGCAGTCTCACCAAACTGGAGTAAATTTCACGGAGAGACATCACACAATTTGTTTGCTAGCGCAATGTACAGATTTCTGTAAATAGTTCAGAGTTATGTTTTTGTCCGGTCAGGTTTAAGTTCTACTTTGTTTCTTCGTGCCCGTTTCTACGTACGTAAAAAGCTAGAGACATCACACAAGGGTGTTTTTCCTCATGGCCTTGAAGAGCTAAAAGGCTGGATAGTGAGTCTGTGAAGACAATGAACTGGCGGTCGTGCGAGGTTTCGATCAGCTCGAATGCCATCTTAAGTGCCTGGATCTCGGCGGTAAATATCGATGCATCATCGGGCAATCTGACTTGCAAGAATGTATCTCGGCCTGCTGCTGCAGCTGCCACCTTGTTCGTGGCTTTGAAACCATGGGATATATTGCATGATAACGACGGTACTTATTTCTAAGTTCATTAAAGCTGGCACGGTACACCAGTTCATTGGTTGAGTTCTTGAGATGTTGTCTCAAACTAAGGTCAATAACTGGTTTGACTAACTTCCAGGGGGGGGGGGGGGGGGTGTGATTGAGAAGGTAAGCTGTGCTACAGAATCGGGGTTGGTACACACCTGTGATAAAGCTCCACTAACGCGAATAGCAAAAGGAGGGATAGCTGATGGTTTCCTCGTGTATATGTCACTAAAGGTATGGTTGAAGGCCGTCTCAAAGGTCGGGTTTTGTCTATGACTCCTCAGTTTTAGGGCAAACTGAAGGGACAACTTTTTCCATCTTAAATGGAGGGGTGGCTCGTTCGCTTCGATGTAAAGACTCTGCATTGGGGAGGTACGGAAAGCTCCGAGGCAGATCCTAAGACCTTGGTTTTGTATAGGCAGGAGTTTCCTGAGGTATGACCCACGTGCAGAGCTGTAAACAACACAACCATAATCAAGTTTGGACCTCACTAGGGATCTGTATAGTCGAAGCAAAACGGGGCGATCAGCGCCCCAGTCCATCTTTGAGACGACCTTCAACAGGTTTAGTGCTCCCTGACACTTCCGCCTGAGAATGGGTCGATGTGGGCTTTGGAAGTTGAAGCTTATTGTCGAGTATTAGGCCAAGAAACTTGGTCTGAGGAACAACTGGGATGTGAACACCGTTCAAACTCAAGTCTGGGTCGCAATGGGCACCTCTCCGGTTGCAAAAGTGCATGCAAACAGTTTTGGTCCGAGAAAAACGGAATCCGTTTCTGTCAGCCCAACGCTGGATGTTAATCAGGCAATTTTGCATCAGTCTCTCTATAGATCTCATGTTCCGTGAGGAACAGGTAATAGAGAAGTCATCCACAAATAAAGACTTCAATCCCAGGGTTCACCACATTGGCGATGCTATTTATTTTCATGATGAAAAGAGTAACTGACAAGATGCTACCTTGGGGAACACCCATTTCCTGATTATGTACCTCTGATAACAAGCTCCCCACACGTACACGAAACACACGATCTTTCAGGAAGTCTTGAATGAAAAGCGGCATTCGGCCCCTCAGACCCGCACTGTGCAAGTCTTTCAGAATGCCGTATTTCCAAGTAGTATCGTACGCCTTCTCCAAGTCAAAAAATACCGAAACAACATGGTGTCCGCGAACAAGACCGTCACGAACTGTAGATTCCAGGCGCACAAGTTGGTCAGTTGTACTGTGGCCACGCCGAAAACCACTCTGAAAACTAGTTATGACATTGTTGGTTTCAAGAAACCAAACCAGACGGGTATTTATCATTCGTTCAAATGTCTTGCACAAACAGCTAGTAAGGGAAATAGGGCGGTAGTTTGTAGCCTTTGTTGGATCCTTACCTGGCTTAGCAATGGGAATGATGGTGGCTTCCCGCCAAGCAGCTGGAAAGTTGCCATTTTCCCATATACCGTTGAAAATATCTAATAACACCAGTAAGGAGTTATCTGGAAGGTGTTTGAGGAACTGATAGTGAACTTCATCTGGGCCAGTGGCAGTGTCATTGCTTCTCTCGAGAGCAATGCGCAGTTCCTTGATGGTAAAGAGGTTGTTGTAGTCCTCAGAGTTGTCCGAGGTGAAGTTCACTTTTTGTTTTTCAGCGGTACGTTTGAACACCTGAAACGTTTGAGAATAGTGGTTGCTAGAAGAGTTACATTCAAACTCGTCAGCAAGCAAATTGGCAATATCTGCCCTTTCTGTGCATTTATGACCGTCTGGTTTGGTCTATGGAATGCATGCCTAATTGGGAACCCTCACTGGGTAGGCTGAAAATAATGGGAAAGACAATGAACTGCACAACTGAAGCATTTCAAGCTTTTCTTAGCAGTCACAAGCCTTTCTTTACCAAAACAAACTGGGCACCTTTTCGTTTCTCAACAGGTCACGGATACATGAGAAAGTGTTACACATGGTTACTATTTCTCTGCGGGAAGATTAGAGGGGAGGGGTTAGAGAGTAAGTGATACATCGTAACAAACTGCACCCAGAAATATTTTAAGACAGCACCATTTTTTCATCCAAACCAAGAGTTTCTCTGCAAATTGTCAGAACGCCCTCCCCCACCTTTAGAGCTTTTCCCTAACTTTGAGCGGAAAACCCTCTGTGCCTTGAAAATGCTGTCCTTAGGCTATTAAACTGTTCAGGACAAATTAATTAATTAGTGATAAGATGCTTGAAGTTTACAAAGCAGGTCTTGCAGTAATTGAAAGTAAAATTTCCAAATCATTCCTTTCTCTCCCATTCTCCTGCCTCTGGAACACAGGACGTAGTAAACTATACGTCATCTCCGTGTATTGTGACGTCTTCCTGCCTCACGAACATGATTGGCCAATTTTGATGTAATCAAAGAATTTTTCTTGGCACGAAAGCAATCCTGTGTAGAATTCTGATAACTTTTCGCTCTCGACCACGTCCGATATTGTTTTGGGCGTGGCCTAACGCAAACAACATTCGTAGCAAAAGTTCAAATGCGGCAGCGGTTGCATGAGATTAGCAGAACATTGGAAAATCGGGACGGACAGAATAGTAAAGGCTGGAAAGGACCCCAGTTTTCTTTTGGGGTGTCTGTTCTGTTCGTGTCAGTGTCCATGCTTGCATTTAAGATGCTGTTGTTTTTAACAAAGTTTTTTGGGCTTTCCAGAGCATGGGGTTTAACCCGCCGGTCCCCAAAATTAAAGTAAGTGTCCCTTTTCTCAAAGGACAACACCTATAAATGAGGCAAACAGTAACAACTTTTGCCGTTCAGAGACACCACCAGAACAGCTATCTTAAGCAAGACCACCAGTACTATACCACAATTGCAAGGGCAGTTGTTTATTACAGAAGTAAATACTGTGATTTGTGGTGTGACAATAATGATTTTCAATACATACACATGTGGAAAGATTTACCCTACAATGAATTCTTCACCAGATGTTCTAGCTTATCCCTTAAAAGCTTCTACTTTAAAAGCTGTTCTTCCAGAGATTCTTGAGAAAGGGTTTTACAGTCTCCCAAGGAATGAAGTACCCCCACCCCTCCCAATCAAACTCCTTTTACCAAACAATGGTGTTACTGCAAGCAAAATGATGATGGACACATGCTTGAATGCATCGTCGGGGAGATGTAATCCATTAAAAAAAACAAAAGTTCCACAAAAATTGTCTAAAATTTCCCACATTGAGAGAAAAGTTCTCCATTTATCATGGAAATTGCTTCCAAGCTGCACCAAAAAGGCAATTAACAAAGAGCAGAAGAAGCATGCGCCAAAAAACAAGAAGAGATGTAGAACCAAGTTAAGAAGGTTCTCCCTTGATACGTCGTTTGCCAACTTTCACCATTCTAGCACTACCAGTTTTGTGATGGCATTTATTGAGAACTCTGTGACAACGTTGTAATATAAAAAGGTCACGGTAAGAATATTGAGATTAGAAAACATGAATTTAGAAAAATATTTCTTTGCTACCATTGAACTTGGAAAACAACACCACTACCCAAATTTCTTTAAGTATATTTAGCATACAGAAGTGTGGGATACTGCCCTTAGCGTTTAGTGAGGCACTGTCAATAGCACCTGACAATTGCTTTCTTCATTTTTGATAATACAAATGCCAGTGTTTCACTCTCTTGACCCACATTGGTCGTCAGCTACATGTGCTACTTTGTTTCAACAGTAATCGTAATATACTAGCCCCAAGATTGGGTCATGCTCCATTATGGTCAAATTTCTTCAATCAGATGATGATGTCGGAAAGAGAAGCACCATGTATGTTATATAGAAACAGTTAGAATTTGTCGGAATCTCAAAAATATTCTCAGTCACTTGTACCACTTATGAATGGCATTAAAGAATACAAAAGCATCAATTCTTTTTTTGCCTTGTTCATTCAGGACCTGTTCACACAAAAATGTAGGTTTTGCTTATTACCACATTGCAACAGTTCTACATTGCCATATAGCATTGAAAACGTTGTCGAGCAGTGTTCATATATAGTGTCAAGGATTCTCTGACAGTACCCCTTCCCACATCTTGGTCAAAGCTGGGGGAGGGATGCTATTTAGTATTCTCATGTAATCATTGGTCTATTTCATTAAAGTTATGGAAATATTCCTTTTCTGGACTTACAGTTAGAAAGACATTCATCTTTCCTACCTTCACGCATGAAGTTGTTCCTAAGCTTAGGAATACATCATTGGAAGATTAAAGAAATATTCTGATTGATTTGGGCAGGATATTCACAGATAAAAAACAATGCCACTATTGATTTACGACATAAATATTTGAAAAAAGAAACAATTTCTGACATATAATTCGCCTTAAAGGGATACAAGAACACTAATTTTGAGATATTCTCATGAAATTAGGTCGAAGGTTAGTTCTTCACGGAATACAGAAGCCCCCTGTGGGCTGCAGCGTTTGTACGAATAGTGCTCATGGTATTCCCGCATGTCATAAGAGGGGGTGACAAACAAGGGAAGGATTTGCACCGTATTTGAAACTGTATTTGATACCGCGCTGGAACTTGAAACCATATTTGAAAAACCGTTATTTGAACTTTTTTATCTAGTTAATACTATATAACACATTCGTGGTGGTGTGTCGTTAAATCTCATCTAAAACCTCACCCTATCAGACATGCCTTTTGCTGTAAATTGTTCAAAGGGTACCTGCTAAAATTATAAGAATATTTTAGAAGGCTGGAAATGGAATCGCTTTAATCCAACTCCCATTTAAATACAGCATTATTGTCATTATGAAAATGTTTGAACCATTTGGATTTCATTTTTGAAGCTTTCTATTAATATACTTCTGCAACTTTTAGTTTTTAAGACACGATTCAAACCTTCCATTTAGATGTGATACGGGGTAAGGCTGTTTGCAGGAACACTTGTTCTGTGATTCCTTCATTTCTAGGTCAAATCTGCTGGTTACAACTTGAAGAGGCAGAACCATTTTTTTTTTTTTTTTTTTTTTGTGAGGGCCACAGCCATAATATGTACTTATTTTATCAAGAGGGCTAACATCATCTGGCTGCCACACTCCGAAAAATGTCATTGATATGGGGCCCCGCTTAAAATGGAATACTTTTGCACGTACTGTACCAATAAACCCTTTCTACATGAATTCGCCACAGCAGCTAGGCCACTAATATATTCAACATCTAAAGGGTCTAATTGTTTTTGTGGTTTCGACGAAAAGAGAAAACTTTGCGGTCATGATGGCCGTGTGTATGTTATGTGTGAATGTGCGTGTGGTGTATGGGTGTGTAGTCAGCCAAACTGGGGGACAGTTGTGTGTTTGAGACACTTTGCGCGTTAACACGATATCTCTAATGAAGGGAAACTCTTGACAGTTTTTCAAACTTGGTACATAGATGCCCCATATTGAGAGGGAAGAACCCCTATCATTTTTGGTGGAGGGTCACAAGGTCATCTGGGAGTCACCGGGGGTCAAACCACTTAAAAAACCTCGTTAACACGATATCTCAAGAAGGGAAACTCTGACAGTTCTCAAACTTAGAACATATGATGCCCCATACATTGAGAGAGAAAAAAACCCTATTGTTTTTGGATGGAGTCCAAAGGTCCACATGGGGCTCACCAACGGGTCAAACCTGAACAAACATTGTTAACCACAATATCTTGAGTTAGGAAGTTTGGATGGATTTCATACTTAGTATGGAGATGCGTTACTGGTAAGGGGAAAGAATCCATCATTTTTGGTGTGGGGTCAAAGGTCCATCTGGGGTCACCGGGGGTTACATACCACTGAAAACTTTGTTAATCACGATATCTCAAGAAGGGAAGCTACATTACACGTTCTCAAATTCGGTACACTCAGATTGCCACCCATATTAAGAGGAAGATACCCATTTCACTCGTTGCTTGGTGGAGGTCCAAAGGTCACCGCGGGGTCAAACTCTGAAAACCATGTCTTAAAACATGATAGTCTCAAGAAAGAAAGCTCTGACAGTTCTCAAATGTAGTACTACTGGACGTTGCCCATATCCTGAGAGGAGAGCACCCTATGTTTTTGGTGGAGGTCAACACGGTCACTGGGGTAACTGGGCGTAAAACCACTGAAAACTATTGTTAAAACAATATCTTGAGGGTAGGAAGCTTGGACGAGGTTTCATACTTTGTATGTACATGCGTCACGGTATAGAGGAAGACCTTATCATTTTTGGTGGAGGTCAAAGGTATCTGGGAGTCACCGGGGGTCACAAACCTGGAAAACTTTGTTAACACGATATTTTCTCAAGAAAGGGAAGGTCTGACCAGTTCTCCATAACTTGGTACAGGGATGCGTACAATGTACTGAGAGCGAAGAACCCTGTTGTTTTTCGGTGGAGGTAAAAGGGACCTGGGGGTCACCGGGGGTCAAACCCTTGAAAAACATTGTTAACACAATATCCTCTTCCTCCTGAGGTAGGAAGCTTGGGTGAATTTCATAATTTGTATGTAGATGCGTCGATGATAAGCAGGAAGACCACCTTTCACTTTTGGTGGGAGGTCAAAGGTCACGGGGGGTCAAAATATGAAAACTTTGTTACACGATATCTCAAAAGAAAGGAAGACCCTGACAGTTCCCAAACGTGGTACATGGAAGCCCCATATTGAGAGAAGAACCCTATTTGTTTTGGTGGAGGTCAAAGGTCACCTGGGGTCAAACCCTGAAAACATTGTTAAAACAATATCTTGAGGTAGGAAGCTTGGATGAAATTTTCATACTTCTTATGTAGATGCGTTATGGTAAGAGGCAAGATAACCCTATCATTTTTTTTTGGCAGGTCAAAGCAAGGCCTCATCTGGGGTTCCCGGGGGTTCAAACTCTGAAAACCTTGTTAAAAACAGGCATATACTCGAGCGTGGAAGCTTGGATAAAATTTCATAACCTTGTATTTAGATGATTATAGTAAGAGGAAGAAACTCTATCATGATTGGCGGGGGTGAAAAGTCATTGTGGGGTCACCAGGGGGGTCCAACCCATGAGACAGACGCTCCCAACCAGCACGGATTTCCATATTCAGTACGTGAAAGATCACGGTAAATATGGGAATACGGCATTTTTCTCTTGATAATCCAAATTTTGAATGAGTAAATAGGTCCTTTCACGAACTTGATTATTCTTTAGCCAACATATCAAAAGAAATGAGAATAGACTACCGTATTTCACTTCTCTGGACAAGTACGTAGTAGTGTTTTATTGAGGCCCAGTAAATCTATGCTGTTATGGTTATTGGTTAAATTTTTGTCAACAAGTTGATCCTTAAACCAACTCAGTAGATAGTTTGCAGCAGATCCATGACTTCCCTCAAGCTACCATATCATTGGTTGATCAGTTGTAAACAGATCCACTTTCAACTAATCCAAAAACTCGTTAAAATAAAAGCTAGTTTCTGAGTGCAGTGACAGACTCCTGCCAAGGTCTGTTGAGCACTGGTGAGTAGGCCCAACGTTAATGTTAGATTTGACCTGTAAAACGGAATTGGAAAAAATAGCACGGAAGAAATGGAATAATAAAAATTACAGCCAGGAATATCACAGTATGTTGTAATATGACTCCTCTTCAGAGTAGCAGAGTAGTCTTGAGGAAACTTTAGTGGAAATTTACCAGGCCAGATCACGTTTTAACGTAGGGCCTAGGCCACAGGCGCTCGGTACTAGTATAGGATGGGCCGAACACTTATTACATCATATATAGTATAGTGTTTGGCCAGCCTATAATAGGTAACGGAGCGACTGTGGCCTAGGCCTAACACAGTTAGGGCCTAGCCTAGGCCTAAGTGTGTGTTACAGAAAACCAACAACAAAACATTAGCCTACACACACAAAAACGTTAGGACTCAGTACATAAATCTAATGCAGAGTTCCAGGTTTAGGTGCTAAGGCCTAGACCAAAGTCCTAGTCTCATGTGAACTATTGTCCTAGCCTAAACGTGCCACAGTACAGGCTAGCCTAATTGTGATTACAGTATGTGGGACCTGATAGTTACTTATTAGAGGTAGGCTTAGGGCACTAGGTTACTGAATAGATATGGCCTATAGGCTAGGGTCTAGTTATTGCAAGTTATTCTCAAAGCAGATTATTGCTGTCAAATGCACAGGCCGTTCTTAACGTTATATAGTTACATAACATAGGCCTATATAATAAATATACAGGTAGCGCACTTCTTCCACACCAAGGCGTTTCATTAGCCAGATTTGGCTAGAATGCCCTAATTAACGGCCAAATCAAACTGCTTTGGCCAAACTGCACAAATCTTTTACTAACTTGGCCATGTATTCGTGGCGAATAATGGCCAAATAGGCCAAAATACTGGCTACTTATATTGTATGTACTATGATAACGGTAGAACTGCTGCGGTCCAAATGTTGGTACCCATCATCTAAGTTTCGTCGTATTTTACAGAGAGATTACTGTGACCAGCTGTGCATAGGCCATTAGGCCTAGGGTTTATACCTTATAGCTAGGCATAGGCTAGGACCTAGTCCTCAGTTAAACGGACTGTAGTCGTTCGCCTACAGCCCCCTCTATACAACAGTCCTTACACGACCATTGAAACATAGCGGGGGTTTCGGCCGTCTGTGTAATGGTTGAAATTTTCCTTTCTACTCAAACAGCAAATTCTGGAAAGAAAAAATCCTACTTTACAACCATGGAATTTTCTTCTCCAGGATCTTACAAGAGTATTGCAGCTGTCTGGGTCACTCGAGAATTTCAAGCGACAAGTGGCCAAAAATTATGAAATGAACAATCAGCAACTTTTTCGCTTTGTAAAATTGTGACTGTGGTGACTTGGGAACTTTGTTTACAACAGTATGTAATAAGCTTCTGACGTCATTAATGTCAGTATAGAATACACGCCAGAGGGCAGTTGCCAGGTGTATGCATAGGAAACTACAGTAATCAAAAATGCTGTGCGTGACTTCACAATGTTACACTATACCACGGCATTCAGATGTCAACAAAGTATTTCGCAGGCGCTACAGTAAATTGTAAGAAGCGTCCAAGTGTGATTATTTTATGTTTCAAATCTTTAGGGAACTTTACCGAGGTTTAAAGTGAATGAAAACACAAATGCCACGCAAATAAGCTGTAAGACATGGAAGGAAAAGGTTATGGTATTTATTACAGACTTCTCGGTTCATAACTTTTGCACTAAGAAGAAAATCAATTTCGCACAGCACTGTGGCTGGTCGAAGACCAGGGTTTTCAATGAGTCGGACGTAAAGACCGTGTATTAGGGAAAGCTATCGGCGACCGGCTATACACACGGGGCCTTTACTGTAGGACTAGGCTAGACCCTAGGCTTAATGTTATCTTAGGGCCTTGCTAAGTATTTAGCCATAGCCTCTAGGCTATACTGTAAACGTTAGGCCTTGCGGAATACTTGGGATATTTGCATTTTGTCCTTGGTGACCCTGATGACTATCTTGGGAAATGTCTGGAGAAATTTTGCTTTTTTGACCTCCTCGTAAAACCCAGGTGGACGATATTGGGAATTCTTGGGAAATTTTGGACCAGTGAAGAAAGATTATGGGACACATCATGGCATTCTTTGGAATAGAACATATATCATCTGACAACATCAATGCATTTTTTTGCATTCTGGTTTCCTTTAGTAAAAGCTGGAATTTTTAACTGTGCTATGACCACACACCAAAAAGTATCCTGCATGTCACATCCCCTGTCTGCTAAAATAACCACCACCTGGTTGGTACACAATTTAAGGAAGCCAGAATTTCCATTATAAATTTGTCACTAGTTGCGAACAACCCCACACAAGTCGAAATAACAAGATTGACGGAACCCTGAGGTGTAATTCCAATCCAACTATTTCATGGTATTGGATATTGGACTTTGGCTATGGAAGAGTAAAGTCCTGTGCTCTTGCTTTTAAATTTGAAGGTCTATCAATAAAGGATTTCAAAAAAAACAAATCTATTATGCACGTGAACTTCTGCGAAAGCAGTTACTACGAAATGATAGTGGAAGACTTTTTCTTAGTTCAGTACCGGTTGGCCCAGAAAAAACCCAAAACGGTACAAGGGGGCATACATGATACTCAAGACAATGGTTGAATACCCTAGAAGCTGTGCGGAACTGAAACCCCAAATGTTTTTAATGCAAGATAAGTAAGGCAACACATTGAATCTTAAACGTACTAAAGTTAGTAATAATTGCTTAAATGGATCTATTGAAAAAAAATGTATTGAGATGTGGCAAGAATATGATGGGAATGACTACCATCAGCTTTGCAAAAGTTGGCCAGTCCTGTTAAAAGTTTTTACTCTTTGTCATTCATTTCCGGGACAGAGAATAAGGAGGGAGATACGTGCAAAAATTTTGCATGTAGTTTTTGAGTGCCACGTTTTATGTTCTAAGAGGGGTACATTCCTACAAACTTCGACCAGGGTTTCATTACCACTCGAGGATTATGGCCCATCTGTTGAGTAAAACCTGAGTTGGGGGTCTTCGTAACACTCTGTAATAGATGAAGCTGATGATGATTAATAATGATGGTGATGATGATGATAATGATGATGAACGATGATATGCAGAAGCTGATGATCCTACGTGCTAGCTCTGCAAGGCCCTAAACTGTTTCTACTTTGTTAGTCTCTTCCAGTCGTCTGTTTTTTTTAACTGCATAAAAAATGATGGATATGTGTCTAGTTTCTTTCTGTTTCTTTGGGGTGAAACCATTGTACTTAAAAACGGATGCGGAAACCATAAGTCAGGGGAGTGGGGAGAGAGGGTCATCACTACTTTTCTCCTATGGGAAAGATGAACTAGGACAATGGTTTAAAGTTGAAGAAAGTTAGGCTCCACTTATTTTGCAGAAGGAAAACATTTGTGTTGTGCTTTGCCTCAAGAAATGTGAGGTTGTACAGTATGTGGTCTGACACGGAACACTTCCCTTCTCAAGTTATGCAGTGCATCCAGCTGTCAAAATTCCCGTGGGCGGGGGAGGGGGTACTGGAGAGTATATTTTATGTACTGTAACAGGACAGTTACAATTACACCAGTTCGGTATAGTGTACAAAATTATTCATAAGCAAGTGGCAAGGACTTGTGCAGATCAGATAAAAAAAAACTACAGATGAGAGATGGGGGGCATTGGGGAGGTTAGCTGCCAGGTCAGGAAAAATCAATGCTACAAAAGTTGGCAAAATTGTTATTAATTAGTCTGGTTTTTTCAAGTATGCTTAACTACATCTGCCAGTTTAAAATCTTAGGTCCACTTTGTAAATAAGGTAAAAGCCATTACTGGGAACATTAGTGGCTTGCCATAGGGGCACGGGGGGGGGGGGGCGAGTTTCCAAAGCATGGTGTTCAATTTCCCAAAATAATATTATTCCAGATGACATAAATAAGACATATTTCTAAATTTGGATGAAATCATGCCTTCTGTCTCACAAATGACATATGACTAATTGTCAAGAATAAACTGTGTGATAATTCTAAGATTTAATGTAATATTCCTGGGTCAGTCGACCACTGATCGTCATATTTTCTATTTATTTTTAAGCTAGTATGCAGTTTCTGTTCAACTTGGTTGGAAGTTTTTTTTATCAGTTACCAGAAAAAAAAAAAATGGACAAAAGTATCACCACTGCTTATATAGGGCCAGGGGCCGTAACCAGCTGACATTAAGATATCCAAGAAATTTCTTTTGCTTAAAATGTCTCCAAAATCCAATGCCAGGAACATAAGTTGTAACTTGCTCCATAACAGTTGTTTATTGTTTTCATGTGCCAACATTTTAACTCCCTGAAAATGTTGAATAGGGAAATGTTTGTTTGGTAAAATTACTAAAGCCTTAACCACTGATGATCGACAAAAATCAACTTATTAGTATTCTAAGCTTGGTATGTGCCTGGCGTTGTAAGGCTTAAAATAAAATGCAAGGATGTCTTATCTTTGAAATCTGTAATAAATTTGTGTCTGACCAACATGATTTGGCTAGAAGTTTTAAAAGACATACCCTGCCAGTGTTCAGTTTCACACAGAAGACGCAGTGCATCATGAGAAATGGAAGGGGCAAAAAGTCGTTGCACAGACTATTTAACAGAGTTTGCAATGTTTTTACCCAGGTCACCCCGCCTGCGAGACCACTTTGTTATGGCCCCCCAACAGGCAATACATGGGCACAATTTCAGTAACAATTTAATTCACTTCACAATAATTTCATCCACCATTTGTATGTAATAGGCTAAATTCACTGCACAATGACTGTCAGCTTTACCTCAAAGGGCATGCTCATGAATTTTGTTTGTGACGCCGAAAGGGGGAATTTCAATTATGTCCCAGCTTGTGGCATGGGGCAATTTGGGGGGCACAGGAAAATTGCGTCATAAAATAGTTATATATTAATCATATCGATTATTATTTCCTCTTTAGTGAAACACCAACACTTAGGTTGGTGACGAGGGGGGCCTCGTCCATTGAAATGTTTGTGGTACCAGGGTTCCCAGGGAAGGCTTTCGGCAGCTATGGGAACATGTACTGTAGCATGCGTCCTTGAGGGTGTTGGTCGTCTTAACAACTGAAAATGTGGACGCTTGGTCATATCCTTACCAGCGTAAAATGATCGCCCAAAGCAATTCAATTCAGATAACTATTTTTTATCAGATAAATCCAACTTGTTATGCTTGTGTGGACCCACCGTTACCCAGAAACTCATGGGGGGACATGAAAAGTGATCAACCCAATGTAGGCTGTTTTCTAACAAAAATACTTAATGCTGAAATTCAGTCCTCTATCATTAAGGTAGGCCCTTGAGTATTTGTATAAATAAAATGACAATAACCGTATCTTTCCTCCAATAAACACCCCAGGGCATGAAAATTTCGTGAATGGGGGGCGCTATTACAGGGTCAGATCTTTGGGCAAGGAATCTTACCTTAAAAATCAGCATTACAGAAGCTTACAGTATGCCGGATTGATGTATTGAGGAATTCTTTGCCACACAAAGTCAGTCATAGGAGATTCTTAAATCTTTAATTGCCAAGCAGTCGTTGCTATGTCTCCCTTGTTTCGTAAATGTAACAGCAATTCTCGCCCTTTGCTTTCACAAAACTATCAGAAGATTCCATTGACCATTCTCTCGGGGCAGTTGCCCCACAACTGTTTGCTGGTTACATCCCAAGCTCCTTCTTTTTCATTAAAACATGACTACGTGGCTATATTTGCTCATTTGGTTGACAAAAAAAAAAACAAGGGGACATTTATTGAGAGGGAGGCCATTATTAGAGTACACTAGTTTGTTGTTTTCCATGCCATTGAAATTTTCAGTAAAGCCCAATGTTCTTCACAAGGGGTTTTAGGGGTAGCCTACCCCCCAAAGGAAATGCTGTGCCTAAAAAAGCAACTGTAGTACCTGAAAACACCAGACTACCCCCTAAAAAATCCAAAAATGGTATCACTTAGCATCTCAATCATCAATGTTTTTAGAGATGAGGGGAGGGCTGCCCCCTCTTTTGAAATCTGTGGAGAACACTTCAGCCCTGTATACTGGCAATGTTAGTGATATCACCACTGGTACCCTAATTTAGAGAATTACCCATATAGGCCTACCTACTTTCTTTTCATTTTCATTTCTGAGAAAAAGAGGATGATGAATTGTAGGACTTTTTTAGAAATCACGTAAAGCAGAATGGATTGTAGCCTATAGGTGTAAATAATTTAATTAGGGTACCAGTGGTGATATCACTAACATTGCCAGTATACAGGGCTGAAGTGTTCTCCACAGATTTCAAAAGAGGGGGCAGCCCTCCCCTCATCTCTAAAAACATTGATGATTGAGATGCTAAGTGATACCATTTTTGGATTTTTTAGGGGGTAGTCTGGTGTTTTCAGGGGGTGGTTGCTTTTTTAGGGCACAGCAATTTTCACTTTGGGGGTAGGCTACCCCCTAAAACCCCTTGTGAAGAACACTGGGCTTTATTGAAAATTTCAAAGGCCTGGAAAACAACAAACTAGTTACTCTAATAATGCCCCCTCTCTAATAAGCGTCCCCTTGTTTTTTTGTCAACCAAATGAGCAAATATACCATGTAGCAGTTTAATGAAAAGAAGGGCTCAGATAACCAGCAAACAGTTGTGGGGCAACTGCCGAGAGAATGGTCATGAATCTTCTGATAGTTTTGTGAAAGCAAAGGGCGAGAATTGCTGTTACAGTTACGAAAAAAATGGAGACATAGCAAGACTGCTGGCAGATTAGAGATCTCCTATGAACTGACTTTGTCTGGCTAAAAATCCTTAATACAGCATCTGCATACTGTAAGCAGAAAATCTGACTCTAATAAACGCCCCCATTCACGAAAATTTCATGCCCCGGGGTGTTTATTGGAGGAAATACGGTAATTGGCATTTTATTATACAAATACTAAAAGGGCTACCTTATGATATAGACTGAATTTTCAACATTAAGTAATTTTTAGAAAACAGCCTACATTGGTTTCATCACTTTCATGTCCCCCCATGATTTCTGGGTAACGGGTGGGTCACACAAGCATACAGATTGGATTTATCTGAAAAACACATTTATCATGAATTGAATTGCTTTGCGATCATTTACCATGGTATGAAAGGATATGACCAAGCGTCCACATTTCATGTGGTAAGATACACCCTACAACGCATGCTACAGTACATGTGCACAGAGCTGCCGAAAGCCTTCCCGGGCCCCGGTACAGTATTTCACTGCGGGCGCCCTCTCAGCAAAGTAAGTGTGGTGTTCACGAGGAAATAATTCGATATGATATAATATATTTTATGATCAATTTTCCTGGGCCACGCAAATTGCCCCAGGCCCTGGGACATTTGTTCCCCCTGTCGGCGGCCCTGCATGAGCAACCCTTTGAGGTAAAGCTGACAGCATTGTGCAGTGAATTTAGCCTATTCCATACAAATGGTAGATGAAACTATTGTTAAGTGAATTTAAATTGTTACTGAAATTGTGCTCATGTATTGCCTGTTGGGCCATACAAAGTGGTATCGCAGGCGGGGTGACCTGGGTAAAAACATTGCAACTCTGTTAAATATTCTTGCAACAACTTTTGCCCCTTCCAGTTCTCATATGCACTGCTTCTTCTGTGTGAAACTGAACACTGGCAGGGTATGTCTTTAAAACTTCTAGCCAAATCATGTTGGTCAGACACAAATTTATACAGATTCAAATATAAAAATCCTTGCATTTTATTTTAAGCCTTACACAGGCCAGGCACATACAGCTTAGAAAACTAATAAGTGACTTTTGTGATCATCAGTGGTTAAGGCTTTAGTAATTTTACCAAACAAACATTTCCCTATTCAACATTTTCAGGGAGTTTTGGCACATGAAAACAATAAACAACTGTTATGGAGCAACTTACAACTTATGTTCCTGGCATTGGATTTTGGAGACATTTTAAGCAAAAGAAATTTCTTGGATATCTTAATGTCAGCTGGTTACGGCCCCTGGCCCTATATAAGACTGTGATATTTTATCATTTTTTTTTCTGGTAACAGACTAAAAACCTCCAGCATTGAATAAACTGCATACTAGCTTAAAAATAAATAGAAAATATGACGATTAGTGGTCGACTGACCCAGGAATATTACATTAAATCTTAAAATTATCACAAAATATATTCTTGACAATTAGTCATATGACATTTGTGAGATAGAAGGGATGATTTCATCCAAATTTAGAAATATCTTTTATTTATGTCATCTGGAATAATATTATTTTGGGAAATTGAAGACCATGCTTTGGAAACTCGCCCCCTGTGCCCCTATGGCAAGCCACTAATGTTCCCAGTAAAGGCTTTTACCTTATTTACAAAGTGGACTAAGATTTAACTGCAGAGTGAAGTAAGCATACTTGAAAAAACCAGACTATTAATAACAATTTTGCCAAACTTTTGTAGCCTTGATTTCCTGACCTGGCAGCTACCTCCCCAAATGCCCCCCATATCATCTGTAATTTTTTTTTATCTGATCTGCCAAATCTGGCACTAATTATGAAGAATTTGTACACTATACCAAACTGGTTTCCTGTACTGTCTGTTACAGTACATAAAATATACTCTCCAGTACCCCTCCCCATGCCCACGGGAATTTTGACAGCTGGATGCACTGCATAACTTGAGAGGGAAGTGTTCCGTGTCAGCCCACCTACTGTTCAACCTCACATTTCTTGAGGCAGAAAAATGTTTTCTCTGCAAATAAGTGAGCCTAACTTCTCAACTTTAACCATTGTCTATTCATCTTTACACAGGAGAAAAGAGTGATGACCCTCTCTCCCCTGATTATGTCCCATCCGTTTTTAAGTACATGGGTTCACCCCAAAGAAACAAAAGAAGACTAGACAAATATCATCATTTTATGCAGTTAAAAAGACGACTGGAAGAGACTAACAAAGTAGAAGCAGCTTTAGGGCTTGCAGAGCTAGCAAGTAGATCATCAGCTTCTGCATCATCATCGTTATCATCATTATCATCATCATCACCATCATTATTATCATCATCAGCTTCATCTATTACAGAGTGTACAAGACCCCCCAACTCAGGTTTTACTCAACAGTGCAATAATCCTCAGTGTAAGGAAACCCTGGAGAAAGTATGTAGGGAATGTACCTCGCTTAGAACAGAAAATGTGGCCCTCAAAAAGTATATGCAAAATTTTGACGTATCTCCTTATTCTCTGTCCGGAAATGATGAAAGAGTAAAAACTTTAACAGGACTGCCAACTTTTGCAAAGCTGATGGTAGTATTCAATCATATTTTGCCACATCTCAATACATTTTTGTCAATAGATCCATTTAAGCAATTATTACTAACTTTAATACGTTTAAGATTCAATGTTGCATTAACTTATCTTGCATTAACATTTGGGGTGTCAGTTCCCACAGCTTCTAGGGTATTCAACCATTGTATTGATATCATGTATGCCCACCTTGTACCATTATTAGTTTTCTGGCCAGACCGTACTGAACTAAGAAAAAGTCTTCCACTATCATTTCGTAGTACTGCTTTCCAGAAGTGCACGTGCATAATAGATTGTTTTGAAATCTTTATTGATAGACCTTCAAATTTAAAAGCAAGAGCACAGACTTACTCTTCATACAAGTCACATAATACCATGAAATATTTGATTGGAATTACACCTCAGGGTTCTGTATCTTTTATTTCACTTGGGTGGGGTGGTCGCACTAGTGACAAATTTATAACTGAGAATTCTGGCTTCTTAAATTGTGTACAACCAGGTGATGTTATTTTAGCAGACAGGGGATTTGACATGCATGATACTTTTGGTGTGTGTCAAGCACAGTTGAAAATTCCAGCTTTTACTAAAGGGAAACCAGAATGCAAAAATGCATTGAGGTTTCGATGATATATGTTCTATTCCAAAGAATGCCATGATGTCCCATATCTTTCAGTCACTGGTCAAAATTTCCCAAGAATTCCCAAGATCGTCACCTGGGGTTACGAGAGGTCAAAAAGCAAAATTTCCCAAGAATTCCCAAGATAGTCATCAGGGTCACCAAAGGACAAAATGCAAAATATCCCAAGTATTCCCAAGGCCTAACGTTACAGTATAGCCTAGAGGCTATGCTAAATACTTAGCAAGGCCCTAAGTAACATTAGCCTAGGTCTAGCCTAGTCCTCAGTAAAGGCCCGTGTATAGCCGGTCGCCGATAGCTCCCTATACACGGTCGTTACTCCGACTCATTGAAAACCCGGGTCTTCGACCAGCACAGTGCTGGTCGAAATTGATTTTCTTCTTAGTGCAAAGTTAGGACCTAAAGTCTTAATAAACTACCATAACTTTTCCTTTCCATGTCTTACACTTATATTGCAGTTGTTTTTCATCACTTTAAACCTCGGTAAAGTTCCGAAAATTTGAAATAAAATCATCAACTTGGCCGCTTCTTAACAATTTACTGTAGCGCTCGAAATATTTGTTGACATCTGAATGCCGTGTGTGTAACATTGTGACGTCACGCACAGCATTTTGATTACTGTAGTTCCTATGCATACACATGGCAACTGCCTCTGCAGGTATTCTATACTGACATAATGACGTAGCTTATTAGCATACTGTTGTAAACAAAGTTCCAAAGTCACACAGTAAATTTTACAAAGCGAAAAAGTTGCTGATTTCATTTCATATTTTTGGCACTTTCCTGGAAATTCTCGGTGATCCAGAACAGCTGCAATACTCTTGTAAGATCTGGAGAAGAAAATTCCTGGTTGTAAAGTAGGATTTTTCTTTCAGAATTTGCTGTGAGAAGAAAGAAAATTTCAACCATTACACAGACGGCCGATACCCCCGCTATTTTCAATGGTCGGTGTAAGGACTGTGTATAGAGGGCTGTAGGCGAACGACCACAGTCCTTTACTGAGGACTAGGTCTAGCCTAGGCCTAGCTATAAGTATAAACCTAGGCTAGGCCTATGCACAGCTGGTCACAGAAATCTCTCTGTAAAATACTACAAACTTAGATGATGGGTACCAACATTTGACCACAGGCAGTTCTAACGTTATATAGTACATACATATAAGTAGCCAGATTTGGCCGATTTGGCCATATACGCACGAATACATGGCCAAGTTAGTAAAAGATTTGTCAGTTTGGCCAAAGCAGTTGGGGATTTGGCCGTATTAGTGCATTCTAGCCAAATCTGGCTACTGAACGCCTTGGTGTGGAAGAAGTGCGCTACCTTGTCTATTTATATATAGGCCTATGTATGTACTATATAACGTTAGAACGGCCTGTGCATTTGACAGGCAATAACTGCTTTGAGAATAACTGCAATAACTAGCCCTAGCCTAGGCCATAGCTATTACAGTAACCTAGTGCCTAGGCCTACCTCTAATAAGTAATATCAGCCCATACATACTGTATCACAATTAGGCTAGCCTGTACTGTGGCAGTTAGGCTAGGACATAGTCACAGGACTAGGACTTTGTCTAGGCCTAGCCCATAAACCTGGAACTCTGCATTAGATTTATGTACTGAGTCTAACGTTATTGTGTGTGTAGGCTAATGTTTGTTGTTGGTTCTGTAACAACACTTAGGCCTAGGCTAGGCCCTAACTGTTAGGCCTAGGCCACAGTCGCTCGGTACTAGTATAGGCTGGCCAACACTATACATATATATATGTATAGTGTTGGCCAGCCTATACTAGTACCGAGCGCCTGTGGCCTAGGCCTACGTTAAAACTTGATCTGCCTGGTAAATTTTCCACTAAAGTTACTCATACTACTCTGCTACTCTGAAGAGGAGCCATATTACAACATACTGTGATATTCCTGCTGTAATTTTTATTATTCCATTTCTTCGTGCTATTTTTCCAATTCAGTTACAGTCAAATCTAACATTAACGTTGGGCTACTCAGCCAGCTCAACAGACCTTGGCAGGAGTCTGTCACTGCACTCAGAAACTAGCTTTTATTTTAACAGTTTTTGATTAGTTGAAAGTGGATCTGTTTACAACTGATCAACCAATGATATGGTAGCTTATGGAAGGTCATGGATCTGCTGCAAACTATCTACTGATTGGTTTAAGATCAACTTGTTGACAAAAATTTAACCAATAACATAACAGCATAGATTACTGGGCTCAAATAAATACACTACAGTACTGTACAGAAAAGTGAAATACTGTAGTCTATTCTCAGTCTTTTGATATGTTGGCTAAAGAATAATAAAGTTCGTGAAAGGACCTATTTACTCATTCAAAATTTGGATTATCAAGGAAAAATCCGTATTCCCATATTTACAATGATTTTCCGTACTGAATATGGAAAATCCGTGCTGGTTGGGAGCTCTGTCTCATGGTTTGACCCCCCTGGTGACCCCAGATGACTTTTCACCCCCACCAATAATGATAGAGTTCTTCCTCTTACTATAAGGCATCTAAATACAAGGTATGAAATTTATCCAAGCTTCCTACCTCGAGATATCGTGTTAACAAGGTTTTCAGAGTTTGACCCCCGGTGACCCCAGATGACCTTTGACCTCCAAAAAAAATGATAGGGTTCTTCCTCTTACCATAACGCATCTACATAATAAGTATGAAATTCATCCAAGCTTCCTACCTCAAGATATTGTGTTAACAATGTTTTCAGGGTTTGACCCCAGGTGACCTTTGACCTCCACCAAAACAATAGGGTTCTTCCTCTCAATATGGGGCTTCCATGTACCACGTTTGAGAACTGTCAGGGCTTCCTTTCTTGAGATATCGTGTTAACAAAGTTTTCAGAGTTTGACCCCCGGTGACCTTTGACCTCCACCAAAAGTGAAAGGGTTCTTCCTCTTATCATAACGCATCTACATACAAAGTATGAAATTCACCCAAGCTTCCTACCTCAAGATATTGTGTTAACAATGTTTTCAGGGTTTGACCCCCGGTGACCCCAGGTGACCTTTGACCTCCACCAAAAACAACAGGGTTCTTCCTCTCAGTATGGGGCATCCATGTACCAAGTTTGAGAACTGTCAGACCTTCCTTTCTTGAGATATCGTGTTAACAAAGTTTTCAGGTTTTGACCCCCGGTGACCCCAGATGACCTTTGACCTCCACCAAAAATGATAAGGTTCTTCCTCTTACCGTGACGCATGTACATACAAAGTATGAAACTCATCCAAGCTTCCTACCTCAAGATATTGTGTTAACAATGTTTTCAGGGTTTGACCCCAGGTGACCCCAGGTGACCTTTGACCTCCACCAAAAACAATAGGGTGCTTCCTCTCAATATGGGGCATCCATGTACTACATTTGAGAACTGTCAGAGCTTTCTTTCTTGAGATATCATGTTAACATGGTTTTCAGAGTTTGACCCCCGGTGACCTTTGACCTCCACCAAAAGTGAAAGGGTTCTTCCTCTTAATATGGGGCATCTATGTACCAAGTTTGAGAACTGTAAGAGCTTCCCTTCTTGAGATATCGTGTTAACAAAGTTTTCAGGGTTTGACCCCCGGTGACCCCAGATGACCTTTGACCCCCACCAAAAATGATAGGATTCTTCCCCTTACCATAACGCATCTACATACTAAGTATGAAATTCATCCAAACTTCCTAACTCAAGATATTGTGTTAACAATGTTTTCAGGTTTTGACCCCTGGTGACCCCAGGTGACCTTTGACCTCCACCAAAAACAATAGGGTTTTTCCTCTCAATATGGGGCATCTATGTTCTAAGTTTGAGAACTGTCAGAGTTTCCCTTCTTGAGATATCGTGTTAACGAGGTTTTTAGGGTTTGACCCCCGGTGACCCCAGATGACCTTTGACCTCCACCAAAAATGATAGGGTTCTTCCTCTCAATATGGGGCATCTATGTACCAAGTTTGAAAACTGTCAAGAGTTTCCCTTCTTGAGATATCGTGTTAACGAGCAAAGTGTCACAAACACACACACACACACCCATACACACACGCACATTCACACATACATACACACGCCATCATGACCGCAAAGTTTTCTCTTTTCATCGAAACCAAAAACAATTAGACCCTTTAGATGTTGAATATATTAGGGGCCTAGCTGCTGTGCGAATTCATGTAGAAAGGGTTATTGGTACAGTACGTCAAAAGTATTCCATTTTAAGGGGGGCCCATATCAATGACATTTTCGGAGTGTGCAGCAGATGATGTTATGCCTCTTGATAAAATAGTACATATTTGCTGTGCCCTCACAAATGTCTGCCCTTCAGTTGTACCAGCAGATTGACAAGAAAGAGAATCACAGAACAAGTGTTCCTGCAAACAGCCTTACCCAGTATCACATCTAAATGGAAGGTTTGAATCGTGTCTTAAAACTAAAAGTTCAGAAGTATATGAAAGAAAGCTTCAAAAATGAATCCAAATGGTCAAACATTTCATATGAAAGTAAGGCTGTATTTAAATGGGAGTTGGATTAAAGAGATTCATTTCCAGCCTCTAAAATATTCTTATAATTTTAGACAGGTACACTTTGAACAATTTAAGCAAAAGCATGTCTGATAGGTGAGTTAGATGAGATTTAACGACATACCAACACGAATGTGTTATATAGTGTCAACTAGATAAAAAAGTTCAAATACGGTTTCAAATATGGTTCAAGTTCAAGTGCGTTATCAAATACAGTTCAAATACGGTGCAAGTCCTTCCCTTTTGTCACCTCTTATGACAGGCGGGGAATACCATGAGCATATTCTACAAACCTCAGCCCACAGGGGGTTCTGATACGTAAGAACTAAACCTTAGACTTCATGAGGAATATTCTCAAAATTAGTGTTCTTGTATCCCTTAGGCATTATATGTCAGAAATTGTTCTTTTCAAATATTTAGGAGTAAATCAATAGTGGCATTGCTTTTATCTGTGAATATCCTGCCAAATCAATCAGAATATTTCTTAATCTTCCAAAGATTATTCCTAAGCTTAGGAACAACTTCAGCATGAAGATAGGAATGAATTCTTCTTACTGTAAGTCCAGGAAAGGAATATTCCTAACTTTAATGAAATAGAGCCATGATTACATGAGAATACAAGAGCATCCCTCCCCCACTTGACCAGTGTGGGAAGGGGGACTGTCAGAAATCATTGACACTATATATGAACACTGCTCAACAATGTTTCAATGCTATATGGCAATGTAGAACTGTTGCATGTGGTAATTAGCAAAACCTACATTTTTGTGGAACAGGTCTGAATGAACAAGGCAAAAAAAGATTGATGCTGTTGTATTTTTAATGCCATTCAAAAAGGTACATGATGAGAATATTTTGAGTTCAGACAAATTCTCTGTTTCTATATATAAGATGCACAGTGCTTCTGTCTTTCAGACATCATCATCTGATTGAAGAAATTTGACCATAATGGAGCATGACCAATCTTGGGGCTAGTATATACTATTCTTTGAACAAAGTAGCACATGTACTAACCATGTGTTCAGTGAACATTGACATTTTATCAAAAATGAAGAAAGCAATTTCAGGTACTATTGACAGTGCTCCTTAACGCTAAGGGCAGTATTCACTTCTGGAGCTAAATATACTAATTTGGGTAGTGGTGTTGTCAAGTCAATGGTAGCAAGAATATTTTCTATTCATGTTCTATCTCAATATCTTACCGACCTTTTTATTACAACTTGTCACAGAATTCTCAAAATGCCATCACAAAACTGGTAGTGCTAGATGGTGAAGTTACAACTATCAAGACTCTTACTTGGTTCATACATCCTTCTTTTGCGCATGCTTCTCTTTGTTAATTGCTTTTGTGCAGCTTGGACATTTCCATGATAATGGAACTTTTCTCTCAAGTGGAAATTTTAGACATTTTTTGTGGAACTTTTTTATGATGCATCTCCCCGACATGCATTCAAGCATGTGTCCATCATCATTTTGCTTGCAGTAACACCATTTTGGTAATAGGAGTTGATTGGGTACTTCATTCCTTGGAACTGTAAACCACTTTCCAAGAATCTCTGGAAGAACAGCTTTAAAGTAGAAGTCTTTTAAGGATACTAGAACATTGGTGAAGAATTCCTCATTAAGGGTAAATCTTTCCACATGTGGATTTTGAAAATCATTATTTGTCCACACAACAAAATCACAGTATTTTACTTCTGTAATAAACAACTGCCCTTGCAATTGGTAATAGTACTGGTGGTCTTGCTTAAGATAGCTGTTCTGGTGGGTGTCTCTGGAAAGGCAAAAGTTGGTGTTTGCCTCATTTATAGTGTTGTCTTTGAGGCA
Organism: Holothuria leucospilota; assembly: GCA_029531755.1. Classification (NCBI taxonomy): domain Eukaryota; kingdom Metazoa; phylum Echinodermata; class Holothuroidea; order Aspidochirotida; family Holothuriidae; genus Holothuria; species Holothuria leucospilota. Next base: position 63,382,909 of record CM055961.1, on the reverse strand, counting down.
AAAGGGACACTTCACTTCAATAACTCCTTTGCCACAGCACTGGCATTCAACCCATGCATCTGGAGAAGCCCCTAGGAAAGGATACTTGGGATTAATAACAAAACCAGCATCACTTAGTTGCAAACCAGTATGTTTTCCTGATTGAGATTCCAAGATTGCCTTGCATCCATCTTTTTCATGTTGACAGCCATATCTATGTAAAGAGGGGGGGGGGGGGGGCAGCGAAGCCCATAGACAGACTCTCAGTGCTCCACGCCACAATGGGTTAGCACGGAGCGCAAGACAATTTTGGCCCAAAATACTTCCCAGATCGCTGGAAATGGCACTTCCAAGGCCTATTTACTGCATATAAAAAGGGGAAACACTAGCAATATCATAAATAATATAAACTTTAAAAAATACCAAAAATATGCTCAGGTGGCTGCTGGGGCCTGAGTGTTGATATTTTTATTCAATTCCTGTTTTGAGAGTAGAAATTCACACTGATTGAACTGTTAAGAAATGTTGATGTTATGTTTTCTTCATTTTTTCCTTATTTTTTCTTCATTTTTTCAAGGTTTTGATTTTCTGGGGGGGGGAGAGGCAAGTGCCCCCTCTCCAGACGCCCATGCTTCAGACTTATTGTGTGGATGCATACGCAATGCAAAAGTCTGTATACTGGCATAAGTACATGTAAATATCAGATTTTCAAATGTTCAAATACATGCACAGAGCAGTTTATCAAGTTTTTGACACATGTTTAACCATGGTTTAAACAGTTTTATTAGGCTGTCAAAACATACCTTTGTGATGCATCTTGTCAGTGTCAAAAACTCATTTTCAGAGTAGTTTTAAGGTAATAGCCAATGTTATCTTCCTTTTATTTGTTATATGAACAAACAAACCAAAAGTGAGTGCAGCACTGTTGGTGGCTGCAAACTGTCATGATATATAAACAACATATACTGGCTGACCATGTTGTGTAAGACTGCTACTGCACCATACATATGTAAGGATACTTTTAATGTCCTAAATTTGTCATTACTAAACTAAATAACTGAGTGAAATTTTGGCTACACCAGTGCCTCATCATTCTCAAGTGAGATATAACTGAGGTATATTGTATGATGCAATCTGAAAAGCATTTTGTGAAGAAGAGTTTACTACAAGTTTGGATATTTTCTCAGCTATTATTATTTATTAAAAAGTGCAATGAATGAAATTAAAATATTAACACTCATCAGGTCATGAGTAGGGATTTGGGTAGAAGGGTTTTTTGTTCTACTTCCTTCACACCATGAAAGACTTATTTATATATATTGAAGTAAATATTATACATTCAAATATATATATATATATATATATACATACATGTATATATCTATATATATATATATAACTCCAGGTATATCTATATATATATATATATATATATATATATATCTAGGGGGGAAAGTTGTTGAAAAGTCGACCTTAAGGGGAAAAAAATTTTCGGGTGAAATATAAGTTTCGCCTTAACGTTTCCACACACTTTTTCTATAGGAATACGTAAACTTACAAGGGCGCCCTCTTAGATTTACAAACTAGATGCCATTACTTCAAAGTTGTCAAATTTACGGACACCTAGCTGTTAACACGAACGGATGGCTGGCCATTGAAATAACGTTAATTTATATGTTTAGACGTTAGGGCGAATTTATTTCTTAGGTATTGTAGTCTCTTTTTTTCGCCTTATGTACAGGCAGATATAACAATTTCCCCTTAAGGTGGGACTTAGCGATATAATATATATATATATATATATATATATATATATATATATATATATATATATATATATATTCATATATGTATTCATTATATATATATATATAAATATATATAGATTTATTCATTTATTTATTTGTTTGTTTGTTTGTTGTTTACTGGGAGAATCTACTGGAGTACACTTGCAGTCTACTGCAAAGTTCAAACTGGTGTGAAATTCTGTACAATAGCAACAGTTGCATAGGGCCTACAAAAAATGTTTAATTTGTAATTGTGTATTGATTGATGCCTGTTGAAAGAATTTAAGAATTCAGTACATGGTCATGCAAAGTATGTTAAGTAGCTCAGATCCTAGTAAACCAAGTTCTTACCACCCTTTTTGAGTCAGCCTTTTGTACTGGATGAAAAAAAATAAAAATTAAATGGGTAAGTCCTACAGTAGACTTACAACTCTGTTGGAGATGTTTTTCTTTGATTCCTTTTTGAGGTATCACATCATCCTGGTAGTATAGCAAGTAGAATTATTTAGCCTATTACATTTGATGCAGTAGTTATACTTTACCCAATGAGATCATAACACTGAAGGAAAGAGAGTAATAGCAGCAGCATAAATTGCCAAAGGTGGACATCGGATGTGTCTTCCTGTCCATATATAAGACCTTAGTTGTTATTCCTCTTAGCAATTTCTCCAAAGTCAGAACTAGAACCTGATGACATAGTGAAATATGACTTTCTGGCTCTAACCCAACCCCAACCCCCATATAAAATCCTGAAGCTTCAACTAAATATTATAACACCTTTCTTGGGTGGTTGGGATCAAACTATTTCCCAACATTAATAGTAGCAAAAAGACTCTACGAACTTAGCTTTGCGGCTATTATTTGCTTTTAAATCACCTTGTAGCCTCTGTGCTGAACTTATAGGACTGTGGGTAGCATAAAAAATTTTCCTTTAACGTGCTTCGAAACGGACACGATCGCAAACAAAACTAAACAAAACCCGTCGGGAGACAAACACAATACCAAAAACCATTCACACGCTGCAAAGAAAACGAAAGTCTCTGTCACCACCAACACCGCCCCGACCCCACACCAATCCGAACACCACAAACCCTTCCTTTTTACGTACATAGAAACTGGCACTGAGAAACAAAGAACTCACACATAACAACTATTTACAGATTCCTTTACATTGGGCTAGAAACCAAAATTTCACAGACACAGTCGAAACAAAACACCGGACATGGAACAAGTGTTCATGTGGCCAACCCCCAGCCCACAACGATGTACTCCTCACACCTAAAGGCAAAGGCAAACCTAAAGGCAGACTAACAACTCTTGCTGGGACTTGATCTTTTTAGTCCTTGGGCTCGGTACTGGTCTTTCAGAGAGACGGTCTCCCCACTCTGACACCTCACCCGAGGCGGACCTCTTCAGTGCAGACTCTGACCCCTCCCCCTCACACAAATCAAACCAACCCTCCCCAGAAGGTGGATCCTTGGGAGGAGGCTCCGAGGCAGGCTCTCCACCATCATCATCACCACCATCATCCGACATGACAGAAACAGACTCTGAGGAGAGATGGAGGTCCTCCTCTATTGTCATGATTGCAGCCTCCCTTGGTTCCGTTGGCAAGGATGGTGGAGAGTCCGCCTCAGGAGTCACAGTGCCCGCCTCACACTGTTTGGAGGCGAGGAAGTCCTGTTCCACCTCATGTGCCACCTCCTCCAATTCCTGAGTGGAATATTCCGGGCCTAGTTGCGAGGGCTCAGGTGCCTGCCCCACATCCTCACTGGCATGAGCAGAATACAATTCGGGACATGCACCAAAGACATGTCCCTCCTCCCCACAAAGGTTGCACCGCACCTCGTTGGGACACTCGGCCTTGTCGTGCCCCACCTGCCGGCATCTGCCACAACGTCGATTAGGACACGACTTGGCTTCGTGCCCCTCCTCTCCACACTGAAAACAGGTGCGGGGCTGTCCAAAGTATCTTATGTGGGCTTTGGACCGCCTATGAAGAGGAACGATGGTATTTCCCTCTTCAGTACCATACGGAACTGTCTCTTTCCGTTCAGTATGCCCTTCAACTCACCTTCATTGTAAGTGACCCACCGCATATCGGAGACAGTTCCGTATTGACTCAGAACCCTCGCAACTAGGCCCTGTTCGACCTCAAAGTTCAGGTACAGCACCGTCACCACCACAGAGCGATCATATGGGGTGACAGTGAGCCCTTCCAGCCCTTTAAGGCAAGACACGCCCTGCATTCGGGCAGCATCTGACCTGTACTTTAGGTCGTACGTGTTGCGGGCGGCAAGCGCCTGCAACATCTCTATCTCTTTAACTTCCACTTTGTTGTTCTTTAACACAGTAAACACTTGAGGGGGTGTAACATTCACCTCCGACTCGAACTGCAACTTAACGATTGTGCTATCCCGACCTCCGGGCATAGCAGCATGTGAGTGTGGCTCGAGGCCACGCGCGAACAAAGCTAAAAAAGCACGGCAAACCTACTCTTTCAATACAGGACAACGCGTACACTATAAAGCCTCACAGCTTCATACAGTTGCAAGCAATATAGTACGGTTATCAAACAGCTGTAATGTTATCACACAGTGATGCAAGCCAAGCACGGCAAACGAGAGCAGATCGAAAACACGTCTGCTCTCGTCGAAGACCTGAACTGTTTTAGCATATCCTACTGCTATCCTTTAGCATATGCTACTGTGGGTAGCATATCCTCTTTACAAGAGCAACAGAAGGATTGCTTGGATTGGTTTTCACAGCTGCTTTAAAGTTAGATGCAGTAATTATTGTAGTGCGCATGCGCGCTACAATGTTGGCATTTGTGCCATCCCCGATCAACTACTTGGCTGATCGGTGCATGTTTTCCATTCGCTCTTGCGATACACTAAACTCCCTGCGTTTCAAATTAACAGGTTCGCTGCGCAGAGAAATCCAGAGCTCCCCGACTTGCAAATATGCAAATGTCCGCCGGACCACTGTTTTCCCTTTGCATGGGAACTAAAGTAGATCGCTTTGAAAAACGTATTTCTTCCATGTATTAGTACAAGAGGTACATGTTTTTCACGCCATTGGTTTACAATGCTATCACAAGGCAGATCACATTTGAACATATTGATAATGTTAAATGCAGAACGAAAATAGAAAATTTTTAATCGGAGTTTGACCATTGGGCTGTGTTTCAGGGTTGCCATTTTGGCGTTTTTAATTGCCAAAATAGGCAAATTTGGCGTTTTTTACCTTTGTTGGCCAGTAAAAATTGAAAGTGCACGCCAAACGGCATTTTGGCGTTTTTTGGAACTTAATGGAAATTAAAATAAAAGAACTTCTTTTTTCACCAAATTTCAAGAAAAACTCTTCTTTTGCCCCGATTTTAATAGTCACCCAAACCCTTCTTTTGCCCCTGATTTTAATCACAGGCGTTCGAAACATTACGTACATATACTACACATTATATATATATATATATATATATATATATATATATATATATATATATATATATATATATATATATATATATATATATATATATATATATATATATATATATATATATATATATATATATATATATATATATATATATATATATATGTATATATATATATATATATATATATTATAATAAGACAAGGTAGGACATTTCTCAGGACGAAGCACGAATGTTGGCCAATTTTTACACTCTACTCTTACTGTGAACCTCAAAAGACTTGGTCGATCATGTCATCTGTCCTAGCAGAATATCCAACACCTCTTCGGATGCAACTTTGTGCATAAGATAAATTCTAAACAGTAAAAAAAGGTGACAGAATAAAATAAAAATAAGAATAAAAACTGAGTAAGAGCATCGGCCCAGTCGCACAGCCAGTGCTTCCACACTTTAAAATCATTTTTCCTGAAATGGCCGATTTCAGGTAATTTTAGATTCCATTTCAGGAAAAATGAATTTAGAGTGTGGAAGCACTGGGTGGCAGTGCAGCCACTGGGCCGAAGTCTTCTATCGAAATGTCCTACCTTGTCTTATTATATATATAGTGTGTGTAGTATATATGTACGTAAATGTTTCGAATGCCTGTGATTTTAATAGTCACCCGAGTGGGACGTTGGCAAGTGTTATACTGTACGTAAATACAGGGTCAATTTTCCTCAAGTAGGAGCTTGTTCTGATTTGGCGTTTTTTTCAGGTGATCTGGCCACCAATTTGGCCGGTTTCGCCACAGAAAATCTGGCAACCCTGCTGTGTTTATATTCAAGGCATTTCATTTCATCCTTCCATGTAAATGCGCCTACAAATGGAATAAGCATTGACAAAAATTCCCAGTGAAAGGACTTCCCAGTAGCTGTGGTAAAATCTGATGTGACCTATAGGCCCTACCTGTGTTGGAATCCTGTTCAACTCAATCCTGTTTGCAGTCTAAGGGTCCTTAAACTGGTTGTTGTTTCTGTTAAACACTGTGGATTATTGTTTCCTTCTCATATATCCTCATATATGATATTCTTGATTGCAGTTTCCTGCAGCTGTCTTTGGGTGTTGTTTCCCTCTATAACTGATTCATTTGATAACAATTCCCTACTGTTGCCTCTACAGTACTGTTTCCTTCAAATGCATTGATTATTGTTGCCTTCTCATTGTCGTTTCCGTCTGCTGCCTTTGATTGTTGTTTCCCTCAGTTATTGATACCACTGATTGCTGTTTCCTACTGTTGCCGTTACTGTTTCCTTCAAATACGTTTGATTATTGTTTCCTTTTGATTGCAGTGTCCTATTATTGCCTTTGGTTGTTGTTCCCCTCAGTTTACTGGTACCATTGATTGTTGTTTCCTACTGTTCCATCAAATACCATTGATTATTGCTTCCTTCTGATTGTTAATCCTACTGCTTGCCTTTACTGTTTACTACTGCTTGCCTTAACTGTTTCCTTCAGGTAAATTGATTATTGTTTCCATCTGACTGCTGTTTCCTACGGTTGCCTTTGATTGTTGTTTCCCTCAGTTATTGATACCAGTGATTGTCTTTTCCCACTGTTACCTTCACTCTTTCCTTCAAATACTGCTCATTATTATTTCCATCTGATTGCAGTTTCCTACGGTTGTCATTATTTGCTCTTGGCTTGTATTCTGTATGAACGTAACTACTACTGTATTGCTAAAAAATTAAGTTCAACATGCACACACAAAAATTGACTTTAGTTCAAGATTCTTTTCATCAAGGGTCAACACGTTTTTCCAAAGAAACCAAGGGGAAACAGTGCATGCCAAATTGCCTTATATTTTTATCAACTACTATTTTTAAGTCACCGGCCTTATTGTCATCCCAAGATCTTGATCAAATTTTAGTACTTGGGGATGAAATGTATTCTTTCATATGTCAAACAACAGGCAAACAAAGTACTTGGTTACACATGACAGATTTACCCATGCATTACATGTTTGGGGGAAAATGCTTTTCAGTTACATTAGTGAAGACTTTCTCTGGGATTGTTTCATCCATGGAAACGCACATGGTAGACGAAATAAATACATTTTCTGTTTCAAACGCATTAGCAACTGCTTTAGATCATTTCCCAACTTGTATTTTTGTATCAAAGGGAAATGCTATTGCCATTTGTAATGAAAAAGATACTGCATCATATCTGGTATTTGCTGGAAAATCTGCAAGAAAACCCATATCAGGAAAATTCATGGGCAAATCTAGCTCCTCAAACGGAAATGGAAAGGATTCAACATACACAAGAAATGAGCACAGAAGAGTACATAACTCCAGAATGTTCTGAAATAATTTCAGAATTGCAACAACCTACCTTCTCCAGTAATGGCATGGTTGGTGAATTTGCACTTGAAAGAATGGACTCATCTGTGTTGCAAAGTGAAATCACATCTATGTTAAGGACTCTCAATAATGAGCAGAGGCAACTATTGAACCATATGCAGCAATGGTTTAAACATAAAGTAAATGATAATGACACAAAACCACCTTACATATTTCTCACTGGAGGTGCTGGAACAGGAAAATCTCAATTAATCAAATGCATAACCCATGAACTTCGCAAATGTTTCTCCAAAATTGCAGAGTCCCCTGATGATATTACTGTTCTTTTAGTAGCTTACACAGGAACAGCAGCATTCAACATACATGGCCAGACCATTCACTCTGCCTTCAATATTTTCAACCCAACGAAACACTACAAACCATTGAGAGAAGAACACCTCAACACACTTTGTGCAAAATATCGAAGTCTGCAGTTAGTTATCATTGATGAAATATATATGGTTGACCACAATATGTTGCTCTACATACATGGAAGGTTACAACAAATTAAAAGAAGTGATACCATGCACATTTTTGGCAATGTGGGGATACTAGCAGTTGGGGACTTCTATCAAATTCAACCTGTATTTGGCAAACCATTATATAGAAAAGATCATGGGGCATTTGTAGACTTGTGGAGTATGTTCTCTTTGTGGGAATTAACGAAAATTATGAGACAAAAAGACGATATTTCATACGCTGAACTGTTGAACCGACTTCGAAACCATGGTAAAGGACAACAGTTGTTGCAAAGTGACACCCAAATGTTGGAATTGCGTGTTGTTAAAGACATACCTGATAATGTTCCATTCATTGCTGCAAAAAAGCAGTTGTTGATGCCCACAACATCAAAATGTTACATTCACTACAGTCTCGTGTAGAATTTATTGAGGCTGTTGACATCATTGGTACAGCCAATGCAACCCTGAAGAAATTGCTAAAGCCAACTCCAAATGCTAAAAGTACATTGCCAGCTGAACTAAACATTGCCATAGGAGCTCGTGTTATGTTAACAACCAATCTTGATGTGGCAGATGGTCTTGTAAATGGAGTGACTGGTAAAGTGACAGCTATTGTCCATGGTAATTTGCCAAATAATCAACCAGAAGCAATCTGCATTTTGTTTGACAATCCTAGAATTGGTGCAAATTGTAGAAGGAAATATCTCCCACCTGCAAATGTTGCACAAGGTAGTGTTGTCATACTGCCTCATAAGGAAATATATCAAATCAGGCTACAACAAATAACCAGGCAACAGTTTCCATTAAAATTAGCATGGGCATTCACTATTCACAAAGTGCAAGGCATGACTATGGAAAGAGCTACTGTTTCATTTACAGGTATTTTTCAAGCTGGAATGGCATATGTAGCTCTGAGTCGTGTTGTCACACTAGGAGGTCTGTATCTTACAGATTTTGATAGCAATCTTATTTACTGTAATGCTGAGGTACAAGATAGCATTTCTAATATGCCAAGATGCAATTTACAATCTTCCAACATGCTTTTGCACAGTGAGATGAATTTCTCAATATTGCACCATAATACCCAGTCACTCTTTTGTCACTATAAAGATATAATAAGCAACCCTGAGTTCATGAAAGCTGATATAATATGCTTATCTGAAACATGGTTGACATCTGTCAAGTTGCATTGCATTCAAATACCTGGATACAATTTGCATTGTTCCAACCAGCAAGCAAGAGGACAGGGTGTTGCAATATACATACGTGAAAAATACAGGTATACATTCATTCCACTAGAAACAGGATAATGTCATTCATTGTTAGTAGCAACCCACACCATCCCATCCTTACTGATACTAATGTTGTACAGACCACCATCAATAACAACAACACACTTTTTGTCACTCCTAGTTAAAGCCCTCAATCAAATGGAGACTTGTCATCAAATTTACAATACAGATTACAAGGTCATTTTAGGCGACTTGAATTATGACTTACTGAAACTACCATCATTGGGACCACTCAAAAGTCTCCATCAAATAATAACTAAGCCTACAACTTCTGCAGCAACCCTTTTGGATCCTATATATGTTAGCCATTTGCCAGCAGCTTATAATTCTGGTGTTCTTAATACATACTACAGCTATCATGAACCAGTGTATTTTGCAACAAATCTAGACGAGTCCCAGTTGTAATCATTCTCCAGAATTTTCAACACAAAAATACAGTACATTTGATCAAGATTCATCTCAACTTTGATGGCTGACTGACACAATAGCAAATTATATTTTTAAACAGTTTGTTTACACCATATATAATAGCCAAACTGCTGCACACTTAGTAATGTTGTTCGAATATTTAAGTATTCATCACAAATATGGATGTTACTTTTTGTGCTTGATATCATGGAAAATAACCTCAACAATATCACAATTCAAAACCTGCCCAAAATCTTGTAAAGTTTCAACCTCACATGTAGTGACAGACTTGATTGGTCAGTGGTTGCAACTGTAGTATATCTTCAAATACCCTTGCACACACACATGTACTTTTCCCCACTCATCATATTTGTTGAATGTTCCACATACAATTCAGTTTACTTGGAATCAACCCTCAAAAATTTCCATTTTTGATCTAAAAGTTTTTGAAACCAAATTCACAGTCTTTGTCTCGTAAAAAATGAATGAGATTACAACAACTCAACTTGATTATGCTAGGCAAGCTGTTTTGTACTGACAAGCTGTTTCTTTGTATGGTTGACCATGAGTTGTACAGCACACCTGTATGTCACTTACGACAAGTTAAAATATTCAAGAGGATTGCTCACATTCAAATGCAAGACATGCACCCTGTACACTATGCCTATAGTATGTTTAAAGATCGGTTATTGCATAAATGGGCAATTACATAGTAAACCAACACAGAATTATTATGCGTACATATTTTGTTTTGTTAATTAGTTTCATATGTTTTATTATGTTCAGGGCTAATCCTTAAATGTACAGAGATAGCCTAAAATCTTTCATCTGGCTGCCTCAATTTTGCAAAAATATTTCTATGTAGGTCCTGTGGAAAATATAATGGGCAAACATTGAGATACATCAAGAAAAATAACGTGTGTAACACATTGACATACAAAATAGAAATGGCTATTTTTCAGAAAGTTTATCATGTACATACTTTTTGTCATTTTCTGAGTAAGATGTGTACCAATATTCAATAACAAACCTATTGGGGGCACTTTTTTTATCAATATTAAGCTCAGGAGACCATAAATTGTACGTGTAAGTCAATCTTACACCCATTGTGAAATTGTGTATGCCCCTTATAAAAAAAATACTGACAAAATGCTGAAATTAAAAAAGGTTACCATACTGTATATGGTCCTTGCTTTATACCTAGAGGTTAATATGACTGTGATAATTGATAATAAACATGGTAACATCAATTAATGATGTTCACAGGGTAATTTACAATTGTTTGACATACATATGCATCACATTAATGTATGTCAAATAATTTCAAATGTCCAATGAAACGTATGAAACTAACATAGAATGGAAATTAACCCTTATGTGATGCTACCGTGTTGCTAATTGCCCAAATGTATTCAATATGATTCTCCTGTTTTCAGATGCAGAAAATCAGTGGAATTATTAACAACTCTGATCCCAAAAAGCCATACCACCCACCATTAAAAGTTGTGCTTGCAACAAGGAGTGACCGTATCTTTTACAAGAAAGGAACCACTGACAAAGAAATGATGTATGTTGCACTATGTGACACAACTGGTCATTTGAAGGCAACTTTGTATGAACCTTCCAAACTTGATAACATAACCAACGGTTCCACCATTATCATCAGAAACTATATGGTCAGAGATGACAAGACGATTGCAATAACTTCACAGTCCCAGATCTTCAAAAGTAGCCAACTTCAAGTACCAGAAAACCTGTTGAGCCAAGCCATATCATCTGTGCGACCACCTCCACCTCCACCAATACCAATAAAGGAAGTGCATACATCACCGGTCAAAACATTGACTTCAGTCAGTGGTGTAATAGCACAGGTTAGATCCAATAAAAATACAGAGCTCCAGCCTGTGTATGTACTAAAGTGCAGTCTGCACCAAACTTGCACTACTTATAGGACATTCCCAATAGTACTTTGAAAGGATCCTACATGAAAGGGAAAGTTTTTTATCTCACACCTTTCAACCTCTGATATCTTGGTCAATAGTAACTGCAAATGTTCCCTTTAGAAGATAGATTGGTCTCAGCAATAAAGTGACTTCTATAACTTGCTTCAGCATTGTCACATTATGTTATACAATGTTAACTTTTTTCACATTTCTTGTTTTTATGAAATGTTCATACTGTCTGTTGACCTTGTAGTATCCCTCTACAGGGCATAATATTCTGCAACACTTTGTAATGTATCTACGTTGCCTAATATTGGTATCAAATAACACAATTTCATTTGTTATATCTAATCCCACCAGTCCTTGCACTGGCCATTGTGATGCAATAGCTTAGTAATTTGAAACATTAATGTTCACAAAGAAAAAATGTTTCAGATTCATCTTCATGATAACAAAGATAAAACAGATATGTCAAATACTGTATCAACCAAAAGTAAAGCTAGTGTACACACATTTCAGTACTTGGATTCAAAAGTTTGCCAAAAGTAAAGCTAGTGTACACACATTTCAGTACTTGGATTCAAAAGTTTGGTGCCAAATACAGCTCATACCTGCCAAGAAAGCACCAAAATCCCAAGAATTTGTAGGGCTCACAACAGGCCCTGCACCAACATTACTTCTAACAGTGGACACAAACTTTGCCTACATAGGCCCTCCCCCACCTACCTTCCCACCCTAACTGTGAGAAATTAAAAAAAAATCTTGAATTAAATCTTTCTAATTGCAATGTTTAATATTTCACTCCATAATCTCTTCTCACCAACAGGACGAATTACCAAGACAGGTCCATGTTCGTGGGGAACCAGTCCCAGTTCGGACAATTCTTTTAGAAGACAGAGAAGCAAAAGTCAAGGTTGCGTTATGGAGAAATGAATCAGGAGCCCAGATACAAGCTGGAGATTTTGTCTCCATACAAAATGTTATGGTACAAAACTACAAGGGGGAAAACCAACTTTCTTCTACAAGCAGGACAACCATCAAGGTATCAGTGCATGTTCACATACTTTTCTGTACCAAATGTGTTTATTTTCTACAGACACTTAAAACTACATAACTTCCAAATAAGGCTGTTCAAGGATAGCTATCAGCTTTAAGAAATTCTGTGGTCCTAACTATTGCATAGCATTCATTGGAGGCACACACTATTCCTAAATATATTGGCACTTGGCTTTGTATTGCATTTTATCCAAGAATAGACAAGATAGTTTCACTACTTTTGGCACTGCATGCAACTAGACTAGGAATGTATTCAAAAAATTTAAACAGCCATGATACACCAAGATGAAAAGCTATGCTGAATTTACCAAATAGATCCTCATTTTTTAGTTTAGTAGTAATCCTATCTTCCTTTTCAAATAAATCAACAGAAGACTGAACGACCTGCTGAGGATATCTCAGAAGAGATCATTGCCTACATTGAAGACGAAAATGACATGATACATTTACTTCTGGCAAGTAACGAAATGCTCTCAACAAACATCGAACTCCTGAAAACAACTTTCAACATCGAAGATGACAACTGGCAACCAGTCCTAGAAGCTTTCATTCCTTTTAAAGCCAACATGACAGTCAAAGAAGGTGAAATCACAAGAATCAACATCCAAAGTGTTGCCAACATGGACAATCCTTAATAGCCTCTTGCACTATATCCAGTAAAATTTGCACCATGTCTTTCTGTGCATACTTCTTGCACATCAGTCACACTAACCATGGCTGAAAGTGCATTTCTCTGTATGACCAAAAGCCTGCCACCAACAGCATCACTTATACATATTTAGTAACCATAGCTTTAATTCTTGACAAAGAACAACTTATAGATTCTTTATGTAAACTCACTAAACCTACTGCAAATAGTTACAGTAATGTCTCCAAGACTAGTTACTCAAATGTGTTGTGCACACTTTGTTACAGGGCATTAAAAGGTTTCTATTATCTCAATGTACAGTACATACAAGTTACATTAGCAGTTGTTCGTGTTTTCCTTTTTATTTTAAAGTCACTGTTTCTTTTTTAGTACTTGTTTGCATTCATGTTTCAAGTTTACTTTCAAGTGTTTAAGTTCTCACCATATTGTTTCAAATAATCAAAAAGCCTTATGCCTGCCTGCTTATATGATAACCTTGGGAAACAATATGATATTATGATCAACCACAGTGAGCAATGATATACAAATAATGAATGTTTGTGAGTGCGATAGTATGAATTATATTTCATCAGTTCAAAGATAGAACGTTCAATTCAACGAGGCAAAGCCAAGTTGAATAGAACGTTAAATCTTTCAACAAATGAAGTATAATTCACACTATCGCACAAATGAAAAACATTCATTATTTGTTTTATATCACACCTTATAACTAATCTACCTTGATCTAGTCGTTGGTTTAAGTTGTATTTTGGAGGTCACAATGATTCGTGTTTGTCCGTGTAGCGCAGCTCCATCGTTTGTCGTCTGCTCGCTACACGTTTACATACCTGTTAGGCCTTTGTACAATATGCAATGTACGGTCACCAATGCTGTAGTGGCTTTATTGAGTCGCGGCATACCTTGTGGGTACCGCAATGATCAGTGACGTCATTGCCGTGGGTTAGTATATACTAACCCACGGGGGGGGGGGGGGGCTTTTTAAGTGCATCGAAACGGCACATACAAACAAAAAACAAAACTCAAACCGGATCGGACAGGAACATAAAGGCGAAACTATCCACACACCACCAAATCAAACAGAAAATTATGTTCATTACAACAATAGAACCACACACACACTGACAACCCAAATACCCCACAGACCAACCTCCCCCTGGCCACACTGAAAACAAAGCCCCACAAAGACCACACACCCAAAGACAACACCACGCCCGAAGGCAACACTACGCCCGATGGCAACACCACGCCCGAAGGCAACACTACGCCCGAAGGCAACACTAAGCCCGAAGGCAACACCACGCCCGAAGGCAACACTACGCCCGAAGGCAACAGCACTTAAAAAGCACCGGGGCAAATACAGGTGCACCTTGCCCAAGGGTGCCCCGGAGGCAGTTGTGGCAAAGGGTAACCTCATTACTCCCACGTTTAAACAAACTGGGTTAGTATATACTAACCCACGGTCAAGCACCACAATCTTGATGATAGTACCGAATCACCAATGGCATGTGACCACCAGTCCCCCAATCACATTCCTGATATTCTTCAGCCAAGTTCCTTTATTATTGTTCAGATCATTCACACTTATGATAAGGAAACACAGTGAGACTATTGAAAGAAATGGTCACATGCATATGATACTTAACATACTAACAACTGCAACCTTGAATTATGACTGTAATTAAATCCAGTTGTACTAACTATGGTTTTATGTATCATATTTCACTGCTATGTTTCCAGTCCAAAATAATTTTACCTTTAAGTAACATGTAATTTGGGCTTGTTCTCATTTATTTATTCCTTCCTGCAACATTTAAAACAGTCTGTGCTGTCATGCCTGTATGTATTTTAGGTATGTGTGTCTTTACAATGGCCTATCTTGTAAATACATACCTAAAGAAAAGAATTTGCAGGGATGTCACACTACATTCCTTTATTCCTAATATCCATCTAATACTACTTAAATCATGTCCTTGTATAAAATACGTTCTTCTTTCATCATGTTTTATACTTTCTCCCCTCTAATAAATGTTTCTTAACTGAGAATACAAAATATTTAGTCTCTTCTATTTGTTTTACAGTCATGCACAAAACCATGACAGAACGCTCATATTCAATCAGGAAAGTCTTCCCACAGTTTAGCTAAACGTCTGTTTCAATATCGGGCACCTTAAAAATGTTTTACCAAGCCTTCGTTTTGTAGGTTACTTTTTATGTTTGACATCTTCATCGAAATTGAAACGCTGGTATCTTACTATAGCCACAGTAAATTTCACATGTAATATCATTTTCCAGACTTGAAATATCCACATTCAGATTACTTGTCTTTGACAGTAAATGCCTTCCAAAATGATATAGCCATCCACCTCATCGTAAACAAAAAGTGGCATATTCCTCAATTAAAGTTGTTAACTTGTTTATTGTTGATAATTCTGAATGGGTCACGAAACTTCTTGGACTCATGCCAAATACTATACCAAATCATTTGTAGTTGAACATCACGTATATACCACTTTTCAAGCTGCTCAGACAAACAAGACACGAGCTGTACCAGTCCTATTCCCAGGACCACCATGTAACATCCCCATTCAAAGAACAAAAGTGTATTCCTTATCCTCAGCCTATTTTCAAACACAGGGAGATGGCCACATTGGAGAACCTTGCTCGCCACTTCAGCTCAACACCTGGAGAAACTAACAATTCCAAGAAGTGAACATTTTCTTCAGTCAACAACCAGAAACTTTCATGAAATGACCACTTCCAAACCCCTTCAACACTCCTTCAAACCACCTTCCAAAACGACCAATTTTGTTCATTACAAAATTCCTCGTCATTTTACCTGGCCTGATCCAGAGATCACTCGAATGCAAGGCTTTACTAGTTTACTACATATTCTTATTACTTGAAGCCACAAACTTTTAAATGACTTCAAAACGTCACATGAAGGCCCACGCACTACAATAAGGTGTATTTGCTTGCAAATACAGTTTTTCTAGTTCTTCCTGCCCTCTGCAAAAACTACTGTCTGCAGCCAGCCTGTGCCTTTGTCTGGTGTTCAATTACACCAGACTTTGTCTGGTGTTCAATTATATCAGCCTACAAAGGAATGTAAGAATAAACTCAAAAGTTATTGCATCATGGGTAACCACTAAGCATTGTCATGCAATTGTGTATTCAACAGAAGGTATAGTGTGAGGGAGAATTTTCTTAAGTCACAAGTTTTATATTAAACTTTACTGTTCCCAGTCCTCCAAAGTTTAAACCTCCTTGGACACCTACCACCCCAGCACCACCACAGACATGTCTTGCTCGAGGAATCCCAGCTCACTGACAAAAAAAAACAAGAAAAAGAAAAATGCATAACACTAAGAAATGAATTGGAATGGACTGAACCAATGGGGTTTGAAAACTGTTTACCTGTTCTTTACTGATGTTCATGGACTGCATAACAGCTTTGCCTTTCTCTACCAGTTGTTGGAGCATAAGTGGTAAATTCTGTCTCATACAATTCAGCAAGGGAGGGAGGTATTTTGAACTTTACAGCCTTTGGTATATATTCGTCAGAATACTCTGGTATAAGTGCTAGTATGGCTGACTTGCACGGCACTTTTTCTGAGGCTTCTGATTCATGTAAAGCTTTATAAAAGTCCAGTCTATAATTTTTGATAGGGTTTGAAACAGCTGCTTTTGATTGTGATTCCTTTCGCTTCCTAGATGTATAAGTGAAAGTAATATCTTTGCCTCTTTCAAATGGAGCTGCCTGCTTTGATTCATTGCTTGGTTGACTCCAAGTACATTTCAGTGATGTACAGCTCTGATTTTTAAGTGTACTGTTGGCAGCTGATACAGCAAAGAGTGTAGCAGCTATATGAGAGCATGCCTCTCCTAAGCCAGCCATACAATTGCAATGGGCAGATATCACAGTTCCATCTTTGTTGATGGCAACCCAGGGATGTAGCAGTGGATCATTCAGTCGTTGAGAATGCCGTACTAAGCAGAAAAAAAGAATATAAGCATTATTCAAAATCATAACATACTGAATAAAATGTTTAAATCTTCCCTGTAGCTCCTACTATATTATATATTCTGCTTCAGAAGCACTGAGTTGGCATGTACAATTAGGCTTTCACGATTTTTCCAGAAAAGACAATCGATATAATCGGACCCCTTATAATCGAAATTCGATTATAATCGGTTTTTTTCCCCACATACTTTACTTGCTTAAAGTAACCCATTGCGCCGATTGCAGCTTCCCCAAACAGTGTGTACTGTATGTGACCTGTACATGAGCACCAAATCAGGGCCAGTATAGCCATGCAAACTGTCACAAATCCAGCTTATATTATGTTCTTTAGATTAATGTGATATTTTATGGCATTAAATGTTCCCCAAATTTGCGTGAGCTTCCACAATTTTTCAATTATTTCACGATTACTTCGATTTTCACAATTACTTCGACTTTCACGATTATTTCGATTTTCTTCTCATGCAATAATCATACCTAATCGAAACCAGTTAAAACCGGTATCGATATAATAATCGGTTAACTGTGAAAGCCTATGTACAATCTCCATATCTTCCAGCAAAATGATTTATTCTTATTAAGGTATATTTTGTGGAATGATAACCACCACAGTTCTAAATGTTTGACCTGGTATGCTTCATAATTTCTAATCATTTGTGAGATCATGGGCTGAGGCATCAGCATCTGAAGAGCAAGTACATAAAACATGTTCGAATTTTGGACGGATGGTCATTTGTTTGAATTCAAACAATGATTCTATGACTGATGCTCGAGATAAAGGGTAAGTTCTCTAAGAAGTGGGACAATTCTCTTAACTTTTAAACCCATGTTTTTGTGACTTTGTTGTACATACTCCCTTTTAAATTATTTTTGAATATTTGAGATTTATTTTGTGCAACATATTGAGCAAATTTTCTTGAGGACCCGAAGCAATTTAAAACTCCCCCTTGAGGTTCCTCAGACAGGAGGATCTTCTTGTGCATACCATACCCTGCACACTCTAACAGGAGTGTTGTGCAGTAATCTTCTAAATCCAGAGCTAGACAAAAATTACTGCAAAATTTTGGCACATTTTACAGAGGGAACTAGTAAGGGGTTTTAGTCCTTTTAGCATACTTCTGCCCCACCACATTTTTCCTAAGGGCACTTTAGCCACCTTTCCTTTTCCCTCCCCTGCTTCCTACATTAATGAGATAACATAATAACTTACCTTTTGCTTTAATAACATAAAGGTTATGTCCTTCTAACTGCCAAACAAAGAGGTCTTGAACCCAACCAGACTGAAAGTACTTGTAGGCATCAGTGCTCTTGTAAGCTTTCAGAACTTTCCCAGTATATGGTGAAGGATTAAAGATGAGGTAGTTCACTTTGTCAGGGTACTCTAAGTCTGGTACTGTATCAACACTGGCTGCAGCAATGGGACTGTACAAAATCTGTGGTGAAGTATAGGGATCTGATATACCAAGCTTGTTAATTTTCTCCTGATAGCTTTCTAGCTCCTCAGATGAAAGATGACTGGTATATTGTGAGCAAGTTAGGGTGACAGAAGTATGCTCCACTTGCATTTTGCAGCTTCACTGAAAAATATAAAACAGTTATTTCATTAAAATCATTTTCTTCATAGAAATTTCCCATTGCTACTGCATTTCCATGCTTTTATTGATGTTTCATCATTGAAAAGTGAATGATTAAATACATCTGATAAGATCTACATTCAGGCCTGTAGCCAGACAAGGTGCTGAAGGGGGGAGAAAAAGCTTCGGGGGGGGGTGAAAATTTTTCTACAGGGGGCAAAACATACTAACATGCATTACGGAAATGCTAATTTTTGATCTTCAGGGGAAGGGGCGAAAAATTTTCCAAGGAGGGCTTCGCCCTTTTGACTATGCATAAGGTGAACATGTCGGTTAGAGTCTGAAGACAAAGCTCTCCATGTCAATCACCGAACATAATCTCTTTGATCAACAATCTTGGGCATGGCTAATTAGCCGATTATTCGCATGACTTCTTCAGAGGAAAAGGACACGGCGACCACAGCTAGCACCAGATCTGGCTGCAGTCATTTTTAAATTGGCATTGCATGTTATTAATAGCGTTAAGCAAAGAAACTTGAGCAGCCAAGTGGCCGGCCAAGCAAATCAATTAGCACGCTTGAAAGGAAGCAAGATGGATCACCCAGGCTTTCTTATCAAAGCCTGGGGAGGCATGTAATATTTCCCTAACGGCTGTACGCGATATGGGGCCTGTCTACATTCCATTTCACCACAAATTAATTACATTACGGAGAGAATCAAGGCTTCCTGTATTCCCAAACCTGATTAATATCAGGAATCAGTAAACTGTTCCACGCTATAAACCATAACAAATGTCAATAAGTGTAAGGCAGCCTATTTTCTAACTTGAAGTTTAGTTGTCAAGGGCTTTACCCCTGTTTAGCCTACCTCTTATTGGGCTCCCACCTTACTGAGTAATGCTTCAAGACTAACTGTGTTACTATCTCAAACTGTCAGTAAATTTTCCACCAAATTTTTCTTTTTGAAGATCCAGACCCCCACATTTAAAGTAAAGTTGGCTTTACACTGTTGACTGTTTCACACGTTAACGGTACATAGGCCTACTTACAATGAAAAGCCTATGATAATAAAACCATCGCGGAACCGGTTAGCAAGTAGTTTCACCCCTATTTTTTTCATCTCATACGTCCCTGTTATAACAAGGTAACTTAAATGTCACTAAATTTGACACCATTTTGCTCTTTGTTCATCACTTACCGGGTATGAGTCTCTAAAACAATAGTGAGTATGTTGAATACGAAACTTCATCTTCATAAGACGTCCGTCCGTTGCTGTCTTACTGGAAGTTTAATTTTGCCCGGCAGTCAAGAAAGGGGGCGGGGCTTATGACGTCACTGAAAAGACTATATACAACGCGCGTTCGGTGTAGAATCTGTGGCGCGAAACGGTCGCGTTAATTGTTCACACATCGCTTGGCGTCTTTTCGTTGGTGCAAAACATTCATATACATATTTGTGTCTGTTTATATGTAATTTGGCCTGGTCCCTAAGTAGGAGTGTTGAAAATTTGAAACAAAAGTTACCATTGGAAAGAGTTACATGATAACCAATCCATCAGTGAATGAACATTGGCGATCCAAGCTTGTTTGTACAAACAGCAGTAGGTCAAAAGTTCATAACCATCGCTTGCCATACAAAACGGATGCCTTCGAAATTTGTCCAGGTCCCATGGCCGTAGCTAGCGTCATATGTTTGGGGGTGCGAAGGTCCCAAATTCCGACTGGCTGGATGTTTTTTCCAACTGGGTGGAGGCGCGTAAATTACACTTTTTATGCGCCCTGCGTTTTTATGCAGAAGTGGGGATCCTTCCTTTGTCACTTCGTAAAGGTGCCGTCCTGGGGGAGAGATGTCCTCCTCCCCTTTGAGGATTTTTTGCTAATTTTAAGGTTGCGTAGATGCAAAATGATGCTATCTTGATATTTTTTGCGCGGATCATTATATGGCTAGAAAATGTCCATAATATAGTGAATTTCAATTTTTTCCACACTGGCTGGCTGTATGTTTTTCCAATTGAGTGGCGGCGCGTAAATTGTACTTTTTATTATGCGCCCTGTGCTTGTATACAGCAGTGGGGGTCCTTTCTTTTTCAAAAAGGTGACGTCCTGGGGGAGGGGTCTAAGGGGGAGGGATGCCCCCTCCTCTCTGAGAAATTTTTGTTAATTTAAGATTGTTTAGATGCAAAACTGTGCTATCTTTGGGATATTTTTTGAGCTGATCATATATGGCTGGAAAATGGCAATATTTTAGCGAATTCTAATGTTTGGTTAGGTGAAAGAAAAGAGTATGTTGTCTGAATTAGTCAGTTAGATCAAATTTAACGACACACCAACACAAATGTGTTATATAGTGTCAAGCAAAGTTTAAATACGGTGCAAGTCCTTCCCTTTAGTCGCCTCTTACGACAGGCGGGAAATACCGTGGGCATATTCTACAATCCCCAGCCCACATGGGGCTCAACCATGGAGGGGCTTACTCGGTTTTGTGGCGCCGACAACCCGCCAGTCGTGGGATGAGTTATAACGGTCTTATGTGCGCATTTTATAGGCGATAGTCGGGGACAAACTACTCGCCACACACGACCTCCTCACCCTACCTGGATGCAGTTTAACGTCATACCCAGGACGATGTTGTCTGAGAGAAGAGTCAACAAACCTCTTGAAGCCCCCTAGCTTTGGCTACTTTACTGCCTACTATTCGGGCCAAGTTTTTACGCAAAAACACGTGCGTGGAGTCAACAGGAACTTTCTTGGGACTAAAGATATTATAAGCATAGATTCAAACTTAAAATGGCGCGTTGACTCCCCACGGAGCCCAAAATATCGGGGCGGAAGTGCTGATCACTGTTCAGGCTATTGGCAACGTACAGAGAAATGAATGTCTTAAGGCCGGTTCATACTTCATTATAGCGCTATAAAGCTGTGTTTAAGGATGTTAGCTGGGTCTCGATATGCCGATGTAAAATTGATTCATACTTCAGTTTTCTCGCACAGCTCAACTTTCGCAGTACTGCCATGCAATGCACAGTCTCCCTATACCTGCCTATGCAAAGGCCAAGTACAGTACATATGTGTATGCGGGTTGATTGGCTCTACGACAAAGTACACTATTGATTACCGTGATAATTTTAGGGAATACAAGAAAATCCTGCCTTACTAACCTTTATGTTTTAATTCGTGGAAAGCAATAACTGTTTCCCTCCATTCCGACAACTCTCACTGTCACAATCAGGCCGCCGATAGTCGCACGGAACCCGAATACATGTAATGAGCCGGTGGCTGAAAAGGTCCGCTACTGTTGTCGAGTAGGATCGTGAGCTCGTTTCAAAAGGTCGTTCACCTACCAAGCAGCCCATCAGAAGCCGTTTCCTTTGCGATATCTCGAGAGCTTGCGAGAAAAGTTGAACAATGTTCAACTCCAAGCGATGACCGTTAATCGAACTGGCGGCAAAGATATTTTGACCATATATGGTTATTGATCGCTTTATCGAGCGAGAAATGTGGGAGTATGAACCGGCCTTTACAAAGGTATTAATACTTGATATTTCGAAACATCGACTACATTGTAAATGTAAGAAGTATCACTCCTCAATACTAAATTTCACTTACAAGGAGTTTACTACTTCCTGACTGCATTACACATAGCCTAAGTACACTTGAACATGAACGCACAATGACTAGTTTAGAGTCAATAGACTTATTCACCTATATTCGTTGGTCAGTTTTTATGGTACCTTTAAGTAATGCACTTTTATATGTGCGTTTAATTTCCTACGTGCTAGCAACAGGAAATCAACTAGCGCGTGTTTCCCGACAGCGCAGAAGTGTGAGTCAAGCATTCTAGATAATACACAGAGAAATTTATTCTGCGCGTATAGAACGCGTTGTAAAAGTGCACACACGCTAACCTCTTTTAATGATGATATGAAATTTCTGTAACGCTTTCTTATTTTTGTACGCAGATCGCCGATTATAACGACGCGCATGTCAAATTCACACGTTCGTCCCGATATTTGTTCTCCATAGACCCTTTTCCAAATTTAGCAATTACACAGGATTGTGGGACAGAATTTTGGTGTGCGACGTTTTTGGCCACAATAAAATGCCATTGACAAAAACGACACACACCAAAACTCTCCTTTGTGATCGTTATTTGGAAAAGGGTCTATGAGAAGTCAATTTCCATACCAGTGCATGTACAGGAGTTTGGAATTTATGCTTATAATATCTTTGTCTTGGACTATAAGTGGCGTGTGTTGAGTTAGATGAGGTTTTACGGCTCAGTTTCCAACCTATTGGTTTAAGTCGGGCCGGCCACGGCCTTTTTTCCAGTTGCGGCTCACTGGTTTGTTTTCCCTACTCCATTGCTTATGCTGAGAACCAAGCACAATGGCAGTTGGTTCCATTTAAAAGTCTTTGGTATGATCCGGCCAGGAGTCGAACCCCAGACCTTCCGGACTATAAGTGGCGCTGTCAGAGGTTGGTGGTCGGGGGCACTATAGAAGATGATGCGTTAAGCCCACCCCAGACACATCCAGAAAGCTGTTGTAAAGTGTGCATATTTTCATTGGGCGTAGTTTGAACCCGGAGCGTATCCTTACTTTGCAACCTTATGCAGGTGATGCATCCAAGGGGAGGGGGACCCCTCCCGTTTCAGAAATGTTGTTCATTTAGGATGACTTAGACGCAAAATGGTGCTATCTTTGACAAATTTTCGAACCTTCCACATCACGCTACAAATTAGATTAAAAAGATTCCATATTGATGAGAGGCCCCTACAGATGTTTGGGATGTACCTCTGTTTTTCGGAGTGTTGTAATCAAAATAGTTCCATGTATCATAACCTTAATATAGTGGTCATGAGACGGGAGTGCAAACGAGGACGCATGCGCGCGAAATGTGCATTCAGAGTCTGCATCGATAGGAAAATAACGTTTGGTATTATTCCAACCGATCTAGTTCGAAATATACACAAAGTTGAGATAAAATCAGTCAGAAAAAATGTGCTAGACTGAGATATCAGAAATTCCAAGTGGTATTTAAGATTTCCAACTACTGTCGCTCTGACGAACTTTTTTTTTTGGGGGGGGGGGGGACACCCCCACACCCCCCGGTCGCGACGGCCTTGCCAGGTCCCTATGTAAAAGTGAAATATTATGGATATACTTTTATGTCATTCAGAAGCTAAGAAGACAAAGCAGAACATAAAACTGAATGAACATCACTGTAATTTTGCTATGCAACAGAGTACGAGAGATCAAACCCCGGTATAAATTCCAATTGAACCCAGTTGCAACTCCAACTGGGCTCAACTAGGATTCAACTGTGTTAAACTGGGGTCTAACTGGGTTTTTTAAGTGCATCGAAACGGCACATACAAACAAAAAACAAAACTCAAACCGGATCGGACAGGAACATAAAGGCAAAACTATCCACACACCACCAAATCAAACAGAAAATTATGTTCATTACAACAATAGAACCACACACACACACACTGACAACCCAAATACCCCACAGACCAACCTCCCCCCGGCCACACTAAAAACAAAGACCACACACCCAAAACCACCACACACCCAAAGACAACACGCCCGAAGGCAACACCACGCCCGACGGCAACACCAAGCCCGGAGGCAACACCACGCCCGAAGGCAACACCACGCCCGAAGGCAACACCACGCCCGAAGGCAACACCACGCCCGAAGGCAACACCACGCCCGAAGGCAACACCACGCCCGAAGGCAACAGCACTTAAAAAGCACCGGGGCAAATACAGGTGCACCTTGCCCAAGGGTGCCCCGGAGGCAGTTGTGGCAAAGGGTAACCTCATTACTCCCACGTTTAAACAAACTCCACAACCGGATGCAGTTTAAAGTCCTACCCAGTTTAACTGGGTTAAACTGGGAACCAACTCGGTCGAACTAGGCTCCAACTGGGAGTTGAGAAGTTGAGAACCAAACTCAACCCACTTTAACCCAGTTCAAGTTTTAAGTCACATATTTCTTCAACTGATATTTGGCAGGGTACCACAGATTGGGTCTGCTTGATGCAGACACTGTTTATCTGCAGCTAGGACTGACTTAGACGAATGATTACACTTAAAGGGCAATCCTGTTTGGGCCCCATATGCAGAGATGCCAACATTTGTCATGGACAAATAGTAATAATCTTTTTCAACTGATGCACGCCATTACTGATCGCCGTCCTGGGGGAGGGGTCTAAGGGAGGGGGTGTCCCCCTCCCCTTTGGAAAATTTTGCTTATATGAAGGGAGCGTAGATGCAAAATGGTGCAATCTTTTTCAGATTTTGCACTTATTTTGTGTTGAAGAATTTCCATTTTTAAGGTAAAATTTGGGCGAGTTTTGCCCTATTTATGGTGCTTTCAAATTTTTACAGGGAAATGCCTTGCAGACCCCTTCCCCTGGCATTGTACACTTATGGGTATATGGATGTGTTGCCCAAAGTGATCCTCTGTAGTACAGTTGCTCACAGAGATGTGAAGGATACCCCTATTTTTGAGCCACTGCCACTGCTGACCAGGGTTGCCTTTTGCAAACACTAAAAACAGAAACAAAAAGACAAATATTTTTATTTATTTACCCTTTAATTCATAACTTTTCTGCAAACATATTTTATGTTCTTACTGATCATACAGTTATACACCTAGGAGGGGTATGCTTTCACTGAGCCACTCACGCCACTGCTACCAGATCTAGAGGTTGAGTTTGGTTCACCATGACTTCTGTCAACACTCAAAATACTAATTCAGCTAAACAAACGAATAAAAATCAGCAAACATACTAAGAAGCATTCCGTGATGTGTTTGCAATATATGTAGATTTCTTGGCCTTTTTTAATATTGCCTTATCATGTTTCATTGTATGGCAAACCTTCCCAGCTGCATTCATGAATACCTTGTGAGTAAGTATAGAACTTAAGAGCTTTGTACCCAGATTTGGTCGAAATTTGGTTTTGTTTTTAGTAACCAAACTGAAAAATCTTTCACAGTCTACATTTGAATGGAAAATAACAAGTATGCCCTTCATGACTTCTGACAGCACAGAGAACTGAAGTACCCCATTTTCATCTTTCATTGTGGCCACAGAACTCCAAAAGTGGTCCACCCTTTCAATCTTGGGAAGGCTTTCACAGACCTGATATAAAAGAAACTGACTTTCAAGAACATCCAGTGATTCACTACTTTTGCCAGACATAATTGCTGGGAAACGAGTGACAAAATAATTGAGAGATTCAAATGACTTTTCTTGTCTCACTGAAGGATCAGCAACTTCTGCATGAAACAAGACTTCATCATGGTAAGGGAATGTTTTTACCATGTAACTGCATGCAACTGAATAAAACTCACGAACATTCTCATAGAAGTTTTCTGTATTAGTTTTGTTTTCACTGATAATGAATTTACGTGCATCATTGCCTATGAAGAGGTCTTCATTTGACTTTTGATTGTTTTTGCATAGAAAATCAACCTGAGTACAGTCACCTTTAAGTATGCAAGGTTTGACAAATCGAACCATTATTTCTTTTAACTGCCTTTCTAAAACCCTTCTCAACTTATGTATGTGTGGTTCTTCATGCTGAAGAACACAGTTTGCCTTTTCAAATAAAGGTAGGGCTGATCTAAGAAACAAACAGTATAATTTGTTCTGTTTGCATGTCAAGAACTCATTTACAGAGGTTACTTTACGAACTGCATATGGTGTTTTCTTACTAGCAGTGGCTGCATTAGATGTGAGAAGAGGTTTACCAGAGGACCCTTCAGTTTCCTTTTTCCTTTTGGTATGAGATGCAGTAGAAGAAGGGGGCTCTGCATTAGGAATTTGTGATTTATTTGATCCTGAGCTTGTTCTCCCTGGAACTTTTGATCTTGCAGTTTTATTTCCCGGGCAAGACATTTTCTTTACTTTGGACTTTGTAGCATTATCAGAAATATCAATTAACTTTCTTTTGATTCTTTTATCTGACATCCCTGTACCCTTAACTGTACCCTTAACTTTGGTCACCTGGGTGGGAAGAAACATTTGTGGCTACAATGTTATTTGGCTTCGTGTTTCCCTCCTTAGTACTACTTTCAACAGCCTTTGTTTCATGAGGCATGGTGTATGACATTTTCTTGACTTTGAATTTTGTAGCATTATCAAAAATATCAGTTCACTTTCTTTTCATAGTGCTGCTTTTTTCCGACATTTTTGTACCATGAATATTGCTCTTATCACCTAGGTGGGAAGAAACATTTGTGGCTACAATGTTCTTTGGCTTAGTGTTATGCTCCTTAGTCCTACTTTGAGTCTTCATGCCACCATGCACTAAGTAAGACATATTCTTGTCTCTGGGTTTTGTAGCAGTGTCAGAGGTATCAGGTAACTTCCTTTTTGTAGTGCTGCTTTTATCAGACACCTTTGTAGCCTTAACATTGTTCTTATCACCTAGGGAAGAGCCATTTGCACATGCAATGGTATTCGACTCCAAGTTACTTTTCTTAGTGTTCTGGGCTTTGAAGCCACTTTGATTGTACTTATCAGCAACCACATATTGTTCAAAATTAGAAGCTTTGTTGATATCTTTGGATCTCCCTGTTGTTCCTTCACTAGAAGAACCTTGCTTCATTTGCGTTGATGGTTGGCCACTTGTTGTTTGAGACTCTACACAATAAAAAGGAAAACACACAAAACTGAACAAAACCTACTTCTCAAATTCACTCATGTATACTTCATGCTGCTCATGGCCATTCATATTGTGGACATACTTTTAAGAAATGCAGGTTAAACAAATATTTAGCACTGCTGGATCACCATTACCTCACAACTGGAATTTCTAAAGTAATCCAGCAATGAGCAGGAGTAAAGAGAATGGCAATGTTGGAATCATAGTGGGGCCAGTTTTATCTACAACAATACACAACACAACAGGGTAGTCTATATCAATCTGTCAATAGGTCTATAAAAACAATTATGGAATTAAATAATGACCTTCCAAAAAATCATTGGTATAGGCTCTAAAATTGCCTTTGCTACAGTGTGTTAGACTATGAATTTCACCGTTACATCTTTTTAAAACATCAGAACTAAAATAGGCATCCTTTGGATATCTTCAAGAAATATCGGTATAGGCCCCAAAATTGCCTACCCTACAGTGTGTTAGGCTATACATTCCTTTTGTCTCTGGAATCAATAACCACACCTATAGGCCTAGGCCTACCTACAGTAGCTTAAAAAAAACTTACTCTGATTCTTGGCCTTTTTTCCACCTTTCTTTGAAGTCAGATATTGAAGCTCATCTCCAAAGAATTGCTGCAAAGGATTCCACTGGTCAATTAGTCTCACTAAGCAGTGTCCCAGGGAAAGCCAACGAGTCTGTACATGTTTCAGGATTTTCTTCATTTCTTGACCATGCAAGAGATGTGTTTCTTTAAGGGTTTGCTGCCGCAATGAACTTTTATCCAAGTAGAAGTATATATCCACTAGGACATCATCAACTGAACATGGCAACTGCTTTGTTGCTTTTTTTGCTGCTAGTGCCATAAGATGGCATGCACAACCAACAGGGTATATGTGTGACTGTCTTTGGGTTATGTATGCAACTACACCCTTATTTTTCCCCATCATTACTGATGCATTGTCTGCAGCAAAAGAAACGCAGTTCTCCCAAGGTATTCCTCGATCATTAAGTTCTGCATCAAGAATTTTAAAAATGTTTTCACCTGTAGCTTTGGCAGTTGATTCCACTAGTGATAGCAGCACACAGTCAACCTTGCCAGAAGTGTTATTAAAATACCTTACAACCACAGGATAAAGTTTGGCATTGCTCATATCTGTACTACCATCGGTAGCAAGACTATATGGTCCAGTCTTCATATTTTCTGTGATGATACTGCTATCATGATCTCCCAGAGTATTCAATATCGCCGATGTCTTAGTTCGTGCACATCCATACTGCTGTGCTATCTTTGAATCCGTAAACATTTTTTTGAACAGGGGTCCTACATGATCACAAATCCCTATTGGGAGGTTGTGTTCGACTATAAAGTTGCTAAACAAAACCTCTGCATTGATTACTTCGAACTGTGATTCTCGAGTAACAAAATCAAGAATTTTCGAGTTTGAAGTTATGCTCGCACTGTTCCTGCGGTGACGGTCTGTCGAAACATGCTTCAAGCAGTCGTTTCTTCCCCCATGTGATACAGAAAAATCCATCGTGCAACTGGTACAAAAGGCGTATGTATCGCCTTTCTGTGACTTTCTAATGACGGGCCATTCCGCGCTGTAGGCGTCCTTGTATTTTTGGTCCACAGTTTTAGTCCTCTTTTTGGTTCCCATCTCCAACCTACGCTCTGACAATTCATGTCTTTGATTATCCATTATTGCTGGTATTGACACTTGTTAGCCTGTCACTCGGAACCCTAATTGCCAGGTAATCAATGTTCCGATCCACTTTGTTGGCCGTAGGCTTAGATCGATACGTTTACTGTAATACTAACGTTCATGCAACTGTACACACAGTGGTTTTATATGAGTACATACGGACATACGTAGTTCAATCGACGACCAAGGATTATCAATGAAGGAGGAAACATGTGTTTCTTCATTTCTAGGTAATACTATGCACAACGATATTTGATTTTTTTCCCCTACAGTTTTAACACTCCTTGTTCTACGTAAAATACCCAAGAAGAGAGCCAAGGATTAACAATGTAGGAAACAAATGTTAGTAGCTGTATTTACACACGCTACTGAATTTCAACCATACATTTTAAACACTCCTTGTTTTACGTGCAAAACGTATACGTGAACAAGGATTATCAATGAAGGCCTATAAGGATATTAACACACCTTATTCTACGCAAATCGGAATTTTTGGGCACATCATCGTAATGGCGTAATACCAGTGTAAAAATCGTAATCATTACGCCAAAATCGTAATTGTTGGCATCTCTGCATATGGGTGAACCCATATGAAGCGATAAAATTTTGCACTCAAGGCCCATAAGGGGCCATATGGGTTAGCCTCCATGCATAAGTCAGATATACTGCACTTTACCCATATTTTAAATTATCATATCAGTTGCCCGATGGCCCTAGAACTATTTTATCCCATATGGATATATGGGCTGCCCAATATAGGTCCCTTTTTAATCATGGGTGCAAAGTTCAATGGGCCCCCGTATGCTGGTCTATATGGTATACCTAGGGATCTCATACAGGTCTATCACTCTTGGGCTTGGGCCTGACTGTAGACAAGACATTTCCTTCCCTAACGGTGCCAGTACATGCTAAATGTAAAGAAAATTACTTTTACATAAAGGCATTTTAAGCTCTGCACGAAGGGCACAGGTATAGGGGGTGCATGGGGTTGATAGCTTCCAGGAGATCAGGGGAGAGGTGTATGTTAAGATGTAAGAAGGCAATATTAATTATTTATCTTTTGTGAGCACACCCCTATCTCTCCTTGACTTTGGGCCTAGTCGGCAGCACCGTGTATTTTGGTCATAATAAGCCCCCGCCCTTATTGACAGGATTAAAACTTTGCCAGTGGCAATTTGCCAGTGGCAAAGGAGGGTTGATCCCCAAGGCCTTTTGTATCACTTTGAGTATACCATTAGTTGTTTATGTCATTTCAGATATTGACGCAAGCTCAGTACTATGGTACCACATAAAAGGCGGAATTCCCAGACCGCGGTAGCCAAAGGGACAAGGGGGAAACCCCCTGAAATTTTTTTGCATCCTATAGAAAGTTTCCAGGTTGCCATTGACTTAATACATTTTTACACATTTGGGTAACCCCTGAAAAATTTTAAGCCATTTGGCTCCCATCCCACAGTACTTAATTCTGGCTACGGGACAGGGAATCCCCTGGGTTAGGGGAATAAAAATACCTGAATATTTTGGAAAATGCTTTTATTGACTTTAACATTTTACACAGTTCGTTTTGCTCTATTCACCCCCATTATCTCCCCTTTTTTTTCACAATCATCTCTGCCACTGAAAATTAGTACAGCAATGTTTGATCACCCACTTTATATCCTTCTATTAATGACTCAGATGGCATGCCACAGTACAGACGTATGTATTAACAATATTGAATGTTGCAGGAATTTTGATATTGTTGAAGTGTATGGAATTTTAGGTGCTAACAGGGTTATTTAACAAATTAAAATTGCCAAAACTGGAATTAAAATGTATTTTATGCAACAAAACTTCAACATTAGGACTTAAAATCTTTGCAAAAAGTAATAGAAGGTTTAAATGTTAGGAAAATGTTAGTGTCGTTAATCAGGAAAATGAAACTTGATTTGTGGAGACACTGTGACATTTTCCGACAGTTACTCCTTTTTGAAAGTTGGTGCTTGCACTTCTCTTCAATTACCTGGAAACTGCAACTTTTGTGTCACCGAAGAACTATCAGAATCATAGTGAGTCATGTTTTAAGTTTAATTCTCCTATCAAACCATGTATTCTGCTCCCTTATAAGCCAAAAAGATGGGAAATTTGCCTAGATATTTATAAGGCATTTGTGTCGTTAGGACATAACTTAACAGCCATATGTACTGTGCACAGTAGTACAGCCTAGTGTTAACCCAGTGTGACAACTGCTGTTCTCAGGTCTGTAGCCCATTGATAAATGGTTTATGAAGAGAAAACTGTGAATTTTGAGCAAATGCCCTAAAATTGATAACATTGGCCATCAAATTCAAAATTTAAGCTAGTTAGCAGGGTACGTTGGAATGTTGAGCAAGGTAGGCCTAGGCCTATAGGCCTAGGGCACAACCGAAATTCAAACCATAGGGACAATTAGTGTTACAGGTATAGGACAAAAAACCCCAAATTCAAGATATCTACTTCAAATCGGAAATTCTTACAATATGTTCTACCTTTTCACAAAACTTGCAAGATTATACAAAAATATACCTGTAACACTAATTGTCCCTATGAGAGGAATTTCAGTTGTGCCCTATACTGAATTCGGTCTAGACCTAGCAGCTCTAGCCTAAGCCTAGCCTAGGCCTATAGTATGTTGATTTCGGATAAAGCATAGGGGTTAATACGAAGGTATCCAGTCAAAATGCCCCTTTACCAAAACATCCCGGCTTTCTGGCTACCAAAACATCCCCACTTTTTACCAAAAACAGAGTAATTGCAGAATACCCCGCATATCAACGCTACTGTAAGCCGGGGAAACAGCAGGCTACTGTACGTAGTAGCTATGAATTATTGCACATAACCATTTTTTGTTTTGAAAAGAATATATAGCTAAGTATTAAAAAGGATAGGCTACATCGAAAATAATTACTAAGTCCTTAGTGAAATTCCATACCGTTTATTGTACCCTTCAACAGAAAACAAAACGGAGTAATTGTAGAATACTCCGCATATCAAAGCTAAGCCAGGGACACAGCAGGCTACATATAGTGACTATGAATTATTGCACATAACTATTTTTTTGTTTTTAAAAGCAGATATATCTAAGTATTAGAGAGGATAGGCTAGATCGAAAATACTAAATCATAGGTGAAATTCCGTACGGTTTAGTGTGCCCTTTAAGGGAAAACAATTTTGGGATATAATTATTAGAGGCTACGGGGGTACCCAGTTGCAATTTCAGGATATAGTTTTAAGAGGCTATGAGAATACGCAGTCAGACTAGATTAAGAATAAAAAGGTAGTATCCTTCAAATGGCTACAGGGATACAAAGTCAGAATAAATCCATATTATGGGTATATGAATATAGCAGGTAAGTTAAATTTGAGAACGACTCATTGTTGCCCATGTCTTAATAAACTAACAACAAGTACAGTAGATAGCACTTACTGTAGCCTACAAGTAGTGACTGCATACGTAGCCCCATAGCCCGTTTAAAACAAGAACTTCAATCTCGTGGGGTATTCTGCAATTGCGCCACCAAAACATCCCATGTTATTATTTATGTGATACAAAAACGTCACATCCCCGTGTATGATACATGAACACAATTTAGAAAGCACCAACCTCATTGCAGTTAAGGATTGCTTCCATCTTCAAATACAGTAGGCAATGGCAATTTTTTTGATTAAAAAAAAAAAGAAAGGAAATCAGATATTTTTAATTTAAATCAGATTTTTGTATTTAAATTGATTTTTTAATTTTTTTTTTATTTCATGTAATCAAGCAGTACATGCTCCTTAATATTTTGCAATGAATTTGTTTGCTGCTAATTTTATCCCTTTCCGGTCTAACATCTAACTTAAATGCAATGCTGGCTTGCTGCAAGATTGTAAAATATTTTTAAAAATCTTGGAGTATCAAGGCTATTTGTTGTGGCGTCCTGTGAATGGCAACTATTGTCCTACAGATGCTCTTATACTGCACTTGCTATACAGCTCTCAATGAATATCTTCTAGAAGCACATGTGACCACTATTTTGAGCAATGCATATGAACTTCATCGTAAATTTAACAAATTGTGTGTGGGTTTGTGAAATTTTCGGGGACCAATCACGTCCCCTAGCAAAGTCTAGGCTAACAAATTTACTCCTTAAAAAACTCACCCCTTGAAAAAGTTGCCCCTGACAAACTAGCCTCCTCCCCCCAGTTCAATAAAGGTCCTGATAACAAAATTAAACCCCACGCACCCTCACACACCTTGTTCAGTGATCTTACTGTAATAATAGTATCATCATTGAAACAATTAGATTCAGATTATTTATCATTCTCTTCACTACAGGGAACTCGTACAGCATGGCATGATCAACCACCCTTTGGAATTGTGATGGGCACTCTGTGTAGTATAAACTCAGAGCTTGGATGTACAGTACAGGCAGTTGGCTTATTTCACTACAACAGGAGATGAGGTAGTGGACATACTGGACATTTTTTGCAACTCTAATGTTAAAGTGATGCTTAGTGGGTACTACACTCTGCCTTCTGTAATGATAATTACACCAGAGTTCAAGCGTCGCTTAATCTTTGCAGGAAAACAAGCAAGGCTATGTACAAAATTTTTGTTAGACTTTAAGCCAACCAGCCTTCGACAATTCCCCCGCCCGATAGTCCGGGACAAGTAAAAACTCACTCGGGGAAGTGCATTGTTCAGTATCATAGTCCACTGGACAAGTATACTTGCGAAGTCTCTTCCACAAAGGAGTTCCAAGGCATATTAAAAGTGGACAAGTAAATATTCATGCGGACAAGTAGACTGAGAGAACAGCTACAGTAGCCTGATGGACGAGTAATGAAAAAGAAATTTGTCAAAGCCTGAAGCCAACATGTTGTCAGCTCCTGAACTTTTAAATGTGTTGAAACAACTTTTACAAGGACCCCTCAAGTGTGAGTTGTGATTGGAGTTAAAGACTGTATGGAATCCTCTACATTATTTACAAGTAACAGAGAGCTGCCACAGTACTCGAAATGGCAACCCTAAATTTACAATGTTTTGAAAGTAAACTGTATGGATACAGTATACTGTAATGAGCTGTTACTCAATGGAATTGCAACATAGGTCCGCAATATACTGTACAGTATACCATACTTAAAAGAAGTGCCAGTATCAAGCTACTGTATGTTGCACTGCTGTGTTTCTCTATGGGCCTAAAGCCATGTACAGTATTCGTTGACACCAAACACCAGTGGACTCTCATGTGTTATGAAGAAAGACCTGGCAGAAGTTACGTGTCTTATTTATACGTATATGTACTTTATATACTGGAAACTTATCTGGCTCAAGATTCTGAATGATAACAGACAGTGCTCTCAGTAAGTTCACACCAAGTGATGGAAAAAGTTACTCGTTACGCAACAAACCAAAATACTGTAGCCATCCACATTCTTTTTAAGAACTGGACTTACCTGTACCAAACACTCAGCTGTCTGGGAGCAGCATTTGAGAAGCCATGAAGAGTACTATTAAACTTGGAGGGCAAGAGGCTGTTTTAATTATAGTAACCAGCTCCTGCTTTACAATAGTCAGACTAAAGATGGAGGCACCCATGCAGCAGTCATGAATTAACATGGATCCCCAACTTCCTAAAATGCTGTATGCTGCAAACTGTATCCAGCTTATGTAACATTTCAAGTACTGCTACCTACTGTAAAGAAGCAAATTTGTTGGATACTGTAGTGTAGTGAAACTCAGCTTTTGGTTAACGTCGAAGTGAATTTTCAACAAACTTTTGGCTTGGGTTAATTGAACTCTCTCCTTTCCCAGTGCATGTTCTCGTTAGATGTAGGATGCTTTGGACTATAGTTGACAGTGGCCATGAACTTCATTTGACACTATTCTGCTCAATGCATCTTTGTGAAGTTTAAGTACCGGTACTGAAATGTTCATTCACATTCTCTGAAAGTGTTCTGTCAAGTACGGTAGTAAGTACAGCACAATTAAAAAAGCCATGTGCTTGTTTTGATACATAATAATGACAGACTTTATGTTAGACATGCAAAACACGGCTATGATACTGTGCACATTTATAGAGAGTGATACAGTGGAAGAATAAAAATTTAGTATTTTGGAATTTGTGTGTACTGTAAGTATTGTTACGTGTAGAGTGATTCAAAAACCTGCCGATTAGAATTCCCAGTAGATCAGGCTAGGCTTAGATATATAAATATATATTAACTTAAATGCAGTGAAACCTTTAGTTGATGAAAAACCTGGTTGAGCCCAGTTGGAAAATCCAGTAAAACAAAACCCAGTTGAGTGAAGACTCAATTGACTGGAGACCCAGTTGACCAAAACCTAGTTGAACCAAACCCAGTTGACCAAAACCTAGTTGACCAAGCCCAGTTGACCAAAACCCAGTTGACCAAAACCTAGTTGAACTAAACCCAGTTGACCAAAACCTAGTTGAACCAAACCCAGTTGACCAAAACCTAGTTGACCAAAACCCAGTTGACTGAAAACCTAGTTGAGGATGTTCCAAAACACACACTGAACCTAGTTGAAAAACCCAGTTCAACCTAGTTGAAAATATCCAACTGGGTTCAACTGGAATTTATACCGGGGAAAGTTCGTATCCGTACTGTTTTCCACAAAGCGCATTTTCGTTGCGTGGGAGACGCTGACACAAGCTGTATGGGGTTTAGTAAAAAACAAATTGATATGATGTTCAGCACTCACTTTGAAATTCTCCAGGTGGTCCCCACTTCTTGGAGCACTTAGCAAATATTGGGGAGCCTTACCCCCGGCCCAATTTTTTTCATTGGGGTCCTCCCCAGCCCAGGTTCCGTCACCACTGGTTCCTTCGCCACTGGTGCTTTGTGCGCACCCATCGTCCCTAGTATATCTATACCTCGAGCGGGAATGGGGGAATGTGGGCAAAGTGCTCCTGCCAGTATGACGGAGGGAGTTTTTCCTCTGTGCCCACTGACTTTTGACACCCAGGCTAGCTACGATCTATCCCAACTCGGGAAAAGGGTCCGGAGCCTTCTGGGGCCACACTGTTCCCCCGAGCCACACATTTTTCTGAGGTAGTAGGCCTACACACTGCACAGTCATTATCACTAAATACGGTAAACTCGCCATATATATTACCGTACCCAAAATCATTGACGTGTACAGGGTGCAAAAGGCCAATTCCCCCCTAGGCCTGGCCTCGATCATAGCCAAACAAAATGGTATCCAAAGTCCAAAACATCTACTTTTGTAACCTTAGTTCTACGATATCACATATGTGCATTTAACCCCGTTCTCGGAGAGCAATTTTCTCCCTTTGGATCCCTCCCCCAGTCGGACGGCCTCTGATTCAGTTGCCTCCCCTAGCCTACTTGAACTTGAGAATGTGGTTACGAAAATAGTAACCACAGCACACTGTTCAGGCAGCTGATTTTCCATTATTGCAGTAGACTGAGCAGTCTCAACTTTCTTCTTTTTTTTTTGACAGGGAAACTGGTAAATCCAGTTCAGCCAGACCTTAAAACACAACCCCGAAGGCTACATAAAGCAAAAACCATACACCATGCGCCCACACACTCAGTGTAACGCATAATCTGCGAGTTTATGATCGCAACTTTGTTAGATCGCAACTTTGTTGACAGTGCTGGCAAAATTGAAGAGACAAGGAATGACAATGTTGAGCCTCCTGTGGGTGAGGACCACTTAGATACACACAAAGAAAACCGTGATGATCCAGATTAGCTAATGGAAGACAGTACCTTCAGCCCACCAGATGCCCAGACCACAGTCCCCAGCAGACTTCAAACATTACTTTATTCTAAGGTTAGTTTAATAGTTAGATGGGATTTTACGACAAACAACACGATGAATACCAGTTCTTGCCATTATATTGCAAATGTTGCTGTGTTCCCTATGGTGAATGCATGGTACCTAATATTCCTGAGGGGTCACAGGTCAAATACAGAAACAACTTGCATGCATTATAATGAACATGGCTGGTCATCGTGTTCAAACTTTAATAAGTCCTCATAAAGAGTACACTGTTTTGATGGTGCTAGAGTTCTTAGATCAGTTTGGGTAAAAACTGGGAAGTGGTATATTTCTTACAAGAACTGCCTGTCAACATACTAATTACTAGTCAGGTCAAGTTTATACTGAATATGCATGTACCCAAGGTGCATCTGTATTAAGGAGGTCATACGTGATATGAAGTCAACAGTGCTCAATCAAAAAATGTTAAAGTCAACCATGCTTTGCGTAGCCAGTTCACAGTAAGTATGAGTGCACTAATGTATTATGAGTTTGGGTGGATATTTGATATTTTTAGTGGTAAAAATTTTCAGTGATGTTACAAGCAAGGACAAGGATTAACTTAGCCTTTCTGGCTTTCTGATTACAGAGAGATACATCTAGATGTGATGCTGTAATCTCTTTTGTACCTTAAAATACTTGGCAGCTACACTGATTTCAAGACGATAGATCTAGTCAATATATTTTAATTTTTACACTCAGTCTCACACTGTCATGCATCTACACAATTTGCTACAAATCTTGTATGTTTTCCCCAATTTATGATACAGAAGTCAAAGGATGGCAGTGCTGGCAACCACAAAGGGACAGAGAATGAGAATGTTGAGCCTCCTGTGGGTGAGGATGTATCAGATACAGACACAGAAGACCCTAATGATCCAGGCTGGCAAATGGAAGACATTACCTTCAGCCCATCAGATGACCTTACCAAAGTTTTACATCATTCTGGTGTGAATAAGCAACCATTTTCAGAATGTTCTTGTATAGTTAGTGATGGGGGAAGATGAAGATGATGATGAAGGCAAATTGTCGGACACTGAAAGCTACGTTTTAGATAGCAGCAAACACATACAGCTATTGCCTCTACTGCTCAACACCCCAGCAGAAACCTCCCCGTCATTGTGCTAGAAAAATGCACATGAATATCTGAGGCCATAGCAACAGAAGACATACAGGAGAAACGTTTGAAATGGCTCCATATCAGAAAGCTGGGAAACTATGAACACAATGAGCTCGTCTCAAAAGGGGAAGCAAAAGAACTTGCGTCCATCAAGCCAGAAATCAAGCTTTCTTTATGAGTACATACCATGTCCAGATTGGGAAACTATGAACACAATGAGCTCGTCTCAAAAGGGGAAGCAAAAGAACTTGCGTCCATCAAGCCAGAAATCAAGCTTTCTTTATGAGTACATACCATGTCCAGATTGCTATGGGTCACCATGTTTACTCCCTGTGGAAGCACTGCCAGACATGCCCTAAAAAAGTCAGTAGTGAATTAAAGGCCCCAAGAAATCATGTACAAGAAGGTAGGAAGCTTATGGCATGCAAGTATGAACATTCATCAAAACTTAAAGAACTCCTGAGCAAGATGGTTTTCGACAAAATAGCTCTTGTAATTCGTAATGATAAGGACATCCTGCAAGTGGGTCAGACAACTCTCAGTACCAGTAACTCGACAAGAAATGGTGATAAAGCCAGTGAAAAAATGAGAACTCTGGGAAAAGTCCTGGTAAGTGCATGATCCTTAAATCGGGAAATCAAAGATGCAAAGGACCTTGTCAGACCATCGCATTTTGACTGTCTTGTCCAAGCAGCAAAAATGGTGTCTGGATTTTTTTGAAGAGACACAAACACACAAAGCGTATTCCTGTGTACTACGAGTAGGATTCAGTACTGGAGATCTAGCCAGAGCTGTAAAACTTGGCTATATTAAAGAGCAGCAGCGTGACAAAATCACTGAAGTAGATGACTTCATGTATCTGAAAACAAGAGAATGGCACAGTAGTATCACATCATCTGCTCATCGTCAGAGACAGGAAATGACTTGGAAAGCTCCCCAAATCCTCCCTTTTACAAAGGATTGTGTTAAGTTCAACCACCATCTTAAAGAAGAAGAGAGGAAGGTTAAGGCAGCAGTTGAAGAAGATGGCAAGGTGACATTCACTACCTATAAGAGGATGGCGTCAGTTACCTTAGCACAGGTGATTCTTTTCAATAGGAGACGGCCAAATGAGGTGGAAATGACTGTTGATGATTACAAGGAACAGCTCTCCAAAGGGCAGCCCATTCATGATGAAGTTTTACAATCACGCTGCCCCAGAGGTTTGTTTAGTTTTGTTTTGTTTAGTTTGCCCTAAGTTGTCAACTGCATCACTTCCTATTTGCTAGGTCCAGATGCATATAGTATGTTTTGTCTAGAGATATGATTTTTTTCCAGTTGCTTATAGCATGTTTTGTCTAGAGATATGATTTTTTCCAGTTTAGTGGAAGTTCTTTGAAAGTATCAACTTACAGCATACTTAAAGGACCCATCCAGTATTAGATGCACTAAGTTGAGGAAGCACCTGGCCACTCTCTCCCAGCTTAATAGTGGCAGTGGCTAAATAGTTTGCCCTAAGTTGTCAACTGCATCACTTCCTATCTGCTAGGTCCAAATGCATATAGCATGTTTTGTCTAGAGATATGGTTTTTCCAGTTGCATATAACATGTTTTGTCTAGAGATATGATTTTTTTCCAGTTTGGTGGAAGTTCTTTGAAAGTATCAACTTACAGCATATGGTGATGCCATTGCATCAGTCAAAAAAAGTTTGCTTTGTAACAAAAAAAGAAAAAAATGTTTCGGTTATATGTACCACTTTCCCAATGAAGTGGAGAATGGTCTGGTAGAAAGAGTTGCATTGTGAAGCAGATTCAAATTCAGGGTACAGAAATATGTAGGTTTGACAATTTCCTGCTTCATAGATCCTAAAATTTTAATTTGAAGTCTTCAAATTCTGGAAAATTTCATTTCAGCAAATCCTAAATTTTGCTATTCCCTATTCTATGTCAAAAAATTTCATCTGTCATAAAAATTCAAGTTCCATATAATCAAGTCTGTAGCTATTAATGTTTAGTTACACATGTACCTTGCAACTGTGTGCAGTTACTACCAACAGGAAGGAGGTTTAAGCTTGTTCATTGTGTATGACCATGTATAGGTGCAGTACAGAAGGTACCTACTTGTATGTAGCTTTGTGCGTAACCCTGGCATTGTACCTATACATGTTAGAGATTGCAAGCTCTGCTTGTTCAAGTTTTTTTTTGTGTATGTATATACCTGTAGGGGGTTTAAAACAGGCCTTGGTCATGATATGGCTTGTAATGGAAATGTTTACATCACCTTTTTTTCTGTGCACATTATTATAACATATGTGACGTATGACATACTTCATCTAGCTGCTAAATAAGACGTGATCATGCCAGCATGGCTATAGTGATAGGATGGCTTCAGTGTGCATCCTACAAAAGGCATTGGAGGGTTTCATTACTTAGTTGTATTGTTGACAAAATTGGGTAAAACAATGTTCTGTACCAATTGTACAGGTACTATGCAGGGAGAGTGTGGCTTTAATCATGTTTTTTTTTACCTTCTTGGTTGCTGTTGTGGAAGAAATAGTGTCTTTTTCACTGTGGTTGTGTTGTTATTGGTTGCCTTTGTTTTTCCTATAGTTTTCACTTCTGGTCGACCTTGGTTTGTTTCTTGAATTTCTGTAACAAAATGCAAATTCTGTGACCTGTCTGTCAAATTCTGCAACTGCAGAAAACTGGTGGCTGTAAATAAGTATGCAAACATTCTGAATGTTTCACGTACGAAGGACAAATTGGCAATTCATTGTAAAAGGACAGTATAAAGTTTTTCAGCATCATAAACCATCCACTGCAATCCATTTGCAATAGTTTATGGTTTACCTGCGAAAAAAGTTACCTTCAACCAATCATAAGTCTTCAATTAGGACCACATCAATAAAAAGTGTTCCATAATTATGTTGACAAAGAAGATGCAGCAGTGCTTTGGCATTGACTCATAGTCCCCAGGGAATGAAATTATGCTGATTGCTCATTGAAGAGAACACGATGTATGTATGTTTTGTCAAGCTCTACAGTAGCCTGTATTCAGATCTTCTGTGTGTAATCTTCAAGTGGTGCAGTCCTCTCTTGTTGAGCATTGTTGAATGGTTCCCTAGGCTGGCATTGAAGGTCCACATGTTCAGTTACCGCCTTCATTTCCTCACTGTTCTTATAATTTATTTAATTATCTCAGCAACCTTTAAATTTCCTGTTGTAACATGTTTGGCAGGTAAATTTCCTGAGTTT
This sequence comes from Holothuria leucospilota, assembly GCA_029531755.1. NCBI lineage: Eukaryota > Metazoa > Echinodermata > Holothuroidea > Aspidochirotida > Holothuriidae > Holothuria > Holothuria leucospilota. The sequence continues at coordinate 63,341,377 of CM055961.1, read as the reverse complement.
TAAGGCTACTGATCAGAGTAAAGTAATTGGGTCCGATAAGTGGTTAATTCGTCATAGAATGATTCAACAGCTTGCTTGCATATTCAAATTTGTGTGATTTCTGCAAGATGAATATTATAAGTCTGCAGATTGTGGACCATTTTACAAGAAAAACAGAATTAACTTTAAAACTTATATTTGCTTGACATGCATGCAAACAAAAAGCAAAGCATATGCCAACCTATAGAATGACCACAAGAAGCTATCTGTCTGTCCGCACAGCTGCCCGCAGAGAATGTTAAGTTTTCAGTGTTCCAATTCCATGTAGGATATAGCTGTTGAGCAGTGGCATCGCTAGATATTTTTGTAGGGGGTAAAAGTCGAAACTTTATGTGCAATCTCCAGCAACCCAATCACGAAGCCTGCAGGCATATGTGTTGTGCAGTGCGTGCATTGCATACAATTATACACTAGTGGTAGGACCTAATGTTATGTCTAGGTTTTCATTTGTTACAATATGATGACTTTACTTCTCTGAAAGCTTAAGAAGCTGATGTTACATGCTTTCATCTTTCGTACATTTAAAGGGTTCGTGATTAAAAAACTACCTATTATTTTAATATGAAAAAGTCCTGTAGCCTAATTCTGCTCCAAAAAGTGTAATATTAAAGGTGTCAAAAAGTTACAGACAGAGAATTTCTGACCGAGGCTTTGTGTGTGTGGGGATTCCTCCTTGCCCCCTCCTCTCCCTCAAAGTATGCCACTTGAGTGAACAGAAATTTCTTTCCTGACTGCAGTATACACTCAAAATCTGAATTAAGGTCAGTGTGAGGAACATGTAGTTGTAGGTGCAAAATGAAAAGAAAACTGACATTACTATATTTGATATGGTTGTTGCATCAAATTAACTGGGCAGATATTCACGAAAAAAACTTAGAAAGAACTGGCATTTCTTTTGGGGTGAAAAGATGTAGTGTTTTGGTTCAAAATGGAAAAATATGTTGGTTAAAGATTTTTCTCTGCCCATTTTCATTTAACAAGCAGAACTCAAGGGCTTGTTTAAGGCTGGGGGCCAGGTAGCTTGCGGTACAAGATGGGAAGACAATCATCATATATGGTGTATTTTCCAAATGAACTTGGAAATGGCTTTTAATGGAAGGATCATCAGAATGTTTTAATGTCAAAATGCTACAGGCACCAGTTATACCTATGAAATTGTAAATGTGATCAGCAGGGCATGAAATTCATGGCGGTTTTGCTCTTCTGTAGTTTGTATTAAACTTATCTCTTCATTAGTTAATGGTATTCACATACTACCTCATCAGCTTAAGGGCCCCTTTTCTTGCCAGATTTTTGTTGACAGACTGGAAAAATAAACTGTTGTAATTGGACAGCTTACTGTTACTCATTTATTTGATTGAAGCACACCCCACTAGGTTCCCAAAAAACAGTTGGTTTAAAATGAAGTCTGAGTCAGTTGATAGTAGAGTGAAAAAGTACTTGTGTGGACAATGGAGAGTCTTTATTAAGAAATGACGAAATCGACAGCATTGCTATCTCAAATGGTGGTATTATTTGAAGCACTGTTCCATTACATATAGAGATGTATTTTTAGCTTGTTTTCCTTAGTAGATGGTGACGTGCATCATAGGCATACGGAAAAAAATTGACAGGGAGAGCAACAGGCCGGTATTTGCCCAGAAAAATTTCCCAGGTAGCTACAGTAAGAATCATGACATGACCGTTGCCCAGAAAATGAAGTGCCAGTGCCTTTAAATCAACATCATGTTGCTCTGCAATTGACATTTTACTTTGCTCTGTGGGGGGGGGGGGGTTGCTGCCCCTGACTTAAATACTGGGAAATGAGAGCATATATGGCAATGTATTCTTAAATGGTGGTGTGCTGCTAAGGTGTGTACCCATCTACCACATAACGATGTGCGTTACGAATATAGCAGCATCTTTATTCATTTATTAAAGGAATGCATCAAAGGTTTTAAATCACCATGTATAGAGTCAAAAAATACACAAAGTACACACAAATAAAGAGTACATAGAAAAGTACAAGTAATGTATTCCCCAAAACTCCCTGGATTAGGAATTTGCGAGTCCCGATACTAATCTCTTATTAACCTTTGTAATCCCCACTTACCCGCAGCTAACCCTGGTAGCACAGTGCAGAGAGAGGAAGCCCTGGTACTGAGGTACGAGGGCGGCCTCCCTAGAACCTCTTCTCACTTACCACCAGACTTGGTTAAACGCATCTTGGCCTTGGTTTTTTCCTCCTACTTTTTTTGTCTTTATGGAGTGCAGTTTCTTCCTTCAAGACTTTGCTTATAGCAGGTGTCGTTTCTGATGCCAGCAGTACCGTTACAATGAGTATCCTTTTAACTTCCTTTGGGGCTTTTTGGGGAACCTTTTAGTTTTCCCGCCCTATTGGTCTAGTCTAGAGAGGGGCGATTTAGATTGAGTATGTAATGGGGTGGATGTAGTGAAGCCAGTAAGAGTAGCACTGGAGTGACAGTTTCACTTTTTGTCCATGTATTCAGGGGCTTTGTTAAACTAGGCTGGCCTGTTCCCTAGTCCTATACATATGCAATACCGTGGATGAATGATCACACACACACATGTACATGAGTGCAATGTGCCCCTTTGCTGAATTTCAAAGATCGTTGCAGCTACACGTGTACCGTATGTACTGTATGCATGTACAGTGATCGAGGCTCGTGCAAACTAACGAAGCTATTGGTGAAAAGTACATACCTTGTCAGTTGTTACTGTAAATATTAAATTTTAAGAATGTACTAGGCTTGTACGTTCAATTATGGCCGATTGCCCCACCCCAATAAGCCTGGTACTATGTAACTGTTTCAGCTATTTTCAGAAATGCCGAAAATGGAACATTAAATAATTAAAAAATCGGGAGGAACGGAATATGAAACAAGGATAAAGCCGGGAATCTCCCTCAGCCAGGAGACGAGTTGACACTGAGGCCCCAAAATGATCTTTTGTCTTCAAAGATCATCTAGATCTTTAAATGAAAAGTCTATGTGAGAGTGGATTTCACACGAAAAGCCAAAAGCCAAAATTTAGTCTTAAGTTAATTGGACTATAGTGAATCCACTGTCCCTCATATAGTCTTCATCTACATCAAGATGGTTAGTGTATTGTATATAGCTGTTGTAAATGGGCAGACTTAATATGCATTCTTATGGGTAATTTAAAATTTAAATCAGCGACATAACTGGAGAGGCACAGGACTCACCCGGGTACATATTTTTTGATACCCCCTTCCCACCTCCCTTTGAGATGGAAAATCCAGCAAAACTTTTTTAAGTATTCTTGTCCTTGACTGGAGGATTTTGGAAAGCAGGTTCAAAACTTTTTGTACTATGAATTATTGGTTCTAGTGAACGAAAAGTGTGTAATACAGTCAATCAAAAGATATATACCGTCGACCTTTTCAAAGATGCGCTTCCAGCACCAATGATTTACTATAGATTCACTATGACTACAACTGTTCACCAAAACAGTGTTAACACTTAGCTTAGAATGTATTTCATGCCTACAACCTATGTATAAACACTACACTGAAGAGCACTGACCTGCACAATGATATTCCTGCCGGCAAAGTCCAAGTTCAGTTAGGTGTATGGAGGTGTCTCATATAGCTTTATCTATACTAAATTTTTAAGTTTCAAAGAAATTTAGATATTGAGATACAGTTGGACTTACTAGAGAGTACCAAATAGTTGAGGCGATATTCTGTAGTAGCCAATTCCCTGATCTTACCATGTCTTTAGCTCATAACAGCATACTGATGGAAGCAATTATCATCATGCATACCACTTTAATCAATTAGTTTCAAAGTAATCCCATACACAGACACCTTAACAGATATTGATGAAACCTGGAAACGGCGATGGATGGTTGCTGGGTCATCAATGACATTCAGAAATGTGGGGTTAAAGGTCATTTAGGGGTCATTTGCAATAAGCACTAAAATAAATGGTGGAAGCTAGGTTGAAGGACTTCGGCAATCGGTACATTAGTCTGTTGGGGAAGGTAACAGTTATCAATCGTTTTGTTTACCCTCTCTTGTGGTATCCGGGCACCGTTCTGGCCACTCCAGAGGGTGTCCTGGTGCGACTCGAGAGGGCCGTGTTTAGGTTTCTTTGGTCAGGGAAAACGGAGCTGGTCAGAAGAAAAGTGGTGTACCAGGCTCCTAGGCAGGGGGGATTGGGCCTTGTGCATTTTCCTTCAAAGCTCCGTTTTCTCCTGGCCAAATGTGTTTTTAGTGTGGTCGACAGCCAGATGCCGTTTGCCTACTTTGTCCGTTATTGGGGTGGATTGTCATTCCGCTGGTTCTTTCCTACCCTGTTTAGCAACAGTGTACCTCACAGTTGGAGGCCAACGAAGGCATACTGTCAGATGAGGGAAACACTACGTATTATGTCAACTGTAGGGGACGTTTTGCAGTCCAGTGCGGGGGAACAGTACCGGGCCATTTTTGATGACTTGGTTGGTCAGGTCCACCCCAACGACTATGCGTCAGGGCCGGAAGTGTGCCGTGTAGTCCACAGCAGGTCACTCGATCACCGCCGGCGTGACCTGCTGTGGCGGATCGCACACGGCCCCATCGTAACTAATCTCAAGCACCTTCGGTGGCGTCTTGGAGACGGCATTTGCCCCCGCACTGGATGCACAAGGTGAGAGAGTGTGCCCCATGTGTTTTGGCAGTGTGGCTTTGTGGCCCTCCTCTGGGAGTGGTTTCAAGCCCTGGCTGATCGCCTCACGTTTTGTAACACCTGGGCGGTCAGCCAGGACTAGCTTTGTATGGTCTGTCACCCCCGCCATGCAATACAAGTGTTCGCGGGATACTTACCTTTGTTTCGGTCTCCATAAAGCTGGCTTTGAGGAGAGACCGGTGTAATATTGTGTTTAGGGGAGAGGGGAAGCCTGCGGACGTCGTCCTGGCGTCGGTGAGGACGGAGATTAAGCGGAGGGTGGAGGCCGACTTCGTCCGTTTGCCAAGGTCGACGTTCGGCAGGTGTTGGGGTCCACTTGTTACAGTGCGGGCGGGTCGGGTGATAGGTAATTTGAAATATTGTGATTGTAAAAAGTCCTACGTAATTGGCTTGGGTTTGGGGTGGTTTTGTACATAGTTATCACAGACATTTTGTTTGCTAGCGCAATGTACATAATTCTGTAAATAGTTCAGAGTTGTGTTTTTGTCCGGTCAGGTTAAAGTTCTACTTTGTTTCTTCGTGCCCGTTTCTACGTACGTAAAGAGCACACCACTTTCCCCTGTTGGCAAAGGAAACTGCAATTTCTGACGACGAAGTGCTCGTTAATTGCAATCACCTTGAGAAGATGCGGCGTCTGTTCTATTCAGCCAGTTCAGAGCAGGACCACACATGTTTGTCCTCTAGAGGACGTATTGTCCATTTGGGACGTAGCTCCATAAGGGAGCAGAACTCCTTCGGGAGTATTGTTTGGTTTCGCCCCTTGGCTCTTCGCCAGAGTGTCGAGGGGACTTTTGAAAAAGTAACCTTGAGAAGACTCGTGGAGATATGGAGCAGCGTTTCAGAAACATGCTAAAACTCTCGGTACCAGCATGGATGATAAACCCATCAAATGCACCATTCAAGGTGTGAAGCGAGAACTGCAGGATGAAATGATCAACCTCCACAATGATGAGGCAGAGGCAAGATTCTCGCAGCATGAATACGACACATTATGGATTCTCGAACGAGAAGAATACCCTGCAATGTGGAAAGCGGGAGAACTTTTACTTACGGCGTTCCCTACACCATACCTGGTTGAAAGAGCCTGGGGATTCAGCGCTGTCATAGTACTGCTGACCAAGTATCGAAATCGCGTTGATATTTCTGGAACAGGCGATCTGCGTCTCGTCCTCACTAAGATGGAACCAGACATTCGTAATCTCACAGATGCCAAGATCACCCTCCACACTAACTGAACTACGTTTGGGCTCTCTATACCAGTTTTATAGTATGCTTGCCTTCTGGAGGTTTTTGTTGTTCTTGCAAATAGAAAAAGTAAAATGAGAAAAAAAAATGTTTGAGCCTCTGACTATGAATTGTAGGACGAGGGGGGCATTACGACAGTTCAAGATTGTGTAAGGGGCGGTAGTCTAAAAAAAGTTGAGAACCACTGCCTTAGAGTAATTCATCTCTTCACATTTTTTTTCTAGGATCGCCCCACGATGTACAAGTATTGCGAAACAGTCAGTTCCAAGAAAAGGCCGATGCAAGAGAGCTGTTTAGAAACGGAGAATTTGTCATTGGGGATTCTGCCTTTCCTTTGAAAATATATCTGGATCCTGTTTTCGGGGACATTGGTCATTTAACAAGGCAGCAGAAAAGATCCAATACCCTGATACCTTCATGTCGACAAGTAGTTGAGAGGGCCATTGGTTTACTGAAATGCAGATTTAGGAAGCTACAAAAAATAAACTGTAGAAACATTAAGCAGATTTTTAGGTTACTTCTAAAACCCCCACGACCCCCACACCCAAACCCACACCCGCACCCACACCCACACCCACAGCCATGACGTAACACAGCTAAGCAAAGTCGTGGGTCGTGGGGGTTTTAGAGATTTAGCGTATGATTTTTACTAAAACCCCCACACCCACGACCCTTAAACATTGTAGCGGATGACACTTTTGCGAAAGTCGTGGGTCGTGGGGGTTTTAGATATTTAGTGTATCATTTTTACTTAAACCCCCACACCCACGACCTTAAACATTGTAGCGGATGACACTTTTACGAAAGTCGTGGGTCGTGGGGGTTTTAGAAATTTAGTGTATGATTTTTACTAAAACCCCCACACCCACGACCTTAACCATTGTCGCGGATGACCCTCTTACCAAAGTCGTGGGTCGTGGGGGTTTTAGATATTTAGTGTATGATTTTTACTAAAACCCCCACACCCACGATCTTAAACATTGTCGCAGATGACACTTTTACCACGTATTGAAAAGGTCTGTACACAAAACGATCATTTGCTCATTTTATACCAAAACTTCTAAATTGTTCCGATTAAGGTAAGTTTAATCGGCTAGGCCTATGCTTCGAAATGATATGTCTAGGTAAAAGCAACTCATGAAATGCCGATTTTCATTCGAAATACATGATTTTTTACCATTTCAAAATTTTGTGAGGTCATAATTTGGGAGAATTTCCCCCAAATAATGGGCGGCCGACGGCAATCTGCACAGTGTCGCCCCGCAGAGGTTGGTGATGGGGGGACTATAGAAGATGATGTTGTAAGCCGGCCCCAGATAATCCAGAAAGCCGATGTAAAATGTGCATAAATGTGGATACTTGCATCGGGGGTAGTTTGAGCCTGGAGGGAATCCTTCCTTTGTCACCTTGTGCAGGTGATGTCCTGGGGGAGGGGCTAATGGGAGGGGTGTCCTCCTCCCCTTTGAGAATTTTTGTACATTTAAGATGGACGCAAAATGGTGCTATATCTTTGATAAATTTTCGAACTGATCACATACTCGGCTGGAAAACTTTCTCAATTAAGTGAATTTTCACTTTTGATTGACTGTAAAGGACAGGTGTAATAGGCGTAGGAAGTGGAGGGACTGGGGGAAGCTTTACTCCCCCCATCAAAAATGTGGGGGCTAAATTATGGTTCAGCCCCTCAGGATCCAAGGCCAAAACCCCTTATTTGTCTCTCTAAAAGAAATGTCAAAATTTGCAATAATTCCAAAATGTTGCACCAAATTGCATCTGAGGACCCTAAAATACCCCAAGTTTCCGGCGATTCAAAACAAGGTTCAGCCCCCACAGTCTCGAAAAGCTTCCTACGCCTATAACAGGTGTGTTGTCTAATTAGAGGGGTAACTCCTCCCCCTGAAAATTTTTGTTAAGGTAGGGTAGCTTAGATGCAAAATGTTAAATCTTTCAATTAATTACATGCTTAGAAACTATCTTTATTTTGTGATGTTTTGGCTGTGGAATGCATGGCACTCGCTGTAAAAAAAAATGTAAAGACAAATACATGCTACAAATGTTGCCGTGTAGACTTGTGCTGTTGCATTGCTTTAAGATTCCCTACTGATGCGAGGTCCCTGCTGAGGTCGAAGATGTACTTTTTCGTAAAAGGCTTTGGTCACAATAATGTATTATTGCGCCAGTAATGGTTACAACATGTGGAGACAGTAATTTAGGTCGGACAATGCGCGCGAAGCAGACCGAAACTTTGCATTTTGCATCTTAGCCAGTGATCATCATGGGGACTCGAGACTATATTCAGACCGAATGATACATTTTCGTACATGTAATGTTTTTGGACACTCAAAATCCTAGTGGGGGTGGGGTGGGGTGGGGGGATGGGGGTGGGAGGGCGACAAGCTTTCATGGGGTTGTCGTCGCCCCACGCTTACCCGTGGCTACTACGCCACTGAATCCAATAAATTGATGATTTACGACGAAAATAAGGGGTGTGCCTAATCAAAAAAGTATTCACTGAGTCATTGCGCCGACCTCGGGGGGACATGTCCCCTTTATTTGAGAAATCGCCCTTGACTTTGATTTTTTACAGTAAATTATTTGAAAATGGGGTCATGTCCCCCTTATATTGAGAGCAAATCGCCGCCGCTGAGTGTGTTATACTACTAGTAACATCACAAATCCAGCTTAGCCAGAACTTAACCCCGAGTGCATAAAGCGAAAAACCTAAAACTACACCATGCCGCCCCCACACTGTAACGCATTTGTGAAGTTCATGATTGCAACTCTTCGATATAAAGTATGGGTCGTGGGGGTTTTAGAAACTTAGTATATGATTTTTACTAAAACCCCCACACCCACGACCTTCAACATTGTCGTGACTGTACCTTTCTACTAGTGGTGGACCGATCATGTTGTTATTGGTCGATATCGCCCATTTTCGTCCAGTATTAAACTGTATCGGTAAAATTTACCTTATTTGCCGATACGGCCTTAGCGGTCATTCTAATCTTACAGTGTGTGAGCAGACACAGTTTTTGTTGTACAAAGTATTGTGTGCTGTTTGAGACACCGTACGAGCTCTAAATCTGATATCGGGAGCTAGCTGTGTACATGTAGCATATAGCATGCATATCATGCCGTCATGCACACTAGTCAGATCACACTCGAACATACGTACGTGCAGAGTTAACTACTGTGGGCTAGGTCAACACACAGAGAGAAATAGTATTGACATTCTGTCTGATGTCGTTAATTGGAGACATAATTGTCCATTCATTCTTTTTCTGGAGTCAGAAGCCATCCTCAAGGTAATAACTAATTTCATTTCAGCTTAACGAAGACTGATTGTTGTGCACTTGTGCGTAACGTTCAACCTCACGGTAGGCCCTTGACCTAACGTAGGCCAGAGAAATTTCTCCTGATGTAGCCTAGCCTAGGCCTAAAAGTTAGGTTCAATCCAGGAAACGTTAAAATTGTAGTAGGGCGTAGGCTAACAGTTAATGCACGAGAGTGCCTAATCCTAGCCTACACTTCGGTTCCTACCTGAGAAAGTTTTTCTGACATCTGTCCAAAAATTGTGTTAAGTAAAGGCCTAGGGCCTACAATCCTCGACAAAAATGATGGGACAAAACAAGCAAAACAAGCAAGCGTGAGATCATCTTCCCCTTGTCTGCATCCCCGCTCCCCTCTTCAATGTTGCAGCCGACGAACGTGTTCTGAGACTTCAACACTGATACGGGGAGCGGGGTGTCCCATGTACTTTTGTCGAGGATTGTCTGAAGCCTGTACAAAGGTATAGGAATTACCAAATTTGGTTTTGCGGTGTTTTAAAAAGAGGAAGTTGCCGTTTTATTTTTCAAGTTAAGGTAAAGGATTAAAAATTGCAATTTTCTGACTATTAACCTGGCTTTTCAGTATGTCATATTGATATTAAATTGTCATGAAAAGGAGCCATATAGTACTTAGCATAGAGCTTTATGTGAATTTTTCGGGATTGGAGTTCGGGGAAAGGAATGTACTTATACACCGCAGATTCATATGGGGTAGGGGCGGTGGATTTTTGGCTGGACGGTGTTTTTATTTATATTGAATGGTGACAGATTGTAATGGGAAGAAACCAAAGAGGCTTTTTGCATTTTATTTTTCGTGATGCGTCGGGAAGGGGGAGTGAGGGGGGGGGGGGGCGAATGTGATATATTTCACGGTATACCAAACGGTCAACCACAAAGATTTCTATTTTTCGGGAAAATAAACATTGAATAATCATTGAAACTACAATTTGGTTAAAATTAAAATTCTGTGGAATCATTTCATCTAGAAAACATGACAATGTACTTACGAATTGTCCTGATTTGTAACGGTTAACCATTTTTCTTCAATAAAAGGCTTTACATATACAGGGATTTTTTTGTGGATTGCACGGTTGACCATCCACGTACATTGAAATAGTGTGTAGGTCAACGGTAAACCGTGGTGAGGTCAATGGTAAATCGTGGCGCTATTTTGATACGATGACAACTAGTAAAGTAGCGACAATATGCTCTTAGTTCAACTAATAAATTTTAACAAACTTAGGCAAACAAGCAGGGCTTCCTCGCTGTTTGGTCCCGCGAAAGTTCAGTGCAATTTTTACCAGTAACTATTTGACTACTTACCACCCCCCCCCCTCATCCGAAAAATATTTCACCCCTAGATGCAAGCTATATCGCCTCTCAGTACCAACCACTTGCCTATATTTGCCACCCCTCCCCCCCCCCACCAAAAAAAAAAAAATATTTCGCCTTTTGGACGATATATATCTCGACTTCTTCAGTTCCTTGTCTGGCTATACGGGCCGCAGAAAAAGTCATATATTAATCATGCATACTCGAGTTATTCTGTTCACTGTTCTGACATCGCACGATGCCCGAGGATACAAGTTTATTATTTCGGCATTCGACTCCCGACGACATGCCCACATAGGGCCCGTATGGGCAAACATCTCGGTCCCTGATAATGTCCTTGTGGATACCACTTGGGAGGATATCTCCTCGTGGGCTTCATGAAAATTAGGCCACGGTGCCCATGAGGCTACAACATGGGAGAACTTACCCATTGAAAATTTACCAAAGGCTCACTTGGGCCCCTTCGTCAAATTTTCGTGGAGTCCACACCCATGTAAAGCCTATATTGCACACATATATCGCATGTGAGCCCATGTGGCCCATGTGGACCCATGTGGGTCCATGTAGGCATGTTATCAGGGACAAGGGTTTCTTTTCAATGTGAACCTTAAACTTTTATTCACAGACATACTTTGGTCAAAATAGACCAATTTTTTCACGAAATATCACACATTGACTTTAGCCGTGAAATACTCCCTATACCTTTGTACAGGCTTCGGACAATCCTCGACAAAAATGATGGGACAAAACAAGCAAAACAAGCAAGCGTGAGATCATCTTCCCCTTGTCTGCATCCCCGCTCCCCTCTTCAATGTTGCAGCCGACGAACGTGTTCTGAGACTTCAACACTGATACGGGGAGCGGGGTGTCCCATGTACTTTTGTCGAGGATTGTAGGCTAGTCCTCAGTGTAGTAACGCCTAAAGGACTGCAGTCGTGCGCCTATACAGCTTACTATACCGTGTACTATCTGCGACCGGCATTAGGCTAGACGGCCTTTACTGAGGACTAAGCCTAGGCTAGCCTTAGGCCTAGTCCTTGAACAGGACCGTGTTATGGGATAGGAGTGATGTATGAATAATAACAGGTAGTTGAATACTGTGTAGGCTAGTGTTAGAAACCTATGTAGGTCTAGGCCTAGCCTAAGTTACCTTAGACTATTTATTTACTACTTAGCAAAGGCCTCGGCCTTGTGTTTCTCGTTGGGGCCTAGGCCTAGCCTAGCCGCTAACCAGTTAAAACGTCCCCGCATATTTGTCCAAATGTCCCCGTACCAAAACGTCTGGGAATTGAATCGTTGATGATGTTTGTTTTATGATAAAGTTTTCAACTAAATTTGTAGGCCTTGATGTTTTTATTATTGTAAGAAAGCTATTTTCTGTTTCTTAAAGGAAAATGAAATAGACCTACTTATGGCGATTTAATACTTTACAACTTACGGCCACAATTACTAAAAAAGTTTACATGTTGTGCATAGCCTGTATGCAGGTATTGCAGTGAGAATGTGAGTGGTTAGCTACGGTTTATACTGGTTAGCGTGGCACTAACTAAACTTTTGGGTGTCGTGATATTACTGTTCCGAACCAAAAATGATTTTCCGAGCCAAAAATGATTTCCCAAGTAGGCCTAGGCCTAGGCTACCTGCAATAAATTATTATACAATTAAAACTTCTCTTTATTAAAGTTAGCCTAAAGGTTTTTATCATATGTAATTATTCATAGGCTGGGACGTTTTTGTATTACATATGTAATAACACGAGAACATTTTGGTAAAAAGCGGGGACGTTTTGGTAGCTAAAAAGCGGGGACGTTTTGGTAAAGGTACATTTTGACTCGATACCGCCTAGGCTTTAGGGCACCTAGGCCTAGCCTAGTTTTCACTTAGGCCTAACAGTTACACTTTGTTCCCCGAACTCCTCAAAGCGACCCAAATACTGTACCAGGTCAGCAAACTGCAGACTACCCTAGCGTAACAGTAACGTTAGTAGGCTTATGTAGGAACCACCTTTTCTCTGTACAGTTGTGGTTGACTGAAGTCAAGGTAGCCTAGCCTAGCCTGAAATTGAAATTGATTTTCTTCTTATAGCAAAGCTAGGACCTAGAGTCTAAATTTACTACCATTCGCTTTCCATTCTAAATCTTACAGTACACGTACATTGCAGTTGTTTTTTGTCACTTTCCGAAAATTTGAAATAAGATCATCAACTTCGCGACATCGTAAAATTTACTGTAACGTTCGAAATATGTGTTGACATCAGAATGCCGTATGCATAACATTGTGACATCACGCACATCATTTTGATAACTGTAGTTCCTATACATACACATGGCAACTGCCTCTGCAAACGTTCTGTACTGATGTGACGATATAGCATATTAGCATACTGATGTAAACAAAGTTCCACAGTTGCACAGTAAATTTTACGGCGCGAAAAAGTTGCTGCTTTCATTTCACATTTTGGCACTTTCCGGAAATTCACAGTGATCAAAAACAGCTGCAATACTCCTGTAAGATCAGGAGAAGAAAATTCATGATCTAGTAAATTAAGATTTTACTTTCAGAATTTGCTGTGAGAAGAAAGACAATTTCAACTATCACATAGACACAGCCTATCCTAGCTATTTGCATAAGTTGGTGTAAGGACTGTGTATAGAGCTTATGCACGTTACGTCAGCGCGTTTCGCTGGATTGAACTGATCATGCGTATTAGGTGTGTTACCGATACGCGCGCACGATAGCACCTTAGTAACAATTGTTGCACAATGTACGCCTGGATGGAAAAATAGAGAAACGCGCAACACAGTGACGTCGGTGCATAACCTCTATAGGCCTATGGCACTACGATACTATTGTAAAGAAGTCAGTGTTCACTGGCAGTTTAGGTGCAACCCTTCTGTCCTACGTTTCTAAGGGCCAAGTTCTAAATACTATATGCTCTAAGGGCCATGTGATGGCATGATTTTGACATAAATGCATGGTTGCTGGAAAGCAGGGAAACATCTCTCCCCCTTGATTCGTGTCATTTCGCAAGTTTCTTAACTTAACATGTCATACATGACAGTCGAGGTATGGATAAACTGAAATAGCAAAGGCTATAAAACAGGTCTGTCATAAAGCCGATTTAGGGAGTAAAGAACAAAGAAAATTATGAATACAAGCATATGTTTAAATATGTAAAATGTTCAAGTAACAGGGGGGCTCCAGGAAAAAAGTTACTCCATAGATATGTCCCTATGTATTGGAAACAAATTGCAACAACTTAAAAATCATAAATTTGCAGAGTATCAGTTTCCAGTATCAACCATTCAATAAACCTCTTCAACTTCTTGCACCGTGTTCTAAACCTACATACCGTACGTGCACTTAAACCATTGCCTGCATGCAGAAAATCTCTTTGATTCACTTTTCGTGTCAAAATTGTGCAGTTATTACTGAAACATTTATCAATACAAAATGTAGACAAAATTGAAGTAAGTTTTTGGTATAATGACCTTTAGTTTTCTCCTTCGGTTAAAGAATAATTTCCAATATTTTTGATTCATTTTCCATGTCCGTGTACTTCCCGAACCGGTAACCATTACGCGCTAGTTGCGCAATGATTTTTGAAGGAGTAGTTCGCGCCATCTTGTGAACCCCAAGTGGTTCCCCACCGCTATAATGCTAAACAATAACGCGTGCTATATCCAGTCCTACATTAAGATATTGTATCGGTGACTCTCCACGGAGCCAAAACACTACATATTAAGATCGGTGAGCCAAAATATGGGGGCGGAAGTGCTGATCACTGCTCAGTCGTTTTGAAAAAATACAGGCAAATGAATATCTTGCAGAATTATTAATACTTGTTATTTCGGAACATTGTAAATGTAAGAAGTAACACTCCTCAATAAATTCCACTTACAAGAAGAAGTTTACTTTTAATGGCGGCATTTCACATTAGTACATTTGACCATCAACGTACTGGTTTAAAGTTCATATAGAGGTTATGCACCGACGTCACTGTGTCGCGCGTTTCTATGTTTTTCCATCCAGGCGTACACTGTGCAACAATTGTTACCTGGTGCTATCGTGCGCGCGTATCGGTAACACACTTACTGCGCATGATCAGTTCCATCCAGCAAAACGCACTGACGTCACGTGCATAAGCTCTATAGTGAGCTGTAGGCGAACGACCACAGTCCTTTACTGAGGAATCGGGCTAGACCTGCAGTTGGCCTAACCTAGTCTGCAGTCTGCTGACCTAGTAGTACAGGTGTAGGCCTAGGCCTCAGGCCTGTTTGGGTTGCTTTGGAGCTTCCCTTCTACTGTAGTTCAGAGATGAAAGTGTTCGTGAGAGCTTATTTCTCAGTAAAGGACTGTGTCGTTCACCTAGAGCTCACTATACACAGTCCTTACACCGACCTATAAATAGCGAGGGGATTGGCCGGCTTTGTGATGGCTGTAAATGGCTGATCTCTTTTCAAACTTTTAGTGTTTAACCTCCACCATTGTGATTTGTCTGCAGGGTTGGTGATGTTTGTGATTATTAAAAAAAAAATCATGAATCTAGTAAATTGATGTAAATCATGGTTTTAATCATGATTTTAATCAGCTTGATTTAAATCAGACAACCCTGCTTGTATGCTCTGTACAGTGTATTAAATAGATTTTTTGATCTTTCCCACATTCCATTGTTTCAGCATTAGCCTAACTGTCCCAACGAAATCAGAAGGGGGAACTGCAGGACAGCATAGCAGCTCATCAGTTTTGACGGTTGTGCAAATTTACGCCTGAAAAGACACAGGATAGGTCTGCCAAAGAAGAGTGCAAATTATCATATTAAAGGCGGGTGGACTTCATGAAGACTTCTTTTTCATTGAGCACAGTAGGTCACGAAAACTAGTTGATGTTTCTTATGTACTGTCTGAATACGGCAACTATCATTAGTGCTCATATTCATGCACCTGTTTGCAGAAATTCAAAGTCATTTCAGCAATTTGAAAGATTTAGTACCCATAACTTCGAGGATGTTGCACGAAAATCATTGCCTTCTCATCTAGGATAAAAGTTTGCAAGGAGTGTGTGGTATTCTGTTGTCCTTCACTCTACCTTTATACATATTGTGCTGAAGCAAATGGAAAAATGAGAGAAGGCCTGCTTTCTCCATTTTTGGTTCCTTGTGTAACAAAGGAACCTATGTTGTCAAGTTGGCGTATGTATGTGTGTGTGTGTGATGCCATTGGAATGTGAGGTATGTGGTGCAATAACTCAATAACTAAGTGATCAATTTTTCTCAAACTTGGTGTATACGTGTATCATATTGAGTAGATGTGCCCTATTGTTTTGGTGGAGGTCAAAGGTTACTGGGGATCACCAGAGGCAATAAAGTGAATTTCCTGTAGTAGCTTTTACTCGGTGTCCGTTGTTCAAACTGTGACATACAGTAATTTTAGGATAAGATAGATTGGTACGAGGTGGAAATATTGTATTCACATTAACCAAAATAACTCAACAACCAAGTGACATAGGGGGATGGCATAATGGAAAGTTGTGTTCATCTAAGTGAAGTGCATATGATGACCTGCTATGACCTCATCTGACCTTTGTGCCTTTTGTGACGCCTGGGTTTGTCTTGTTGAGATGAACCAAAAAGGCAGTTTAACTACCCTCCTAGGATGCCCCAAACTCAAGTAAATGACATTTTTGTGAAAGATCAGGAATGTGTGTATGTGATGCATGGGAATGGTATGTGGTGTGATAACTCGATACCCAAGTGATCAGTTTTTCTCAAACTTGCGAGTACATGTATGATTTGAAATATGTGCCCTAATATTTTTGGTGAAGGTCAATAGTCATTGGGGTTGAAGGATCACATACCTTCCCTTGCTACTCCATTTCTACAAAATCATCTTAAAGACAAGGAACCATGGTGCCCTTGGGCTCTTGTTCATGTAACTGATCATAGGAGACAAGTGTTAAAGAAATGCTATTCTGTGTTTATGGTCACAAAATCTTGTGTTGTCACTTTGGCTCTGAACAACTGTGATTCTGTTCCCAAGTTCAAAACATGCAGACATCATTTAATTATAAGTGACTCACATATTGTGAGACTTTGTAAGAAACATGGTCCATATTGACGATTTATAGCAAATTCGAACTTACTTAGGATCATAGAATTTATAGAGGGTTCATTGAAAATGGCAATAGGATGTCACAATTTATTGCACATTGGATGTAGCCTAAATATTCTTGAAACAGACATTTTGTTTTGAAAATGATGAGTGCATGTATCATCCTGACAGAATAGGGGTTCCTACTCCCAGTGTTTCCTTGCAGTTTGCAAAAGTTAGTGCATAAATGCAACATGGTGCTTCACGTTTCTGTATTTCATTACCCCCTGGACCTTTCAAAACCAGTTTTCTGGTTTGTTTCTTTTGAAAATAATATTAAAACAAAGGTTGCAAAATGATTTGAGGACTTCATGTAATAAAAATTAGGAGAATTAAAATACATAGAAACTTATTTAAAAGGTGAGAAGACATTCCCCTCCCACCCCCACCCCCCCCGTATCTACACTGTTGCACTAATATGCCCATGCATATTGGTAGGTGTAAGTTTGAAGTTATACTATTCAACCGTTGCAACGTATATTTTTGGTCATTAAAAATCGTGGACCAACTAAAAGGGACCAAGCAAGCAGTCATCCCAATTAAATTTTAAAATAGAATTTCAGATACATCTCTTAAACTCTCTTATTTTCCTAATACATGTATGTGGTGTTTTCAGGTGCTAAGTTTGAATATTAATGGCAAACTAAGTAGTTTTCATGCATGACTGAAATAATTCCATTGCAAATATACTGACATATATTTCTAAAGCTTAATTCCTGAATCAGGATATTTGTCACTATTTCATATTTTGGTGACTGCATTTTCACTTTAATAAAATTTAGGTGCAGTCACTAGAAACTATAAAGTATTCAGCACAGTATTTTTATGTGCAGTTGATAACATGCGATGTGGTTTTTTTAAGTGTCAAGGGAAGTTAATTTACAGTTTACTTTAACAGTGTTTTTTCTCTTCATATTACATATCCATCATATTTCTTTCATTCTAGATTCCTTATTTTAAGGGGGAGAGTGGGATAAGGGTTCAGGTGCATAGCTATGGGGGTCTTGGGGGCCTAGGCCCCCAGATGTTCGTTAGGCCCCCAAAACCTTTGGTGTCCTAATAAAATGTGTAAGAATTAAGGACGGCGATCAGTGCCGTGACCTCTCATTTGATGCCTAGACCCCCCTAAAAATTTTATCCTACAGTAGCTATGCCCCTGCGAGGGTTAGGGGAGGGGAAGATGAGATTTTTAGGGAAATGAGGAAATTATCCCAAGCTCCTTTACTTTTATGTAAACACATCTAAGTGTATGAATAAGTGATAATTTTATTTTGTAAAACTTAGAAATTTTACTTTTCCTTTATGTCCCATTAAGACAATGGCCTGGATTCCTTTGCACCAAATTGTCATGTTTATTCCCACAGAAAACCAGCTTTTAAACTAAAAGAGCTTACCAGACCACACGAATGTCCCATAGAAATAAACGGGTTCCAAAAGAGTCCCATACTTCCTTTCGGTCCCATTTATTCCAACAGGGAATTTTAATAGGATGTTATGGTGGTTCCATTGAAATGTTCTCTTTGGGTAAAGTCCAGTTAAGATAGTCGGGATGAGTTGGAATTTCCAACTGAAGTCAACTGGAATACAACAAGCCAGAACTGTTTCATTTCCAGTTAAAATGCACTTGAAACAGTCGAGACCCGTTAGAAATTCCAACTCTATTACAGCAAAGACAAGTTGAAAGTGGTCCATAACCAGGCGAAACAGTTGGAACCATGAACGAAACCAGTTGAGACGAGTTGAATATTTCAACTGGTTTTAACCGGACTTTTCTAACGGGTTAGGAAAACATGGGGCTAGCTTGGAGGGCGAATCTGAAAAGAAATGTAGTTTTCAATTTACGATGGCATAGCTGTTTTAGTTCTCATTTTCTTTATCATATCATTCTGTAAGATGTGTAGAATTGGGGAAAGGTTTAAAAATACAAATCTTGGTGCAGTGCTTAACAATATATATCATGTTATTCTTGTTTTCACGTTGTTGCTCGGTAAATTGTAAACTGTACTCATGCGGAAACTCAAGTAAGGTATAAAACACTTCCCAGCCTTTAGTCTTTCATTTAAAGTAAGACTGCAAGCCTTAGTGCCTTTTGGACAAAGTTCGAAAAAGCGAAATTAATACTTTAATTGACAGTGAGGTTAATATTTATAGCAATTTATACAAGTAAAAGGAAGGGATGTTTTTTCAGATCGAAAATGAACATCTCATATATTAACAAATTTATCCTGCATGGAAAAGACGATGCTTTTTGAATAAAAAGCTTTCTGAAAGGTAAAGTTGCACCTTTTGACCAGGACCAACACCTGAGGTACGCGTATAATACCTCTGCCGCCGGCGGACCGCCGTTTATCCGGTCATATCCCTGCGGTTGGCAGACCCTCGGTCCGACGGTGGGAAAGCGGTGGCAACCGCCGACGGGCCGCTGTCTTACCAACTCAATGATCGCCGGTGGCCCAATGTCGGGCCGCCGCCGGACCGCTGGACAAATCTACGTCGGACCGCCGGCGTGGTTGCCACCGTCGGCTTCATTTTTAGAGTACTCGCACTTAGTATCCAAAAAGAGACCAAAAGTTTTGATTTACAAGCAATCCTGTTTTGTTTTTTGATTCCTTGCCACAGGCAGGCAAGTAATCTATGCATTCATGATGGCATGGGTGTGTATGTGCGTGGTGTATTTGTGACACTTTGCTCGTTAACACGATATCTCAAGAAGGGAAACTGACAGTTCTCAAACTTGGTACCTAGATGTCCTATATTGAGAGGAAGAACCCTGTTGTTTTGGTGGGGGTCAAAGGTCATTTGGGGTCACCGGGGGTCAAACACTGAAAATCTTATTAAAACGATATCTCGATATAGGAAGCTTGGATTAATTTCATACTTTGTATAGATGCATTATGGTGAGAGAAAGAACCCTATTGCTTTTGGTGGAGGTCAATGGTCATCTGGGTCACTGGAGGTCAAACCCCGAGAACCTCGTTCACACGATATCTCGATGTAGGAAGCTTGGATAAATTTCATATGTTATAGTTTCACGGTGGTCAAACTCTTAAAACCTTGTTAACACGATATCTTGAGATAGAAAGCTTAGATAAATGACTCTTTTCATACTTTGTATAGAAATTTGTCATGTTTAGGAGAAACCCTATTGTTTTTGGTGGAGGTTACAAGTCATCTGAGGGCACCAGAGGTCAAAAAATGAAACTTCTTAAAATGACAGTGCAAGGGAGGAAGCACAGACAAATCCCTTGTAAGACATATTTTGTTTTTTGTTTTTGTTATTTGTTGTCATTTTTTTTTGTTACTCAAGTTTTGGTGGGGTTCAAAGGTCTGTGAGGTCGGCAGGGGTCAAATTGTGAACACGTCGTAAAAAGGATGTAGAAGAGAAGTATAAATTTGAGGGATGAACCTCGTTGTAACAAAGCACCCCCCCCCTTTCGGCAAGGTATCACTAAGCCTTTAGGCTTTCTGGTTTAGACATTCTATCAAACTGCTAAATCTTGTTTCTAGGACGTTCACACTTCTGTTTCCTAACAGCATGCATTACTGTTCAGTTGTGACATAGTCAATAGCTATGGTTACGTTCTTACAGGCACATACGCGTACGTAGCACCAATCACTGCAGCAACGCACACAGACAACTCTCACAGTAACAAGCGGGAAAAACTTGGAATGGCGATAGCCTAGGCCTAGTTCAGGGAACAAAGTGTACGTGAGAACTAGGCGTATGTACCCTAGGCTAAATCTAGGCTACGTATAATGTGAGGGTAACTCAACTTAATGGCCACTCGCCACGATTTAAATTTAACGTTACTCGTCTTTTTTCCTAAATAGGTCTGCTCTAATTATATCCCTAAGGACGTCATAAGCGACAGAAGGGGGGATGGGGCAGGGGAGACACGTTCCCCTTTAAATTTTTCAGTAGGAGGGGGAGGACGGACCACCATAAAAACGTAGGTGAAAAACGGACGATTAAAGCCAAAGTCAAATCAACACCAAACACGTATAACCATAATTAATGATGTACGAAAATTTAGAACATGAATGACAGTCCTCCGTAGCAACTAAATATTGTCCGTTTAGAAAAGAAGGAAATACCCAGAACTTGTGTGAGTTCATCCGTTTCAGAGTGATACTTTGTCGGCAACCTTCTTAGTTTGGAATGCTAGATGTTTCTCTTATACCGCAAACCGAGGCTTGATAGTAAATACCAAAATGGTCCCACGCATGCTAGACGCAGAATTGAAGACATCCCTCCTAGAACGATGACCACATAATTTCCCACATTTTTTAAATACCTAATCAGATTTTGGTTCGCTCGTCCACCCCCCCCCCCACCCCCGGAATATTAATGCTTCCGCGTCCGCTGTGTAAGGTACCTTCGCTAAGAATATTGTTCAGTATGCATTATAAGAGTCACAACGATAAGGATGAGTGACTTTTCAAAGCCGTACGCCATGCACCGTGCGTCCATTCTTCGCGACGCTTTCTCATGTAAATCATTTCATATATATTGCATAGTAGTAGTTAGTAGTAGTGACATGCAGCGGTTTTTCTAACATTCCCAGGATCTGAATAAAAATTTCCCAAGAATTTCCTTTGTTGTTTACACTCACACATGACTGCGTATTTTGGGACTATACGACATTCCTTGTCGAGCGAGTTCTAAAGATGGGCTCAAGGCGCCGGTCGGTAATTGTCTACGAGAGTCAGCCGATTGTAAAAGTTCATTAATTTGTATTTTGTTCTGCAAATGCATGAAAATCGCTAAACGTCCCGTACCATTCCGCCAGATCTCCAAGATATTCCTCAAATAACTGATATAGTTTTCCAGTGTTCCCAGGTTCTCTTGCGAAGTCGAAAATTCCCAATATCTTGAGAAAATTCCCAAGCGTTAGTCCTACTGATAGTACAGTATGCAGTTATCCTTCCACCTGATGAAATCCAATTAAATAAAATACACAAATTCCTAATTTCTGCCAGTTGTCCTTTTTCCTTCAAATTTCTCACCCTTCATTCCTGTTTTGTACAAAGCATCTCATTCCTGGTGAAAGTTTTACCTCTGTACAAGGATTTCTGGAAATTTCCTCAAGATTTTCTGGAGATTTCCTCTACATCAGGAAATATATTTGTTAGCGAAGGTAGTTACTCGCCACAAAGATTTAGGAACAAGAAAGGTGTATCCACTGATACCAAGACGCAAGAGAACGGTTTTGATACTTACATTACTTCCATAAACAAGCTTTTATTTCCTTTGTAGTTCCTCATAAACACTTTGTTTGATAATCAAGTTCCTATTTCTGACTTTAAATGTTTAAGGGTCGTGGGTGTGGGGGTTTAAGTAAAAATCATTCACTAAATTCCTAAAACCCCCACGACCCACGACTTTGAAGAAAGTGTCATCCGCGACAATGTTTAAGCATGGGCGTCCGCAGAAAAAATTTCAAGGAGGGGGGCAAAATTTTTAATTGATCAAATCAGACTGAACTTTTCTCCCCGAAAAGAGCTTATATGCTAAATGATGCCACCTTTTACTAAGGGGGTAGCCAGGAATCTGTAAAGGGGTGGTATGCAGGCAAACTATATAAGCGTAGCGCCAAGAAAATTCGGAAAAACATGCCTCCCAGATCGCTGAAAATGGCACTTCTCAGGCCTTGTAAACTGCATCATTTTCTATTTTGAAATCTCATGTTCTAGAAGTTTTCAAGCGATATCATCTAAAAAAAGTTGATTGGGGGCCATATTTTGGCACGAAGAGCCAAGAAAATTTTGGAAAAACTGCCTCCCACGTCGCTGGAAATGGCACTTCCCAGGCCTTGTAAGTTGCATCTAATTATTCAGTTTCTATTTTGAAATCACATGTTCTGGAAATTTTCAAGCGATATCATCTAAAAAAGTTGATTTTGGGCCATATTTTAACATTTTGGCAAAAATGCCTCCCAGATGGAAATGGCACTTCCTTCCCATGCAGGCCTTGTTAGCTGCATCTTATCATTATTCATTTTGAAATCCCATGTTCTAGAAATTTTTATGTGATGTCATCTAAAAAAGTTGATTCGGGGCTATATTTTGGCGCGAAGCTCCAAGAAAATTTTGGAAAAATTTGCCTCCCAGATCGCTGGAAATGGCAGTTCCCAGGCCTTTTAAGTTGCATCTATATCATTTTCTATTTTGAGATCTCATGTTCTGGAAATTTTCAAGCGATAGCTTCTAAAAAAAATTTGAATTGATTTATTCTTCACGTATTTTTTCACGTTTTTTATTTTCCAGGGGGCAAGTGCCCCCTTGCCCCCCCCCCCTTGCGGACGCCCATGTGTTTAAGGTCGTGGGTGTGGGGGTTTTAGTAAAAATCATACACTAAATTTCTAAAACCCCCACGACCCACGACTTTGGTAAAAGTGTCATTCGCGACAATGTTTAAGGTCGTGGGTGTGGAGGTTTTAGTAAAATCATGTACTAAATTTCTAAAACCCCCACGACCCACGGACTTTGAAGAAAGTGTCATCCGCGACAATGTTTAAGGTCGTGGGTGTGGGGGTTTTAGTAAAAATTATACACTAAATTTCTAAAACCCCCACGACCCACGACTTTGAAGAAAGTGTCATTCGCGACAATGTTTAAGGTCGTGGGTGTGGGGGTTTTAGTAAAAATTATACACTAAATTTCTAAAACCCCCACGACCCACGACTTTGAAGAAAGTGTCATCCGCGACAATGTTTAAGGTCGTGGGTGTGGGGGTTTTAGTAAAAATTATACACTAAATTTCTAAAACTCCCACGACCCACGACTTTGGTAAAAGTGTCATCCGCTACAATGTTTAAGGTCGTGGGTGTGGGGGTTTTAGTAAAAATCATGTACTAAATTTCTAAAAACCCCACGACCCACGACTTTGCTTTGCTGTGTTACGTCATGGTCGTGGGTGTGGGTGCGGGTGTGGGGGTCGTGGGGGTTTTAGAACTAACCAGATTTTTAGGATGATAACTGCAGCCCGCGTCTTGCATAACAAGTGCTTGATGGCAGACGATGATGTAGAGATAGTTGTAGATGAGGATGAGGTTAATGGTTATGAAAATAGTTTTACAAATGACAATCATACTGAGCAATTCAGCCAGTGCCTCGTTGATCAGGCCCCAGACTGATCTAGTGCAGCCAGACTGTTCTATAAAGGCCAGCTTCAATGACTGTGTAGTGGCCCATGAGTTCTACCATGGAATATTCAGTGTTCATACCTGTGCCTCCATTAAATTGCTTATTTCAAGGAATTTTACATTATGTAGGTTAGAAGGTAGTGGGATAATTATTCAAGAGTTGCATAACGTGAAGAGAAATTCGATGAAATACAACAGTTAAACAAAGCATATTGTACCTGTCATATTATTTGCACCATTATATTTTCACATTAAACCTGGGTTTGGCAAGGCCTGTTATTTGTGCTCCTGAGTTGAAATATCAAAAGCAAGGCAAAGTTCTTTAGAATGCTCAGATCATATACTCTCACCTGTAAAAATTAACTACACAGATATGATGACTAAAATCTTCTCTTTCATGCAAAACTTAAAACTTTTCATCATAATACCTTTGACTCTTTGTGAAGTTCATCAGTTTTGGGCAGATTGTCCCTCTGAGATGGTGCACAGAAATCCTGCAAACAAATCATAAAAAAATCATCTTTTACAGTTCACATCTCTGAGCCAAGATTGCATATTATCAAAAACAAAATGTGTACTTTACTCAACACACTTCAAAGTTTTCCTTTTCAAACAAACTGTCAAAGTCAAGACAATGTTCAAAGGAGGAATTCCTATTTATTAGGCATTATTTCCAAAATATCCAACAAACGGTCAAATCTCTTCATTTTTTCCTCCTGCATGTGTTCTACTGCATCCTCTCTCTACTGCATCCTCTCTCTACTGCATCCTCTCTCTACTGCATCCTCTCTCTACTGCATTCTCTCTCTCTCTCTATCTACTGCATTCTCTCTCTCTCATCGTCTCTCTACTGCATCCTCTCTCTACTGCATTCTCTCTCTCTCTCTTCCTGATCTCATCTTTCCAAGAGTTGAGCCACTCAACTGGTGCACTTCCACCCTTCTTTTTTCCGGCACTTTCTTTCTGAAAGTCTGCTCTTTTTAGGATTATTTGGTCGCATTTCCTCATCCTCAGCAGTGTCCTCCATCTCAGCCTCCGTAGAAGTAGCAGAATCGAGAATGAACTGTGGCCTGGTAGATGAACTGTTCCCGTATATCAAGTTAAATGTTTCAAAGATGGCACAAGTTTTGGAGCCATTTGCAGTTTCGAATTGTAGTGAATCACATCGTTACATGCTCTCTTCAAGGATTTCCACTTGTTAGAACAGTTGTCTGCTGAGAAGTCATATCCATGTTTTCCTAGCAACTTTGCAGTGTCAACCCAAAGTGTCTGATGTGCCATTCTCAAACTTTTGAAAGTCGTTCTCAACTCTCAGGTCGATTAGCAGTTTTGTTTCGTGACGTCCCCATACCTTTGGTATCTTTCGATCTGAAATAAATTTGCACAAGGTTAGGGCAGTAGAATCAGCAGGAAGCCCCTGGTCAAAATTTTGGCATAAACACTAGTTCTGTTCATTATGAAGTGCGTGCCATTAAGGAAAAAAAATGCAGATGACTGCTGGAGTGATAAGTTTCCCTTCATTAAAATTAACAATAAAATTAACTTGTTTTGTAGAGTATGACGTTTTCAGAAAATTAATGCAATAAGAGCTGTAGACTTCTCAACCAAATGAAGTTAAATTAAATAAGAATGCATTTGCAAATAATATACCCGATCCCAAAACGCGCAGCAAGGAAACAAAAATCGTAGTGATGGCTTACAACCTCTGATCCTTCGATAAATTCAAAAACCAAATATTGTAGTTATTACTTTATAGTTTTGCAATATGATGCAAAATTCCCAAAATAACTCATATCTGTCAACAAAGAAATATGCCAATGCAGAGGACGCCAGGACTTCATTCCTGGAGAGGGAACTTTATATCTGAGGAGAGGGGGTTTTCATGTAACAGAGATAGCCGAAAAAGGTTTGTGATTATTTCTGGGGCCAGTTACAATTTGGGGAAGGGTCATAGTCTTCCCTCCTTCCTGTCCACCCCATTTCCAAGGCTATGACCATAGCAATAATGCAGACACAAGGATTCTTTAAATAGCAATAGCATGTTGGACAGAGGGCTCTCCCCTGCTATACCTGACGTTTCCTTTTCTTCTGCGTTCGACTCATTCCCCTTGCAGGCGTCCCTCTTGTGTTGGCTATTGAAAGTGTCATTGAATCTTAAAGAAGGTTGATATACATGAAGTTTACCTATGGCAAGGTATGCTGAGTATGAATTGTGGCATAATGCTACTGGCAATAGGCCAGCTGACAATAAATTTGTAGGAAGTATTAACTTGCAACCTGCAAATGGCGTGATTCCCTGTTAAAAGCTTCTCTTATGGCCTCTTGAAGACTTTGATATTTCAAACCATAAATGACAGTTCTCTAGTACTGAATATTTAAAACCTGATGACAATGATGTAAGCATGGGTATGTTAAGTACATTCATGAAATTATGATACTTGTAATATTTCTAGATTTGCTGTTGAGAGAAAGAGGTTGAGAGAGGCTGAGAGAGGCTGAGAGAGAGGGAGTTGCCAGGGAGTACAGAGATCGAGGTTGGTTGAGAGAGAGAGTTAAGAGAGAAAGTTGAGATAGAGGGGTAGCACTTACTGTGCTGTTGGTCTATGTGGGGTTCAAGATGCCCCACACGGACCAAATTTTGGAGCGTGTGTGTGTGTGTGTGTGTGTGTGGTTCTAGCATGTGCAGATGGTCTGTGAGGGGTTTGGTATATGTGGGGGGTTTGCTATATGTGGGGCATTGCCACATGCGGAGTTTACTACATCATATCTCTAAGCGCATGTGTGCAAACTTTCCGAGCCGCTGATTCGCCATGTGAAATTGTTTAAATCGCATTTCAAAGGTTGCACCAGAACTACATCCTTCATGGAAGTCAGAGGATTTAACAACTAACATCAACTTCAGTTTTCAAGTTTACTACAATGTCTACAGCCATTCCGGTGAGTTGGGTCACGAAGTAAAAATTAAATCGGAAATCAAGACATGATTTCCGATTTTTAAGTACCACAGACAAACTCTACGTGTCCTATCTGACTTTACAGCAGGCCCTTTCACAACCTGTGGGCTAGGACTAGGCCTAGTATGGTCGTCAATTTACTGCTCCCCATAATTTTGGCTAAACGTCCCTAATTTACGGCTTTCGACGGAAGGTAGTGCACAGTTTTAGGACCCCTCCTATTTCTTCTGTGTAT
Organism: Holothuria leucospilota; assembly: GCA_029531755.1. Classification (NCBI taxonomy): domain Eukaryota; kingdom Metazoa; phylum Echinodermata; class Holothuroidea; order Aspidochirotida; family Holothuriidae; genus Holothuria; species Holothuria leucospilota. The sequence goes on along the minus strand of CM055961.1, from coordinate 63,314,261 downwards.
AAATGACCTGCCTGAAAACTTAAAACCAACCCCGCGATTATTTGCAGACGACTTCCTCTTGTACAATACTATCTCAAGTACCAAGGATTCTGAAGATGTACAGAAAGATCCTGACCTTTTAAATGCTTGGCAAAACAAACGGGAAATGTGCTTTAATTGTAGCAAAATTTAAAGATATCTTAGATTATGCATGTTGCTAAAGCAACAAATAGTTATTAGCAAACGGGGTGGAATGAAAACATTGTGGGGATGTCTGAATCATTTTCATCACGTGACAGAATTCAATTCAAATTAATCTGTGCAATACTATTACAACATACAGTAAAATATTTGTCTCGCGCTTTTTTTTTTTGGAAGATAGCATCATATTCTGTGTTAGCACTGACATTTTTTAAACCCCCTTCAGTCACTATAACAAAGATAATTGAACTTGGTATACCTGTTGTAAATTCGTTTTAACTCCTACTAAATTTGATGATGATAGTATCAACAACAATAACAACCAAAACAACAATAATAATAGAGATGTTTGATAAGCATTTCCATTCCGTCCCTCGCACCAAATAGCATTCATTGCCAAGGCAACCTGTAATCTTAAACATCTTTAGATTATATGATTTTGTTGTTTGTTAGTCTCTCCATAAAATAACCATTGAAATTTTATTACCCGACAACAATGTACGTGTAGCTAATAGTGAATAAACATGCTCCAAATTCCATCCTACGGAGGTTGAGGTTTTGGCTTTGGCCCAGGTAGGATGACCATTTCAAAACTCCCCAAAAGGAGGACATGTCCACCTTCAGCCATGTTATGGTAGTTCACTGCTACACAGTGTCCTTGTGTAGAGGTGCATAAGGTGAACAACAGGGTTAGAGCCTGAAGACCATGCTTTCCATGTCAATCACTGATGATAATCTCTGCAATCAGCAATCTTTAGTATAGCGGGTTAGCTAATTATTTCATGACTTCCTCAGTGGAGAAGGAAACGGCGGGCGGGAAGGGGGGGGGGGGGGCTTTTTACGTGCTCAAAACGGACACGGCCAGACCGGCGGAAGGATCACTACATATGGCCAACAACCAAAAAACCGAACACCAACAACACAAACCACCAAAATCGCCCAGAACACCAGACCGAATCCCTCGACCAGCGAGGACACGCCAGCTCCGGTACAGCTGCTTAGAGTCTTTGTTACCACCAACAGAAACCACCACCACCGCCACCAACCATCTCAAAACATCTCACGCCCAAAGGCAACAAACACACCCGAAGGCAACAACACGCCCCAAGGCAACCACAGCGCAGGGGGACATGGGGGAGGGGTCCACCTGTTACATTAAAATCACTATTTACAGTTTACTTACAGTATATACAACTATCTACACGTAACGAAAACAAAACTTTCCAAAGAGATCGAACGAGCCCGGCAGGGGATCGGGAACGTCCACTCTCTTCGGGAGCCCAAACTGAACTGGGCAAATACAGGCGCATCTTGCCCAAGGGTGCCCCCGGAGGCAGTTGTGGCAAAGGGTAACCTCATTATCCCCACGGCGACCACATAAACAAGCTCTGACTGCATTCATTGCTAAATTGGCCTTTGAGCATTACTAATAGTATTTTGCAAGAAACTTCAGAATCCAACTGCCTGGTCAATTTGTTAGTTAGATGAGATGTAACGACACACCAACACGAATGTGGTGTGTAGTGTCAACTAGATAAAAAGGTAAAGTTTAAATACGGTTTCAAATACGGTTCAAGTTCAAGTTTGGTTTCAAATACAGCTCAGATACGGTACAAGTCCTTCCCTTTAGTCGCCTCTTTCGACAGGCGGGAAATACCGTGGGCATATTCTACATCCCCAGCCCACAGGGGGCCCAACCATGGAGGGGCTTGCTCGGTTTTGTGGCGCCGACAACTCGCCAGTCGTGGGATGAGTAATAACGGTCTTATGTGCGCATTTTGTAGGCGAGAGTCGGGGACAAACTACTCGCAACGCACACCCTCCTCACCCCACCTAGATGCAGTTTAACGTCATACCTAGGACACAACTACCCGGTCAAGCAGGCAAATTAGTTAGCCCGCTTGAAAGGAAGCAACTTGGTTCACCGGGCTTTCCTATGAAAGGCTAAGGAAGGGGAAGTATATAACACTTCCCTAACGGAGTTATACGCGATATGACACCGTATATATGGCCAGACTACAGTATATGGCCGGATAGTGAAAATTATCCGGTCCTCATCCGTTGTAATTGCGTGCATTTCGCACAACTGGTTCCCACAACACCCCTCGTGAAATATCTTGGAAGTCCGCGAAAATACTCAAAATTTATTTTTCTGTGCTGGCGTCCTAACACAATTGCGCTGGAAATGCGCACACTGATATATGCCTTAGCAGTTGGCGCCACCTATTGACTAAGTATACGTTGTGGTTTGATTGTGCTCTATCCGTCAGACCCAAACCACGTGCACAAGTCCTCGGTAGGCGAATAATACCTGACAGGTACTTGTACACAATGCTTGGGCTTTTAAAGTGCATCGAAACGGCACATACAAACAAAAAACAAAAACCCAAACCGGATCGGACAGGAACATAAAGGCAAAACTATCCACACACCACCAAATCAAAACAGAAAATTATGTTCATTACAACAATAGAACCACACACACACTGACAACCCAATGCCCCACTAACCAACCTCCCCCCGGCCACCCTAAACCAATATTACTACATACCGCCAACGAAAGACAACACCAGACCAAACCACCACCCAACAACAACCAAAAAAAAAAAAACCAAAACACCAGACCAAGCAATCATCACAAACTGCCCCAAGGGGCCACGAGGGGTCGGGGCGGGGTCCACCTGCCACGAGGGGTCCGGGGTGGAGTCAACTCGCTATATTTACAGTATGTACACTATATACACTATTAACACAAAAACAAAAAACTGAACAAAACTGGGCCAAAAATACAGGCGCACCTTACCCAAGGGTGTCCCGGAGGCAGTTGTGGCAAAGGGTAACCTCATTATCCCCACGTCCTACCCAGGAAGTTTTCGGCAATGTTATGTACAGTACACCGTGCGGACCTGCATTAATCTTAACAGATGCACAGTACAGTGCTGTATCTAATATAGTTAGCACTATAAGCAGATCCTTTAATTGTTACCCCATGTGGGGCATTTGTCCTGGGGAAGAGTCTACATGATGGTCGGAGCTGAGTTGGTGCCTCCCCCCCTTACTCATATTTTTTTTTTATTATTTTGTTAGGTGGTTCTGATACATAGTGGCGATACCACTGGTAAAACTTTGAACTCATAAAATAAGAAAATTTCATTTAGTGGGAAGCTGATTGTTTATATTTGAGCTGGGTGCTAAGGAAGAGATAGCCTACAAGGAGGGGGTAAGAGGATGTTATCCCTTCCTTAGACATTCTTGTGGTGAGGTGAATTCCCTGAGCTGTGAAGTGGTGATATCTTTTTAGCAAAGGATGGAAGTGACTGTAGATTTATTTGGAAATTTCCATCATTTGGAAATTTTTGCTACTGTAGGCTGAGTATAAAGAACAGAATGTAGTAAAAGGGAAGGGGTCCCTTCCTTGAAGAAATTTTGACAGATGACATGTCTCTTGGATACCAAATATGTGAGCTTTGGAAATCATAGTTTCCAATGTATGTTTTTGATTCTATTTGAAATTCTTGTGATTTAGTAATTTTGGGGGCTATTAAAATATCGATTTCTTTACAGTGGATGAAGCTGTCTGTACAAAGCCAGTGAAAACAGTTTGAGCACAGATTTCCCCATACTTTTACGAGAAGTTCTTCTTGATTGGTGTAACTCTTCATGTCAGAGCCTCTTTCACAAATGGGAACTGTGAACAACTCCGTACAGTACTGCTACCTCTTGTATCAGGAAAAACTTAGAATGCATACTTGAGCAACAAATGGTACATGATTTTCCAACTTAGATTCTCAGCATTAACAGGAAGCCTATTGGTGAAGAGTGTATAATGAATTAAAACCACAGCAGGTCACGCCGGCGGTGATCGAGTGTCCTGCTGTGGACGACACGCCACACTTCCGGCCCTGACGCATAGTCGTTGGGTTGGACCTGACCAACCAAGTCATCAAAAATGGCCCGGTACTGGTCCCCCGCACTGGACTGCAAAACGTCCCCTACAGTTGACATAATACGTAGTGTCTCCCTCATCTGACAGTATGCCTTCGTTGGTCTCCAACTGTGAGGTACACTGTTGCTAAACAGGGTAGGAAAGAACCAACGGAATGATAATCCACCCCAATAACGGACAAAGTAGGCAAACGGCATCTGACTTTTGACAGCACTAAAAACACATTTGGTCAGGAGAAAACGGAGCTTTGAAGGAAAGTGCACAAGGCCCAATCCCCCCTGCCTAGGAACCTGCTTGAGTTAGTTAGTTAGTTAGTTAGTTAGTTAGATAGGGTTTAACGACACACCAACACGAATGTGTTATATAGTGTCAGCAAGTAAAAAAAAAGTAAAAGTAAAATTTGGGAGAAAGTTAGCTAAAAAGGGCAAGGATGGGGCAAAATCTTATCTGAAATGTCAACACGAAAGCAAGCGCGGGAGTCATGTCAAAACGTCCTATAAAGGTTACTTTCCTTGAGAAAGTCTAGGATGAGATAAGGGTCGGTCTGTTGAAATAACGTCTTCAGGTCTGGCACAGTGTAGTACTTCTCACGAATGTGAGAGTATTCACAACAGTCTACGAGGATGTGACTGACGGTGACAGCACAATCACATGGGATACAATATGGTCTCTCATCACCATGAAGTAAGTAGGAATGGGTAAGGTAAGTGTGACCGATACGAGCCCTGGTCAGAACTAAATCGTCTCGTCGCTTTCTGGGGACTGCATTACTCTTAGTCTCGACCGTCGGTTTAACTCGGTACAATTTGTTCTCGGGGAAAGAATCCCACAGTTCCTGCCATTTGGATTTTTTGTAGCAGTTTATATTAGACGATAGTCAGTGTGGGGGATGTAGAGGTTGGTAACGTCCATCTGTAGGGCTTCTTTAGCTAGTGCGTCGACCTTTTCATTTCCCCGTATGCCCACGTGACTCGGAACCCACGCGACTCGGAACCCACGCAAGCACAACTGATTTCTGCAGTCTCACCAAATTGGAGTAAGCTTCACGGAGAGTTATTATACAAGGGTGTTTTTGCTCATGGCCTCTAAGTGCTAAAAGGCTTGATAGGGAGTCTGTGAATACAATGAACTGTTGGCTGCCCGAGGTTTCGATCAGATCGAATGCCATCTTAAGTGCCTGGAGTTCGGCAGTAAAAATTGATGCATCATCCGGTAGTCTGACTTGTAAGAACGCATCTCGGCCTGTCGCTGCAGCTGCAACCCTGTTCGTCGCTTTGGAACCGTCGGTATAGATTGCATGAAAACGACGGTACTTATGTCTCAGCTCATTAAATATGGCACGGTACACCAGTTCATTTGTTGAGTTTCCTTTAGATAATTCCTCAAACTAAGGTCAATAACCGGATCGACTAACTTCCAGGCAGGAGTGATGGGGAAGGTAAACTGCGCTACGAAATCGGGGTTGGTACACACCTTTGATAGTGCTTCCTTAACGCGAGTAGCAAATGGGGGTATAACTGTTGGTTTGCGAGGTAAATGTGACTAAACCTATGGTTGAAGGCCGTCTCAAAGGTCGGATTGTGTCTATGGCTCATCAGTTTCATGGCAAACTGGAGTACAATTTCTCCCATCTGATCTGAAGGGGTGGGTTCGTTCGCTTCGATGTAGATACTCTGCATCGAGAGACGTACGAAAAGCTCCCAGACAGATTCGAAGACCTTGGTTATGGATAGGGAGCAGTTTTCTGAGGTATGACTCACGTGCTGAGCTGTAAACAACACAACCATAATCAAGTTTGGACCTAACAAGTGATCTGTAGAGGCGAAGCAAAACAGGACGGTCAGCGCCCCAGTCCATCTTTGAGACGACCTTTAACAGGTTTAGAGCTCCTTGGCACTTCCGCCTCAGATGGTCGATGTGGGCTTTGAAGTTGAGCTTTCTGTCGAGTATTAGGCCCAGGAACTTGGTGTGGGGAACAACTGGGGATGTTTAACGCCGTTCAAGTTCAGGTCCGGGTTCGCGATGAGCACCTCCGGTTGCAAAAGTGCATGCAAACAGTCTTTGTCCGAGAGAAAACGGAATCCTTTTGGTCAGCCCAGTGTTGGATCTTGTTGAGGCAGTTTTGCAGTTGTCTCTCTATAGACCTCATGTTCCTTGAGGAACAGGTTATAGAGAAGTCATCCACAAACAAAGACTTTTCAATCCCAGTGTTCACCACATTAGCGATGCTGTTTATTTTCATAATAAAAAGAGTAACGGACAGGATGCTGCCTTGAGGAACACCCATTTCCTGATTATGTAACTCAGATAATACACTCCCTACACGGACTCGAAACACACGATCTTTCAGGAAGTTTTGAATAAAGAGTGGCATTCTGCCCCTCAGACCTGCATTGTACAAGTCCTTTAGAATACCATATTTCCAAGTTGTATCATATGCCTTCTCCAGGTCGAAGAACACCGATACAACATGGTGTCCGCGAACAAAGCCGTCACGAATTGTGGACTCTAGGCGGACGAGTTGGTCAGTGGTACTGTGGCCCCGTCGAAAGCCACTTTGGTAACTAGTTATCAGACCGTTGGTTTCGAGAAACCAAACCAGACGGGCATTAATCATTCGTTCAAAGGTTTTGCACAGACAGCTAGTGAGGGAAATAGGGCGGTAGTTTGTAGCTTTTGTCGGGTCCTTACCCGGCTTGGCGATGGGAATGATGGTGGCTTCCCGCCAAGCTGCCGGAAAGTTGCCATTTTCCCATATACCGTTGAAAATATCTAACAGTACCAGTAAAGAGCTATCTGGAAGGTGTTTGAGGAACTGATAGTGAACCTCATCTGGGCCAGTGGCAGTGTCATTGCCTCTTCCGAGAGCAATTCGCAGTTCTGTGATGTTAAAGAGGCTGTTGTAGTCCTCAGAGTTATCCGAGATGAAGTTCACTTTCTGTTTTTCAACGGTATATTGGAATGTCTGGAATGTTTGTGAATAGTGATTGCTTGAGGAGTTTGATTCAAACTCATCTGCAAGCAAATTGGCAACATCTGCTGTCTCTGTGCATTTGCTACCGTCTGATTTGGTCACATGTAAAACAGAGGAACTAACCTGCTTTCCACTGATTTTCCTAACCATATCCCATGCTTTTTTGACAGGAGTATTTGAATTAAGTTTAGATATGTACTGTTTCCATGACTCCCGTTTGCTTGATTTAATGATGCGCCGTGCTTTGGCACGGGCATTTAGGTAATTATTAAGATTAACATTATTTGGGTACTTCTTAAAAATATTAAGGGCCTTTTTGCGATCTTTGATCGCTTGTTCACAATCCGTGTTGAACCACGGCTTGTGTTTAGTACGTGGATTTGCAGAGGACTTAGGGATAGTTTTGGTAGCAATATTCACCAAAACTTGTGTGAAATCGGCGATCTGGTGTTCAACACCATTGAAAGCATCCCTGACGATCTCATTTTGGCAGAGATGGCTAAATTCAGATCAGTCGGCTTTTTGGAGTTGCCACCTAGGGACTCTCTCTTCGGGCATTGGGGAGACAATATCTATCAAAAGGGGGTAGTGGTCACTTCCACATTGGTCATCGTGCACTCTCCACTGAAGGTCCATCAGAATGGCTGGAGAGCAGATTGAAAGATCAATTGCTGAACGAGATCCAGAGGCTGGATGAATATAGGTACAAGACCCATCATTCAGTAGGCATAGATCCCAGGCAGATATCACTGATTCAATCAATCCACCTATCTGATTGGTGTAATTACAGCCCCACATGTCACTGTGTGCATTGAAATCACCCAGGAGTAGAAATGGGGTGGGCAGCTGGTTAACTAGCACTTCCAGGTCATCTCGTTTCAGGCTATACCTCGGTGGGATGTACACCGAGCACACAGTGATGGTGCGGTGAAGTGTAGCTCGAATTGCCACAGCTTGTAAGTTAGTCTTTAGATGGACAGTGGAGTGTGGAAATGTTTTTTTAACCAATATGGATGATCCCCCAATTGCTCTATTGTCAACCGGGGATACAACCGTTTTGTTATACAAATCATACCCTTTAAATGAGAGATTGTCTGTGTCCCGAAGGAAAGTCTCCTGCAGGCACACCACTAAGGGAGACCAGTCTGCTACAAAGCATTTGATCTCCTCGTAATTCGGTCTAAGTCCTCTGCAATTCCATTGGATTATAGCCGCAGGCCTCCCAAGGGTCATCCTCTGGAAATCTGCGGCTTTTTAGTAGAGCTGGTGGAGCCCCCTGGCTCGGGCCGAGACTTAGGGCCACTGAGCTCCATCAGCTCTTCCCCTTCTCCCTCACTCCCCTCTAACGCTCCAAATCTGTTGTGCAGTTTGATAGGGTCGTCCGACCCTTTGCTCGGTTTTGTCTGTATTTTAATTCTAGGTGTGTCTCTTGCTTTTGTTGGTTCTGTCTTTTGTCTGTTTTGTAGTTGTTGGTGGTTTAGGTTTCTTTTGTGGGGGTGTTGATTTTTGTGATAGATTTGTCGGTGCTGTCATCGTCTGTATTGTCTTGGATGTTGTAGACTGCTCTGATGGTTTTGCGAAACTGAGTGTAATGGGCTTTGGAAAACTGCTGTCCCTGGGCCAGGTCATATCAGTTTTGGGTGGCAGCAGAAACTTTCGCAGTCCTCACAGCTCCAGCATAGCTCTTGAGCTGTGACTCCTGCGAAAGAAATGTTTCTCTAGCCTCTTTATAAGAGATATTACTGGATGCCTTGATTTTTTGGATTTGTTTCTCTTCAACCCACTTTGGACATGTTTTGCTATTTGCCGGATGACAACCCTGGCAATTTACGCAGTGAGGTAGCCCCTCACAGGCTTCAACAGAATGCCCCTCCTGACCACATTTCTCGCATGTATCTGGCCTGCTACAATTGGTTTTAAAATGGCCGTAACGTTGGCATTTGAAACAGCGGACAGGGTTGGGGATGTAAGTCTCAACCCTGACCTGCAGATAGCCAATCTTCAGTGCTTTGGGAAGTGTGGGCGTGTTGAACGTTAGAATAAAGGTGCCAGTAGGCTTCCTGACACCTTCCCTTAGCACTGAGATGCGGTGGAGGTGGCTGACATGTTGAGATGCCAGGTTACCAAGGCTCTCCTCATCAGAGCAGTCCTTGATATCCAGGCATCTGATAACTCCTTTCGAGCTATTAAGTGACCTGTGAGGGGTCACCTGAACCGGGACATCAACGAGTACCTTTGTTTTTAGTAGGTTGTTTGCCTGTGTGTTACGGCTGACCTCTACAAGGAGATCTCCGGAGCGAAGTCGTTTGATTGACTTGGGGGTGCCGACAACACCCTCAACTCCCTTGTTCACAGCAAAAGGTGACAGTTTTGCTAGTGTCTTTTCTTCACCACTATTACTAATGACGAGAAACCTAGGCCAGATGGGAGTGGTTTCTGGGTCGGAGCTGGACCCAGAGTCACTCCTAAAACGTTTTCTTTCAATTTTTACGGAATTTGAGGAATCCATAGTAGAAAAGTTAATCTTCGTCACCGGTGCTCCCCACCCACCATGGAGCCCAACAAGGGGACATCAAACGTAAGTGGAAAGGTCATCACAAACTGATGTCAGGGATACACTAGTGATATACTCAAGGCCATGTATGAAACAAGAACCCCGATTGACCTGATTAAGCAGCCGCCTTCTGAGAAAACCACTTGTCTGATACACACAAGCAAAGTCCACTTGGTGACGAGTACATGAAAAGTTAGTGCTATGATCTCAGGGCAAGACGCCACCAGCCGATTGGTTGAACCAGGCCTATTCAACCTCCCGACTAGGTGAATTCGAGGCCAAAGTGGTGTGTTGCTAGGGCCAAACCGCAGTTATAGCCTTCACTCAACCACCAGGACCCTCTCCTCCACCGACACGGGTCGCGACTCACGGCAAACGAGTCGTCCCTGTTAGTCGCCTTTTACGACATGCTGAGAAAGCAGCGGGCCTATTCTACATCCCCGTACCCGCAGGGGGAAGGAACCTGCTTGAGTAAGGCTTGAGTAAGGCTTCGTTGCACACCCTTGGCCTCCTTGAGTTGGACTAGCTTCGTTGTCTGGAAACCCCGTGTCAAAAAAGGTAAGCTCGTTAAACTTTTTACATATGCAATACCTCACTTAGGCCTGAATCGTTTCAGCCTCGACAGAAAATTTATAAATGGCAAAACTGGAAAAAAGAAAAAAAAAAAAAACAAAAACAAACAAACAAAAAAAAAAAAAAAAAAAAAAACTGCACGATGCAATATGATTTAATCGGATAAACGAGGACTTCAGAACAATAACTTCTGGCTTAGCCTAACAAAAATTGCTTTACATATTGTGCATTAGGTCTGTGCCACTAGACCCAGCAGACATTCAAAACGTAATGAAAATACTTCGTACCGACGGCCAGCATATTTCATATTAAATACGGTGCATTCATCCTTAGTTTTTATTTCGTGGTAGTTTGAGTGCAGTTCATACTCGTAAAAAGCTCGGCAACTTTCGTCAAAAACTTCGAGCTCGCTATCGTCTGTAGGTAGGCCTAGTATCAGACATTGTTTCCCGTTAACATCGATTATTTGCGCAACATTTACGATAGCAATATAACGTTAGCAGTTTCTTGCTTGCAAGCATAGTGATTCAGGCATTAACATTACTGCATTTTACCGTATAATTAGTTCTTAATATCCTAGAATTTAGTCGTCGCTTACCTCCATGAATGGGCCATAGGCCTACACATGAATGTTAGGCAGCAGACTACCTATTGCACACTGTTGGGCTAAGATATTGTAGTATAGGCGCCAACGTATGTTAGTGCAACTGGGCCACACAAAGTTAGGTCAAATATCGTGTCCATGAACTTCTGTACAAACACCACAGAAAAGCAAACACCAGCTGGGTGAAGCTTATCCCATTCGGTTAAAGCTTATTGACTAAGCCTAAGTAGGCCTAGCCTAGGTCTTGGCCTAAACTGAAGTTCCCAGTATTCTAGCACTAACTTCAGTTAGTCCGTCAGTTGTGTTGGCAGTTTGTTAAATATATTTTCGTTTCTTTTCATGTAGGATAATGCTCACACAAAGGGCAAAAGGTGCAAGAAAAAAATGGGAATGGGAATGGATAATTAATGGAAAGGACCAGCCAGGCACAGAAGTGAGGATGGTGTCTGGAGATGTAGGTGAGTTGAAAGATGGTTTGTAGTCTGTACCATAATGTTATTATTTTAATCTTAAGATGCTGTTTAGATGATATTGGTTATCTTTTTTGCCTGCATTTAATCATGCCTTCAGCATATTGTGCAATCATAAATTATACATGTGGGTCTTATACTCCTTTTTGGGCAGGTCTTGGTGTTTGCTTTGAAGGAATTTTACAAAGACGAGTTTATTTTAGAGTATCCAGGGGAACTGAAAACTACATCTAGTGTATTGGGTGATTGTGACCCAACATATATCTATTTCTTTCGACATGCGGGAAAGGATCTTTGGTATTTGTCACAACAGCCAAGTACTGAAGGTAATGGTTTTCATGCTGAAGTTTGGAAGTAAAAATCCAAAAAAAAATTGCAGGTGGTGTTGAAGACTCCATGAATATTTGCATTATAACTGACGGTAACGTTATTCAACAGGATATTCCAGATTTTTCATTTTGATGTTCATTACTACCTCCGCCTAGCGTATAAAAGAGGTCACGGAAAGACCATGGAACTGATTCAGAAGGTGTTCTTGAACTTAAATGGCAACAAACTGACGCCTAAAGTTTTCAACTTCAAGAACAAACTGCTTGCTTAAGATGTGTTACTTTCAAGGACAAGTTCATTCTCAAAACTAATTACGAAAGTTTGTTTAAAGTTTCTGCAGTTAAATTTTTTAAAGTTATATTTACTTCATCACGTAAAGAAGGGTAGCTATCAGACTGCTTCTTTCACTTACTGAACATTCTGCGCAAAGACAGTGCTTTGTCTAGGATTGCAAGAGTGCCATCAGCCCTTTACCTGAATGGGTCTGTAACAAGGTTCCGATATGTATGCTATCCTACCATACACACTGAATATGTTGGGAGGTACCTTCCCAAAGATGTGCATTGTTGCAAATTTGATATCATTAGAAAAGCATTTTGCTTTTTGAAATTGGTGTAACAAAGGATTCCTCATTGTGTATTTTCTGCTGGTAAGATTGCAAACACGTGAGGTACCAAGTATTACCGTCAAGGTATTGCCATCTTGTCTTTCTTCTTTCCCTTGTTCGTAGTAATCCCATAAGGAGAGTCAAGCCTCCAAAGTATCAAAGGAAGACCAGAGACTGTATTTTCCCTGGGTGCCATGCAAAGGCCCTTAATAGACTGGACCACCACCTAGTTGCTGTACATAAGCTGAAGTTATGTGAAAGATATCAACTTTTAAGTAATAAGTTTGATAGTCATGACTTAGTAATGAAGGGTTGCTAAAAATGCCACTCATAGAAAACGTGGCATTTACTTTTTGAACAATTTTAATTGTTCTTTGTATGGGCAGTTAGTAAAATGTCCGATCCATGTTGAAAGTGTAATTTGAGTGATATACAGTACAAAGCACTGATTTTATTATGTCTATGTCTATACGTAACCTTAAGCCAGTCCATGTCGGGAAATGGCCAGTGGTAGTATATGTGATATTATATGAGACGATATATATATATATATATATATAATATCTGACAAATGGATATTCTTAAAGTCATAAAGAGCTCCAAAATCAGGTCATGTCTGCTGGATCCGTTGCCTGCAGACATTTTGGTAATTCCGTCTTTTTCTATTTTCCAGAGTTCAGACTTGGGAGATTTTGTAACAAATGGTGAAAATCAGAGGATTGCTATTGCAGGTGGTGTTGAAGACTCCATGAATATTTGCATTATAACTGACGGTAACATTATTCAAGAGGATATTCCAGATTTTTCATTTTGATGTTCATTACTACACCCACCTAGCGTGTAAAAGAGGTCAAGGAAAGACCATGGACTGATTCAGAAGGTGTTCTTGAACTTAAATGGCAACAAACTGACCCCTTAAGTTTTCGACTTCAAGAACAAACTGCTTGCTTAAGATGTGTTACTTTCAAGGACAAGTTCATTCTCAAACCTAATTACGAAAGTTTGTTTAAAGTTTCTGCAGTTAAATTTTTAAAAGTTATATTTACTTCATCACGTAAAGAAGGGTAGATATCAGAATGCTTCTTTCACTCACTGAACATTCTGCGCAAAGACAGTGCTTTGTCTAGAATTGCAAGAGTGCCATCAGCCCTTTACCTGAATGGGTCTGTAACAAGGTTCCGATATGTATGCTATCCTACCATACACACTGAATATGTTGGGAGGTACCTTCCCAAAGATGTGCATTGTTGCAAATTTGATATCATTAGAAAAGCATTTTGCTTTTTGAAATTGGTGTAACAAAGGATTCCTCATTGTGTATTTTCTGCTGGTAAGATTGCAAACACGTGAGGTACCAAGTATTACCGTCAAGGTATTGCCATCTTGTCTTTCTTCTTTCCCTTGTTCGTAGTAATCCCATAAGGAGAGTCAAGCCTCCAAAGTATCAAAGGAAGACCAGAGACTGTATTTTCCCTGGGTGCCATGCAAAGGCCCTTAATAGACTGGACCACCACCTAGTTGCTGTACATAAGCTGAAGTTATGTGAAAGATATCAACTTTTAAGTAATAAGTTTGATAGTCATGACTTAGTAATGAAGGGTTGCTAAAAATGCCACTCATAGAAAACGTGGCATTTACTTTTTGAACAATTTTAATTGTTCTTTGTATGGGCAGTTAGTAAAATGTCCGATCCATGTTGAAAGTGTAATTTGAGTGATATACAGTACAAAGCACTGATTTTATTATGTCTATGTCTATACGTAACCTTAAGCCAGTCCATGTCGGGAAATGGCCAGTGGTAGTATATGTGATATTATATGAGACGATATATATATAATATCTGACAAATGGATATTCTTAAAGTCATAAAGAGCTCCAAAATCAGGTCATGTCTGCTGGATCCGTTGCCTGCAGACATTTTGGTAATTCCGTCTTTTTCTATTTTCCAGAGTTCAGACTTGGGAGATTTTGTAACAAATGGTGAAAATCAGAGGATTGCTATTGCAGGTGGTGTTGAAGACTCCATGAATATTTGCATTATAACTGACGGTAACATTATTCAAGAGGATATTCCAGATTTTTCATTTTGATGTTCATTACTACATCCACCTAGCGTGTAAAAGAGGTCAAGGAAAGACCATGGACTGATTCAGAAGGTGTTCTTGAACTTAAATGGCAACAAACTGACCCCTTAAGTTTTCGACTTCAAGAACAAACTGCTTGCTTAAGATGTGTTACTTTCAAGGACAAGTTCATTCTCAAACCTAATTACGAAAGTTTGTTTAAAGTTTCTGCAGTTAAATTTTTAAAAGTTATATTTACTTCATCACGTAAAGAAGGGTAGATATCAGAATGCTTCTTTCACTCACTGAACATTCTGCGCAAAGACAGTGCTTTGTCTAGAATTGCAAGAGTGCCATCAGCCCTTTACCTGAATGGGTCTGTAACAAGGTTCCGATATGTATGCTATCCTACCATACACACTGAATATGTTGGGAGGTACCTTCCCAAAGATGTGCATTGTTGCAAATTTGATATTAGAAAAGCATTTTGCTTTTTGAAATTGGTGTAACAAAGGATTCCTCATTGTGTATTTTCTGCTGGTAAGATTGCAAACACGTGAGGTACCAAGTATTACCGTCAAGGTATTGCCATCTTGTCTTTCTTCTTTCCCTTGTTCGTAGTAATCCCATAAGGAGAGTCAAGCCTCCAAAGTATCAAAGGAAGACCAGAGACTGTATTTTCCCTGGGTGCCATGCAAAGGCCCTTAATAGACTGGACCACCACCTAGTTGCTGTACATAAGCTGAAGTTATGTGAAAGATATCAACTTTTAAGTAATAAGTTTGATAGTCATGACTTAGTAATGAAGGGTTGCTAAAAATGCCACTCATAGAAAACGTGGAATTTACTTTTTGAACAATTTTAATTGTTCTTTGTATGGGCAGTTAGTAAAATGCCCTATCCATGTTGAAAGTGTAATTTGAGTGATATACAATACGGAGCACTGATTTTATTATGTCTATGTCTATACGTAACCTTAAGCCAGTCCATGTCGGGAAATGGCCAGTGGTGGTATATGATGTGATATTATATGAGACGATATATATATATATATATATATATATATATATATATATATATATATATATATATATATATACATATATATATAATATCTGACAAATGGATATTCTTAAAGTCATAAAGAGCTCCAAAATCAGGTCATGTCTGCTGGATCCGTTGCCTGCAGACATTTTGGTAATTCCGTCTTTTTCTATTTTCCAGAGTTCAGACTTGGGAGATTTTGTAACAAATGGTGAAAATCAGAGGATTGCTATTGCAGGTGGTGTTGAAGACTCCATGAATATTTGCATTATAACTGACGGTAACATTATTC
Source organism: Holothuria leucospilota (assembly GCA_029531755.1). Lineage (NCBI taxonomy): Eukaryota > Metazoa > Echinodermata > Holothuroidea > Aspidochirotida > Holothuriidae > Holothuria > Holothuria leucospilota. The sequence continues at coordinate 63,298,624 of CM055961.1, read as the reverse complement.
AAGAGGATATTCCAGATTTTTCATTTTGATGTTCATTACTACATCCACCTAGCGTGTAAAAGAGGTCAAGGAAAGACCATGGACTGATTCAGAAGGTGTTCTTGAACTTAAATGGCAACAAACTGACCCCTAAAGTTTTCGACTTCAAGAACAAACTGCTTGCCTAAGATGTGTTACTTTCAAGGACAAGTTCATTCTCAAACCTAATTACGAAAGTTTGTTTAAAGTTTCTGCAGTTAAATTTTTAAAAGTTATATTTACTTCATCACGTAAAGAAGGGTAGATATCAGACTGCTTCTTTCACTTATTGAACATTCTGCGCAAAGTTGTCAATTTTCCAGCAGGCGCAGTTTCACTAAGAAACTTTCTTAAAAAGAAAGTCCTGAATACTGCCAGCTTTCGATTCCTTGCTACAATATATGTTAACACTTGGCATGTGTAGAGAAACCATGTTTGTTTTGAAGTAGGTCAAAAGATTCATTTCAATGGAAGTTAAACATTAGCATCTTTGTTATGAGGATATGTCAGTTGGGGGACGTGTATATGAATCTTGTAAATGGTGTGCATGTTTGTTGAAGGATGTAGATTTCTATGAATATAACCAGAGGGAGCTAATGGTCATTTGGGGCGGGATGGGGGTATCTTCGAATGAAATGCACAGAAGCTCGTAATCCAGTTAAATTAATAAGGGGAAGATTTATGAGCTTCAATCCAGACAGGTAAATTACCCATGTTAGATAAAAGGATGGGTTCCAATTAATTTGTGTGTGTGTGTGTGTGGGGGGGGGGGGGCAAAGGTCAACTGAGGCCATAGGTAGTCATGCACTATACTTGCTGTGATTATACTAATGATAATCATTCATTCTTATGTAGCATGGTACACACACATCCCAGTGTGCTTTACACATCATCATTCATGATCATTCGCGTAAGTCATCAGTCCACGTATATGTGGGCCATAGGCCACCTACGTCATTGCTAGCAACAATCGACACCTTACAGTTACCCTGCAGGCAATCACAAAGCCATTAATGGTTTTCCCTTCTCCAAAATAATGTGGCACGTGGATTCAGATGTGTATGTTATCTTGTAGAGTTTCAAAATATTTGGTCCAGAGACCACTTTGGAACTGTGCTACATTTTAGTTTTCAAACAAGTTTGAAGTCTGCCATCGTCCACCTTTATCTCTCTGATGACAAAGTTGTGAAAGAGGCATCCTGAAACCTTCATGAGTAGGCATATACCACAAACGGGAGACAGAAATGAACATTTTGTAATTACCATAACAATTCCATGTATGCTGCCTCTTTTGCAGTATTGTGTGGGCTAGGGGAAACACATTTGCGATAGGTTACAGAAAATAAAAACTCTAGTGATAGTTGTTTGTTTCACATTTCCGTCATGTTTTTTTTATTTCTTAAATGTTATTCATTGAAGCAGCTGCTATTACGTAGTGGCGATACCTATCTGTGATACATGTGTATTCACTGTTGCTTTTGTTAAACTAAATTTAATATTCATCAAACCAAAGAAATGGGTTGCGTACAGGATTAGTGCATAAGTAATTCATAGCACGCCGGCACTTTAGTTCCAGCGGAAATCATTTAACACTGTTCCATCCAGTCGCTGTCAGTATGTGATATAATCAGGTAAACAGTGGGCACTGCGATTTTAAAAAATAAAAAAAAAAAAAATCTTCATAAGTCAAAAAGTGTAGAAGTTATGAATATCAAACAACATGTTGGGTAAATTTACTGAAGTATATATTAATCCACATAGGCTGAAATTGGCCTTGAAGTGTACATAGGGCATGTGGTCAATGATAAATTCATTGTTTGCTCGATAACACTGAAGAAGCACTTTCCTTTTCTGGCCACAGCATTTTGTCTTTGCCTCCAGGTGAAAGAAGTGTTTACACAAGACAGTTTCTCTACAACTATCTCTACCACTATCTATAAGTCATGTATTAGCCCTTTCTATTAAATAATGTGAGGTTAAGATGTCAGTTCTCTCTCGTTGCAGTACGCAGTTCCTTTGGTCTTCTGGAGCTCGTGGCCTGTAATTAGCTATCATTTACAATTGCATGCTATAGGTTAAGATATAAAATCAGTCCAATTGTCTGAAAAGTAATGTATTGCATAAGACCTTGGTTCCCTAAAGTTCAAGTACAAGGCTGTGGGACTTTTAATCACCCCTACAAGTCTCAGAATCAATGAAATTCATTTCAAGTAGTTTATGCACAGTGGAATGGGGAATATAATTGGCTTCATGGTTCACAAGGTTAAGTGGCGCTAACTGTCATGCTTATTATTATGGTACATGAATTGGCACAGTTGGAACTTTAATACCGTAAAACTATGTAATTACACCTGGAGGTATTGTAGAACATGCGATACCATTGTTCTCAAAGTATCAGTCACAAGTATGCCGAATATTGAGTTTTATTATTATTTGCTGTTTTATTTCATTTGTTGGGCCTTCTGTGTTAAATATTCTGTTGTTCTTGTTTGTCGTTGGGAAAGAGATAGTTGCAAATCACAGAGATTAATTATCACATTAAGAAATTATCAGAAAGAAACCTATTGTACATGAACTTCCTGCTTAATGTTGTAAGAGCTCTAAGTACTCTGTTGATATTTCTCAACCTTGGAATCTCCACTCCATGAAGGCTGTGAGTTCAGACTTACTGCTGGGGTCACTGAACACGATCCCTGCAGCACCTTGCCAAGAACTCGGAATCTCCCAACTTTAACATTGTGAGGAATTGTGGGTGTTTATCTTGTACTGGCACCATGTTTAAAAGCACTGTACATGAACCTGATGAGAATGTGTCTGAGAAGCAGACTGCCACATACAACAGTGTGATTATTATAGCATAAAGATCTGAAATCACAGGTTTCTTGGGGCAAAGTTAAATAATATCCTTGTAATTTTAGTGTATTTACAGAGCAACTTAAGCCTTCAGTCCAAATTTTCTAAAACACTTGTGACACATGACACTATGGTAGTTGGTTGTTCAAAGTGACTTCCTGACGTCAGCTTCAGCGAGAAATAGTATTAATTACCATAGACCATCTATATCTTGTACTTTTATTGAATTCATGGTCTGTCAAGTTGGAAAGTACATTTTTCAGGCTGAAATTATGTTATGCTCACTTAAAAATGTTAAGTTATAATTACTCAAAACGTCCGTTGGGCTAACTGAAGCAAATCAAGGTAACTTGCTGCAATGATTTTTTCAAGTTATATCAACTCGATCATAATAGTTCTACCAAATCGTCATTCGTAAGCTCAATCAATTTCCTTCAGGTTAGTTGCTGTGGTTAAATTTTACCGGCTAAAACTGGTCTTTTGAAATACCGTGATTTTACTGGTGTTGAGCACAAGCTTATTCAAGACAAAATCAAGATAAATGAACTCATTCCAACCATCCCAATCTTAACAAAATTCTTAAATTAGGGAATGACTTCTCTAAACTTATGTGTATCATAAAAGACTCACAGCCAACTGCAGTGGTCATTGATGAATACGAACATAAGGCGAGGGAATGGGTGAACCTTTATGGGAGTACTTACTTGCTTAAAAATGTGACACCATACATGTACGTCATGATGAACCATGTATCAGAAGCTATGTCATTGCATGGAAATTTAAACCTATTTTCAATGCAATCGTGGAAAAATCCAATGGTTTGATAACCAAGTGTTTCTTTAGATCTACTAATCACCATACTGAAAATGCCTTTCTTCAGGTCATTCAAAAACAAAACCGTGTTGAGTGTTTGTCATACCATTGTAACAAGCGGCATACCGTGATGGTACTGCTTTTGCAATGAGTTATGTAAATCATTCTCTGAAGTATACAAATGTTTAGAGTATTCTGCTGTACTCCATTTTATATGTCTTTCAAAGGAAATTGTATTTACCATTTCTCAGTTGTACAGTATGTATCGTTTTTAAAACGTTGCAAACTGGTATTTTAAACCTATTTACAACTCGATTAAACTTGAGGAATATTGATACAGCTTACGGTAACTTGATGCAACTCACCTTCATATAACTCACCTTGATGTTCAAATCTGTGCCTGTTGTAGACTTTACTGTTAAAGTTAACTTTTGCAAACATGTGATTTTTTCACAAATGGCATACCGTGATGGTACTACTTTTGTAATGTGTTATGTAAATGATTCTCTCAGGTATTCAAATGTTTAGAGTATTCTGCTGTTCTCCATTTTATGTCTTTCAAAGGAAATTGTATTTACATTTTCCCAGTTGTATTTATCATTTTTAAAACGTTGCAATTTGGTATTTTAAACCTATTTACAACTCGATTAAACTTGAGGAATATGGATACAACTTATTGTTGACTTTACTGTTAAAGTTAACTTTGCAGGCATGTGAAAGTTTTGTTAAAAAAAAATGAAAAAAATATTTTCCCAATTTGTTGTCTTTCATTTCTAGGTTTGTGTCTACCTTTTTGAATACTGGTTCATGCAGAGACCATCCACTACAGGTTCAAGTATGCAAAAATACTGTTTTAGTTATCCTTAAATTTTAGTTAGTTGGATAGACTAGGTACAATATTTTTGTTACAGTAAGTGCATCAGAGATAACACATGTGACCTTTGATTGGTTTCCCTTCATCACATGCACACCCAACCTAGGCTTCCCTTGCCTTCTTTGGAAAAGTGAAATGAAGCCTGCTGCCCACCACATCTGAACAGGCCGAGTTTCTAGCCATCTAGGAATGGGAGAGGTCTTGGAAGAGGTTTCAGTAACCTCGTGAAAAGAGGTTGTGTGTGTTATGTACAGTAGGTATTATCAGAACAGGCAATTTGTACGTTATGATGAGACAGCCATGTACACTGTAACCGTAGGCATGTTTCCGTATGTAGATCGTACTTAAATTTTTTTACTGTGCAAACCAACAGCTAGTGTACAGCTTGACCGTTCAAGTGAAGTTGCCTTTCAATGATTGTAAATTTTTGTACGATTTAATGAATGGATATGAAATTCGATATGTCATCTTAGAAATCGACACCTCATTTGTGATTTCGACAGTCCATTTTGAAACTCCGACACGTTATTTTGAAACTTCGACATATCATTTCGAAATCTGACATTTCATTTAAAACTCGATATGTCATTTGCACTGTTCGGTATTCATGACACTAGCCGCGCTCCGTATTAAAGCTAATTGCTGAGTTAGTTAGATGGGATTTAACGACACATTAACACAAATGTGCTATGTAGTGTCAGCTAGATGAAAAAGGTAAAACTAAAAAGGAAAAACATTTGGTAAAATCCAAAAATGTCTATACAAAAGCAAATGCGGGAGTCATGTCAAAACTTCCTGTAAAGGTTACTTTCTTTGAGAAAGTCCAAAATGAGAACGGGATCTACGTGCTCAAACAATGTCTTCAGGTCTGGCACAGTGTAATACTTCTGGCGAATATGGGAGTATTCATAGCAGTCGACGAGAATGTGACTGACGGTGACATCGCAATCACAGGGGATACAATATGGTTTCTCTTCCCCGTGGAGCAAACAAGCATGGGTTAGGTAAGTATGACCGATTCGTGCTCTAGTCAATACCAAATCATCCCTCCGTTCTCTGGGGGCCGCATTACCCACAGTCCCGACCGTTGGTTTGACCTGGTATAATTTGTTCTCAGGGAAAGAATCCCACAGTTCTTGCCATTTTGATTTTATATAGCCGTTGATGTTAGGACGATAATCAGTATGGGGTACTTGGAGGTTGGTAATGTCCATCTGTGGGGCTTCCTTAGCTAGCGTGTCCACCTTTTCATTTCCGTGTATGCCCACGTGGCTCGGAACCCACGCGAGCACAACTGATTTCTGCAGTCTTACCAAATTGGAGTAAGTTCCGCGAAGAGCTATTACACTAGGGTGTTTTTGCTCATGGCCTTGAAGAGCTAAAAGGCTGGACAGTGAGTCTGTGAACACAATGAACTGGCGGTCGTGCGAAGCCTCGATCAGCTCGAATGCCATCTTAAGTGCCTGGAGTTCGGCGGTAAATATTGATGCATCATCCGGCAGTCTGACTTGTAAGAATGCATCTCGGCATGTTGCTGCAGCCGCCACCCTGTTCGTGGCTTTCGAACCATCGGCTAATTGCTGAGGGACGCTCTGTAGCAATCAAGCAAATTTCAAGTACACTGCTCAAAAGTGATGCCAACGGTCTTCAACCTGATTAGACAATTTAATGGCACCGGCATTATCAGGGCCTATGAGTAACTACACGAGAGGGCAAACATCATCAATTGGGATGGATGAGGTTGCATGGGTCAAGTCTTTTGCTGGATATTTCACTGTGGCTATAAAGGAACTGTCCCTGACACTATGCGGTAATGACCCAGATGATATCAGGTAGCCTCATTAGTTTCTTCAATAAAGCACACTATGTCAGACCAAGGTTCAACGAATCTGACATTCAATGCCCAGCTGCAGAATCTTCGAAACTAATGTCTCGAAAAGGTGAAAAGAACCGAGAATCTCTTTCAGAGCAGGTGAAGGAATCTATATTAGCTGATATTAGATTTTTTTTTTTTTTTTTTGAAGATGCGCATCTTTTGCAACTGAGGCTGACAAAGCACTGGAAATCTTTGAAGAGCATGTCATCATAAGTGGTCGGACCCCCCCCCCCTTTTTTTTAACTCAGCGAGTGAATGAGGAGCAATTCCTTTGATCAGAACTACTTGCAAAGTCCTGGCAACTCATGGTAGGGGCAAGTCAGGTGTTGCTAATCACTGGCAAAGTTACTTGAGTACCTGAAACAAAGTTAATAAATTGGGCAAATTCAGAAGGAATCGGTTCAACATAGTTCTTCATGATGCTGCCGCTGTCAACTATCACCTGTTATGACATAAATATATTTAATTAGCCTCACAGATCCAAACCAACTACTTCGAAGCGTACAGTACGATTCTGCTCAGGAAGTACTGGAGCTGGAGCCCTAGCGATTCCGAAGTCCGAGCCCCTAGCGATTGTGGAAAAGCTTATCACAGGTCCATTTTGGACGTGTATTCATTCGGGTCACTCAGTCCTGGACATCAACCCCATGCTCAAAACCCTTTACGACGCCCTTAAAGAATACAGATGCCATGCATCCAGTCTACTGCAGCGCCAAAACATCTTCAGTGATACGTCCCTTCAGGAAGATGTTCTGTTTGCCTCCACTTTCACTCCCTATGACGTTGACTTGAATTGCATGACTGAAATTGCTTTTGAACTCTGAAATCATTTGTGGGTCTACTTGACCGAGGTTGGTAACGTTCAAATTGGGCAACAAATTGGAAATGCTGTTTATGAAATTGAAGCCGAAGCTGAAGGGGCACTTGAGGATGCTGGCAAGGATTATGACCTTGTGATGGACGAAAATGTGGAGAAGCAGTGGTAGAATTTCCCACAAAAGTTGAAACAAAATGCTGCCGGTCTTGTAAGTTTGTAAAGAATAGCAATAATGTTCTACAAACTACAACAGTGTTCTTAAGCATGTAACTTGTATCTGCACAGATACTGAATTTTGTCAATACAAAATCAACAAACTTACAAAGAATAATGAAGCTGATGAAGTTAGTTAAATGAGATTTTACGACACACCAACACGAATGTGTTATATAGTGCCACCTACAAAAGAAAGTGGTTCAACGTTGGGGCACAAGTAGGTACAAAAAGGGGGTCAAATCCCACTAAAATGTCCAGGCAAATGCGGGAGTCGTGTCAAAAATTTCCATACAGTTTACTTTCCTTGAGAAAGCCCTTAATAAGAGAAGGATCTGTCTGCTCAAATACAGTTTTTAGCTCTGGCACAGCATAGTACTTCTGGCGAATATGGGAGCATTCACCACAGTCAACGAGAATGTGACTGACGGTAAAAGCTCAAGCACAGGGTATACAATATGGTCTCTCATCCCCGTGAAGTAAACAGGCATGGGTAAGGTAAGTGTGGCCAATGCGAGTCCTAGTCAGGACTAAATCATCTCTCAGTTTACTGGGGGCTCCGTGTCCCCCAGTTCCGACCGTTAGTTTAACTCGGTACAATTTGTTTTCGGGAAAGGAATCCCACAGTTCTTGCCATTTCGATTTTACAAAGCCATTGATCTTACGGCGGTAATCACTGTGAGGCAAGTAGAGATTGGTGACATCCATCTGTAGGGCTTCTTTAGCAAGTGCATCGACTTTTTCATTTCCTTGTGTGCCCACGTGAATAGGCACCCACGCTAGCACAACTGATTTTTGTAGTTGGACCAAACTAGAGTAAGCTTCATGGAGAGCTGTTACTGAAGGGTGTTTTAGCCCATGGCCTTTTAGTGCTAAAAAGCTTGATAGTGAGTCTGTGGATACAATGAACTGGTGACTGTCTGAGTTTGCAATCAGATGGAATGCCATCTTTAGTTTCTGGAGTTCGGCAGTAAATATTGATGCATCATCCGGTAGTCTGACTTGCAAGGATGCATCACGGCCTGACGCCGCGGCCGTAACCCTGTTCGTGGCTTTGGGGCCGTTAGTATAGATTGCATGATACTGATATTTATTTTTTAGCCCAAAGAGCAACATATTCTAGCAAGTTTGAAGACTCTATTTTAACTAGTGAACACAGCGTATAAGCAACGCAGGTTTCTTCCTAGATTCCGAGATGTCAGGCTTGTGGCCGATTGAAAAATCTTTCTCTTGAAGGGGCTTAGTATCTGCTGGGCATGTTTCACGAACATTACAACGTAAACGTTCCAACAGCTTCCTTTGAAACCACTACTGGAGCCTATTTTAGAAAGTGACGGTTACATGACAGAAATCATGAATAATGGAGATGGACTGCAAAGAAGTTTTCAGGACAACCGATATTGCAGAAATTACCCAATTCTCTCAGATCTTGAGAATTTTCTCTCAGATCTGGAGAATTTCCAAAACATGGGATATCCTTAAACCTCAGAAGAGACGAATGTACGCCTATTATTGTACTATGACGAATGTGATATAAACGAAGCTGGTACTCACAAAGCAGGTGTGGTTTACTTCACGATACTCGAGTCTTCGTAACAAATTTCTCTCAACAGTACATAAATATCTTTTACTTATGTGTAAACATGATAACGTTAAGCAGAGCGGATTTGATGTAGTGCTTGGGTCATTAATAACGGCTTAGAAAGACTTGTCATCAAATGGTCTAGATATAACGTCTGCAAATTTTAAAAGATATGACAAAGACGGTCTTGTCCAAATTACAGGGGATAACTTTGGCCTGCATTATCTTCTTGGACTTGTTGAAATTTTCAGTGCTAATTATCCTTGCAAGCACTGTAAGGTTTACAAGACTACCAAAAGGTGACATGTGCTCATTCATTGAACATTGAAGAGAAATCAATCAACTACAGACCAGATGATGATTCGTCCTGGGTATGACGTTAAACTGCACCCAGGTGGGGTGAGGAGGTCGTGTGTGGCGAGTAGTTTGTCCCCGACTATCGCCTATAAAATGCGCACATAAGACCGTTTTTACTCATCCCACGACTGGCGGGTTGTCGGCGCCACAAAACCGAGCCATCCCCTCCATGGTTGTTCCCCTGTGGGCTGGGGGTTCTAGAATAAGCCCACGGTATTTCTCGCCTGTCGTAAGAGGCGACTAAAGGGAAGGACTTGAAACGTACTTAAACTTGTTGGCACTATATAACACATTTGTGTTGGTGTGTCGTTAAATCTCATCTAACTAACCAGATGATGATGATGAAGGAAATGTGACAGCAACTTGTGTCAAAAGTTCATTACTTTTCAATCAGCTTGGTTATTTGCATGTTATAAAAAATCATGCACCTGGTTTTGATGCATATTTTGGAAGGAGTTGGGAGTTTGGAAGGAGTTTTGAGGAACCACCATGAACGTTTCTTATCCTTGTTTTCGGAACGCCATCCCAAACCAAAGCACCATTTCTTGTTGCACTGTTTTGAGTTTGTGAAAAGTATCGGACCATTTATCAATTTCTGGTGAGTGGGACTTGAAGCAAAACACTTTTTTCTTCACACGGTTTGCATCGGTCATGCATAACTTTAAAAGCGCTGTGAAAAGCTTGGTTGTCAAGCATCAAATGCATCCTTACTATCAAATGACTCCGAGAAAACTGGTCAGCTGGCAGATGAAAGTTAGCAATGGAGAAGAGATGATCCTCGCTGGTCTCCAAAATGCACATGTCATTTGCACTGGCGTATTTAGGGGGGGGGGGGCCATTGGGCCATGCCCCCCCCCTCACCGATGCCAAAAAAAATAAAAAAAAATATAAATATTTTATAGTTCTTGGGCAGTCTCATTTTGGCCCCCCAACATCCAACATTTACAGTGTCGTTTTACCCATTTTTGCTCTCAAGAGGACAATTTCTCTTCTAAAAACACAAAATTTTCGGCGCGCTACGCGCGCAGAAGAGCTAATCCAGTTTCTTCTATGGTTCCACTCTACATTGCTAGATAGCGCAAGTCCTTCCCACCTCACAAAGTAACATGTAGGAAAAGTACACAGTTTATGTAGAGTTCGGAAATTTCCTCCCATCGCAAAGGCTAGTAACTGCTCTTTTGTGTGTGTCATGCGGCACGGTCAGTTGGTGAAGGACTCACGGAGCAATGCTTGGCTATTTGATCGGATGGTCAAGGTAGTTTCGATACAATGCATATTTTATCTCTTATACGGTCTAAAACCCCTAAAGATTTTCCTTCTTTTTGTTCTCCATGATTACATGTGTTGCTTTTTTGTGAAACCTACCAAAAAATTTTTGCGCGCTTCGCGCGCTTTGCAAGTTTACATTTTAGATTCCGGGAAAAACATTTAATCAACGCCGAATTATGCTTCTCTAGCATATACAAATTTTATGCAATATGTGGCCCGAATGAAATGGTCTAGTACACAGGGTGTTTTTTTTTTTCAAATCCCACCTCACCTATACCCAACAGCACTGGGGCTCTAGGGGCCTCGGGTCGCAGGCCTCCCGTCGGGCAAATCTTGGCGTTACCTGTACTCAATAATAATAATAGACTCTGGCTGTGGAAAATCTCCGTTCCAATCAATTCACTGAAATCCATAGGGATAACTCCACTCTGGATAATTTTGAATAAAGTCGGATAAATTGTGACAAACTTAATGTGTTTTAGAACAAATTCAAATCAACCTTTAAAAATTTTTCGCAACAATTGCGCATCTTGATGGCTGCTATCAAGCCTGACAAGTGCCATTTCCGACGATCTGGGATGTATTCAAAGCTCAAATTTTCTTGCTACGCTACGCGCCAACCTTTGGTGGCGCTCCGCTCAGATATTACCGCTGACTATATATCCGGAAGTCAGAACACTTTACCTATTTCTAGACTTTTTCCAATAGGCCTATTTTTTTAGGAAAGACATCAGACAGTTGTCTTAGTATCACGTTGAAAAGCCTGGGAAGGGCAATTTCCAGTGATCTGGGGGTATTTTTTGCCAAAATTGTCTACGCTCCGCGCCAACTGATGGTGGCGCTCCGCTTAGATATTGCCGCTGACTATATATCCCACTTTCAAAGACGGATCGCCGCCCATGGTGGTCATAAAGAACATCCATATCTACCGAGGAGTTATGTGATTTTTTTCTTTCTTTCTTTCTTTTTTTTTTTGTTAAATATGTGTCATTATACAAAATGTCAGTACACGAAATGCCAATTTAGAGATATTTTCAGCGCAGGTCAAACGGCCCGGAGATGCAATCTCCAGCCATCTGAGAGCCTTGGGGAGCCAAAAATTTTCTTGTACGCTCCGCGCCAACCTGTGGTGGCGCTCCGCTTAGATAGTAAATCGTGCTCCATGGCCCCCCCCCCGTCACCGAATTCCTAGCTACGCCACTGGTCATTTGTGAAGCTTTTTGAAAATATCCCCTGTATGTTTTATCAGGCAATTTTCATAGCAAGTACAGTAATTACTGTGCACGGTGGAAGACCATTTCCAGTAATTACTGTGATATGCTTCTAGCATCGTACTTTGAAAGACATTGCAAATCAGGAATCTTTCCTCTAACCCTGTCACTAACAATAACCCTAAAAAAAAAAAACAAAAACAAAAAAACAAAAAAACAAAAAACAAAAAAACAAAAAACAAAAAAAAAAAACCACAAACACGTCTTTAAGGGCAATCGGACCAAGAAGCCCGAAACAAGTTATTCATAAGTCTATACTCTTTACCACTGTACCATGCGGAGTACTCGAAAGCTCCTGTCTAAAATTAAATATTTACGTGTAAATCACTCAACCGTATCTTACCGTTTACAGTTTCTGTAGCTGATGTTAAGAAATTATAGCACAGATCAGTTCAAGCCATGAGGGTCGGGTGTTTTCATAGCAGCTTGGGTAACGCTTTATGGTTTCAGTTATCGACCATACGTGATTGTTGTAGCAGATAAAACAGAAGATTGTGATCCAGCGTTTGCCAAAGTTCCCCATGTGGCTGTTTTGGAAGATGAATCTGTCAAGCTGATCTGTGCACTACGGGATACCATGTCATTCTCAAGGCATTACCACGCATACGCCACATTGCGCATCTTAGTGGAGTAACTTTGAGACTGTTGGCCTTAACATGCTAATGGCGCTTACTCGCTTCATGAGCATTACTATATTTCAAAGAGGTACACACTTATATAAATGCTAAAACCAAACATCATTTGCGGTTGAAATACTCAATATAACTGCAGCCAAAAGTACAAACACTGCACTCTTATCTATTCCAGAATATTGACTTCGACAGCACTACTGCCTCATCTGCAAATACGATCATTTTGCCAATTTTAGACCAGTCATTTTCCAGTCAGAATGATCGTGAGGAATATTTTCCTTGCATAGATGGGGATGACAAACATAAAGATTGCGGGAACTTCTGGTACCAAGATATGAAAGAAGTTTGAAATGCGTCAAATCAAGAAGGGTTCCTCGGGCGCCGAGCACACGTCGAGGTGACGCCATTTATCTTACTAATAGTGACGCCGTTAATGCCTTAGATGATATCAAGAGTGACTTGAACGGGGTATTTAAAATATGTCACGAAATTAAATGCCTAACTGACACGACTTTAGACAAAACGTTCAAAGTGCATGCCCTAGGGTACGGAAAACCCAGTTTCTTGAAATTCACAGGCTGAAAAATAATTCGACTTAGTGAGGAATATGATGTACTTTATGGTTGCCAACAAACGTGTTCACAACGCCATAATTTTTCATTGTTCACTATAATGTAAATCGCGAAGTCTGTGGAGATTAGAGTCAGTCTCTTTCAGCGTACCCACCACATAGAAATGCAAACAATGATAGTGCATTTCATTCAATGAAGAAAAGCACTATCAAACGTTTGAGGGATGCCACTTCGCCGACAAGAAAATGTAAGAGCGAGCGATACACATGGAGAAGGTTTAAAGTCATGCTTGGTTGAACTCAAGTTCTCCATGTGTATCTGTATGTGTGTGTGTGTGCTCTGAATAGCACAGCACTACCGTTGCCAGTGTTTCCACATGGGACAGAAAGGGAAACCTTACAGCTGATGAGGAATCCGGTCTGGATTTGAAAAGCTTTCTTTCCCCCAAGTAAGTCCTCTTTAGCGTTGGAAATGGTCATGAATCCATCAAAATCAGTCAAATCAGTTCTACAAGACCAGGAAACAGAAATGGTTGAAAACATTGAACAATATGAGCCAAAGTTTTACGATTACATAAAAGAACGTGAGAAAACCGTACTAAGAAAGTTGACAGGAGAAATGGAAGAATACCACTTGATGACAGGACTGGAAAACAGGCCCGAGTTTACACGAACCAATCATTAGATAAGATTTAACGACACACCAACACAAATGTGTTGTATAGTGTCAATTAGATGAAAGGTAAAGTTTAAATACGGTTCAGTTCAAGTTCGGTTTCAAATATATACAGTTCAAATACGGTGCAAGTCCTTCCCTTAAGTCGCCTTTAACGACAGGCGGGAAATACCGTGGGCATATTCTACAACCCCCTGCCCACAGGTCCGAACCAATCAGAGACTGTCAACTCCATCCTAGACACCCCCCCCCCCCCCAAAAAAAAATCTCTAGGATTTTCAATAAAGGATGAAATTGCGAAAACGCAATTCATTCGAAATATGTGGCAACACGTTGGCGTTCAGGAAAGCGAATTAGAGAAAGCACTGCGAAATGAGTAAGTTCGTATGTATGTTTGTAAGCTTGTTAGCTGGTTTGTATGGTTGTTTGCATGCATGCATCATGCGTGTGCCAGTATGTAACTTTACATGCATCTCAAGAGGTGAAACCGTAACGAATTTCATACTTCAAATATGACTGGAATATTCCATGTAAAGTGAGTGAGAGAGCTGTCGTTTTGGGGTAATCATGTCATAGTACCAGATGTGTGAAAACGTGCAGCCCGATAACTCAAGAAACGATAATGGTAAACGTCAATTTGATATTTGAATGGAATTAGGGGTGGCCAACATTGACTGGTATAACCCTTTATTTGTGACTGTGGTTAAGGGTCACAAAACACTTTGCATTTAATCAGTTACCTACAGCAGCATTGAACACCTCTTGATTCATCGCAACCTTAAAGCATTTCGGCATTCTGCTGCAGTCACCCTCTGCTACATATAGTCTCATCGGCTTATTCTCGAAGTTGAATATTTTTTTCTACGGAACTCTTCATTGAAAACAGGATGCAAGGGGTGCCCTTAGTAATAATCCCTTTACCCTGTGCTGTTTTCTGGAGATTGACGGTCATCGAAGGTTGGGTATTTCAAGCTCAAACACCTGAAAGTGTAACATCTCAAGAGCCCTATTCGATTTCCACGAACAAAAATGATTCGCGATAATTGATAAGCAAGTTTACATTAGAGTAAACCACTTTCCTAATTATATTTAAAAAATCTACTTCTGCGAAAATCACAAATCATGTGAGGTCAATCGAAATTAAACTCTCGGATTTTTTTTTTTACTTACTACTCGTACTGGCCTTACAGATGGTCAAATAGTCGATAAAATTTAATCAACAAAGGTTGACCACGGTTAGTTAGTTAGTTAGATAAGAGTTAACGACAAACCAACACGTATGTGTTATATAGTGTCAGTCAACTCGATAAAAAGTTCAGTTTAGATTTATTTTCAAGTATGGTTTCCTTTTAGTCGCCTCTTACGACAGGCGGGAAATACCGTGGGCATATTCCACAACCCCCAGCCCACAGGGGGACAACCACGGTAGTTACCAAAAGGGTCATGTCATTTACATGGTCATATTTTACGGCTTTCATTTCAGAGCAGAGAATGCGTCCATGAACAGCAACTGCCTTGAGACAATAGACCATGGATTAAGGTTGGGGACAAGGTACTTTTTTAAAGCGTCACCCTCTCTCAAACCTTAAAAGGAAATTTTCAGCTAAGCTGGCTCCAAGTTGGAGAGGACCATACAAGGTCATAGAGCAGTTGTCACCAACTAATTTTTGCATACAGTCTGAGGATGACAAGAGAATCTCTCATGTTGAGCAGCTAAAGAATGTTGTATAATTGTAAATTTGATTAATTCATTTTGAGCAGTTAAAGAATGTTGTGTAACTTAAAATTTGATTACTTTATTTTTTTCAGAATGTAAGATGTTATACAGTAAATTTTGAGTTGATATGTATAACTTTTAACCTGGAGTTTAATTTGATTCTTTAAGTTAAAGAATGTTACAAATTTAAGTTTATTCTCTCAGTTCTTGGTTGAGCATTTAAAAAAGGGAGGGGTGTTGTAGTGATTACGCTGTGAGATCATAAGATTGGTGCTTACCTTAGTACTGTACATCGGTGCAGCATTTAAAGAAGCGAGGGGTGTTGTAGTGCGTGTACAGTAGGCCTAGCCACTATGTCGTCACAGTAGCAATGTGTGTATGTTAGGCTTAGGCCTGTAGACAGTATTATGTCGTCACTAAAGGGTTTATGCGTGTAGCGCAGTAGAATATCTTAGATGCTTATTTGTTGTGATATAATCCAGAGAATACTGAAATACAAATCAGAGTGATACAGACATCAGAAGTGTTATGTTGTGTTTACTGTTTGTGCCTCAGCACTACATACCAATCACCTTGTCATCAGGCGAGGAGTCTGGGCAGTGACTTCTCCATCGCTATAGCAGTTTCTTTATATAGTTATAGTAGTCTCTTCTCACCTGAACGTCACACTGGGAAGTTCAGGAAGTGTGAGATTTGCACTAATTAGGTCATTTTCGACTATTATCAGATTCTTCTGCTAGTACTTATAACACCAACATTGATGTGTCTAGTACTAGTTCTGAGACATAATGAAATAGACAAGAGGATGAACTAGCAACTACCACTAGTGAAAATGTCACTGGAAGTACATCTAAGAGAAAACTGAACATTCAAAAATTGCTAAAAAGATATTTTTGGAAGAGACAAATCAAGTAAGGTGCAATGTTATCATGAACTTGGATCAGTGGAAGCATTTTGCTTTTGTGTTTGTGGGGGTAGGGTCAAATTTACACCTCACAGTGACAGTACCATGGACCTAGCTATGAAACTGAGGCTTTGCTGTGACACTTGCAGCCTTTACACTGAATTTAACACTTCTAAGAACATTGGGGGAAATTGTTTTGAGGTGAACAGGCGGTTCACAATGGCAGTGAGGAGTAACGGCAAAGGTCGTAAAGCTGGTGAACTCTTTTGTGGTATCATGGGTATGCCAGCCCCTAGCTCTAAAAAATCATGGAACCAGCATATGAGACAAAGTACCCAAAAAGAGCTTGAAAAGAGCTGCTAGTGAATTAAGGGGGGATGCGGGGACTAATCAGGTATTCCAAGCTGAAGTCACTTGTGACGGTACATGACGAGAGGCTTTTCCTCACTTCATGGCGTGTCGACAGTACTTGCAGCAATTACTGGCAAGGTACAGGATAATGAGGTACTGAGTCGGGACTGCCATGCTTGTTCTACTCAGAAAAACCCAACCAAAAACTGGAAGGAGGAGCACAAAGCAACATGCGTCGCCAATTACGAAGGTTCTGCTCCCTCAATGGAGCCTGTCGGAATGGAGCAAATATTTAGCCGGTCGGAGGAGAGAGGGTTGCATTATACCACCTACATAGGGGATGGAGGCTTAAAATCATTCTTGGAGGTGTCTCCTAGCAATCCCTATGGGGATGCATTTCCTGTGGTAAAAAAAAAATGGGTTGGCCATGTTCAGAAAACAATGGAGACTGGCCTGCGGACAGTAAAGAAATCTCTCAAAGGAAAAAGATCCTTCTGATAGGAAGCCAATCGGTGGTAAAGGCAGACTAACAGATAAAAGTAATTGACTCGCTGCAGGTTTGGTATGGAAGGACAATCAGAAATCACAAAGGAGACCTTGTTGGCATGACAAATGCTGTGTGGGCAATACTTTATCACAAATTATCAGATGATGCAAAGCCACAGCATCATCTATGTCCGCAGGGAAATGAAAGCTGGTGTAACTATCAGAAGGCTGTGTGTCACAGAGGACAAGCTTGCAGATTTCAAGCATAAGAGAAACCTTCCACCTGCTGTCATGGAAGCAATCAAGCCATTTTTCACAAGACTCAAAAAAAAAAAAAAAAAAAAAACCCATCTCCCCTAGAAAAATGCCTAGACTGCATTACTCAAAACCCAAATGAGCCGCTGATCCAGCTAATTTGGAAAAAAATGTCCCAAGTCTTCCTTTTCAGGAAATAGGATAGTGTAATGGGCAACTGCTGATGCAGTTTGTGAATTTAATGGGGTACTAGCAACTAAACTGAGCATTTTAAAATGCATGGAAACTGAGCCTGGGGTCTATGCCAGTGAATTTGTTTTGTTAGTTAGATTAACGACACATCAACATAAATGTGTTATATAGTGTCAGCTGGATAAAAAAGGGCAAAGGTAGTGAGAAACTAAAAAAAAAAAAACAAAAGGAAAAACATTGGGCAAAATCGTAAAAAGTCTAGACAAAAACAAATGCGAGAGTCATGTCAAAACTTTCTGTAAAGTCCACTTTCTTTGAGATACTCCAAAATGAGAAAGGGATCTATGCGCTCAAACAATGTCTTCAGGTCCGGCACAGTGTAATACCTCTGACGAATATGGGAGTATTCATAGCAGTCAACGAGAATGTGACTGACGGTGACAGCACAATCGCAGGGGATACAATATGGTCTTTCATCCCCGTGGAGCAAATAAGCATGGGTAAGGTAAGTGTGACCGATGCGAGCCCTAGTCAGTACCAAATTATCTCTCCGTTTTCTGGGGGCTGCACCACCTACAGTCCCGACCGTTGGTTTGACTCTGTACAATTTGTTCTCAGGGAACGAGTCCCACAGCTCCTGCCATTTTGATTTTATGTGAACGTTGATCTTAGGATGATAATCAGTGTGGGGCAAGTGGAGGTTTGTAACGTCCATCTGTAGCGCTTCTTTAGCTAGTGTGTCTACCTTTTCATTTCCGCGTATGCCGACGTGACTCGGAACCCACGCAAACACAACTGATTTCTGTAGCCTCACCTCACATTGCCCTGCAGAAAGACCTGCAAAATCTAACTTTGTGGGCAAATACATGGGGTATGAGCTTTAATCCAAAGAAATGCTACCTATTGAGGAGTCGATCTAAATCTTCTTTTTTCTATACCATTAAAGATAGCATACTTCAACAAGTTAAGAACAGCCCCTATCTGGGTGTCACCATTTCGGACGACTTGAAATGGTCAATGCATGTAAATAAAATTACCGCTAAAGCAGGTGCTATGCTAGGTCTCCTAAAAAGAAATCTTAAACACTGCCCAATGGAGTGCAAAAAACTGGGATATATATCCCTAGTTCGTAGCAACTTAGAGTATGCTGCCTCCATTTGGGACCCTTACCAGCAAGGGGATATAGACCGTCTGGAAAAAGTTCAACGCAGAGCTGCCAGATTCATTAGTGGTAATTACACATCCAGAGAGGAAGGCTTTATGACTGACCTTCTCAAGCAATTGGAACTTCCCCTACTAAAGAATCGTAGGAAAGTCGACAGGTTATGTTATATGTATAGAATTTTGAATAATCAGCTACCAGCTGTCCCACGTGACCACTACCTTACAGACCTTCCAGCAAAAAGAAGGGTCAAACCTAGGCAATACAAAGATTCTACCTTTTTTAACATAATTGAAAATCAGGCTAGTAATAACAATAAAGCCCTTAAATACATTAATTGTAGAACCCCGCAATATAGGTCTTCTTTCTTCCCATCGACTATACTTGACTGGAATAAGCTGACCGATGAGGAAGCTAATGCACAGACCCTGAACATTTTCAGGTGTCGTCTGACTTTTTGCTAAAGCTCCCTCTCTCTCATTCCGTTGCGTTTATGCCCTGTGGGTTCCTGCGACGTACTGATGATGATGATGATGATGATGATGATGATGATGATGATGATGATGATGATGATGATGATGATGATGATGATGATGATGATGATGATGATGAAATTGGAGTACGTTTCACGGAGAGCTACTACATAAGGGTGTTTTTGATCATGGCCTTTGAGTGCTAAAAGGCTGGATAGTGAGTCTGTGAACACAATGAACTGGCGGCCGTGCGAGGTTTCGTTCAGATCGAATGCCATCTTAAGTGCCTGGAGTTCGCCAGTAAATATTGATGCATCATCCGGCAATCTGATTTGCAAGAATGCATCTCGGCCTGTCGCCGCAGCTCCAACCCTGTTCGTGGCTTTCGAATCATCGGTATAGATTGCATGATAACGATGATACTTTTGTCTCAGTTCATTAAACCCGGCACGGTACACCAGTTTATTTGTTGAGTTCTTTAGATACTTTCTCAAACTAAGGTCAATAACTGGCTCCACTAATTTCCAGGGAAGAGTGGTTGAGAAGGAAAGCTGTGCTACGAAGTCGGGGTTGGAACACACGTGTGACAAAGCTTCACTAACGCGACAAGCAAATGGAGGAATAGCTGTTGGTTTTGCGAGATATATGTGACCACACTTATGGTTGAAGGTCGTCTCAAAGGTCGGGTTGTGTCTATGGCTCCTCAGTTTGATGGCAAACTGGAGTGACAACTTCTTCCATCTTAGCTGAAGGGGTGGCTCATTCGCTTCGATGTAAATACTCTGCATTGGAGACGTTCGGAAAGCTCCCAGACAGATTCGAAGACCTTGGTTATGGATAGGGAGAAGCTTCCTAAGGTATGACTCGCGTGCGGAACTGTAAACAACACAACCATAATCGAGTTTGGACCTAACTAGTGATCTATAGAGACGAAGCAAAACGGGGCGGTCAGCGCCCCAGTCCATCTTTGAGACGACCTTCAACAGGTTCAGCGCTCCTTGGCACTTCCACCTCAGATGGTCGATATGGGCTCTGAAGTTGAGCTTGTTGTCGAGTATTAAGCCAAGGAAATTGTTTTGAAGAGATACAATGAGAGGATTAAATCTGCCAACCGAGCTGCCAGAAAGATAGGGAAAAAAGGGGGGGGGGGTGTCAAAAGGCGGAACATTAGAAAGGGATTTGAGGAAGCTCAGACCCAGAAAGAAGGGGACGTTTATGCTGCAGGAACATTTTAATTAATCAACTTTTCTTGAGTAAGTTAAATTGAGACAGGCGCAGGTGTTAAACTAAGATATGGGCTAAAATTATCATGTTGACTGAGCACTATCAAAGCGAATGTGTAGTGATTTCTCTGACAGCCATTTCCTCAAAACTTCAGTTTTCTATTGCTTTACAAACTCTTAGCAAGATAGAACAAGAAATAAATAAGCCATGGATGAGAAATTTCTGACAGAAGTAGATGTGCTGCTTCATGGAATGGGTTTTTATAAAAATGTTTAGTTTTCGAGTTATTCCACTAAATAGTGCTAATTATGGTCTTCGCTAATTAATATCATGAATAACTCTTAATTAAAATCCCTATTGCAAAATCAAATTTATGCTATGTAGTCTATCTCTCTGCTTCTCAGTGCACAATTTCAGGTAATTCCCATGATGCTATGTAAAGATATCTTGCTAAAACAAAATTTGAATGTATTTCTTTAAATTATGACGTCACTGATTTTGTGGTGCATAATTGTTCAAAGTCATACTGTGACGAAAAATTACTCCAAAATATAGTCTATAACTTTTGAGTATTTTTTACTCGATGAATATTTTCCTAAGTTTAAGGGTCACTGCCACCTTAACTAGATCAAATATAAATATTAAGGGGGAATATATTTTCAAACTTAAAACCCAACTCTAAGTAAACATACTATCGATTCAGCGTGGGAAGTAACGTCGGATAAGCCTTATGATTAATGAAGACAACGGAATATGTGTACTCTACACCAATATAAATGGGGCTTGAATACAATCAAATTGTTTTATAATTACATAAACGATCACAAACCCGATATAATTTATGAAACGAAACCAAATTACGTGATACTATTCAACTTCGTATAACCAACTATAAAATAATCGTGAGGACGTTACTTATCATATGGAAGGGGTAATAATCGCTATTAAGTCTCCGCTGGTTTTTTACAAACTCTTACTGAAGAACTCAAAACTTGCCCAAGCTCTCAGCATTAAAGTTCAATTAAAAGGCACCAATCACCCTGTCCGTATTATGACTTATTACAACCCACCTAGGAAGAAAATTAATAACCAAATTTTTGACCATGTTAAGGGTGATGCAATTCTTATAGGGTATCTTAACTCTCATCGTTTATAATTGGGGTGTAACAAAACAACTGCAAATGGTAGACCATTCCTTGATATCATTAATAGTAAAAATCTGTCAGCAATATTAACACAAAAACGCGTAGGAACTATACTAACAGATAAAATGAAAACCAGAATGTAAAAATGCATTAAAGTTTCGATGATATATGTTCTATTCCAAATAATGCCATGATGTCCCATATCTTTCAGTTTCTAGTCAAGTGCTATCTTAACATGTTGGAAAGTAATTGTAGGTTCAAATCTGATCTTGGGAATTCCTAGGAAATTTTGCATTTTGACCGCTACTGACTCGAGATGATGATCTTGGGAATTGTTGGGGTAATTTGCTTTTTGACTCTGGTGAACCCATGAGATGATCATGGGAATTCTTGGGAAATTTTGCTTTTTGATCCCTGTGGCCCCAGATGACCTTTAACATCCACCAAAAACGAAAGCATTCATCTTTTCACCATAACGTATCCACATACTGGGTATGAAATCTATCCAAGCTTCCTACCTGGAGATATCGTGTTAATAAGGTTTTCAGTGCTTGGCCCCAATGATCTCAGATGACCTTTGACCTCCACCAAAAATGAAAACATTTATTTTCGCACCATAATGCATTCACATAACAAGTTTAAAATCTATCCAAGCTTCCTACCTGGAGATATCGTGTTAACAAGGTTTTCGGTGTTTGACCCCCGGTGACCCCAGATAACGTTTAACCTCCACCAAAAATGAAAGCATTCATCTTCGCACCATAATGGCATCCACATACTAATTATGAAATCTATTCAAGCTTCCTACCTGGAGATATCGTGTTAATAAGGTTTTCAGTGTTTGACCCCCGGTGACCCCAAATGACCTTTGACCTCCACCCAAAAATTGAAGCGTTCACCTTTGCATTATAATGCACCCACATACTAATTACGAAATCTATTCAAGGTTCCTACCTGGACATACCGTGTCAATAAGGTTTTCAGTGTTTGGCCCCAGTGACCTTTGACCACCAAAAATGAAAGCGTTCACCTTCGCACCATAATGCATCCACATACTAAGTATGAAATATATTCCAGCTACCTACCTGGAGACATCGTGCTAATAAGGTTTTCAGTGTTTGACCCCTGATGACCCCCACCAAAAAATGATAGGGTTCATTGTCTCACCATTAAGCATCTACCAATCCAAGCTTTCTAGCTTGAGATATCATGTTAACAAGGTGTTCAATCCTAAATGACCTTTGACCTCCACCAAAAACAATAGGGTTCTTCCTCTCACGATAATACATCTACATAATACGTATAAAATTTATCCAACCTTCCTATCTTGAGATACTGTGTTAACAAGGTTTTCAGCATTTGACCCCTGGTGACCTTTGACCTCCATCAAAAACAAAAGGGTTCTTTCTCTTACCATAACGCATCTACATACTACGTATGAAATTCATCCAAGCTTCCTACCTTGAGATATGCACACACGATTTTCAGGTTTTGACCCCCGGTGACCCCAGATGACCTTTGACCCCCACCAAAAACGATAGGGTTCTTCCTCTTAATATGGGTCATCTATGTTTATATATTTATTCTTCAATCAGTTCCCATGCTTTGTGAGAATGGGTCATCACATAATTCATGATTTCATGTTATCCTAATGAATAACATACAGTACCCCATCCCCTCACCCCAAAGGTCAGCCAAGATAAAGATCAAACCAGATGTAAACATTTTGTATGGAGAAAATAATTTACAAAGAGAGGTTTGAAGAGGGCAGGTCTACTTTGGAATGTTTTCAGGGAACTCTTGCAAAATGATTGGAAAAACAACCATCCTACAAATTGTGAGTGTGTTTGGAATTTGAGGGTGCATGGGGCTGGCTGCAAATTTAATTTCACATTTGCAACTTTTTACCCTATTGTCAACATAGATCGCTTTCTTGGGGGTACGGACAGGGGCATGGCTCTGGTGGTGACTGGCTTTGTCACCCTGTGTATTTTAAATTAATAATGCATCAATTGCCATGTAATAAATTAAAACCCGACATTGGTGATTTTTTGTTTTGCTTTTCTCACAGGATGTTGCAAGCTTGTTAGACCCACCCCAGGAATGGTTTGCAAGTACTTCTTCAGGTTCTGGCTTAGTATCGTCTCCATTAAAGAAGAAGCTAACCCATCAGACGGAAGCGAGAAGCCAAATGAACCAAGTAAGTAACGTGAGAAGTTGTAAAATGCTCCACCCTCCCCTCAAATGCAGCTTTTCAGAGAGCTCTTTTCAAATGTTTGGAAAATACCCACTATAAAAACTATAAGAAATCATTCTGAAGTGCCGATGGGTATTTTCGAAACAGTCGGTTTTCTCTTCCTAAACATTAAGACCATGGGCGTAGGAGCCCAAGGTCATGGGGGGGGGGGGGGGGGGGGGGGGGGGGCTGTAACGACTTTTCATAAAAATATAACCAAAAATTCCTGCGTGCTCTATGCGCATTCAAGACGTTAACGTACATAGGCATCCATCGGTTACCACACCGCATGCCAATTACATACAATCATTTGTCGTGTTACTACCCTTCCACATTGGTTATAATTTTGGGAAGTCGTTATAATAATAATGTAATAATCAGTGGCAAAGCCATTATTTCCCTCATGGGGGTTAGGGCATGCATTATGTTGTGTGATTGCTGACCCAGGGAGGAATCTAAGGGGAAGGGGCTGTCCTCCTCCCCTTTGAAAATTTTGAAAAATTAGGTGTCGTTACATGCAATCAGGTGCCACATATGCTACCTTTGAAGTAAAATTTATGTTAAAAAATTGTTTAAGGTACAAAATAAAAATAAATGGTTGAAAATTTTTGAAAAATCAGGTGTCTTTACATGCAATCAGGTGCCACATATGCTACCTTTGAAGTAAAATTTATGTTAAAAAAAATGTGTTTAAGGTACTGTACAAAATAAAAAAAATGGCAACAGTGAGGGGGGGGGGGGGCATGGCCCAGTGGCCACCTAAGTACAGCACTGATAATCAAAATGTAAGTTTAACCATTAAAAAACACACTGGTGAATTAATACCGAATATGTAGATGCTGGTGCAATTCAAATCAGAACTTTAATTACCACAGAAGTATTTTAAACTATTGATTACCTTGAGCTAAAACATGGAATTACTTTTTTCAGTAGGTAAATGAAAAAAAAATCAGCATATTGCTCCAATTTTCACGAATGTGTGTGGTTGGAGGCTGCACCCCCACACCTCATATGCATATGATTAAGGCCCTCCACTAAGAGATACTGATTAGTCACCCTGTGTTTTAAATGCTGATGCACTATAGTGTGTGGTAGAAACAATTTTAATGGTGTAAATTACAACATGATAATGATGATTACTTCACTCTGTCTATATTTCCTGTTTTTTGCTAGGATGTCGTAGGCTCATTCGACCCACCACAGGAATGGTTTGCAAGCACTTCAACTGCTGCCTCAGAATTAACTCTGTCGAAGAAAGCTAAACATCAGGCAGTACTAAGTCGTGGGATGATCTCTGTAAGTATTGTGACAAAAGTTTAAATGTTGCCTTTTCCTCAAGACCTAATCCCTACCACTCAGATGCAGCTTGGTACCCCTACAGAACTGGCAACGAGAACACTGAGGGGTGGGTATGATCCCCCCCAAACACTCTGTCCCAATCCACACCTGCCCACCCTTATGGTTTTTCTCACTTATCTGAGAATGATCGTAGCTGTACTGCATGCTACATGTGGTCAGTTTTTCATGGTTTTTATTTTTCTTAAATCAATGTATTCTCTGAAATTTCCTGTTATTTTAGAGAGGATTTAAATAAAGCTTATGACACAAATCAGAACACATTTCCATTAAATTTCAATTTTCAAATTGGCAAATTAACGGTACTATGTACAATGACTCTCACTCTTGGATAGTAAGCTTACCATGTGAAAACAATAAATATCATGCAACTATAATATGATGTAAACTGCACGTGAATCAATGGCGGCATATTTGGCAGTAGTGGATTTTGAGTGAAAAGTAAGTAGTCACCAAAATATCCTGCATGAAAACTTTAAATTTTTACACAAAACTCTTCACCATTTAGCCCATTAAGATAATATTATGTTACGCTGCATGTCCATACCAACTCTGAACATGAACACCTCCCTTGCCCTAATCAGTTGCAGATATCCAGCACATGCAACCAATGCAGTTGTCTTTGAAACTTTTCTGAAGGCAGAGCTAGATGTGTGATCACAATGATAAGAACGCTTTAAACTGGCAAATTTACGGTACCATGTACAATGACTCACTCTTTGGATAGTAAGCTTACCATGTGAAATCATTAAATATCATGCAACTATAATATGATGTAAACTGCACGTGAATCAATGACAGCATATTTGGCAGTAGTGGAATTTGAGTGAAAAGGATATTTGGGGGTAGGGTGAGAGGTTAAACAGCCCCTGAGGTACCGAAACTTTCTATACAAGAAATATTCACAAAATTAGGATGGGATAGAGCCCCGTCCCCCTCCCCATATGGAATGCATTTTAATATTTTAGTTATATAAAACCAATTACCTTATTTCTGCAGAACATTTGAATTTCTCAAAAAAAAAAAAAAAAAAAAAGACAAAGACAATCCAAAACTAACAACAGCTACTTGCTCTTTTTAATAAAGCTATGCCACTTTTTGGTCATTAACAACGACCAAGAACGGTCATTTGCTGACACCACTGCTAAAGCTGCAACGATGAAGAGGGTGACAGAAGACTACATTCATTCCCGCCGGCCAGAGACCCTTCGCAGGGAACTACAACTAAAGTCTAGATCTAATTTCTGGTGAGAGCACAAAGGAAACAATAATAGATAAGTGGCACTATCATGAATCCCAGTCACAAGGTCCTTTATGGGATTGTATACCTAAGTACAACTGAAACTCTTCCTTCCTTTACTGAGTTTGCTATGCTGATTAAAAGAAGTCATGTTGTCATGTTTTGGTTGTTAAATCCAAAACTCTTTTGATCTGGGAAGGAGGGAGTGGGGTGTAAGTAGTTACCAAAATAGCCTGCCTGAAAGATTTACATTGAAAATGATGCAAAATTATACACGAAACGTCTGTCCCATTTAGCCCATTCAGATATTATGTTACACTGCATGCCCATACCAACTCTGAACATGAACACCTCCCTTGCTCCAATCAGTTGCAGATATCCAGCAACATGAAAACAATGCAGTTGTATTTGAAAGCTTCCTGTAGGCAGAGATAGATGTGTGATCACAATAAGAACATTTTAAACTGGGAAATTAACGGTACCATGAACAATGACTCTCACTCTTGGATAGTAAGCCAACCATGTGAAAATCTTTAATATCATGCAACTATGATATGACGTAAACTACACGTGAATCAATGGCAACCTATTTCGCAGTAATGAAATTTCAGTGAAAAGAATATTTGGGGGTAAGGTGAGAGGTTAAAATAGCCCCTAAGGTCCTGAGAGTAACTTTCAATATGAAAACATTTCACAAAACTAGGAGGGGATAGAGCCCCCTTCTCACATGCAATGCATTTTAATATTTTATTTATATAAAATCAATTATACAATTTCTGCAGAACATTTCAATTAATCAAAAAAAAAAAAAAAAAGACAACCCAAAACTATCAAGAGTTCTTGCTGTCCCTGAGAAGGGTATGCCACTTTTTGGTTATTAACAATGACCAAGGACGGTCCTTTTTTCTCACCACTGCTAAAGCTCAAAAGATGAAGAGGGTGACAGAAGACTACATTCATTCCCTCCGGCCAGAGACCCTTCGCAGGGAACAACTAAAGTCTAGATCTAATTTCTGGTGAGAGTACAAATGTATCATAATAATAGATTAGTGGCACTATCCTGAATTCCAGTCACAAGGAGGGTTCCTTTATGGGATTGTATACCAAAGTGCAACTGTAACTCTTCCTTCCCTTAATGAGCTTACTATGCTTATTACAGGAAGTCAAGTTGTCATGCTTTGAGTAAATCCACGACTCTTTTTGGATCTGGGAAACGAAGGGGGGGGGGGGGTGCAAGTAGTTACACAAATTTCCTGCATTGAGCCTGAGCAAATAAAAATTCTTTGTGGTGTAACTGCAGGGTCTCTTGTCATATTTCTTGTACTTTTTTGAAGAAAGATTTCAAACTTGTACAGAGGTTGTCAAAGATATCTGTACCCCATTTATACCTGACTGTAAATTTGAGATGAGTGGATTTTTTCTTGTCGTGACTAATCCTTTATCCAAATAGAATGTAAAACTATCATTGCAAAATGTATTATGAGTCTTCCATATCATGAATTTCCGTCTTTGCCTTATTCATTTGCTTTAAAATATGATGTACATCCATGTGAAAAATTTGTTGTGTGTTTATAAACCATACTAAACTATGTATGATGCCTCACGGTTTTGTCAGGTATCAACCTACACTACAGCGTGGAGAGGACAGTGGGGGAGTAGATACATCCAGGACTCATGTAAAAATAAATTTACTCAGCTCTATTTTTAATCTTTTTCAACTTCTTGTAATGCACTTCTGCAACTTTACTTCTTCAGATACCAGAAACTGACCCCTACATAATTTTCTAATCAGTAAGGATGAAACAACGTATTTCCCCCAAAAAAGAGGGGCGGGGTGTAAAGCAATGTCTTCATAACCCCCAGACAATTTAAATTTACTGTACCTAACATACCTCATCCATGGCTTTGTAGTATCACTTGCAGTGATAAAGTACATATCCAAAGAATTCGTCTGTGGTTCATTTTGTTACTTTAATCAATTTTTCGTGCAAAAGAGATAATTTACAGATGGGAAGCTAACTGTGGTGGTATCGTATGTCTCCATCAGTGGGTAATATTTTCTGACATTACAACATGGTGTAAACCACTACACATCAAAACAATACTACTATGACAGGTTATTTCAAATATTTTGTTCCTTGTCTACGGACCGTAGTGTTCGGCAGCAGCAGGCCCATCAAAAAAAGTATGGGGATTCTGTTACTTTAATGTAACATGCTTTAATTAACAATGCCAAAGTGCAAATCGCAGTGCTTTACTAGGATCAGAAATGTATTGTAATGTTCGCTGGAATGATTAGCATCAGCGTCTGTAGGGTACCTAGGTGAGCACGAAAAAAAAAAAAAAAAAAAATGGGACTGCACCATTAACTAATGCTATCTTAAATTATGCTTGATAAATGGCTATTTTTTTTAAGGAAACAAGGAAATTTTCGGAAAGATGTGGTTTTTCATAAGCGCTAAATAGAAAACCATACTCATGATTTTTTGCCTGAGAAATTGGGATGTACCAATTAATTTTCAGGAAATTGGACTCAATAAGCTTCCCACGTCATTAAATAAACATTTTATATTTCGGTTCCACAGAAAACCTTGGCCAGAAATAAAGAAGTCTGCTTTGTGGAAAGGATTAGTAAAATTTATCAAAACAGATACCCTCCCTGGAAAAAAGTGCTTTTTACGTACGTAGAAACGGGCACGAAGAAAGAAAGGAGAACTTAAACCTGACCGGACAAAAACACAACGGTGAACTATTTACAGAATTCTGTTCATTGCGTTAGCAAACAAAATTTCTGCGATAACTATGTACAAAGTGCTATTGTACAGGTAGTTATAAAGCATCCAGTCTTCAGCCAAAGAAGTTCGCGGATGATAATCGACGATGTGAAAAATATCAGTGAAACAAAAGCGGCAGTTGTCACAGTGATGGAGGTGTACTGTACTAGCAGGCTACAACTAAGCAGCACTTACATCCTGGGACATCTATTGTTTACACTAATAAGTGAGATGTTAAGATGTTGAATTTCTTTTTGGTTTTTTAAGTTTTTTCCTTGCATCAAGAGATTCTTCAAATATTAAAGCTTTCTAATTTGAAAAAAAAAAGGGAAAACTGGTGTTAATGTTATTAAACTCCGAAAGCAATGAAATGAGGTTAGGGAACTGCTACCAGAGCTCTCTTTGTGCTTGTAACAAATATGTTAAAATTTTGTGTAACCTGTAAGACAGTAGAGTAGAGGTATTTATGAAACTTTCAAATAACAGAGACAGTTTTTACAGTGATGGGGATATAGTGTTAAGTTGTAGTAAATATGAGATTACCGAGTGGCTGGAGTTCATAGTTTAAAGCAGTAAGCTTAGATAAGTTAGAAAAGTAATACCTTCTTGCTTCATTATATTCCACACTGAAGAATAAATAGTTATAACATTGTTAACGTTTGAGTTCATAATGGCAATTGGTTCTTCAAACCTTAAAGCTATTAAATTTGAAAGGGTGTACTGTTTTTGAGGTCAAAAATCAAAAGCAGTGCAAGCAATAAATTCAGGTTGGGTTGTAGGGATTTTAGGGGTGGGGGCAAGAGAAACTGTGGGCAATTGTTTGTTAGAAGTTGATGACCTCTTTAAATTTTAGTGTAACCTGTTGGTACTTACTTGTGAAACTGTTAGGTGTGTTCAGTTTCAAACCAAATACCAAACTTAAAAACATCTACAAGCTCACCCTTACAAATATCATGACAGTACACACCACGGGCGCAGAATCTTCAACCTTTTTGATTCCTTGACAAAGGCAGGGAATCTAGGCATTCATGATGGCGTATGTTTATGTGTGTGTGCATGTGACAGTTCGCTCGCTAACACGATTATCTCAAAAAGGGAAACTTTGAAACTCTCAAACTTGGTACATAGATGCCCTATATTGAGAGGAATAACCCCATTGATTTTAGTGGGGGTCAAAGGTCATCTGGGGTCAAAATCTGAAAACCTTGTTAACACGATATCTCAAGGTAGGAAGCTTGGGAAAATTTCATACTTAGTATGTAGATGCATTATGGTAAGAGGAAGGACCCTATTGTTTTAAGTTGGAGTCAAAGGTCATCTGGGGTCAAAATCTGAAAACCTTGTCAACACAATATCTCGAGGTAGGAAGCTTGGGTAAATTCATACTTAGTATGAAGATGACTTACGGTGAGAGTGAGAACCCTATTGTTTTTGGTGGCGGTTAAATGTCATCTGGGGTCACTGGGGGTCAAACTCTGAAAACGTTAACACAATATCTTGGTAGGAAGCTTGGATTAATTTCATACTTAGTATGGAGATGCGTTATGGCAAGAGGAAGAACCCTGTCGTTTTTGATGGTCAGAGGTCATCTGGGGTCAAACTCTGAAAACCTTGTTAACTCAATATCTTGAGGTAGGAAGCGTGGATTAATTCCATACTTAGTATGTAGATGCGTTATGGTTAGAGGAAGAACCCTACTTTTTTTTTTTTTTTTGGTGGAGGTCATCTGGGGTCAAACCCTGAAAACCTCATTAACACGATATTTCAAGGTAGGAAGCTTGGATAAATTTCATACTTAGTACGTAGATGCATTATGGTGAGAGGAAGAACCCCACTGTTTTTGCTGTAGGTAAAAGACCAGCTGGGGCCACAGGGGGTCAGACTCTGAAAAGCTTGTTAACACGTTATCTCGATGTAGGAAGCTTGGATTAATTTCATTCGTAGTATGTAGGTGCGTTATGGTAAGGGAAAGACCCTTATTGATTTTGGTGGTGGTCAGTTATCTTGGGTCACCGGGGGTCAAACCCTGAAAACCTCGTTAGCACGGTATCTTGAGGTAGGAAGCTTGGATAAATTTCGTATATAGTACGCAGGTTCACTTTGGTGAGACGTAGAACCCTATTGCTTTTGGTGAGAGTCAAAGGTAATCTGGGGTCACCAGGGGTCAAACTCTTAAAAATGTTTGTTATATTTGGTGGGGTTCAAAGGTCTTGTGAGGTCAGGTCAAATTGTTAAAACATGAAATGATATGGTCAAGAAAGATAAATTTGAGGGATAAACCCCAGTGCAACAAAGCATCCCATTCGGCAAGGAATCACTAAGCCTTTTGGCTTTCTCGTTAAAGACTTGTTTTCTTGCCATTTAAGTATTTTTAGGAAAACAAATGAGTCGCATTGTTTTCCTTCAACAGAAAATGAATATGCCAAGGTGAAGTGTTCAGAAAGGAAACAAAAGTATTCCCTAATCTGCATCTCGTACAAATGTGGCAGATATTTTCAGCATTATCAGCAATACAAACCACCAGCAAAAATATTTTAAGATTGAAGGCAATACTAGCTTATGATTCACATGTTGAAAGTGGTGAAGCGAAAAAAAAAAAAAAAACAGTGAAAAATTGTAGTAAATATGATCATACTTTGTAAGTACAGAGTTTTCAGAAAGAATGTTGGGGGACGATGGGGTAACTAACCAATTACAAAAGCCCTTTAAAGTTTGAGTGTGTGTCAAGCCCCACCTTAATCTCGACAGAGCCGAGGCCAAACCAAATAACCCAAAGGTGCTTATAGCATTATATGTGCAGTATTTTTTGAAAAGCTTTTGAATGTGTGCATTTTTGACTTCAGGTTTTCTAACATGTTTGTGATGCTTGCAACATTGGGGTAAAGTTGAGAAATGTAACTCATTTTTTGCTGGATGTGCTCCCAGCTTTGCAGAGAATTCCAGCCGCATTTGTTTTACTGTTCAGCTACCATTATTATTTTGGAAATGTGACACAGAGAAGTTTGACTATTAAAGTGACTTACTCACTCTTTCTTTTCTGCTTCGTGTTGTTTGTAAATCTTTGAAGCCTAGATGTTAGTTCCTTTTGCCGTACTCCCCACCCCGACACTTCTCCCTTCTTCTCCCACCCACCCCTCGCTGAAATCTTCATTTTCCGCGGCCACTTTACGGCACTAAGCAAACTAAATGTACCATGGGAAGTTAAGTGTTACTGACAAGGGAGTGACACATGATAAAACAGAGATTTAAGCAAGAAGCAGGGAGGCTGGAACATTTCCTGAAAACTGTGAGACTTGGCAGGTTTTTTTTTTCTGTCAAAAAACCTACCATCTCATGAAGTGATTGAATACTAAATGCATTGGCAAGAGATGTAGCTAGGGTCATCAATTACATACCCATACATGCCTTTCCCTGCATTACCCTAATATAAACTTCCAGAAGGTTCATTTTGTCAAATCGGTATAGTACTGTTAAAGAGCTGTTCTACACCTGAAACTGTCATTTGGGTCATTTACTACTATGCAAATTTTTTAAAAATGTCTAAGCTTTCTTTGAAAATAGTTCAAAGTTCCTTACAAGATTGGATTTAAGAGGAATTTGCAAGCAGTGATGATGAGGTGCATTCCACACACCTAGGTCCACAAAAACATTCTACAACTAGAAGTCCACATTACCTGGTATCAGTCAAATAAGTTTGTTCAGTGTATGCCCACATAACGTTTGAACACAAAGGTATGGTTCCAAATGATGTCCACTTAGTGTTTTCATGAGCACATAAGTCGAATCCATAATTGTTGAAAAAAGGCAGCAGTGAAGTCTGTTACATAGAACAAGTGGAGTGTATGCAATCTTTGCGAACTGCTTGATCAGTGTATAGGATGTCCTTTGCCAATTCCACTGGGAAAGCCTTGTCCAGTTCCAATTCTTCCAACTAAGCAACGGTTAGCGCTGCCCTCATGACTACGATTAAATGGGGGCGGTCAAAAGGATTCAACAAAAAAAAAAAAAAACAGTTACATGCTCAGACTAACGGGAAATGGAAATGTGAAACAATAGGTTGCCATTGTGCAGCACAAAAACTTGATTTGGCAGCTCAGCAATCTGGTGATCACGTACAGTTTATCTCAAAATTGAAGCACATACTTGGCCAACTTTCTGACTGCTTACATAACAGTGCTTTATGGTCAGCTGGCCTACTTGCCTAACAAAAAAAAAAAAAAAAAAAAAAAAAAAAAAAAAAAAAAAAAAAATTGGTGTCCAAAAAGTAATTGGACCATCATCCACGAGATGGCTTAGCATGGGGGACTCGTTCCTTTGGTGAAAGATAAATTGACAGTGTGATTTAAAGACTACGGAGAGTTAGATGACGTTTAACGACACACCAACAAGAATGCGTTATGTTGTGTCAGCTACAATCCTCGAGTTAGTTACTTAGATGGGATTTTACGACACACCGACACGACTGTGTTATATAGTGTCATCTACAAAAGAAAGGGGGGCAATGTTGGGGTACAATTAACTAAAAAAGGCGGGGTCAAACTCCACTAAAGAGTCCAGGCAAATGCGGGAGTCATGTCAAAAATTTCTATACAGTTTACTTTCCTTGAGAAAGTCCAAAATAAGGGAGGGATCTGTCTGTTCAAATAAAGCCTTCAGGTCTGGCACAGCATAGTACTCCTGGCGAATATGGGAGTATTCATAACAGTCAACGAGAATGTGACTGACGGTGACAGCACAATCACAGGGTAGACAATATGGTCTCTCATCCCCGGTAAATAGGCATGGGTAAGGTAGGTGTGACCGATGCGAGCCCTAGTCAGAACTAAATCATCTCTCCGTTTACTGGGGGTTCCATGTCCCCCAGTACCGACCGTTGGTTTAACTCTGTACAATTTGTTGTCGGGAAAGGAATCCCATAGTTCTTGCCATTTCGATTTTACAAAGCCATTGATCTTAGGGCGGTAATCAGTGTGAGGCAAGTAGAGATTGGTGACGTCCATCTGTAGGGCTTCTGTAGCAAGTGCATCGACTTTTTCATTCCCTTGTACGTCCACGTTACTTCGGACCCATGCTAGCACAACCGATTTTTGTCGTTGAACCAAATTGGAGTAAGCTTCACGGAGAGCTGTTACTGAAGGGTGTTTTAGCTCATGGCCTTTTTACAATCTTCGACAAAAATGATGGGACAAAAAGCAACGAGATCACCACCGCCGTATCTGCACCCCATTCCCCTTTTCAATGTTGCGGCAGCCCAACGTGTTCTGAAACTTCAACATTGATACGGGGAGCGGGGTTTGTCCCATGTACATTTGTCGAGTATTGTCTGAAGTCAGTACAAAGGTACAGGAATTTCCAAATTTTGGATTTTAGTGCTTTAAAATGAGGAGGCTGCGGGTTTAGTTTTCAAGTTACGGTAAGAGAGTAAGAGTTGAATTAGTTCTGGCAGAATAATTGCTTGTCAGAATGGCGGTGGGCGCTTAAGCAAAGGAATGTTCTTCCTCAACAAGTTCATATGAGGGAGGGGGCAGGGGAGACAGCACTCTTGCCGGACAGTGTTTACAATTTATATTTAAATTAATGTACTATTATGGAAAGAAGCTAAAGAGATTTTGCATCTAATTTTTCTTGATGGGGCGGGGAGGGGGAGGTTGTAACACATTTCACGATATACCGAACGGTTAACCACAAAGTTATCAACTTTTCATATAAATAAACATTGAATGATGATTGGAAACTACAATCTGGTTATAGATGAAATTCTGGGGAATCATTTCGAGTAGTAAAGGGGACAATTTACTTAAGGATTACACTAAATTGAAACGGTTAACCATTTTTCCACAGTACAAGTTTCTACACACAGAGATATTTCCTGTCGATTGGACGGTTGACCGTCGACATACGTTGAAACAGTGTTGAGGTCAATGGTAAATCGTGGCGCTATTTTTATACTATGAGAAAAAGGAGTTCTACATTGAGATAAGAATAAATTTAGCATGATAAAGCCCTCATGCAGGGCTTCCTCTCGCAGTTCGGTTTCCGAAATCAGAATACCCTTTTGCCTGTAATCCTTTTAGTATATCTATATACATACCCCCTTCCCTGAAAAGTACTTCGATCTGCCCCCTCCCCGAAAAAGTATTTCTCTCTTGGAAACTCGCTCTTTCCCCCTTTTGATACCGCACCTGGCTACGGGTCTTCCGGAATGTGTAACGCCGAAAATTAATACGCAAATCTTCCATACCCGATTTATTTTGTTCCCTCCGTCATAATTTTACGAACGGCTATGGACACAAGTCACTTTAATACTGAATATGTTACCCTTCTTACCGTTGATGTTTTTAAAGGCGGCTTTTATTATATTGTCATTCAGCAATTACTTCTTTATCATGCGTATACCATGGTATTTGCCATAAAAACACTCCCTTCAAAAGACGCAACTTTTTTCACCAATTTTCATGCGTTTCCTAAGTCCGTTACAGGCCTCAGACAATCCTCGACAAAAATGATGGGACAAAACAAGCAACGAGATCACCAACCCCGTATCTGCACCCCATTCATTCCCCTTTTTAATGCTGCGGCAGCCCAACGTGTCCCATGTACTTTTGTCGAGGATTGTCTGAAGCCTGTACAAAGGTATAGAAATTTCCAAATTTTATATTTTAGTCCTTTAAAAAGAGGAGGTTGCGGGTTTATTTTTCGGGACGTAGGTTACATACACTGAGCATTCCTTCGCGGAATCTCTGGCGTATATCAACAGTTGTATCAAGTCCTGTCCTCACCGAATTTGAAACGAAAAAAGTCGAAAACTTTCAAAAGGCACACAAACTCCCATGAGACTGTACATCAGTGCTCCCAGTCTTTTTAACAAAATAAAGGTTTTTTAAAGGTTGTAAAATGTAAAATAAAGGTTTTTATAGGTTGCCAAATGCAAAATAAAGGAAAATAAAGTCCCACCTTTTAACAAGTTACACATAATAAAATAGTTACCGACTTAATTGACTTTACTTACATCAAGATTCTCTCTTTAAATAAGTTATCTTGAGTCTTTGAGCCTGTTTTGTGTTATGGATCATGCCTAGCTGTCCAAATACTCACTTCATGTGAAAGGAAAGCTAAATTTCCTGTTAAAATTGTTTGAAATATTGAGAACAACAGGTGCCTATAAATAACATGGTGCAAACTATATGTATAAAGACTGCCTAAGTTAGGGTCTCAGTAAAACCTAGCACGTGCTCTCTTCATTGCTAGTGCATACATATATACTATTAGTAAGGCATTTTCACTTTACAAAATAAAGCGAACGCATGTTTGCCAACTTGGAACAAATCAACAGATGCCTTCTGGTGGATTAGCTAAACACACTTTATCAGAGGTAAAAGTCCTCTATAAATATTAACCAGATACTCCCTTTTACTAAGACTACCACTCATCTTCAAGAAAAGAAATTCCTGTTCCAACATACACAAGTTTATTATATACACAAGCTCAAATCTGTAACTCTTATATAACCTAGGAAAAGACCTGTGATTCAGGTATGGACTCTGGAGTCATTACTGGATTTACTTTATCTTCTCTATATCATACAACCATGACCTTTATATTTAAAATCATAAATTTCTATTTGGTTGGAACAGAAAGGAACATTTCGTCTTCCAAACAACACTGATTCCAACAAGTATTATAACTTCAATTACACAGCTAAAAGGGGTCTGAATGTTTATTGAAAAATGTGTACCACACTTGTACTACTAATTAATATTAACTGTGGTACTCATGTTTCAAACTTTTCTAACTGAAAACTCTTTCTTAATAGCATTTAAGGTACTCATAGTTTAAGCACTGTATAATATGCTCAAAAGAGCTCTCAAAGAAGAAATAGTTAATGCTTTGTATTTATTATCATCACTATCGTCGTCGTCGTCGTCGTTCTATTATATGCTGAAAGTCTCAAAGGGATAAACAGCTCCTGCTAATCATGAAACTATTGAACAGGTTTCTGTTGATTTCTGGTAAAACATCCTTAAAACATTAATTTCATCTACTTTAGATATTTCACATATGGGGAACTGAAAATTCTCAACACACAATGGTTTAATGACTTTGTAATAGTCCAGTCCCTATACTACATTACAATTTACCTTTTTTTTTTTGCCTCTTTGGAATAATCTGACACCAGTTTCCTTTTTTGTTTGCGACAGTCTTCCAAGTTTGTTTTGCATTCTTCAAGTTTCTGTCTGACAATTTGAAGAAGCCCTGATGCTACAGATATTTCATGCATATCTTTTCCTTCAATTGCCGACTTGAGTCTGGCTTCAGCTTCACCCAACAATATGTTGGCGCTTTCAAACTGGTCTTGAACTCTCTTTTCCTCTTTGTCCACCATCTCTCGAGATATTCCAAGCTTATCAAGATACTCTTTACGTTCTTTCTCCATCTGGGCCCTCTTCTCTACATCTTCTTCAGTCAATTTATCCTTTGTTTGCTCTTCTCGTTCAAGCTTTTGCTTATTCAGTTTATCCTCATACAAAGAACGAGCTTTGGCATAATCTGTGAGCAAGCTCCTGGTAACTGGCACCAAGCGAGGGTGACCACCATTTGCTTTCACACCACCCTTAGTGAGACGGAGACCATTTACTGTTTCTTTTTTGAGAGCTACACGGTCTATTGAAATCATTGTTTTGTTGATGGAAAGGCTTCCTTCTGTATCGGCATTGCTGTGAGCCAGTGCCAAAGCACATCTTACAACACATGTCAGGTGTACAAATTTCCTTTCTCTTGTGGAAGTTTTCATTTCCAGTACTTTGGCCCAGTATCTATCAATCCTGCTGGGAGTGTCAGGCTTAAGTGGTTCATGCCATGCATTTATGGGAATATTTTTCTCCGTGTAGATCTTCCATTCATCAACAATGACCGACATGTCATCATTGGATGTGCACGGCATTGATGAACTAACCAGCATGATGCCTTTCACCGTTGACTTCCGCTGACGATTGTCTGGATGCAAGCAGAATAGTGCCTCAAGAAGCTTGTTCTTGAAAGGCAATTCCTTCACCAGATAGAGGTCTGTAGAACTGTAGAAAGAATAAATTCCTTCTATGCAGATCTTACCAAGGGCTGATTTCATGGATTTCATTTCTTTTCTTGCATCATCTCCAATCTGGATTTCCTCATCTTTCGTGTGATTCTTTCTGTCCTCAATTAACTTCTGAAATGATGATTCAGCTAGCTCTGATCCTTTCTTTGCATGATCAAGTTCCTGCTTCATGAATCTCTTTAGAAATCTCTTTGTCAAATCAGTGATGGTATGATACAGGGAATGGATCATTGGTCCTTCTGTCTGGAAAATACGTAGGAATGAGTCAAAGAGAGGTTTTACATCCTTCAAAAAGAGTAATTGTACCTTAACTTCATCTGAACGCAACCTTGAAGCAATTGCTTTGGCCTTCTGGCTGTCCAAGTTGGAAGTATTGGCGAAGAACTTGAAGGCAGGCCACTGAGCTAACACTCTATCAACAGCAGGTAATAGGCTAATCCATCTGCTTTCAGTATGCCGAAGGAAATGATGCTCCTCTAAACCTAGGTTTTCTTGAACCTCAGCATAGTCTTCCTACCGTGCTGCTAACTTCTTCAAAAAGTAGAACAGGCCAATACACAGTCCCTTCCTAAATGAATTATGGACTACATGAAGGTTACAGAAGCCAACATTGACATGACCCTTTCCACCTGCTTCCATCTTCTGCTTTATGGACTTATTTGCATACGGTCCATCTGCACTCAAACTCAAAACATGCTTTACAGGCAATTTCAACTCCAGAAGCAAGTTCACCAGTTCATCATTCACCTGTTCTGCAAAGGCATGTCCAAACAGCACTGACTTCAAAAACCGCACTTGTACTGTTGATGTTCTTGATGAAAAGAAACGAACGAGGACGTCCATTTGCTTCTTCATTTGGGCTGTCACCGTTTCATCAAAATGGATTGTGAAATATTTTCCTTCAATCTCCTTTACAAGCTGTCTTAAAAAGTATGGCCCTAAAGCATGTGTTAATATGTATGAAAGTTTGGACGACCTCATTGCATAGTGTTTTGCAATTGCAGAATCTGGGAACATGGCCTGAAAAATATCTGCATTGTTGTCGCAAGAAGCAAAGGAGTAGTTGTGTACTGCCACGTTCATGGCCCATATCAATTCAGCTTTAACTCTGCAATCATTTTGACTAAGCATGAATCCAGTGCTAGCTTCTGCTGTTTTGTTGTTTCCTTGTGATCTTTGACTGTTATGACTGGTAGATGGAAAGGAAAGACATTTTTGAGTCCAAGAAAATCTAGCCTGTTTTGGGACGGTCATTCATGGCAGCTTTCATTTGACTGTGGTTCTTTCCTTTAGCATGTTGCCGCAACGGTTCCAGTCCCATGTTGCTGCAATCAAGGTCCTTGTTAGCATTGCAGTACAAACAAATAAATTTGAATTTTGAACTTCCTTAGAACAGCCTGCACCAGTCCTTAAGCAGTTGTCCATTAGAATGCTTTTCTTCCAACCAGCTTGGCTGAAATACTCTTTGAATGTCTTTCAGTCATCGTTTTCTGAAATAGAATTTACAAATTAAGTATGACCGGGCAAGGCTTTTTAAAACCATTAACATCACACCTAAAAGATAAGTACTAACAGTCACGTTTAAATTTGGATGGCCAAGCTGCCAAGAGAAAGGTAAATGATTGCCTGCACACATCATTTCAATTTACCCAGCATTGCAATTGCAAGAATTCTTAGTGAGGATGGTAAGAACATACAATTTTAAAGCACCCTAGGGTAATCCAAACTCCCAGGACATATATTTTTAGTAGTGCCTGCCACGCAGGCAGCCGCAACTAATGCAGTCGACAGGGAAATGCAAATTTGGGCTGGTCACACGATCTCCTCCTAGATGGATGGTGGTATCGAAATACGGCATAGTCCAAGTTGTAGGGATAGTTGTTCTGTTGCAGTGTGGTAATTTTCGTGACCATATGACTTTTGTAAGAGGGTATAATCGGGATTTTTCTTCATTTAAATGCGAGTGCAGTATCTATTTTTAGCAACAATCTTGGGTGTATATACTACACTCGCTATCTATGGTATGGTGAAGAGTCTGCTACTAATTTTACACAGCGCCATCGAACTTATGATTGCGTTAACCTGAGCTTATCTAGATTAGTGCATAACTTTCATTTCGCTCGCGAGGACGCGTACGTGAGGATTAGGAATGTACGGTATTGTTTCAAATGCACATGGAGTTGCTATTTGACTAACGTCAGACTTGGGCAATATGCTTCTATGCATTGGTGAGTATTGATTTTTTATACACGTAGAAGTCTGTTAATGTTACTTGGTTAGTGAAAACTGTAATTGACATTGACGGAGACGAAATTTTCCAAAATATCATCCAGCAATTAGTGTTGCCTGATATTCCTGGAGTTATCAATTTCGATCCATACTCATGTTTGGAGCAACACAAAGCGACCATGATCTCTAGAGGCAGTATTCAAAGTTTTGAGTGAAAACAACCTGACTAGGCTATATCAAACAAGGATAAGTGTCATTTTAACAAACATAATCTGAAATACTACGGCTACGTATTTTCACATCAAGGAATTCACCATCATAAAATTACACCTCCCCTCTATGGCCAAAAGTCAATGGTGAAACTGAAAGATTCATGGAAATCCTGAAAAAAACTGAGCCATTCGCACTGCGATTATTGAAAGAAAACCCTGGAAAGAAGAGCTATATTCCTTCCTAAGGAATTACAGGGCAACTCAATAGTAACACAAACAAATCGCCCGCAGAGCTTGTTTGGCCGTGCCATTAGGACCAAAGTACAGTTTGATCGACGGTCCCCAACTGCATGACTAATCCCTGCAAGCGACAGATGCTAATGCAAAACAAAAAATGGAAGTCAAATTCTGACAGTAAGATGCACGCAGAACCAGCTCAAATATAAGTTGGTGACAGGGTATTACTTTGTGAAAAGAAACGCAACAAGTTTTCCTCCCCCTTCAATTGCAACCCTTACACTGTAGTTGAAGTAAAAGGGTCTATGAGACCTCTGCAAAAAAAGAACAAATTGTGAAAAGAAACTCGTCATTTTTCAAACCAGTAAATATTGACGACGATGACAATTTCCCTACGACTCCCGACTCGCAACAACCGCCAGTCACCGATCAAGTCCCACCGGGACCTACCAACCCAGACACCTCATCCGCAACGTTAACGTCGAGCATACCCAGACGAAACAGAAGACGGCCACAGTATTACAATCATCATAATTCGAACTGTTACAATATCATCACCCGTATATATATATATATATATATATATATATATATATATATATATATATATATATTATATATATATATATATATATATATATATATATATATATATATATATATATATATATATATATATATATATATATATATATATATATAGTAAGATGCACGCAGAACCAGCTCAAATATAAGTTGGTGACAGGGTATTACTTTGTGAAAAGAAACGCAACAAGTTTTCCTCCCCCTTCAATTGCAACCTGGGCAATCCTAAGCGATTTCCCCTCTGTGATTTATCACCCTCGTCAAGGGGTTTAACCTCATTGCTGTGTCTGTTATTTGTAAATTAAACTTCACTTCACATTTTGCGCTGAAGAAGGACACAGGAGTGTCCGAAATATACGCTATTCTGTTACCGTATCTGTGCTCTCGTATTGTCATCTTTGTGGTGTGTTCTACTTACTATTATTATTTTTATGTTTCATGGAGCATACGTGGATTTTCTCTTATTATGCATTTTGGACCTCGTCTTGACAAAGATTCTCTCCACGCTAGAAGGCAGGTTGAAAAATTACAGCAAAAACTCACCCAGACCAGGTCAAACATTGTCTTTTTAACACA
Source organism: Holothuria leucospilota (assembly GCA_029531755.1). Classification (NCBI taxonomy): domain Eukaryota; kingdom Metazoa; phylum Echinodermata; class Holothuroidea; order Aspidochirotida; family Holothuriidae; genus Holothuria; species Holothuria leucospilota. The sequence goes on along the minus strand of CM055961.1, from coordinate 63,256,354 downwards.
GTGTAAACGCTTGGACATCGTTCCTAAAGGACTCGAACTCAAAAACCCTCTTCGGGATTCCCCAAATTTTACAGCAGAATCAGACAAAATTTGCCGTGTTGCCTCCTCCAAACTCCGCAACCTAGCCCTCAAATGTGCCTACGTCAAACAAAGTTCTATTACCAACAAACTCTCTATAAGTACGAAGGAACTTCACGATTCTTTACCATCCAACGAAATTAAAGAGGAGGTATCAATTGCTTTAAAAAACCAATTCAACCGTCAACAACACCAACGTTTTAAGCATAAATTGGCCAAAATTAGATCACTTGTAAGGAAGGACCCTATTCTTTGCTCTCTCGAATCCAAAAACCACCCGTGTATTACCAACTGTTTTCCAAAACGTTACTATCTTAACTCTACTGTCAATCAACAGACGAAGGAGAAGTTTGTTAATTTGTCAGAACATGAACTTACGCCCCAGGAGCAAGCTATTCTCAACAAAGGCCTTTCTTTTTGTCCGAGTCGGAACCCGGACCCTATTGACTTGGTGTACGATTTACACAGTTTTACACGAAAAATTAAACTTAGAGAATATTTCAAGGACAAAGATGCCGTTTCACAACCCTCCCACCTGCCCACAACATCTCGCAAGTCAGAATGGACCCCCAGCTCCGGGAGGAACCCACACATCGACACGTTTGTCAACTCTGCGAAGGCCCATCTCAACCGCTTCATCGAAGCAACTACCAGAGACGCCAACCCAGCCCATAACCTTCGACGAGACGAGCGATCTGCCATCAGGTCTCTAAAATCAAATCATGAAATCGTAATACGGCAAGCTGACAAAGGAGGGGCTGTCACTGTCCTAAACCGTGCTGATTACATCAAGGAGGCGGAATATCAACTCAGCAACTCAAATTTCTATAGAAAACTCTCCTCTAATCCGTGTTCACTTTTTGAGAAAGAACTGCATAATCTGATTAATTCTTTTTCTTCTGAACTGGCCGACAAGGTAAATTTGTACATTCCTCCGTCACCCACTCCTGGGACATTTTATACAATACCTAAGTTACATAAAGTTTCCAAGCTTGTTGAAGACAAATTGTCTTCTGTGAATGCCCCTATTGATACCGCAAATTTTAGCCCTCGTGAATTATTTAACTTGGCCAAATCACTAAATGTTTCTCCCCCCGGTAGGCCTATTGTTTCATGTATCGGTACGCTCACTGAGTATTTAAGTGGGTTTGTTGATAGTATTCTGAACCCTCTTTTACCTTCCCTCAGTAGTTACATCCAAGATACTACCCATTTTCTAAGAATTCTCAAGGACGTTAAGTCTCTCCCATCCAGTTCACTTCTGGTCACTATGGATGTAAGTGCCCTCTACACTAATATACCACATGAAGAAGGTGTATTAGCTTGTAAGAAGATCCTCTCTTTGAACGGCTTCTCTCAACCGTTCATTAGTGACTTCACTGCCATTATTGATTTTATCCTCACACATAATCATTTTGAATTTAACGGACAGCACTATCTTCAAACATGCGGAACTGCCATGGGTACTAAAATGGCCCCCAGCTATGCTGTCATTTTCATGGCCGATCTTGAAAATAAGATGCTGGCGGGCTACCCTTTACACCCGTTACATTTTCATAGATATATTGATGATATTTTTTTCATTTGGCCTCATGGCTTACCTAGCCTGCATTCTTTTGTATCGTTTTGTAATGCTTTTCACCCTTCTGTTAAGTTTACATTTGATTTTTCTGACAAGGAAATCCCTTTTCTTGACGTACTGGTTAAGTTACATAGCGGTTCCATAGCAACTACCCTTTACTGTAAACCAACTGACACCCATGGCTACCTGAATTTTAACAGTTCCCATCATATCAGTTTGAAACGATCTATTGTATTTTCTCAATGCATCAGAATCAAGCGTATCTGCTCTACCAAGTCTGAATACGACAAACACGTCGGCAACCTTGTGGAATTTTTTCTTAATAATGACTACCCCCTACCCGTTATCAAAGAGGGAATTAGTAAAGCTTTCCGTTTACCGCAGGGATAATTGTTATGTTACAAACCTAAAGTCGAAAATTCACGTATCCCACTTGTCTTCGACTATTCCCCTAAAACTGAGGGCCTACATAAATGTATACGTTCAGATTTCAGTATTCTTCGGACAGACAAGTCCATTTCCGAACTTTTTGATGATCCCCCTTTAACTGCGAGACGGCAACCCCCCAACCTCAAATCTCTCCTTACATCCTCCAGGCTTCTTACTGTTGGGAACATAGGCAATAAAAAGTGTGGCAAGCCTAGGTGTCAAGTGTGTCGGTTCATTATCACGGACGAAACATTTGTTCCTCCCGGCACTATTTGCAACAACCGTCCCCCTCCCCTGGATTGTGACACGCCTAATGTAGTATATTTATTATGCTGCAATTTGTGTGACAAAGGCAACTATGTCGGTCAGACCGGCACCAAATTTAGGCTGAGGTTTAATAACCACAAGAAAACTGTGCAGGATAAATCAATAAGCTATCCTGTATCAAAACATTTCAGTAGTGAACCTAACCACTCTTTATCTAATTTAAGATGTATTCTGCTAATTTCTAAATTGCTAAATTCTAATTACCCGTCTGTCACTCAAAGACTCAAATCCGAAAGCAAGTGGGTAATAAAACTGTCCACACACACCCGTGGCCTAAACAAGGACCTGGGCATCCTAAGCGATTTCCCCTCTGTGATTTATCACCCTCGTCAAGGGGTTTAACCTCATTGCTGTGTCTGTTATTTGTAAATTAAACTTCACTTCACATTTTGCGCTGAAGAAGGACACAGGAGTGTCCGAAATATACGCTATTCTGTTACCGTATCTGTGCTCTCGTATTGTCATCTTTGTGGTGTGTTCTACTTATTATTATTATTTTTATATATATATATATATATATATATATATATATATATATATATATATATATATATATATATATATATATAAAAGAATTTTATTTCTATGGTAGCGTATTAGCGCCCTCTTTATTATGCCACTGTGTAAGCTGCATAAATACATCATAGGTGCTGTTATTTACCATAGAAATACAGGTGTTATGTGTTACATGTAATTTATATGTATTATAGGGAGACAAATAAGTATTGCGAAATACTTTGTAATATTTTTGTTTACTTAATTAAACCTTGTGTGTAAAAGATAGTTAAAACAAACGTACCATAAGTTAAAGGCATTCATGAAGAATTATTGGTATTTTTGTATGAATATTTGTATGCTTAGATATGGAAATATATTAAATTTTATGAATATAACCGATTGTCTCCCTAAGGAAGGATTTTACCCTAATGTCTCCCAAATGTTTAATTAAGTGTTATATATATATATATATATATATATATATATATATATATATATATATATATATATATATATATATATATATATATATATGTTACCATTACTCTTCGATACGTTCATTATCTTCAATCATTTTGCTTTCGTGTATACCCTCGTTCAAATAGCTTAGAATCATCTTATCTGTACAAAATTCCTCTCCAACAATTTTGATCGAAGTCCCTTGGCCTACTGCAACCTTAAGGTCAACCCTTGAAGTATGATAAAACAAAATACCACATAGGTTCATTGAAGAATTATTGACTTTATCTTTGATCTGAAACGCGTTCAGCTACACCTGTTGTATATATCTCTAGTTTCAATTCCATTGCCACGAAAAAGTGAGGAAAATATTCGAAAACTGAATGTGACTCTTCCTGATAGTCCTAGTAGAACGCTGCCTTTATTGACTAAAACAAAATTGACAAGAACAGGTGGAAGATGGTCATATTCAAAACCCAAGCTATAACCCACCACAGTTAACGACACAGCACCGCAACTAGTCTAGACATGCGTCTTGTTGATATGCTAATCATTCCAAAAACTGCCTGACTGCCATATTGATCTTTTTGGTCTGATTACTCTAAACAATTCATGCCTGTTTTTAACAAGCATCCCCTCAGAGGACTTCATCTGGGTAGACAACATAGAACATGTTTCAAAATACTGTGCAACTTACCGCTGTCACGTGCCACCTCTGAAGTGAACTCAGCTAGGGGTAGATCCTCCAAAACGGACGCTGAAAGACTCAAAATTTTTTAAAGGACTGAGAGGATTTCTTCTAAGCTTTATTTTAATACAAAACTTGACTTTTTTGTGACTAAAAACAAATGTATAGGTTTTTAAAGGTTTTATAGTTTCAAAAAAAAAAAAAAAAAAATAAATAAAAAATAAAGAGCCACTTTTTGAATAAAGGTTTTTTAAAGGTTTTAAAGGTTTCTGTGGGAGCGCTGCTGTACATGTGTCCCTAAGGAGGCTTTGGCGCCTTCTAAATGGACCAATCAGGTTGCAGTATTAGGGGTAGTTTCTGGTACGTACAGGAGGGTGAATACCCAAACTTCTCCCACATCAGTTCAATAGATAGCCTTATACCGGATATTCCTCTGTCCCCCGTACTCCACGATTCATCTGACGAAGAATCTCGCACCCAACCTGGCCAGAAAAGCCCCACAAACACAAATCTCCACAAACTGTCTGGGTCTCTGGCTTGCTCCAAGAAGTTAAGAGATATTTGGGACTCTCCATTCCAAAGGGCGGGCAAGAGGCGTGGCGGTAGGAACTCACCCGGTAGGCAAAACGGTCAAAAGAACAGTTCAAGCAGGGAGAAGGAAGAGAGGGCCAACTCCAATATCGGTAAAGCGGAAATATTGGACGTTAACAAAACGGTACTCTCTTGTCCATGTTTTGCTCTTCTCTTCGGATTTTTATCTACTTTTGCATCTCTTAGAGTACACGTGGAACTATTATATTATGCTTTTTGGACCCCGTTTGACTCGGAGCCACTCCCAGAAAGAAGAACGCTTGGAACTCTTTAAAACAAATTACCAAGAACACGTTCGGATATGATAGCCTCACTCTGTGTAAGAAACTTAACATAATACCAAAAGGCTTACGCATCCGTAACCCTTTCTCCAACCTTCTCTCTGTGAGAAGCATCCAACAAAATACGAAATGCAGCTTTAAAGAAGGCTTACTCCAAACAGAATAACATTAGTTAACAACTTTCGACAAGAAAACATTTTTAAATTAGAGTCGTTCCCCAGCGTATCAATCCCACCGAAGTTTTCCAGTCAAATAATCTCTGCAACCACCATTTTCGTGTGTGTTTGATCGCAAAAGTAACGAAACTCTTTACCTAAAGACGATTCCCTTTTAAGACATTTGAGCCGTGTCGGCCATCCCATCTGTTCGGTTCCTTTCCAGATTTTGTACGCCCTAGTAGTTGATCTGTCGGTGCTATCCTTCTGCCCCCCCCCCCCCCACTTACATAGATCCTACTGGATTGTGACCTTGAAGAGTTAAATCGCAGAATAGAACTGAGACAATACTTTTCAGATAAACCGAAAGCACGATGTGATGAACGAGTGAACGAATTCTCTTTCTGCCTGCTTCGAGCGCGCCGCCAATTATTGGGATTTTTTTCCTTCGTATTTGTACTCTTTCGCTTTTATTTTGACTCATGTTGAGCCATTTCTTTGCACTGTATCGCAGCGCAGTTCTCAGCACTGTAATTGTTGCAATTTGTATATGCCTTGTAGCACACAACTTAAGAGTTTCATTGTATTCATGATATAGCCTTCTTGTAAGAAATTGGTCTTTGTCCATTTATAGAGGGGCAACTACCTGGTTCAGGCCCCTTAAGATGTAAACACCTAGCCCCTTGTAATCTGTCAATAAACTCCGCCGGGGGGGGGGGTGTTCTACTGAAGCTTTGTGCTATCCTTTCCCTCCGTGAAGATAGCTGTCTCCATTTTATTTACTATAGCCTGGACCTGTGTACATAACTGTCAGCTGTGTGCTTTAGTGCAAACTACATATCACAGGGTTGCCCAAGCGGGACAAGAATAAAGGAATCAGGGAGTGGCAAAAGTGATGACCTGTAAGGCGATTTTACTGATAACTTCTTGGTTCTGTGCGCTGAACAGATAACAACGTGAACTACATAATACCATTTTATTAGTAATTCCATTATTTCTCCGACTGAGAGAGGAAGATGAAATCTTAAAAGAGTGACGTCGAGGGCACACTCAAGATCTTAGTCGCTGTTTTATTCGCTGTTGTAAGGAAATCAGAACGTATTCGAGGGCTGAGAGCGGTCATACGTAAGAAAGTTTTACTTTATCATTAACAATTATCTATTCCAGTCTCGTCTTTCGTACTTTGAGTGTATTTGACTAATCGTTTGAATACAACTTAATATTTGTGAGACCACATACATGTTCTCAAAATAAAATGTTAATGAAATGTCCCGATTAAACAACTGAAGAATGTACAATATTCCTGAATGATATATTATGCTTGAAGCTCTCTGGTGAGTGATTCCGTACTAATTTTTGGCTATAAAGTTCAAAGGTTCTAACTTGAATGAAACCTTGGGTTATATCTGTATTTGAAATTACTGAGATTGAGCTGAATTCGAGTATTATTTTGCACCCTGTTGGGATACTGATTTTATTATTGTTGGGTGTATGGGCACTTATTGAGTCTATAAATTGTTTGAGGATTATTTGAAGATGACTGGTTGTCTAATCATGCAATTATATGGCACGAATTCACTTGTATTATACATGCTCTGGAAGTGTCTATAAGAAATTTATGGAGTTATATTGTTTATATTCAGTCACCAGAAAGATCAGACATGCGGGCAGATTAGACGTGCATACATATCAGACAAGTTCCGTCAATAAATTGGTGATCTAGAAGCTACGTCTACTCGTTTTATCTGAGTTGGTGTGAGTTGCCCACTTTCTCTGGGACGCTCTCTATTTATCGCTGATTAAATTAGAAGATAGTCATCACAACGAACTATCCCGCCTTTTCTCCAACTCTAATAGCCGGTCCCAATGGACAACTCCAAATGGACGAAATTCTTACATAGATTATTACAGAAAGTTACAAACACGAAGGGTTGCGTCAGGGCGGCAGTAACACAGCGTGTCCAACTCGGAAATTTTATCAACCATCAGAAGAGATCCGGACAAAGCAGTTTAAAGAGAAACTTAGGAACCCTGAAGACTCGTTAGACACTCCCGAGTTAGGAGAACAGGTGAGAGAGATTACTCGTGAGAACCTGCTCTTTTACACTATTCCTAAGTTGCACAAATTGCCAAAATTAATTAAAGACAAACATTCCAGCCATACCACTGACTTAACAAAGCTTGAGTGCTAAAGAAATTGTAGAACTATCCAAATCACTGAAAAATATACCTCCACTGAGACCCATTATCTCAGGAATAGGCACCCTTGCCAAACCTTTATCATCGTTTATTGATTCCATCTTGAATCCTTATGTTAAAAGTATCCCTAGCTATTTTCAAGACACGACACATTTCTTAAGAGTTCACATTTTGTTACCTTAGACGCCTTGGCTTTATACTCTAATATCCCCCACGCCGATGGTATACTAGCTTGTAGAGAATTTCTCACTAAAAGGGCCAACATCGTCATTTGGCTAATGACATTAGCCGACTTAATTTGCTTTGACACATAACGATTTCACCTTTAAGGTGTCTCTATCCCATTTTTCACCCAAAATGTTTTTGACAATGGAATGATTACGTGGTTTGAAATGTTTAATTTTGAAGCTCTTTTTTTTTCAGAATACCTCACTGTTTGAGAGAAAAATGACCTAAAAATGAAAAACATGATTTGGACAAAGCAAATTTCCCTAGCAACGGGGATTGGCAACCATTTATATTTCTTTTGCTCTTTCCAGTACTTTTTTTCATTCAAATCCACGTGTAAGCTTGTATTGGATCCTCTGCTGAAATGTGCTAACATTGCCTGCTACCTTCACTTTAGTTAGCTCTCAAGCAGCCTTTCTGTGATCAGCACAGGTCTTGCTTTTAAAGGACAGTTCGCCCACGGTACAATCAAACTATAGTTCAAATTCTGATAAAGTACTTATCTAATGTATTGAAAAATTTAGGAGTTTCATTACTGACTCTCTGTTTGGAAGAGTTCAAAATGGCAAACAAGAGGGATATCAAAAGGAAAAAGAGGAAGTTCCATGGGAACCAACACACGGACAGTCCAACTTAGCAGAACTGGATTTGTTAGTTAGATGGTGTTTAACGACACGCCAACACGAATGTGTTGTGTAGTGTCAGCTACATAAAAAAGGGTAATGGTGAGGTTAAATCACCTAAAAGGAAAAAGGTTTGGGCAAAATTCTACTTAAATGTCTAAACGAAAGCAAATGTGGGACTCATGTAAAAATTCCCCGTAAAGGTTACTTTCTTTGAGAAAGTCCTAAATGAGAGAAGGAGCTGTGTGCTCAAAGAACGTCTTCAAGTCTGGCAGTGTAATACTTTTGGCGAACACGGGAGTATTCATAGCAGTCAACGACAATGTGACTGACGGTGACAGCACAGTCACAGGGGATACAATATGGTTTCTCATCCCCGTGGAGCAAATAAGCATGGGTTAGGTAAGTGTGTCCAATGCGAGCCCTCGTCAGTACTAAATCATATCTGCGTTTTTTTTTTTGGGGGGGGGGGGGCTGCATTCTCGCAGTCCCGACCGCTGGTTTGACTTGGTACAATTTATTCTCAGGGAAAGAATCCCACAGTTCCTGCCATTTTGATTTTTTTGTAGTCGTTGATCTTAGGACGATAATCAGTGTGGGGCTAGTTTGTCTACCCTTTCATTTCGGCATATGCCAACGTGGCTCGGAACCCAGGCAAGCACAACCGATTTCTGTAGTCTCACCAGATTAGAGTGAACTTCACGGAGAGCTACTACACAAGGGTGTTTTTGTTCAGGGCTTTTAAGTGTCATAAGGCTGGATAGTGAATCAGTGGACACAATGAACTGGTGACTGGCCGAGGTTTCGATCAGATCGAATGCCATCTTTTGTGCCTGCAGTTCGGCAGTGTCGAGTATCAGGCCCAGGAACCTAGTCTGGGGAACGACTCGCAATGGACACCTCTGCGGTTGCAAAAGTGCGTGCAAACAGTTTTTGTCAGAGAAAAACGGAATCCGTGGTGGATCTTATTAAGGCGGTTTTGCACCAGTCTCTCTATAGACCTCAAGTTCCTTGAGGAACAGGTAACAGAGAAGTCACCCACAAACAGCAGAACTGGATCACATCGTCAAGGTTATACAAGTGCTAAGCCTTCTTTAGCAAATAGCAGTGTTGCTAGTGAAAATGAACGACACAAAGGGGGAATATCCAGGGAAAGATTGAAAATGTAGACGCTGGTCAAGATGGTGGTTGTAAAACTAGCCGCAGTAATCACTCTAAACCCAGTATACCTGAACCTAGTAGTACACTTAGTGGCCTCATGCTTTTTGATTTGCTCTCTTCTTGAAACTTAGATGCTCAATGGGTCGGGGACACGAGCATATGAAATCGTTCTGCTTGCATTTGAATATGGAGAACATACAAAAATGTGTGAGGACAAAAAAGTGTTCTCTTGAATCATAGAAGATACCGATATGTGTTATTCACGATTATTTGCGAAACAGGTTGCGAAGAGGATAGTCTCCCAAGGGCAAGGATATAACGTCTACCTAATAGGAAGAGAAGTAAACTTACCAGAACAGTAACCATCAAAACTTGTGGATTTTGTCTCAACAGATGGAAAATCCTTCCCATATGTTGAGGCAACCTAAACTTCACTGAAAGTGCACAAGCCAAAAGACTAGAGAGGTATCAGGAGAGCTGGTGGTCACTGTTGAGAAGCAGTATTTTGATGGAAAGTTCATGGTTAACTATCAGAAAAGCAGACATTGTACGTGTGAAGATGTAGCAACTCAACCTCTGTCCTGTGTATTGTCTGTTTTATTTTAGGGAACTTTACAATCAAAACAGGAGGAAGGAACAGGTACAGAGAATGGAAAAAGCAAGGACGACTATTTGTAAAAGTAAAAGCTTCTTCAGATGGTAAAATAGCTGAGCTATGAAAAGAAACTGTTTTTACTCAAAAAAGTAGTTTGCCTGAGGTAAATATTTGAAGTGTAATGAAAAATGAAAGAATGAGCCTCTCTGAAGATTTTACCAAAATTGTGGAAGACTTTGTAAGCGAGTGTGCAAAAGGTCAAAAAGTCTGGAAAAGGTTTTTTTGAAAAAAAAAAATGTCGCTAACTATTGCGGAAAGAACTGAAAGCAAACGAAACCTCTTCCCAAGCAGATGTGATGGTACCAGACATCATGTGGGTCACTGCCACAGACCGTACCTGAGTATCTGCACATAGCGTCTATGCCACTCCGGCTTCATTTATTTGCCACATGCCAACACACTTTACAATAACTCATTTCAGTGACCCATGCACAGACATAAAAATGGGCTGTTGAACGTCTATATTCGGGACTTGATATGATAGGCCAAAGCATGATGCCAAGTCAATTTAATTTTTGACGCAATGAAAATTCATGCGGGCCTGGGTCTTCTCAGTGAATAGACCAATTACAGAATTTGCAGATGTGGGAGATGTGCCGGTGCTAATGGATGGACTTCAATGCACATGCTTTTGGGCGTATTGAAGTTGCAGAATAGTGTTCCACAAACACGTTCATCACAACTAGCACCGACAGATTATCAAGACTTTATAGAAGAGGACACTAAACGGGGGTGGTGTGTCTCGTTGGAAGATACGTTATGATCGAAACTGAGGGAAAGGCGGTTAGACGCCGGAAAAAAGATACAACCAATCATTCAATCATTTTTACAGCATGATGAAAAATAAACTTAATACCTTTAAGAACACTTTTATGGGAAACTTAAAATGTTTTGATAAGCAGATTTTCATTCACTGGTTGACTGAAAATGTCAACTGGGAATTTTAACACTAACATTAGTTTCACTATCATAATACATACTGTACAATGAACTTAAAACCTATGCCGTGCTTTCCTCTAAAAAATGTTAGCCAACACGGGTGATGCACATACCAACGCCACCAAGAAGCAGCAGCGATGCACTACACCAAGTCAAGAAGCAGTCTCAGATATGAGCAAAGACCAGTGAAATACTAAGCGAAGGGCATCCTGATACTCAATTTGCACATGAAGTTAACCAGGAATCTGTAGGAAATGCTGCGTGACATGAACCTGACATGGGTAACGCTGCCAAAGGGTAAGATTCTCATTGTCAAGGCTGACATCTGCAGTTCGTGAAAAATGGCGCAAGAGCTAAAAAGTTATGTAAATGTAACTAAGCTCAAGCCTCAAATGTTTCAAAACAATCAATAAAAACAAAATTCCTATACTTGTTTGACCAAATCTCTTGACTATTACATGATTTGAAACTACGTTGATAATGACTTTTTCGTTACTTTACTTGAAAAGTCTCACTTCAGAGGTATTCTTCCATATGTAGGTAGGCTGGTCGAGTACTCTGAGACACTAACATTCAATACATTCAATTTCTTTTTCCTTCACGTTTTTAGTTGAGGTTGGTATATATTTTTATTGGTTCCGATAAGAGGAAACCATGCAACTGTCCTGGCGAGTGTATGTAAGCGTGTATGTGTGTTTGTGACACTTAGCTCGTTAACACAATATCTCCAAAAGAGTAGCAGTGACAGTGCTGATACTTGGCATATGGATACCTCATATAAAGAAGAACCCTGTTGCTTCTGGTGAACGTCAAAGGCCACCTGCGGTCAGTGTCCAAACATAGGACCCTTTTCCAAATTAACAATTACAAAGGATTGTGGGATAGAGTTTTTGGTATGCGTCGTTTTTTTTAAGTAGCATATTACTGTGGCGAGAAAACGACGCATACCAAACTCTATCTCCGAGCAATTCTTTGTAAATGTTTGTTTGGAACAGGCGCATATTGAAAACCTTGTAAAACACAAATATAATACCTCAGGACAGGCAAGCCATCGAGTTTGTGTGCAGCGTGCACTGACGAGGAGTAGTGGTACAGCTTCCGTGACCACAAACAGCAACATAGAAAGGTGCTTCCCACCTGATGATGGTAAAGTGGTAGTATGACATGTCATACAAACTCCACAACACCTCCCTCTTCATACACCAAACAAAGATAGCAGCCAGAAACAGCTACTACAGGAGAGATAAGGAGCCAGTGTTGCTCGATGCAACCTACCGCATCACCAAGTATGCCCTACCGTTGTTCCTGATGGTTGTTGCGGGACCAATTGCCGCGACATTCCAGGTTGCGAAATTATGGGGGAAAGCGAGACTACTGCACCACACTGCAGAAGCCCTTTTTTATAATCAAGAACTGGAATCCCCAAGTTCTTCCAAATTAATTATAAAGGCGTACGCTCTTCATGGTTTCCCCAGAGTCTCAAAAAGTATGTCTGCTGCTAACATGGAACAAGCATGGAGTAGATGGTGTAGGGAAGTATGGGCTCCTCTCTACTGCCCATCTCCTTTGCCTACACACAAACTGCACTGTCATTCAATATAAACATTTAATTATTTTTACTTCAAAACATGGATGATATACAGTCTGCAATTTTAAGGAAAGTGTTTCACAAATTCTTCATTCACATAGACCGATCGCTAACTCACACTATATTGAATATTTACGGAGGTCTATATTCTAGTGGGCAGTAAGTCATTTTATCGTTGTTGAACCGAATTAAACGCAGTACCAAAATTATTTGCACGGATTAAGCCGACAATATGCAATATACTGAATTTGGTTCCTCTTCAAAAAAAGCATGGCAATCTAAAAACCCAATTTCGACCGGGGGTAGAATGGCACAGGACCGTCTGTGGAAGTCAATGTAGTCATCATCTCTGCACTTTCCTGCAGTACCATTTTCATAATAATGGACACGGCGCGCTAGAACAAGAGGTGGAAAAAACACCGCCTCATTTTTTTTACAGGAAAGGACCAAGTAACGTCCAATGATCAGCAGCAACTTTGGTACATGATATAGGACCATTGGTAACATCAGAGTCAAAACAAAAGTGTAGACAGAACAATCAAGATCTACGGTCCAGCAAATTGTACTAGTTCAAATGATAACGTCAGGACATAAACTGAAACAACACATCGCTCTGCATATGTGAGGTTATGCAAGATTATGTTGGAGTCAGTTTAATGGTATCAGAGCAAAGTGCCACAGTAAAAGTCACAAATTGGCTCAAGACGGGCTTATTCGGGGATAACTTTCAGTGTTGCCACATTGTAAGAAAAGGTAGGTTTTAGTTTTTGAAGGGCATTTTCAGTCGTCATTCGGGGGGGGGTGGGGGGTGGGGGGGGCGGGGGGGGGGTGGGGGGGGGGTGGGTATTTGAAAATGGCAGGCATTTCCAATATTTTCTTTAATGCGTGTAACGGAAAAAATTTATTCATAACACGCCATAACATGTTTAAGGGCAAAGGAGGGCCAAAAGCCCCGATACAGATGCCCTATAATCACAGACCCAAAACAAGAAAAAAATCCAAACCGAGCGCCCACCAACAATCAGATTTTGCCACAGTCAATAAAATTTTTCGATGTTTATCTTGAAACAAAAACTGACCGAAAATAGAACTAAATAACCCACTCAGGTAGGCTGTTCCACTCGTTGACAACTCTATAAGAGAAGCTGAACTTTGTAATGTCCAGTCTAGAGGAACCCTTGACCAGCTTCTTAATTATGGCCTCGAACACGGGAATTGGGACAAAACCAAAGTAGCTTTAAATTGGAGAATCACTACAGTCACTTCTTACGTATTTGTTTTGGTAAATGTTTCTCTTGACCACAGTGTGGCCAAAATAGAATGTACTTTATCTTGGAAGAACCAGGTTGTTTTTAGTAAAGAAATTGTACTAAATCTGTATTTGGAGTCCCTTCTATGAAAAGGACAAGTTTCTTTTAGAGCGTTCAGAGGAGAGCCACTCGCCTTATACCCGAGGTGAAACACCTACCTTATCATGTCAGACTTAAGCATCTTGGGCTTACCACCCTGGACTTGAGAAGAATTAGGGGGGGGGGGGAGGCTTCAGGCGTACAAATTTCTCTCTGAGAGGAATTCTTTGTCGTCTTGCAAATATTTAAAGGTTCAAAGTAATTCTTTGGGTTCGAGACCATTGTAAGAAGCTAGTTAAGTGTTTTGCAAGGCTCGGCATTAGGCTTTTACGTACGTAGAAACGGGCACGAAGAAACAAAACTTAAACCTGACCGGACAAAAACACAACTGTGAACTATTTACAAAAGTTCTGTGATAACTATGTACAAAACCACCCCGAACCTAAGCCAGTAATGTAGGACTATTTACAATCACAATATTTACAGTATTTACAAATTAACTATCACCCGGCCCGCCCGCATTGAAACAAGTGGACCCCAACACCTGCCGAACGTTGACCTTGGCAAAGGGACGAAGTCGGCCGCCACCCTCAGCTTAATCTCCGTCCTCACCGACGCCAGGACGACGAAATGCAGATATAAAACAGCATTGACAGCTTTCAAAAACACCCATTGTCAACACATGTGGGGACCCCCTCCCAGCTTCTACTTAAGCCCCCCCCCCCCCCAACAAATTCAGCATGTCCGCCCATGCCGGTTATCCACTGGGGCCACTATCCCAAACAGGTCTTTTTTTCCCTGACGTTCCCAGGCAGATAAACGAACCACGATCAATTATAAACTCCTCCATTGCACCTCCCACAAACGCACCACAGGTAGCAAACACATTGCGGCCACTCTGGTCCTGAGTAACTCATAATCTACATCACAGACCACACAGTGGTTCTGATCTTTGTCCATATTGCCGATCCTACAACTGTCTGCTTGTAATGGACGAGCCAGCTCCTGTTCGCAAAGCAACAGCTGATTCTTCCTTGGAAGAAAGCAACTCCATCGTGATTTGGACACTAGGTTGAACTTTCTTACCACGCTCTTGCTTAGGATGGTCCTTCTGGTCATCTAGCTGACACTACATAACACATTTGTGTTGTGTCGTTAAATACCATCTAACTAACCTTCTGACCACGGTTCTCATTCAGTAGATGGATTATCAAGTCATCAAAATCACGCCCAGTGACATCAGTATCACGTCCTTTGTACCCTCAGGGAATTTTGTAGTACTTGTGGGGTCTAGAGGATACAGGACTGGTTCTCGATATCCAGAGCTGAGATTCAAAGGGCTGTTGGTTTCCATCTCCTGCTATATAGGTCCCTGCACAGGGAGGGAAATATCTCTACTGGAATAGTACCCTGTCGACGGGTCTTAATCCTCTATGGTCTCTCTTCCCCGTGCAGCAAATAAGCATGGGTTAGGTAAGTATGACCGATTCGTGCTCTAGTCAGTACCAAATCATCTCTCCGTTTTCTGGGGGCTGCACCATATTGTATCCCCTGTGATTACGATGTCACTGTCAGTCACATTCTCGTCGACTGCTATGAATACTCCCATATTCGTCGGAAGTATTACACTGTGCCAGACCTGAGGACATTGTTTGAGCACGTAGATCCCTCTCTCATTTTGGACTTTCTCAAAGAAAGTAACCTTTACAGGAAGTTTTGACATGACTCCCGCATTTGCTTTTGTCTAGACTTTTTAGGATTCCCAGTGTATTTCTTTTTCAGTTTTACTTTATCTAGCTGACACTACATAACACATTTGTGTTGATGTGTCGTTAAATCCCATCTAACTTAATCCTCCATGAGTTCAAAACACGTGGCCACATAACCTTCATTGGTCGGAAAAAGGTCGCATCTAAAGGTTCTGTCAAATTAATAGAGTTTGGCGGTAAATCTGTAAAATGGATAAAATTATTGAACTGACATCTGGTGAGAAATGGGAACCAAGATTTTACCCTATTAGCACTTTAACCCTTTCATGATCAGAAATATGAGGCAGGAAAAGTTCCAAAAAACCAACGAGTAAAAGTTCTTGTGTCGAACCAACCACTCGGGGTTGCATTATACTTCGCCCCAGGAGAGCCATACATTGCCCAGTTTTTATACAAGTTTTGAGCCTTGTAGACAATGGACTGTGGCAACATCTTTCCAGCACCCCGCCCACAAACCATCAATAACAGACATCTTGGAATGTTCCTGTACCCTCTCCACTCTTTTTTCATGTCTCTAGGTGTCATCACCTTCTTAGCCCCGGGCACAGTAAATGGTGGGGAAAGCTTTTGCAAGAAGTGTGGACTATGGGTTAGTTAGTTAGTTAGATGAGATTTAACGACAAACCAACACGAATGTGTCATATAGTGTCAGCAAGTTTAAATACGTTTCAAGTCCTTCCCTTTAGTCGCCTCTTACGACAGGCGGGAAATACCGTGGGCATATTCTACAACCCCCAGCCCACAGGGGGACAACCATGGAGGGGCTTGCTCGGTTTTGTGGCGCCGACAACCCGCCAGTCGTGGGATGAGTTAAAACGGTCTCATGTGCGCATTTTATAGGCGATAGCCGGGGACAAACTACTCGCCACACACGACCTCACCCCACCTGGATGCAGTTTAACGTCATACCCAGGACGCTGTGGACTATGGGATGAAGTATGTGTTGTCTGCAGGACATGTGGACTATGGGATGAAGTATGTGTTGTCTGCAGGACAATTTAATGAATTTATCATTGGGCAAGGGTAACATATATTGCAGCTTTTATTAAGCTTGCTTAAGTGCTAAAATCGGAGTATTACAGTGCCAGTGTTTATTATTTTAATAACTTTTCCCCTTTGAAAATTACTGGGAAACAGGGTGCCGAGCCAGAAGGGTCTGCCTTGGGAACCTTACTCAGCTATGCCTTGATCAGTCTTTCCGTACATATGACATACATCATCGTATGTCATCAACATAATGCAAGTGAAGCTCGAAACGAAAAAGTCAAAATTAAGAATCTGGAAATGTAGAAATTTCAAAATTTCCTTTACGGGTCACGGTAGGTTCCAGACTCACATCCAATACTTTCTCATATTGCGGGCCTCGAACCTTTTGATTTTTGTTGGGAGAGGGGGGGGGGGAGGCTCTTGTAGAACAAAGTTATGGTCCTTGGTGAATGTGGTGACAATAGAAAGGTTGTTCACTACCTTCAAGAGACCATTAGTCATGGAACGAGGTGGGGAGAATAGGAAAGATAAAAACTGATGTTTGCTGATTTTCAACTTCTCATTTGCCCACGGGGTTAGAATATCTAATGGATGTTTAAACATCTTCCACCGTATCTAACGTTGTAAAAATTCGTTACATTGTAAATAGATGCACATAATTTATACAACACAATGTTTCTTAGAAACCTGCCAGTTGTGTTCACATTCTGTATCAATCTTGTTTAGGATGGGAAAGAAAACTTTGTCACAGTTTTGAAGTTTAATGTTATATGGCATTATCTCTCAATTTCTTAAAATTTCTTGGTACCTTTCAAAGTTTCTATGAAATCTTTAAATAGATTTCGACTGCACTTTGGATACTATTTTCCTATTTCATGGGGTTTTGATGTAATTTCGGTCAGAAGTTACTTGCAGTCATTAGATATGTTGAAACTTCAGAAACTAGGCTCAATGGATATCTCTGAATATGTGGTAAGGGACTGAGGGTAAATCTTTAGGAGGCTACAAAGGCATTGAAAAATTAGTGTCCAAGGAGCCATTCAAACTTATTACAGGGCGACGGATTAGACACAACCCTACATACACTCCCTCTATCAAAAATAATTTTCCATCTATACAAAATACCTAGCCTCGCCTTGAAGATAGGTCTCAGCGTGAAAAATCAGCAGAGATACTAAAGGTGATGTTTTAATCAACGGTGATGATGCGATTGCAAAAAGCGCCTTTGTTGCATTGTATGGAAGTAACTGCCAGTGACGAAGGGTACCGTATCATTCACGTTCTTCAAAGAAGTTGCAAATGGAAAACATATCCTTGGAACCGCTACTGATTTCTTGAAAAGTCTTGCAGGAGCTACACTATCATCATTGACAGTTTTCAGTAGGAAGCGATCTGGAGAGATAGCCAAAATGACCCTATCAGATGTCTCCAAATGTATTGAGGGTGACAATACTACAGTTGTAGGACCTCTCCAGATTTGAGGAAGAACTCTGTAAGATAATGTGGAGTAGAGATAATTGAAAAAAAAGGTAAAAACTTCCAGTCTTGATGACTAGTGAGATTAAAGAAGCAGTGGACATACTTGACCAGAAAAGGTAAGAGGCTGGTGTACTGGAAACAAATCCATACATGTTTGCCACTTTCCAACGTGATGGTCACATCCCAGGAACTGGCGTGAGGAGGGCGCATGCCAGGAGCTGTGGGGCTGAAAAACCGGAAAACTTGACATCAGCGAGTCTACGAAATCACATAGCAACTGCTTGCCAAATCATTAACTAAAGAATAATGAACTTGACATTTTGGCCTGTTTCATAGGTCATGAAATAAGAATTCCCATAGCGAATATTAGCAGTCTTTGCTTTACCGCATTGTAAATAATCTTGCCCCACCGTACTGTCAACAAATATTCTCATTTAACTGTGGCACACACGGCCATAACACAAGGCGGTCCAGATACCCAGGGAATAATTTATCCAGTATCGCATCGCAATTTGCTACACAAGCCGACCAAATTGCTACACAAATTAAAAAATGTGTAGCACTTTTTGTGTGCATAACCATAGGGTTTTCAGTGATGCTACGGTACCGAAGGAAAAAAAAATCTCAAAACTGCTACACAAAATTTGAATACGAAATTATTCCCTGTTACCACGTTTTAACTCAAAATTTCTGATGTCAATTTTACGTGTAAGAGCATCCTCTACCTGGAATACGCTTCGTAATGAAATCCAACGGTGTAAATATATTTCCTGTTTTAAAAGTATGTTAAGCATTGCATAGAAAACTATTGATCATGATGCAACTCATGCAACATTCATATGTATGTATGTTCACTGTATATCGTGTAGGTTAATGTTCACTTTTTTCTGCGTTTGTATTTCTTATAGGGAGTGCTCTGCTCTACAAGCCTACCAAGGTTTTTAGAGTAATTCCTTTCATAACCTGCTCGTAACTTTGTAACTTGTTATAATACTCGTAATCATTGTTGTTATTGTTCGTTACGAAGAAACAAATGAAATAAAATATTATAGGAGTCCGGTTGCTCCAGGTTAATAGAAGAAAAAAAAAAACCGGTGAACAATGGATTACAGTTTATGGGGCGATAAAGGATGAAAACTTATAGAAATTTTGAATAAGAAAAAAGCTATAGGTCAAATTCCAATTAGGGGTGGTAACTGACGTCAGGAGTAGAAAGCTTTCAGGTAAAATTTGGATTAACGGGTGGGGCCATACGTATAGGACAGGAAATACACTGTGATGGGGAAGTTGACTGTGATTGGAACAAAAGTACAATTTGGGAGAAAAGGCGTCCCCTTTTTTTGTGTGGTTTAAGGAAGTTATTATCATTGTGTACAATTAATATTAATATTATTAGTATATAATTTTTTAAGGTGATATGTGGGCTCGACGAAAGCTTTGCATCAAAAAGATTCACAGGATTTGAATCCACCTCGTATACTGAAATGAATCAGCACCTACCACCAGAGAAATCATACAGGCTGCGCTGCCCTTTGCCGAGCATCACATTTCATCTATCCATCCATCCGTTTATTCATTGAAAATTTAACATAATTGACAAATCTTACAAAATGATGCCATTAATTTAAATTCTTCACATCTGATGTTTCTTTCATGGGCTCTTCTGTGGGTAACAACATCACATGTCACATCTTCTTAGCACTTCGGTAAGGATGAAAAACCGTCTTTGTACACAAACTCTGATTAAAGACAGGAAAAAAAAACAAGTGATTGTCTAAAAGAAACCTTCATGGATATAGCATTTCACTTAATGTAGAGAAGAACAAAAAAAAAAAAAAAAAAATCACTCACCGTTTTACAAACTTGTGGTAGGTCTCCCGAGGTGGCACCTGTCTACCTGGAATTGTCCTGTCCATAAAATTGTCATGCGGTGTTGTCATATTATTTTGTTGATGTGTTCTTTAAAAACGTCATCCAAAAATTTGTATGTTGAAAATGAGTGTCAGCGTGGATTTGGGTTTTGCACATACTGAAACACTCTCCAGTTTTACGTGCCGTTGAAAATCCTTACAAACTGCTTTTCCAAATAGACCGCTGTTGTTCCAAAGTTGGAAGATCTGTATGATATCTTCCTCGATACTTGATTCTATCTCTTGAAGAAGTTTTCTTCAGTCGGCCATGATAACAGTTACGATTTACAAACTATTATGACGGTCGGTCGCAGAGTGTTTCCTTAACAGAGTTCAGATTTGAAATGATGCAGTGTGCTTAAAGTTTACCACTTCCAAATGCTTGTATTATGACATAGAGATGATAATCTGCGTATCTTCTTATCTTAAAGAAAAAAGTAAAGTAGTAAAGTAAAATAAGGAGAATGAAGTAGTTTCTTGCTATATCTTAAAAAAGAGAAGGGACGCTACGTTTCCTTGTGTTGAGTATTAGCTAATGGAAGGGTGTAACTGGTAGCTCTACAGGACGTCAAATTTTTTTTCTTAAAGGGTAAAAGGGACGCTACTTTTCCTTCGTGTTGATGAGGTAATGGACGAGTGTAACTGGTAGCTCCACAGGACGCAAAAAGAACAAGAGCACCAATGGTGCAGTAGCTCAACTTTGAAATGTGTGTTGGGTGACATGATAGGGGATGTTGGGGCAACTTGGTTAAATCAGATGATTCAGCAACACGAAGAACAGTATCAGGCAGTTTCAGTTTTTGCAATTGTTATAGGATGATTGATATATAAGTATAAATGTCTCTTTCAATTGCATGTTAATACTAGAATAATTTTCATGTGAAAGATTAAACGGTTTAATTTATGACTCGTATACATTTGACTGAATGGTATTAGTTATCAACACCTGTGTGAAGGAGGTCATTTGGTAACAGTGTGCTTTTGAAAGCGTGCGCGGGAGATACTGTGGGGAAGTAGGGATAACAAGTGCAAATTTATAGTTGATGCGGACTGAAGTAGATTTTAGATAATGTTGTAGTAAAGGGTAAGTATCATTGGGTAAAAGAGTGCTTTGAATCATGGAGTCACCAGGTAACAGGACTTGAAACATTAAGGCTCAGCTGAATTTCGACTTTTGGTAAAGCAAATGTATATTCAACCAGAATGCCAAAATGCATTGACGTTTCGATGATATATGTTCTAGGCTAACCTAGACCTATTTCACATGTCATGACGTCCCACAGTTAGCTACTGGTCAAATGCTGTCTGAATGTGTTGGGAAAATAGTTTTGTGTTCCTATTTAATGTTAGGAATTTCTTGAGAAAATTTTTGTTTTGACCTCTGGTGACCCAAGGTGAAGAATTTTGTAAATGGGAATACATTTGGACTACATCAGACTAGCAGAGCTGCCAAGCTCTAAATTGACATTTCCTTTCAAAATCTACAGTCAACTTTCCATCCAAAATCTGTAAGTAGGCCTAGGCTAGGCTACCACAAAATAGGCTAGGCTTGTCACAGAATTTTGTTAGCCTAAGTAAGGTGCCCAAGCAACTTTTCCATCCAATGATCATGTTAGTATAACATAAACAGCTTCCTACATGCTTCCAAATAAAGTTTTTAACGAAAGCTAGGCTTCGTGGTCTAATGTTATACACAACCTATGCGACATTATGTTAGGCTGTTCATTCAATGTCACTGATGAACTCCCTCTACCCTAAATAAATTTATGCACAAAATATGAATGTGTGTACTGAAAACAAGCATCCTGCTAACAACTACTTATCAAGAATGCGTACTCACCTCTGATTGATCCTGGGCCCTGTGCACTTATATCAGGCTCAACTCCCAATACTGTCACTCCACTTACCTGTATTCCTTACCTTTTTGTACTAGATTGCCATGCACATGGTAAGGCCTAGTCGGGATAACCCTGCTGGAGGTAACATTACATTTGGTCCTTTCACTTACAGGACGGGAATATGTGAAGCCAAATTTAAACCGTCCCTCGCGTCAGGGTTACCCTGACTAGCACATGATATGAGTGTACACTTAGCTCACACACTTGGGCCCCCCCCCCCCCGCGGGTACGGGGATGTAGAATAGGCCCGATGCTTTCTCAGCATGTCGTAAGAGGCGACTAAAAGGGACGACTTGTTTCCCGTGAGTCGCGACCCGTGTCGGTGGAGGAGAGGGTCCTGGTGGTTGAGTGAAGGCCATAACTGCGGTTTGGTCCTAACAAGACACCACTTTGGCCTCAAATTCACCTAGTCGGGAGGTTGAATTGGCCTGGTTCAACCAATCGGCTGGTGGCGTCATGCCCTGAGATCTCCGCCTTACTGTTTTTTAACTTTTGCTTTTTAACATAGCGCTAACTTTTCATGTACTCGTAACCAAGTGGACTTTACTTGTGTGTTTCAGAAGGGTGGTTGTCTCAGAAGGCGCCTGCTTAATCAGGTCAATCGGGGTTATTGGTTCTTTTAATGGCCTTGAGTATATCACTTGTGTATCCCTGGCATCGGTTTGTGATGTATTTTTCCACTTACCTTTGATGTCCCCTTGTTGGGCTCCATGGTGGGTGGGGAGCAGCGGTGATGAAATGTCATTTTTTTACTATGGATCCCCTAAATTCTCTTAAATTAACTGGCAAACGTTTCAGGAGCGACTCTGGGTCTAGCTCTGACACAGAGGCCGCTCCCATCTGGCCTAGGTTCCTTGTGATAACAAGTTGTGGTGATGGCAAGAGTCTTACTACTCTGTCACCCTTTGCCATTAATAAAGGCATTGAGGGTGTTGTAGGCACCCCTAAATCGATCAAAAGGCTGCGATCTGGAGATATCCTTGTTGAAGTCCAGTACACAAGCAAACAACTTGTTGAAAACAAAGTCTCTGATAGATGTCCCTGTTCAGGTAACCCCTCACAGGTCCCTGAACAGCTCCAAAGGAACAGCTCAAAAGTCATAAGATGCCCGGATATCAAGAACTGCTCCGATGAGGAGATTCTTGATAACCTGGCATCTCAGCATGTCAGTCACCTGTACCGCATTTCAGTGTTAAGGGAGGGTGTCAGGAAACCCACTGGCGCCTTCATCCTAACATTTAGCACCCCCAAACCACCGACAACACTGAAGATTGGCTACTTACAGGTCAGGGTTGAGATCTATATTCCCAGCCCTGTCCGCTGTTTTAATTGCCAAAGGTACGGCCATTTCAAAACTTACTGTAGCAGGGCAGCAACCTGCGAGAAATGTGGCCAGGAGGGACATGCTGGTGATACCTGTGAGGAGTCACCTCGTTGTGTAAATTGCCAGGGTTGTCACTCTGCCAACGACAAAACCTGTCCAAAATGGGTGGAGGAGAAGCAGATTCAAAAAATAAAAGCTTCCAGCAACATAACATACAAAGAGGCTAGAGAAACATTTTTGTCGCAGGACTCACAGCTCAAGAGCTATGCTGGAGCTGTGAGGACTGCGAAAGTGTCTGCTGCAACCCAAACCGATATGACCTGGCCCAGGGACAGTCACTGTCCAAAGCCCATTACACATACGTTCCCAAAACCATCAGAGCAGTCTACAACATCCAAGACAATACAGACGATGACAGCACCGACAAAAATATCACAAAAATCTACACCCCCACAAAAGAAACCTAAACCACCACCAAAACCAACAACTACAAAACAGAGACAAAAGACAGAACCAACAAAAGCAAGAGACACACCTAGAATTAAAATACAGACAAAACAAAGCAAAGAGTCGGATGACCCTATCCAACTGTTCAACATATTTGGAGCGTTAGAGGGGAGAGAGGGAGAAGAAGAGCTGATGGAGCTCAGTGGCCAGAAGATTCGGCCCGAGCCAGGGGGCTCCTCCAGCTCTACTAGTAAGCCACAGATTTCCAAAGGATGACCCTCGGGAAAGCTGCGGCTGTAATACAATGGAATTGCAGAGGACTTAGACCAAATTACGAGGAGATCAAGTGCTTCATAGCAGACTGGTCTCCTTTAGTAATATGCCTGCAGGAGACTTTCCTTCGGGACACAGACAATCTCTCATTTAAAGGGTATGATATGTGTAACAAAACGGTTGTATCCCCGGTTGACAATAGAGCAATTGGGGGATCATCCATATTGGTTAAAAAAAAACATTTCCACACTCCACTATTCATCTAAAGACTAACTTACAAGCTGTGGCAATTCGAGCTACACTTCACCGCACCATCACTGTGTGCTTGGTGTACATCCCACCGAGGTATAGCCTGAAATGAGATGACCTGGAAGTGCTTGTCAACCAGCTGCCCACCCCATTTCTACTCCTGGGTGATTTTAATGCACACAGTGACATGTGGGGCTGTAATTACACCAATCAGTTGAATCAGTTATAGCTGCCTGGGATCTATGCCTTCTGAATAATGGGTCTTGTACCTATATTCATCCAGCCTCTGGATCTCGTTCAGCAATTGATCTCTCAATCTGCTCTCCGGCAATTCTGATGGACCTTCAGTGGAGAGTGCACGATGACCAATGTGGAAGTGACCACTACCCCCTTTTGATAGATATTGTCTCCCCAATGCCCGAAGAGAGAGTCCCCAAGTGGCAACTCCAAAAAGCCAACTGGTCTGAGTTTAGTCATCTCTGCCAAAATGAGATCGTCGGGGATGCTTTCAATGGTGTTGAAGACCAGATAGCCCATTTCACACAACTTTTGGTGAATATTGCTAACAAAACTATCCCAAAGTCCTCTGCAAATCCACGTACTAAACACATGCCGTGGTTCAACACGGATTGTGAACAAGCGATCAAAGATCGCAAAAAGGCCCTTAATATTTTTAAGAAGTACCCAAATAATGTTAATCTTAGTAATCACCTAAATGCCCGTGCCAAAGCACGGCGCATCATTAAATCAAGCAAACGGGAGTCATGGAAACAGTACATATCTAAACTGAATTCAAATACTCCTGTCAAAAAAGCATGGGATATGGTTAGGAAAATCAGTGGAAAGCAGGTCAGTTCCTCTTTTTTACATGTGACCAAACCAGACGGCAGAGAATGCACAGAGACAGCAGATGTTGCCAATTTGCTTGCGGATGAGTTTGAATCAAACTCCTCAAGCAATCACTATTCACAAGCATTCCAGACATTCCAAAATACCGTTGAAAAACAGAAAGTGAACTTCATCTCGGATAACTCTGAGGACTACAACAGCCTCTTTAACATCACGGAACTGCGAATTGCTCTCGAAAGAAGCAATGACACTGCCACTGGCCAAGATGAAGTTCACTATCAGTTCCTCAAACACCTTCCAGATAGCTCTTTACGGGTACTGTTAAATATTTTCAACGGTATATGGGAAAATGGCAACTTCCCGGCTGCTTGGCGGGAAGCCACCATCATTCCCATCGCCAAGCCGGGTAAGGATACGACAAAAGCTACAAACTACCGCCCTATTTCCCTCACTAGTTGCCTGTACAAGACGTTTGAACGAATGATTAATGCCCGTCTGGTTTGGTTCCTAGAAACCAACAACCTCATAACTAGTTCCCAAAGTGGCTTTAGGCGTGGCCGCAGTAGCACTGACCAGCTCGTGCGCCTAGAATCAACAGTTCGTGACGGATTTGTACGCGGACACCATGTTGTATCGGTTTTTTTTTTTTTTTGACCTAGAGAAGGCATACGATACCACTTGGAAATACGGCATTCTGAGAGACTTGTACTGTGCGGGTCTTAGGGGCCGAATGCCGCTTTTCATACAAGATTTTTTGAAAGATCGTGTGTTCCGTGTGCGTGTAGGGAGCGTATTGTCAGAACTACATAACCAGGAGATGGGTGTTCCTCAAGGCAGCATCTTGTCAGTTACCCTTTTCATCATGAAAATAAATAGCATCGCTAATGTGGTGAACACTGGGATTGAGAAGTCTTTGTTCGTGGATGACTTCTCTATTAGCTGTTCCTGAAGGAACATGAGGTCTATAGAGAGACTAATGCAAAACTGCCTCAATAAGATCCGACAATGGGCTGACAAAAACGGATTCCGTTTTTCTCGAACAAAGACTGTTTGTATGCACTTTTGCAACCGGAGAGGTGCTCATTGCGACCCAGAACTAAATTTTTTTTTTTTTTTTTTTTTAATGCGCTTTTTAAGTACGTAGAAACAGGCACTGGCAAACTGAAGAATCCCAAACAAAACCATGACGGGTCACAAACACAAATGCTGAACAAACTATACATACCGTGCAACAAGGAACAAAAGAGTCTTTGTTACTACTGAACTCTAGTAACTGCCACTGCAGCCAACCCCAAAACAACTCCCCACAACCACATACCACCCAAACAAATTCCGCCCACACGCCCAAAGGAAACACCACGCCCGAAGGCAACTCTACACTTCACGGCAACAACACGCCCGAAGGCAACACTACGCCCGAAGGCAACACTACGCCCAAAAGGCAACACTACGCCCGAAGGCAACACTACGCCCGAAGGCAACACCACGCCCGAAGGCAACATACGCCCGAAGGCAACACCACGCCCGAAGGCAACATACGCCCGAAGGCAACACTACGCCCAAAGGCAACACTACGCCCAAAGGCAACACTACGCCCAAAGGCAACACTACGCCCAAAGGCAACACTACGCCCAAAGGCAACACTACGCCCAAAGGCAACACTACGCCCAAAGGCAACACTACGCCCAAAGGCAACAGCACTTAAAAAGCACCGGGGCAAATACAAGTGCACCTTGCCCAAGGGTGCCCCGGAGGCAGTTGTGGCAACCTCATTTTCCCCACGCTTTAACAAGCTCCACAACCGGATGCAGTTTAACGTCCTACCCAGGACTAAATTTCAATGGTGTTCACATCCCAGTTGTTCCTCAGACTAAGTTCCTAGGCCTTATACTCAACAGTAAGCTGAACTTCAAAGCCCATATCGACCATCTAGGGCGGAAGTGCCAAGGAGCGCTGAACCTGTTGAAGGTCGTCTCAAAGATGGACTGGGGCGCTGATCGCCCCGTTTTGCTTCGACTCTACAGATCCTTAGTGAGGTCCAAACTTGATTATGGTTGTGTTGTTTACAGCTCTGCACGTGAGTCATACCTCAGGAAACTCCTCCCCGTACATAACCAAGGTCTTAGGATCTGTTTGGGAGCGTTCCGTACCTCCCCAATGCAGAGTCTTTACATAGAAGCGAATGAACCACCCCTCCACATAAGATGGAAGAAGTTATCGCTTCAGTTTGTCCTCAAACTGAGGAGCCATAGACAACCCGGCCTTTGAGACGGCCTTCAACCATAAGTTTAGTGAAATATACATGAGGAAACCGTCAGCTATCCCGCCATTTGCTGTTCGCGATAGGGAAGCTCTATCACAGGTGTGCAACAACCCTGACTCTGTGGCACAGCTTACTTTCCCCGTCACTCCTCCCTGGAAGTTAGACGAACCTGCTGTTGACCTTAGTTTAAGAAAATATCTGAAGAACTCAACAAATGAACTTGTGTTCCGTGCCAGCTTTAATGAGCTGAGACATAAATATCATCGGTATCATGCAATCTATACGGACGGCTCCAAAGCCACTAACAGGGTTGCGGCCGCGGCGTCGGGCCGTCATGCATCCTTGCAAGTCAGACTACCAGATGATGCATCAATATTCACTGCCGAACTCCAGGCACTAAAGATGGCATTTGATCTGATTGAAAGCTCAGACAACTACCAGTTTATTGTGTTCACAGACTCACTATCAAGCCTTTTAGCACTAAAAGGCCATGAGCTAAAGCACCCTTCAGTAACAGCTCTCCGTGAAGCTTACTCCAATTTGGTTCGGCTACAAAAATCAGTTGTGCTAGCATGGGTCCCTAGCCACGTGGGCATTCAAGGAAATGAAAGGGTGGATGCACTTGCTAAAGAAGCCCTACAGATGGACGTCACCAATATCTACTTGCCTCATACTGACTACCGGCCTAAGATCAATGGCTTTGTAAAATCAAAATGGCAAGAACTATGGGATTTCTTCCCCGAAAACAAGCTGTACCAAGTTAAACCGAGGGCTGGAACTGGGGGACATAGAGCAGCCCCCAGCAAACGGAGAGATGATATAGTCCTGGCTAGGGCTTACATCGGCCACACTTACCTTACCCATGCGTATTTACTTCACGGGGACGAGAGACCATATTGTATACCCTGTGATTGTGCTGTCACCGTCAGTCACATTCTGGTTGACTGTCACGAATACTCCCATATTCGTCAGAAGTATTACGCTGTGCCAGACCTGAAAACTTTATTGGAGCGAACAGATTCTTCCCTTATTCTGGGCTTTCTCAAGGAGAGTAGACGGTACAGAAATTTTTGACATGACTCCGGCATTTGCTTGGTTTTTTTAGTGAAACCTGAAAAGTTTTTCTAGTGGAATTTGACACTTTTGACCCTTTTTTTTATTTTTTGTACCCAACATTGCCCCTTTTTCTTTCTAGGTGACACTATATAACACCTTCGTGTTGGTGTGTCGTTAAACCCCATCTAACTAACTAACTAACTAACACACTTGGGCATGTAATGCAGAGTACGGTATCCATGCATGGTATACTTATATGACGTTCCAATGGGTCGGTGAGCAATGCATTTTTTTCTGGAGAACAGATAGTGCCACGCTATGTCTGCTTATCTACGCTGCATAAAAATTAACGCTCGTGCACACTATGATCACCGACCAATGGAAAGCTCAAGTACCGTGCATGCAACTATGACAGACACAGGGATTACGTATTAGCTGTTGGTTGCAACCAGATAAAGATCTTGGTTTTGAGTGTTTGACCCCCAGAGACCTCAGATAAATAATCTTTGTTCTATGTCTCACCATAACGCATCTGTATACTATGTATGAAATTTATCCAAGCTTCGCGTCTCGAGATATTCTGTTAACAAGGTTTTATGAGTTTGACCGTGGTGACCCCAAACGACCTTCGACCTCCACGAAAAACGAGGGTTCTCCATCACACCGTAAGGCAGCTACACATTAAGTATGAAATTGATTTATGCTTCCTAGCTTGAAATATCGTGCTGACGAACTTTTCAGGGCTTGACCCCGGTGACCCTAGATGACCTTTGACCTCCACCACCATACTTGGTATTAAATTTATCCAAGCGTCCTACCTCAGGGTTTGCCCCCGTGACCCCAGATGATCTTTGACCCCCACCAAAAACAATAGGGTTCTTCCTGTAAATATGGGGCATCTATGTACCAAGTTTGAGAACTCAGTTTCCCTTCTTGAGATATCCTGTTAACGAACAGTCACAAACACATACATACATGCATACACACATGCGCCATCATGAATGCATTGGTTTATCTTATCATCGAAACCAAAAATAGGTCATGTGACACAGTCATGAAATACAATATTACATCGATCTCTCCATAAGGCCAGCTCCCCCTGCGGGTTCGGGGATGTAGAACTGGCCCGCTGCTTTCTCAGCATGTCGTAAGAGGCGACTAAAGAGACAACTTGTTTGCCGTGAGTTGCGACCCGTGACGGTGGAAGAGAGGGTCCTGGTGGTTGAGTGAAGGCTAATGACTGGTCTGGCTCTAGCAACACACCACTCTGGCCTCAAATTCACCTAGTCGGGAGGTTGGATAGGCCTGGTTCGACCTCTCGGCTGGTGGCGTCTTGCCCTGAGCATCCTCTCACCTACTTTTTAACGTTTTGCTTGCTAACTTAGCGCAAACTTTTCATGCCGTCGTCACCAAGCGGACTTTGCCCGTGTGTACCAGAGGAGTGGTTTTCTTAGAAGGCGGCTGCTTAATCAGGTCAATCAGGGTTATTTGTTTCACTATTGGCCTTGAGTATGTCACTAGTATATCCCTGGCGTCGGTTTGTGATGGTTTTTCCTCTTACCTTTGATGTCCCCTTGTTGGGCTCTATGGTGGGTGGGGAGCACCGGTGACGAATTTTTCCTTCTCTATTATGGATTCCTCAAACTCGGCTAAACTAGCCACCAAACGTTTCAGGAGCGACTCTGGGTCTTGCTCCGACTCAGAAGCCACTCCTAACTGGCCTTGGTTTCTTGTCTCCAGGGTTCTTCCTCTCAATATGGGGTACGTATGTACGAAGTTTAAGAACTGTCAGTTTCCCTTCTTGAGACCGTGTTAACGAGCAGTGTCAGAACACACACATAGAGACACACGCCATCATGAATGCATAGATTCCTTGCCTGCCTTCAGCATGGAATAAAAAAAGTTTATCTCTCAAATATTGAATGACAGTGTTCGCTAGTTGTATTTTGATATAAGCTTCACAACACTTTGGATTGTTGAGTGAATTTACCAATGTGTGGTGAATGGTCATGCAGTGGTCATTTTACACTATTTGTGATGAATAGGTAAAGGTAAGGTATAGACCACATAATGCTTTATATTGATAAAACATGACACTACAAAGTAGGAACAAGGTAACTTAGACATGGTTTATTCCAGAGTACTAATTATTTTGAATTATTTATAGGATGTGGCGATACAGTACTTACAGCATAAGAAGTTTTGGATGAAGATGAGAAACTCATCTCATTTTGAAATCAAGTTTGTAATAACATTTTCCAGCTTAATAAACTGGCCATCTTGTGGAGGGTTTTGAGCAAATTGTCTCCATAGAGCTACTTTGCATGTTGTTGTTCCATCTTTGATGTTTTTAACCTGCTTGTCCTCACCTGAACTTTGGATGTCATTTCTTTCTGCGGCACAGCAAAGATTCAAGATGTAAATGCTATGAAAAAAGGCTGTACAACTGCATGTTTAAAACCAAAGGACGATTCAATAAGTACATGTGTATTGGGTTGTCTATTGGTTATTTCATTTTGTCGTAAGAGATATGATAGGTTCAGATATGCTTATTAGATATCAGCAAATGGGACAACAGTGTTGTGTAAGTCAGGGGTTGCCAATAGGGTAGCAATTAAGAAATGCCACACAAGGGCTAATTTCCATCTGAATAGGTAAGAAAAATGCACTCTTGAATGTGTTCTTTGTCATTCATGAGGGCTCTTTTTAATATCTGTAAAATTTGCGATGATTTTTGAAATTGTGATAAAAGAACTCCAGAGAGTACATTGTGCACAAAATGAACATTGTCAAGGAGAAAACATGCAAGTAGCTCTTTAACCATACTATTCACGCTTTTGTATCATGTATGATCGCCACCCTTGATGTCAGAACTCGCGATGAATGTTAACAGTTAATGAACTTTCCTCATTCTCGCAAAACTCAGGGGCGATTTTACAGTATATTTTGCCCCCTCCCCCTGAACTTCTTCAAGGGGCCATTTTTCTTTTCAAGTTGTGGGTGAATCGCCCATCCCCCTGCTTACCTCCGACTGTGGTTGCCAATCTTTTTCTCCTAGGGTTTCATTTCACATTGGTGTAGTACCACTATACCAATATTCAACTATAACAGTATTTATACTTTAACAACAGGTTGCTTACTGCACATTATGTATGTGTACTGATGAGTGCTGACATAACTTATACACTTAGCCTACATTACAGTCATACACTGAAGTGTGCAGTAGGTCCTGGGTAGGACTTTAAACTGCATTCGGTTGTGGAGCTTTTTAAGTGTGGGGATAATGAGGTTACCCTTTGCCACAACTGCCTCCGGGGCACCCTTGGGCAAGGTGCACCTGTATTTGCCCAGTTGTTTGGGTTCACGAAGAGAGTGGACGTTCCCGATCCCCCGCCGGCCTCGTTCGATCTCTTCGGGAGTTTTGTCTTTGTTACATGTAAATAGTTGTATATACTGTAAATAGTGATTGAGAGTGGCAGGTGCCCCCCCCCCCCCCCCCCCCCGTGTCCCTCTGCAATGTGGTTGCCTTCCGGCGTGTTCTTGCCTTTGGGCGTGTGTTGTTTTGGCCTCGTGTTGTTCTGATCTTTGATGGTTTGTTAGCAGTAACAAAGACTTTCGTTCCCTGTGCTGGGTGTGGATGGTGAGAGATTGTTGGCGATTCTGTGGGTGGTTGTCAGTTGCGTTTTGCTCCGGTCCGGTTTGGGTTCTTTTGTTTCTCAGTGCCTGTTTCTATGTACTTAAAAAGCTCTACTAAAGTGTGCAGTTAGAGGTCATGTAGAAAAGCATAGACAAAATGAACAGTAAGTAGACCACTGTAGCAACTCACACTTCATACGTTATAGGTTACCCGAAAAAGTCACATATGAGGAAAGACATACACTTACTGCTACAACTTGTCCTTGCACTGTCATCATCGTCTTGACAGGTGACGTCACCATCGCCGTAAAGGGGGGGGGGTAAGTGGGAGGGGTGCAGGGAAAGCATGAAGCTTTCCCTGATAAAAGAGATGTTTAGGAATATCAAACTGAGCATTTTTAATCATCTTGAAATGTTTGGTGATAACAATTTGCGAAAGGACGGCTTTCATGATTGGGTTGAAAATAAGAACACAATCTTCTTTAATGTTTGCCATTAAAGAGGTAGCATACACAATGCCTATGATGGCTTGAGTTGTGTCAGCAAAGCCCCACAGTTATACTTCCCTTCGTTTGCCTGGTTGAATTTGTCTAGATGGTTTTGTTTGCAACGCCACAAACTTTAAATCTTTTAAGCTTTTTTTTTTTGATTTTGAGTTTGAGTTTTTGATTTTGTTTGTATGTGCCGTTTCGATGCACTTAAAAAGCTTTACAGGTTTTTTTGTTTGTAGGGACCACTTGGATTAGTGCATGAAACTTGGTTGGTTGTTGCTATCTGTAAAAAATAAAAAAAAAGAAATGGAGAGAGAGTGAGCCAAATGAAAAAGTCTATGTAAAGCAATTTACATCAATAGTCACTTTATACAAGATTCAGTGCTCACAGAAATATTGTTAGCAGTGAAATTACAAATTGCAATCTTGGTCTTCTAAACAAGTTCTGAACACTGTGCACATATAACTGTTTTATGTTTTTATTCCAGAATGACAATGTGAATATGATGTCTGGATACATATATTTGCTTGTTGTAAGGAAGACTAGTACGGCTCCTTTGTGACAAAAGGAAATAACATACAATGTTTCAAAAATGATTTTATTTCATGAATTTGTTTGTCTTAATGAGACTTAAATTTTCAGATAAAAATAAACCTTCCATGTAGTCTAGTTGTTAAAATGTGGATCAATAAAAAAAAGCAACGCACATGTAACACTCCGATTGTTTCTGACAAAAAGCAGCAGTGGCTGGTTATCTCTTTTGTTAGAAAATGTCAGGATTATTTTGGGAGTGTGTTTTCATTTTTCTACAGTAGAGAAAGGAGCAATCGACATTTTTGTCTTGCTGTTTTTTTTTTTTTTTTTTTAAAATTATACCTACTGTAACTGATCAATTAAATTGTTTGGCAACCTTTCTGCTTAATGAACATTTCAGAAGTATGAATTTTCAAACAAATTATACATTTTTTCAAGACATCCATTTGTTTCGAAAAATTAGGCTACTGCACTTCTATATTTGAACTTTACATGCAAAAATGTTGATATGATATGAATTTGCCAGTTAGATCCAAGAATGAAAATACCACTATACCATACACAATAGAAAAGATACGTACGACTCATGTATTGTATTACAAACAAAATTTGTGGGGGTGTACCTTTTTGGGGGTCAGCCGAAATCTAACACTGGGAATGAATGAACAATTGTAATGAATGAACAAAAAAGAACCCTGTTGTTTAGACCTGTAGTTTGCAATGTCAATTACTATAGTTACAAATGACAACAACCAATGGAACTAAGCATTGATTCAGGCCCTTTGTGTGCAGTTTGACTCTTCAGTGCTGCCTGACTTTACAAATACTTGCCTTTTAGGGTTAACCCTTAACTTTGATAGGTTTCAAATTAGACCCCAAAGGCAATGACATTCAAATGGAACCATTGCTCAAAAGAAGTTAAGTCATTCTGTTGCTTTAATCTTGGGTGCATGCCCTGCTTTGTTCTAAAATGATTTTCATTAGCAAAAACAAGTTTCTTGTACAAACTGAAATATTTTGCTAACATTTTAGTGTTTCAATCAGAATCACTGTAGAAGTAGTACACATTTCAAATACAAAAAATATTTCACAAAGAGAAGCAACTTGCATCATACTTTCTTTTGTAATACTTATTAGACCAGCTAATTAACAAGTTTTGGAGAAAAAAAAAGTAATTTCTCAAACTTGAAGTTACAAAATAATTTCTACATGCATGCACATTTCATGTTTTGTAGCTTGCTTTGTTGAAAGATGCCTTCTGATGCACAGATTGGCAGTTAAGGCTTTGTATTTATGGTGTATCATGCCCACTTGCACAGACTTCTGATACAATGACTCAATCTTGAAATCAATGTTAATGCAATACTCACATGAGAAAAGTTTGGTTCTGGACACTGACGTTACGTGGTCTGACGGCTACAAACTTACTGAAGCTCAAACAAATGTTCTGGCTGGAATTCAGAAAAGGCTCTTTTCATAGTGCATTCCATAAATTCTGGAGGTTTGTTATTTCCCACTAAACGTGTGTTGTGGGCATCTCCCTGGTAATGCGAGCATCAAACTTTTAACCCCCTTCTCATGGTTTCCTGACTAACAGCATCTCGTCTTTTCTTCCTGTAGTCAATGGCAAGCAAATGAGCAGGTTTGATTAGAAAAGCCCTAATGAGACCAAGCTGGCTTCTGGCAGTTATCTTCCTCACACCACTTTCTTATGCAGGTTGACTTGTAGAGAGCACGTCGCATCCAAATATCATCCTTACGTCTTCTCTTTTTGATGTCGTCAAGAACTGGCTTTTTGTATTCTGCTTCCGGAGTGGTAGTCACCGTAAACTTCGGAATAATGACAAATCTTCCTTTCTTGATTAAAGAACTTAATTGGTACGACGTTGCTCCGATGATTTGACCTTCCACAACTCGTAAGTCGTTTTTCATAGCATAGAATGTAGATTGATTATGATCAACAGGATCAGTTAGTATATACAAAAATAGAGACGTCATCATGGAATTATCTGCGTTAAAAGATATTATGATTGCAAAGTCGATGGGGTTTTTTTTTGTACGAAAAGAACTACAACTTGTATATAAATGTTAATTTTTAAATTATAGCAGAAAATATGTAGTATTTACGACACTTCTTGACTTCCATTAAAACAGGAAATTAAACGATGTTTTAATGATCAAATCGTTGGCCAACTACTTACAACTAATGACCGTCGCATTTTGCTCCGTCTCTATAGATCACTAGATCCAAACTCGATTATGGTTGTGTCGTTATAAGATGGAAGAAATTATCACTCCAGTTTGCCATCAAACTGAGAGGCCATAGACGCAACCCGACCTTTCAGATGGCCTTTAACCATGAGTTAAGTCATATATAGCTCGCAAAACCAACAGCTACCCCCCCCCCCCCCATTTGCTATTCGCGTTAGTGAAGCTTTATCACAGGTGTGTACCAACCCTGACTTCGTAGCACAGAT
This sequence comes from Holothuria leucospilota, assembly GCA_029531755.1. NCBI lineage: Eukaryota > Metazoa > Echinodermata > Holothuroidea > Aspidochirotida > Holothuriidae > Holothuria > Holothuria leucospilota. Next base: position 63,220,881 of record CM055961.1, on the reverse strand, counting down.
TGCCTTCGCTGCGATCACTCTTCCCTGGAAGCTTTTCGAACCGGTTATTGACCTTAGAAATACTTGCATGTCATAACGGGGGATTTTGTCTAAGCACAAGAATAATTCATATCATTTACATAAAGCTTTTTCAAGTTATTGCACTAAACAGGATTTATTGACAAATATAACAGAAATTTTGTGGAAACAAAGCTGTGATATCTCTAGCCAGAAGATAGACCATAGGGAAGAGAGACCATATTGTATCCCCTGTGATTGCGATGTCACCGTCAGTCACATTCTCGTCGACTGCTATGAATACTCCCATATTCGTCAGAAATATTACAGTGTACCAGACCTGAAGACATTGTTTGAACACACGGACCCCACTCTCATCTTGGATTTTCTCAAAGAAAGTGGTCTTTACAGGAAATTTTGACATGACAGCCCATTTGCTTTTGTTAAGACTTTAGAATTTTGCCAAATGTTTTAATTCTTTTTTAGTTTTAGTTTTACCCTACGTTTACCCTGTTCTATCTAGCTGACACTACATAACACATTCGTGTTGATGTGTCGTTAAATCCAATCTAACTCTAGCCAGAACTGCTTTTTTGAGTGTCCCCTCCGCAACACACAGCATAAGTACGTAATCACCAACAAATTTAGTACTGGAGAAAATATCTTGTGTAAACTGTCAATCCGCATTAAAATTATCCACAAGACAAGACAGTATGATGACGAAGAGATAGCAGGTAAATCATTTTGTGTGTTGCGGAGGGGACAGTCTCTACTAAGGGTCTGTGTGACTATATACCATAGCTTACACAAATCCCCTCTAAATAAAGGCATGGAAGTTTCTTAATATGGGTTCCAAGGATGAATTTGACTAAACCAAGTACCAAAATCTTCCTAACTGAATCTTTACTCTCCCAACCTCTGTTATCCAATGTTGAATGTCCCATCCGCAACAAAATGCCCCCTCCCTAACAAAAAGTTGAATTGGACTACAGCGGTTCCTACAGCACTTCTTAATGATTTAGATAGTATTTACCCAATATAGTCAATCAACTTTAATAGAATCCACAATTTCATGTTAAAACAGTACATTACTGAGAAATGACAGTAAACACCATGTGCAAACTGTTGCAGAGGGGACATTTCACTCGGAATTTGTGCGATGTTTTACCTCTGTTCTCCATTATCCTTTGTCTAGTCATCTTAAATTCAGTACTTACATCTATCCCTTGGCCTTTCCTTCGTAGCCACACATAAGTACAATTTCCACCATCTTTAGATAATACACAGGAAGATGGCAAAATAAGACAAAATCTGTCCCCTCTACAACAAAGCTCCTTTCACCCATCAGAAATACAAAATTCAGATATTTTCAGAAAATTTTCTGGGTGAGAAGTATTTGAAAGTTGAGTGCCTTGGTTGACATTAGTGTGGAGTTGCCCATGGTATAAAGATATACAACGTCAGATATTAACTTTTTTTCCTGTTTTTTTTTTTTAACATGTTTGTAATAGACAAAAGCTTTAGGCTAAAACTTAAAGACTTTCATACCGGCAAATGTCTTTTGTCATTACATTATTTTCATAAATATGTATCTATCGCTGGTGGTCAATGAAACCAGTCTAAAAGGAATTTTTTGTTGTTTTACATAAAATGATGTGTATAACTCAAGTCTTGTGTAAATATCACGATATCAAACTAAATGTTGGCTCTTTGCTTTAAAATGCTTCTTACAAAAAAAAAAAAAACGACAAAAAACGACAAAAAACATTTTGTAATTCCAGTTCAGCCCTTACAAAAATTGTATTAATAATAGCTTTTCACCCTGTATTGTGATGATCACAGATAACCTTTCACGTCACTTTGGAACGTAACGATACTGAATGCTACTTTTGTCCACGGCATTCTTTTTTATAGTAAATTAATTATAACTGAGTAATCTGTTGAGTGAAAGATATCGATATCGTTTGACGCCATTACTTTCTCGGAGAACTATGCACTTCTAATTGACCGTTTATCTTGTAAACATAATATCCCCAAATCCCAAATTCTTTGTCTTGTCAAATCAAACGTAAGAGTTTCATACGTAAATAATATTTAGTTTCGCTTGTAAAAGTCACCATATGTCTTTTGTCCCTACTGTTCCGAAGGAAAAGGAATTTTATAGAAACAAAAGTGGAAGGTGAATGACGGGGAGAAGAAAAATGATTGCGAAATAGATGCACTGTGTGAGACAAAAATGAGATGAGAGAAGTCTTGGTAAATGTGTGTGTTGTGGTGAAAAACACAGGTTATGGGAGTGTCTTAAGTTCAGAGGTTCAACACATTCGTGTTGGTGTGTCGTTAAACCCCCAAGTTAAAAGCCTTCAGTGTAGATAGGTGCTAGCAGTTGGCAAAAAAGGAAAGACTGTTTCAAATGCCTTGGTTATCACATGGCAAAAAGCTGTATAAGAAAAATGAAGTGTAACGTTGGGGGTTGTTCAAAGGACCACAATAGATATTTACATCAAATAACACAAACAAGTTCTGCCGAAAACAACTGAAAATTCACCAGAAGGGAACCAGTTCTTCGGAAAGGGAATACCCCATGGAAGGGGAAAAACCTGGGGGTAATGATGAAATTAGTTCTGGTGGTGATACCTACATGGCTCAAAGACAAGAGCTGGCCCTACGCACAGTGCCAGCCATTGTTACCAATGGTTGTAAAGATGTAAGGGTGAACGCATTATTGGATGATGGTAGCTCACAGACCTACATAAATGCAGACTTGGTATGGTGAGTTAGGTTTAACTGGGGAAACTCGAGAAGTTGTAGTTAATACTCTTAATGATAGAGAAGAAAAATTTACTACACAACCAGTAAGCTTCTTTGTGTCTTCCATTGAAGACACAAAGAAGTTGTAGTTAAACCTCTTAACGGTAGAGAAGAAAAATTTACTTCACAACCAGTAAGCTTCTTTGTGTCTTCCATTGGAAATAGGGAAAAGTACAGAGTAAGTTGTCTTTTAACAAAAAGTAACAGGAAGACTTCAGGCTACACCATGGCATAGCGTGAAACAAGACTGGGATCACCCTAGGGATGGCAACAAAAAACAAAGGGTTGATATTTTGATAGGCTTAGACAATCTTGAGTTACACATCGTAATTGAAGAGAGGCATGGTAGACCGGGCGAGCCAGTTGCAAGGCTCACACCGGGTTGGACCTGTGTGGTAAAATTTAGTAAGCACAATAGAGTGGTTGCAGGTGAAGCTACCCATTACTGTGCTCACACGTTTAAGCGTAGTGAGGCTCAGGATGATACCATCACTTGTGGAAAGAGGAAATTTTGGGAGATAAGAGACCTCAGGTCTCAACAAACAATGTAAAGCTCTCTCTGAGGATGAAAAG